>OV884039.1:18195000-19445000 GCA_930367265.1 Catocala fraxini | reverse complement strand
GTCATTAGTTACGCTGACGACACCCTCGTCACAGCCCGTGGGGGTACCTTCGAGGAGGCGGCCCGTTTGGCCACTATGGGGGTTTCCCAGGTGGTCGGGCGTATCGAGGCGCTGGGTTTACGGGTGGCTATTAACAAGACGGAGGCCCTGGTCTTTCATGGGCCTCGTCGCGGTCCACCCCGTGGCGCCTCGATAATGGTGGGCTCGATAATGGTGGGCTCGACGCGCGTTCCCGTCCAGGCCCACATGAAATATCTGGGCTTGGTGCTGGACGGAAGGTGGCACTTCGACGAGCATTTTAGACAGCTCGCCCCGAAACTTCTCGGCACTGCGTCCGCCCTCGGGCGGTTATTGCCAAATTTGGGCGGGCCTAGTGCTGGTTGCCGGCGACTCTACACGGGGGTTATCCGGTCGATGGCGCTTTACGGCGCACCGGTGTGGGTTGACTCCCTGACCGCTCAGTGCAGGACTCTCTTGCGGAGACCGCAGAGAGTCATAGCGGTCAGGGTAATACGAGGATACCGCACGGTGTCGGCCGATGCAGCTTGCGCATTGGCCGGGACACCCCCGTGGGATTTGGAGGCTGAGGTGCTCGCCGAAGTGTACACAGTGAGTGAGGAAGTGCGGGAGGAGACGGGTTGCCGTCCCCTTCCGGCTATCATAGAGCGCGCGCGGAATCGGGCCCACCAGGACATGATTTTAAAATGGAAGGCGCGGCTGGAGGCTCCTATGGCCGGTTTCAGAACCGTTGGGGCCCTCCAGCCGGTGTTGGAGCGGTGGGCAGGGCGGCAGCATGGGACCCTTTCCTTCCGGCTGGTGCAGGTGTTGTCAGGGCACGGTTGCTTTGGCAAATACCTGCACACGGTCGCTAGGAGGGAACCGAGTCCCATCTGCCACCACTGCGAGTGTGTGGAGGACACGGCGCAGCACACGCTCGAGCAATGTTCTGCTTGGGCGGTGCAGCGCCGTGAACTCATTGAGGTTGTGGGTGAAAACCTCTCGCTGCCGGCCGTGATCAAAGCCATGGTCGACAGCGAGAGGAAGTGGGCAGCGGTCGCATCCTTCTGCGAGGACATCATCTCGCAGAAGGAGGCGGCGGAGCGGATCCGTGAGGAAAGTATCCTTGCGGATCCGAGCCGTCGCCGGCGAACTGGGCGGCGCAGGCGCGCATTCGCGCGCCTCATGCCGCCGTAATGTAGGCCGCGGGCGGAAGAACGGGGATCTTCCACCCGCCAGCCATTGAGTCGGTCCGACGCCCTCTGTAGTGCCGGGGCGTCGTCCAGGAGTTGTAGTCTGCTGGGTGGGTCGCTGAGGTAGTTTCTTTACCAGCGGCCCATCCACTATTCAAGGCAGCGTGGGGTTTTAGTCCGTATGCCCGAAATACGGGAGAGCCGGACATAACCCTCTCGCCACCCCTAGTGGCGGGGGGGTATGCATCAGGTGCATTTCCCCAAGTAAAAAAAAAAAAAAAAAAGGCGTAAACTTAAGTTGGTACATGGATTAATATGTGGCATATTTAATTATGAATTCAAACTTTTTTACTTAGAACACTAGTAACAAATGTTTTGTACATCTTAACTGAATCAATACAAAATTAAATGAAAATCAGACGTGTACGACTCCATTTGGTTAGGTACTTAACTAAAGGAAAACAATCGTGTGTAAAGTGACATTTTACCTGAAATTTTGGTTTAAAAATAAAATGCTACTAAAGATCAATGTAAATACAACAATAACGATTACTATCGTTTATTTGTTTAATATGTGTTTGTGTAAAAAGTCACATCAAGATTGTTTACCGTTAGTTAAGTAACTAACCAAATGGAGTATAGACGCGTGTGTCTACAGTCCAGTGTAGGTATATTAATAAATATGTAACTACATTGCATGCCATAAATAAAACAAACATAATAATAATAACCAGTAATACCAACCGTTAGATATTGAATCATGAACGATCACCTTAATCCGTAAGCATATACGGCAGTGTTGACACAAGCCCGCGATACCACGGCTACACGTGTAGGTAAACACTGTGTTCATCAAAATAACCATAATCCACTTATTCACGACATTATCGTGAACAAATAATAAAATTTTATCACATCGACAGTGATTGATACAATCGTACAATGTTTGTACTGGCTCCGGTTGTGATAACCCGTGTTTGATTTTTATTGGACATGAGATTTGGGGTATTTTTACTCTGGAGTTGTTATTTCCGTTCGTTTTTTATGTATCTTTTAAAACCGTACTAGCTACAGCAATTTATTCCAAAAGCCAAAACAGTAAACTTTATTCAGACAGACGTTCTTCTCTTCCTTTAAATAATATTTTCTCTATGGTTCAAAAGATAGCTGAAGGTAATCTTATATTTTGTTTGAACTCAATTTTGTAGGTTGTATGTAGTATTTATGTATCTCGTGTTATCTGCTTCTTTTTCGTGTGGTTAGTGGCCAACCTGTTGTCAATAGTTGTTCAAGCTGCCCGTAGGCCTCTCACATGGCTTAACGACTGCTGTCAATTTGGCAACAACCGGAACCGACCTTTTACGTGCTCTCCGAAGCACGGAGACGCTCAGATGAAATACCACTAAGCGGTCACCCATCTATAGACTGACCGCACCCAACGTTGCTTAACCTCGCCAATCGTTTACCGATCAGTGAGAGCAACTAGCTATGAGCTCCTCAAACGTGTTAAAACGTGTTATAAAAATATAAGATAACGTTATATATTCTTAGTTGAACATAGAACATACATACATATATGTAAGTATCTACCTAATTTAACACATTTGATTCATGTCGCAAACGATACAGATATCAAGCAATAAACGACCGCGATTGAGAAACACCAAACGTGTATTGTTTTCATTAAATTGTTTACATAAACTACACTTAAAACGAACACAGTGTTACACAAAACATTAACCTTGACACTCATAAATAAAGAGCAAATAAAAATACCAATCAAAAGGAACACATTAAGATGTCATCGAAGCAGTTGGAAAACAGTTCGACACAGCTCTCCGGCGCAATGAAAACAAACTGAGAGAATTATTATCGACGTATGGCCCTTTTAATTTACCATTATTTAGTAAATTGTACTAATGTATGGTGACGTGCACAGAAACCAGACTGTTCGAAACAATATATCTGTTAGCGAGGCAGTTTACACAATGATGTATCGCCGCTACATCTGTTAAAATAAACGCTCAGGAAAATTATGATACTCTATGTACAGATCTGGTTATTGCACAATTATATTTATGGCTAGATAAAATACCGCAATTAACTATTCAATAAGAACACTTTAAAAAGATATTTAAAAAAAGAGCATAATTTGTATCCCTAAAAAGTGTCTATGGAATTTTGCCTGACCTTTCTTATACGAAGAAGAGGCTGGTGTCCAGACAGTTTGTCAACAGGACCGATATTATAAAGTATCTAACGGTTTAAATCACTAGTTCCCAAAGTAGTCCAGGTGGACTCCCAGGTGTCCACGAGAGACTCGACGGGGGTCTACGTTGGCGTGACAAAAAAATGGGGATCCACAATTCGTAAGAGGGGGGGTCCACGCCGTGATAGGTCCAGCCCCGAGCATTCCAAAAAAAAAGTTTATCCTGTAGAAATTTGATCAAAATTTTAAATACGAATGCCAAGGAATATGGTAGAAATGTAGCTGCAGTGGGTCCACCGGAACATGCAAATTTTTGAAAGTGGTCTGTGAGAAAAAATGTCTTGGAACCTCTGGTTTAAATAAATATAACCATTTCTATTTGCGCTTACAGAGATCTAATTTTTGTTCATACACCAATCAAAAAAGTTTCGTCAAAGCAAACAGAAAAAACAAATTTAAAAAAAACACGCAACGCAACAAAGGTTTTTATTTTTACTGCATTTTAAATTTCTTTTTCGGCATAGTGTGCAAATAGGAATTTTTGCTTTATTAGGCTCTGTTTGTTCATTGCTGGGTTAAATGTAATGTAAACTAGCGTAGCGTTCTGGTGGAATTGGTATGACTATATGACAGTTGAATAATGCAGCCGTCCCGTGCGGATGACGGGGTGGCCATCCGCTAGGCTGACGCGGACATCAGCCATCATTTGTGTACACGCTCCTAACAAACCGGACAGTGCAAGCCGCGGTGCGTACAATAGTAATACGCTAAACTAATATGCGGGTGCAACGTTTGCGTAAAACTGACGTGAATGCATTTGTAATTTGCGTCATCATTGTATTAATGGTTCAACTATTTTATGCGATTTAACTATCAAATTCTATCGTATTTTGAATGTATATTGTATTATCTGGATTCAAATGTATAATAGCTTGACTACTTGATATGCCTTCATGCATGTAGACATCCGATGAACGATGTCACCAATTTTCATAACTATTTCATTATAATCAATCTTTTTCCAGAATAAATACAATATTTTATGGATTGGTTAGCAGCTTGAACAAACTGTTTTATTCGAATACCGACATACGTAAAAAAGTATAGTAGCGGTGTATAAAGTTTCTTGCTAACATATTTGTTATTGTTACCTTGGCGCTTGACCTCGACCTCCAAGATATGAGATTGTTGTTTATATCCTTATGCTGATCGTTGCCTCATACGCAGAAAATGCATTGAGTACCTAACACCCGGTTCCTGAAAAGCTAATCAACGACGAGTCAGAATATAACTCTTGCCAAATGATTTTGAAGACTGTTGTTATTTCAATCAGCCGATCACTACAGTTTTCACGCATTTCACCGTTGGTTAACTAATTCTTTGTTGATCTGCCTTTTAGAAACCGAGGATAAGTTGATTTAATGTTATGATTTAATAAATCGCGCGTACACAAATTACGGTCACCGCTTACTTAAGATCGGACAAGCCTTAGCATGCACGGCTTAAAAGAAAAATACTAGACGTAAACTGTCAAGCTTTCAGAGGTATTGCTAAGAAATATTTCGTCGCACGACCTCATGAAATGCCTTCAATTGCTTGGCTGCTTTTACAAATGCAGAAGCTTGCGGCTGACATTTGGCGACCAATAAATCTGAGCAATAAATCAGCAACCTCAATTTAATTGGAAATCGGCCAGACGTATGAAAAAGCAGACAGTGGTAAACTTTTAAGTATTTAGCTTAGTGGGGAGATCAGCAGACTGCAATGCAGAGGGTCTCGGGTTCGAACCCACGTCGCGTACCTCTGACTTTCGGAAGTTTTATGACTTTTCGGCATTATGTGCGTATTGATTGACAATTATCGCCTGCTTCGTGCCTCGGAGAGCACGTTAAGCCGTCGGTCCCGGTTACAATGAACATCTATGGCAGTCGTTATTGGGAAAGTCAGTGCCCTCTAATATCCTGACACTGGTCTAGCCTTAGGGTATCGTTAGCCTTCGGGTTGCGGAGGTCAGGTGGCATCCGCTCCGTGTAAAAACTGATATCCAGTCAAATCCGGTTAGTCTAGAAAAGCCGACCCCAAGTGACCTGGGAATAATAAAAGGCTAAGGGAGAAGAAATAGTAAGTAACTATAACACTTAGGTTTACACTTAGTGTAGTTTTAAAAGTAAAATAATTGCTTATTTTACATTGTCTCGCTGTAAACTCGCGCATTCTACACACTAACAACGAGGTCTGCCTAAAGTCTAGAATTTCATAAGTTTTTCTGACCCTGTCTCGCTTGTACTGTTCGTTCGTACTTCGTACACTTACACCGATAATATGGCACTGGTTTCGATTTAGTGTTATTAGATATTCCGATATGCAATTCTCAATAGTAAAATGGTATTTGCAAATGTGCCCGATAGACGGCAAAAATAAATATAATGGGCGATAATTGTTTCGTCAATCCCCTTCGAAATATACATACTAGAACGCAGGTACATAATTATATTAAGAATACATAAAAAAATTCAAAACAACATTATCCCCGATAAAATCCTTTTACAGTTAATAAATAAATATGTTTTTAGCATACATGTAAGACAATATCTAAAATACATACCTGCTATGTAATCTGGGCAAAATTATACAATAAACTTGAACAGGTCGTCGTCAACTCTACGTCTTTCAATCCTCGAAGAGTCTATTTTTATATTTACCTGTATTGTCAGTTACATTATTAAAATGTATCTTCTGTATTACGAAATGTATATAAAATTACGCATTTTAAGAGTACCAAGCTATTTTCTTGTTTAATTACCTTTTATCATGTTTGTAGAATAATTTCTTATGTTTTTGTTAATTTTAGTAGCAAACATCCAAAAATATTAAATTATTAATCTATTACAGAACTCAAATATTCAAAACGCAATTATACCAAATGCGTTCGAAATTCGAAGTGTGACGGACGTGGCCGACGTATGCCGACGGATGGCGCTCGGGTCGCGCCACAGAGCGTCGGCATCGGGTTGCAATTTCCGAACTGTCAAGCTGACGCGTTGACTTTCTAGTGCTAAAATATATCGCCGGGATTCAGAACGACATGGCTGCATAACGTTCCCACTGTAGTGTTCCACAATATGTCCGCATTTGGGTGCTGTGTAAGCACAGATTATCAGTTGATCATTGAGCTCGGCTGTATTATCAACGTTGCTCGTATTTCATGAATGCAACGTAGGTAAACTAGAATGGTTTGAATGCCACTATTCACAACAGCAATGCAGCGAAACAATTTGAAAGATAACTAGCATATATTTTACATACATATTTTATGTGATAGTTATATAAAACAATAAAATTGTTATTCTAAAATAATATAGTCATACATCTGATGAATGATATACACATTTATTTCATTGTAGCACTTATGATTACAGTTACAAAAAGAGAACGCCCCCGGGTGGGCTCGAACCACCAACCTTTCGGTTAACAGCCGAACGCGCTAGCCAATTGCGCCACGGAGGCTCTTGTGGTGCTGAGCGAAATAGTTAACTAGAATCTATGCACAGAAATGTGTGATAAAGATAGATATATTAATAGAAGTAGCTCACCCGAGTATAATGAAAACCAGTTTTATACCTGCACGAGCAATTTTAACCCTAAACACAATGTACACTGTGTTGTGTTATCAAAGCAAATCTGTGAGTAAACAGGTTTTAGTTGGAAAACAATTTGTGAGTCAAGTTCAAGTTATTCGAAGTGGAAGTTAAGTTATATGATTGAGGTTATGTTGACAAGCTAGCTAAGATTTGAGTTTATCATTTGAAAACCTAGTGTTTCTATAAAGAATTAAAGCTTTTTTGTGCGTTGTCCGGCTGTGTTAGTGATTTCGTGCGCTCATGTCATTATACATTGCGAATTTGTGTCATTTTTGTACAAGTTAACGATTTGTTTTCTTGTTATTGTTGTGTTTAGAAGTGTTTAGGTTATTAATAAGTGAACTTATTGTTTTTGTGACAGTTTCTGTTACTGTCGCGTGTAATTCTGTTGAATTTCTACTCTTGTAAACTTACAACGTCAAAATTTATCCTACTAAAAAAAAATTGTCGGTGCCAATGGCAAACCGTGTAGCCGGCACTTGCTGTACTGCGTCAGTTGAGAGGGCGGGTTTGCCAGGCCTGCTCCGAGATTTACAAAGGCTGTCCGAAGATCAAGACTCAGCCGATATTGTGTTTATCTTAGGCAATGCCGAAGAAAAAGTTTTCGCCCACAAAATAATCTTAATTGCAAGGTAAGAATTACAAAAAGTTATTCCCGTACCGGGAATCGAACCCGAGCCTCCTGGGTGAAAGCCAGGTATCCTAGCCACTAGACCATACGGGATGTGATGGGTAAGCTGAAATAGTGAGTTATATTATAATTTAGTTTTGTTAATTCTATTTATTTATTTATTTTTAAACATTGCGTTGTATAATTATCGTTGTATTTCATTTCAATTGCCTCAAAGTTGCACACATTATGAAATGTAAAAAAGTCATTTGACCATACCTATTCTTAATTTGAATTTTTGTAGCTAATTATTTATAAGGATCTTGTTTACTTATTCTAGATAAGTTTGTATATTTTAATGTATTTCACAATGACTATCATGACAATAACTATGAATAACGTTGATATTTACTAAAATTTAATATATAAAATGTTTTAACAAAGTTGCGATGTTGTAAATAAAATGTAAATTTGCAACGTCACGAAACAAACCGTGTAATTTGCGAAATCGCCAAAGTTACGTTCAAATTGTTACTAATTTTATCTATCTCCGCTCGCGGAGCAAATTACGGACCTTTCACTGCTGCACGGTTCACTATTTCAAATGCAAATTAATTTTGAGTCCCGAGATGTGAAGACGTAATTTGCTTGATGAGGCCCCAAGTTCTATAATGCGCTAAAAGGAAATAAAGACTGCACAAGTACAAAAATTAATATTCATCACAAACTGCTTTACATTTTATATTTAGTTCGGGCATAACGACACATAGCGACATCTATCGCGCACTTTAAAAAACTACTTTACGATCTCACTACCAGATGGCGCAAGAATCAATTTTCAATTCATCTGCACATCAAAATCTTTTCAACGACTGCCTGTACTCCAAAGTAAAATCTGAATAGGAAACTAATAAAAAAGATCTCCGCGGTCCGTTCCGAATGAATTATGTATAGTGACGAAAGTTATTCAAACCAAAGACGGAGGACATCGAAAAGAAATCTGTCGTGGGCTAGCAATTTGCATGTAAATGGGCTTGGATTCTGCTGCCGACATGTGGTCCGTCCAGTCGAAGGGGCGGAAAAACGGCATGCCGAGCGTAACTCTGTCAAGTTATGCGTAAAGTTCGCAACACTCACCGAATGTGTTTGTTAAGAGCAAATTGGAAAAATAACTCACTATTTGCGTGGTTCTAGCTACGAGAACTTTCCTCTTCGAATTGATATACGACTCTAGTTCGCGTTTTTTATTATGTTGTGCTTTATAACGGAAAAAGAACGTCGTACTTTTTACTTGTTGTATAGTATGTTTTATTAGATATTATATATTATGTAAAGAGTTGAGAAAAATAAGCGCATAAAACTGGCTGGCTAAAGTCAACTTATATTCATAGATATATAACAAAATACATATTTAAAAAAATATTATAATTAGACTTATTTTTATTTATATTTATAACCTTTCAAATGACAAAAAGAAAACAAAAAAAATCAGCGATAGTTCAGTGGGGAGACCAACAGACTGCAATGCAGAGGGTCTCGGGTTCGAACCCACGTCGCGCACCATTGACTTTCGGAAGTTATATGACTTTTCGAAATGATGTGCGTATTGATTGACAATTATCGCCTGCTCCGTGCCTCAGAGAGCACGTTGCCTGGCTGCCATGAACATCTATGGCGGTCGTTATTGAGAAAGTCAGTACCCTCTAATATCCTGACACTGGTCTAGCCTTAGGGTATCGTTAGCCTTCAAGTTGCGGAGGTCAGGTGGCAGCCGCTCCGTGTAAAAACTGATATCTAGTCAAATCCGGTTAGACCAGAAAAGCCTACCCCAAGTGACTTGGGAATAATAAAGACTAATAGAGAAGAAGAACCTTTGGAATAATTGGACTAAACCAAGTATAGGCGAAATTCTTTTTTTTTAATTTGTTTTCTTACAGGACAGTAATGGTAGGTATTTCACATGCTATCAAAACATACATCTTAAATTATGGTATGAATAGGTATGCCATGTATTTTATGCTAAAATATCAGATACGTGGGGATTAGCGAAATCCTCTCTTAAATTTGCTATTCTGCTTAAATTGGCTGGCTGTGTATGTGTTCACTCCAGCCTATGAAAAATAACAGCCAAATCTTATGTCGTGTTCCTACAGTGAGTCGAATTTCTTTCTTTTCAAGACAACTCTTGCACTAGTAATAATTATTTACAAATATTTACAAATTTACAAACATTCAAATAATGGCACAAAAAACATCCAGAGTCGGAACAACTATTTGTTGATCAACCAAATTATTATCGGCGCAGCGGTAGTGAGCACTTATTTATATGTATACTTTTATCCGTGCAGTCAGAAGTTGAACTTGGAGAGTTATTGTGGTTTCACTATATGACCAGTGAGATCTTGTTCACATGCGTTTGTTTCTTAAAAGGTCGGCATCGCGCTAATATATACCTACCTAATTATTTTGACAGTTCAAGATGTATTAACGTCTAACTTATAAAACTAATGGAATGTAGCATTAGATTAGCGCGCTGCCAAAAAACGCAAAGGAAATAAAGACTGCTATGCTGCCAACGGAACAAATATTTTTGTTTCTGTTGACAGCACAGCGCTTTTCTTATCCTGGACACCCTCTACACAATAAGAACAAAATACGACGTTATTTGGCTGCGATCTTCAGTAGGTTAGAGGTGCTGCCAATCGTCTGCCCTATTTTGAGCGGAATGCCGTATATGGTACTTATGTATGTTTATATCGTGAGTTTGTTGCACCCGTTGATTATTACCAGTGATCGGAGTAGGTAGATTGATTTTTGGTACTTGTATCATAAATGCACACAGAAAGAATAACATGGATAAGCCATTTTCCCGGCAAGTAATTCCGGTATTTCCGGATTCAATTAAATATTGTTAATGTTGGTAGTGATATTATTCCTACTCAATTCAAAATTTAAAGGAAGGTATCAAAACTAAATTAATTCATTATTTATCTGTTGAATAATAAAAACAATCGAATTCCGATCGAAGCTTTAATTTTTATTTTTTTATTTTTAGCCTTTTATGGCTAGAACTTTTATAGATAGACATAAATTGTTGCACTTAAATTTAAATATTTTCATAGGGGTCATGGTAATTTGCATTAGGGGTAGAATACATGACGGGGCCCCATAGAGGGCCAATGCCTGCTGGGGTCGTGAGACTGTTCTAAGGATGCACCACGACTCTGAAACGTAAAGGGCATACGAAGGAACAGGTTGATTTTAGTCAGATTTTAGGACCAAAAAAAAGGGGTAGAATAAAGAAAAAAGATAAAAATCAACATTGTTTATTGTTAAATATGTACATTTTACATTTATTCACATTTTTAATCTTCATCGATTACAATGTCAGCATCCTGGTAATCCTGATCTTTACAATTAAAATATATAACTATGAGTTTCTCTATATTTTCTATTTTCAACCTATTTCTTTTAACATCTAAAGTCCATTTATAAATGGAAAAAGACCGTTCTACATCTGACGATGTCAAAGGAGCAAATTTTAAAAAAGGTATTAAATTATGTGCTTCATTTTTTTCAATGGCCTCACTATATTCTCTAAGTGTGTCTAAATCTGGGTTTCGTTCCATAACACGTTCTATTTTATTTTTTATATTTTCTGAATTGCACTGTTTTATAGCATCTCTGACGTTGTCAAATGCTAAAAGTGAATCTGTCAACGATAAATTATGCTTTTGCAATTCTTTTAAAGACAAATAAATTATAAAATAATTGTCTTTAATGTAATTTAAATCTTCTTTTAAATTTTCTTTTTCTATAATATTTTTTGCCTCTCGAATAGATACCGCATCAGAGCTGCTTAAACAAGATAATACTTCTTTTATTTTTTCAAAGTTTTGAGCGTAATAAAATGCTGCCTCTAACCAAGTGCCCCATCTTGTAACAACTGGTTGGGGAGGTAGCGGCAAATCTGGATATTTTTCTTTTAAAATTTTGACTCTACTTGGGGCTTTCAAAAATACCTTTTTAACATTTGCTATTAAAATGTTAACATCGTGATATTCTAACCTAATTTGCTCAGATACGCGATGAAGAGAGTGCGCCAAACATGTTACGTGCTTCATTTCAGGTAAGTATTGTTTTAAATTTCGTCCTGCAGACAGCATATATGCAACGCTATCAGTGCAGAGGACAAGAATGTTACCTACCTTCGATTCAAAAGAATCTTCCCAAAAGTTTTCCAAACATTCTAACACAAATTGCGTGATTGTTTGTCCATTAACTACAGTTAGCATTTTACATGCTACCAAATAAGGTCTAGTCAAATTGCTAGGATGTAATGGTTTTATTAAAAAATGGACTATATAGCGACCTAAAAAGTCTGTCGTTTCATCTAATGATATCCATAGTTTCTCATTTTTATAATTTTGCCGAATCGAATTGATTTTATTCTTAAAAAACTTGTCCAAGTAAACTTTCCGTAACTGTGATTCATCTGGCAGAGTACGATTAGTACACGTACAACAACAGGTACTACACATATATTTTTTAAAGAAATCTTGAAAAGTAGTATTTTTCATCTGAGACCACGGAATATTGCACAAAATGAGAAATTTTATAAGATCGAAATAAAATTCCTCTTCGGGCCGCTTAAACTTTCCCTGGTGTACTGCTCCTTCGATATGTCTTTTAACGTTTCCTTTATTTATGGTTTTCAAATGGCTTTCACATTTTGAACAGTATATTGTACCACTAGCGTGATCGTAAAGTAGTTCGGGATGACCGGATATCCATTTTTCTACAGTTTCAGCCTTGACGTTTGCCATATCTGAACTTTGTTTTAGAGATGGAACCTCGTATATATCACCTAAAACAAAGACATGAAAAAATTACATTTTATTTAGTTTATTTAGCTTACTCCGTTTGTTTTATTTTTCGTGGATCAAATTTAGTCATTGAAATTTCACCCTCTTCCTGTCAACCGATTGATCTAAAATTTGGTATTCGCCTTTGATTCTGGTGACAAAACAATTATGCATATTCAATATTATTGTCAATCCAAAATGGCTGCCGCTACAAAATGGCGGACAACTTATTTTTTTTTTCAATCCCATCAATATGGGTATCAAATGAAAGGGCTTGTTACGTAGAATATTTTGTAGAGAAGTAGATAAGGCCTATAGTAATTTATTTTACCAATACATTGCAAGAGGACACAGGGCATTCAAATTATATACGGATTCCAGTAAAATGTCGGTTAATAGTGGAGTTAGCTGAATTGCGACTACATTACTAGAATATCATAATTTTGTTTCGCACTAAGCTCACTGGTTCATACTCTATTAAATATTTAACAATATTAAGACTCATGGTATGTTCAGCAGGTTAAGCGAACAAACACAATACTAAAAATATTCTTATAGTACATCCAAACATGCTTTATACTCCTTGTAACTAGTAAAATATTACTTACCAAAGCTTGGTTTAAATATGTAGATCCAATTCAATAGTGAAAAATCTGAGTCCGTATATTCGAGCCAAATCGTGGTTTAGAGCAGATTCCAGAAGTCAGTATGTACACAAGCCAGGGTCAAGTAACGTTTTCACAACACAGTAACAAACAAAGATGCGCACTCTACGAACCGAAGTAAACGAGTGAGCTACCTGGCATGTCGTCGGCGGGCGTACGCATTGTTCTGATAACCGGTTATTGTACCACCCATGATCTATTGTTCTGATTGGTCGTTGGGTTTTGTCAAATCGTGACTGTGTGCCGTTAAAAAAAATATGTAGAATAATAAAGAATAATATTGCTCATTTTATTACAATTCCTACCTTTTTTTGAGGATGGCAAATCATCAAATGACTCCTTCCACTCTGGCAGAATAAAATTCCTACATAAGTTCCGGTTTTTTTTAAATAATCCACCAATTCCGGAGGAATGTCCATATTAATATATACGTTTCGGATCAATGACCCCATTTCAATCTACCTACTCCGATCACTAATTATTACGTATATTCGTATATTAGCCAAATTCGGTGCGACTCGTAAACTACGTTCCAGCAATTGAATTAGATATAATAATAAAGACAATGACTTGGTTTGCAACATGGAGTCAAAAAATATGTACTCACAAAACTCACGCCGAGGGTCCGTTTTAGCGTTCAACTGAAAATTCTAGGATTGTACCTATGTAGGTAGATAGGTACCGTTGTCCGAAAACCGGGCGCCTTTTGCAAAATGATCATAGAGTACATAAGTACTTATTAATACGATTTGCACATCATATCTACGGAATTTTTCGTTATCAATGATAGTTTCTCCTTTTCTTGCTATTTCTAATTTTCTTTACCTCTTAAAGCAAAAAGAAAATGTTTTATAACTTTTTAAATGAGAAAACAACTGGCGACGTAACGATCGTTGCTGAAAAAGAACAGTGCGGAAGCTAAGAGTTGTGATTTTAAAATGAACGCAATGCAAATTTTATGTTACTCCAAAGCATTTGTAGTATATTTTATGGAGGTATAAAATAAAATTATAGTAAGTATATTTTATAAAATAAATATATTATATAGCCTTGTATTTTCTTATTTTTGTTTAAAATAATTTATCATAAAAAACAATTTCCATACTGTACTGTATTTTGGATGACTTGCGTATGATCAGGACTAGAATCAATAGGATACAAGAAAAGTCACTATTGTAACTTACAATTTAACGTTGGAAATCACGTGCCCGTAATTATATGCAACAACGATTGTCAATTGCATTACATCGTCTAAATACATATACTTAAAATATACTGAGCTATATGCATTGTCTGCGTTAATGAACTAAGTTTACTCACCACAAAATACAATCAGCTCATGGCTCAGCGGCACATCTGCCACAGCACTCGGTATGATTGATTCACGAAGTTGGCAACACCGGCCGTTGCGTCGCAATCAATCACCCGCGATCACTTGCTATTGCTGCGTTTTAATACAAACTTATGTTTACGTAATCGAGGCTTAATTACCTAACGATACAAACACATTTTACTGTGTATTATTAATTTATCATAATAATAAATGTGTTTTGAGCTTAGTGCTTCCATACAGAGTCAAAAGCCTTAGGTGTATAATCTACGATAAGTATTTGCGAGTTACGGCAATAGTTAATTTCAAAGCAAAATTAACTTAAGTATCATTCGAATTATTTAAATCTTTCTAAATGAGAGATTTAGTATAATTAAATGGAACTCAAAATAATTGTATTACTTAATTTTTAATTTACAAGGTGTCATTTATGCACGTCACTGTTACACTAAGCTATGCAGCTAACTTTACATCTACCTGTTACTAAGATCAGCAAAGGAATGGGCGAAAATGAGTATAAAGCAATCTCATAATAATTATTATGTGCGTATCGTAAAATAAAAGACCAGTCAACTCACAGAATATTTGTGAGTCTAACCATCTCCCTAAGCTATTACGAATGACTTGTTAAATAATAACATTTTTGGAGTAGAACATCATAATGTTTTCTAAAATGTTTGATATCGCATTAATTTTCAGTCTAGGCTAAACTGTTTAGTAAACCACGCCGGCCGTTTTGATCATCCCAACATACAGCAAAGCTGGAAGGTTCGAAATTACTTTAAAAAAGCGAAACGCCTTCAAGACTTTAAATGTCTAAGAAAAATCGAGACATAAATAAAGGACATGATTTCTACTTTGTCTAACCAAAAACCACTCAACAAAAAAAACTCGAAATATCTTTTAAAATTTATGTCGTTGACTACTGAAAATGTCTATAATAATAATGTACAGTTTTGTTGTCGCCATAATAGCAAACTTTCAAAGTTCCTCTCGGCCCGCGCTTAATTTTGTTTATAGTCATGGCACTTTTTGTTGGTCCCTGTTTTGTTTTTAATCAAGCCGGCCAACATTCGCTGTTAATCCTCAAGTTTTCGCTTAAAATTGAAGTTTGCTAAGCACTTATGGTACTTTCTAATCTGATGGAGTAGCGCTAGAGTAACTAGGTCGCACTAATTAAGTTTTTGTGAAATAGGTTATGGTTGTCTCTATAGCGTATTGGCAGTGAATGCAACTGAGCATGAGGTCTCGGTTTTAATTCCAGGGTCGGGCAGAGTGTTATTGTACTTTTGTGATAATAAATTCTGAGTATCATCTCAGCGTCTAGAACTCTGTGCCCTGTTACCCAGGATTAAGTGGTACCTACGTAAAACCATAGTGAGCGAAATATGATTGTATATGCCTATTCGTTCCAGGATAAAGGCGTGATACTTTTCTCATATTCTTGTTATTTTTTAGTTGCTTAAATCCTAGGCAGATTATAACCATTGTAGCAAAATATAACTACAGGCTAAGCTAGTCTGTGGTTATACTTTGTAGTTATAATATGCTGATGCATATACACACGTTTCTAACAAAAAAAAAGTAAGCAGACTGGAAGGTCAAAGGCAAGTCAACCGTTGTGATTGGCTGACTAAATTAGCAACAGCCAATCAAATCACTTGACATGAGTTTAACTGTAACATATGGTTGATTGGATTGTCACATGCTTTGTCTTTAAAAACTATTACTGACTATTGACGGGTAATGAACAAGTTAATCGTTACATTACTCGCCTGTAATGCCTTGCAACCCCAATGTTCCAAAGTCTTTTCCCTAACATTTCCAATGTGAACTCTAACGCCGCTTACCAATAGCCGATATACATATCTCTAGTTATCGTGCTACAGATATAAATATGACACGAGCTTCAATAAAAAACCAACATGCAATAGACGCATACAAGAATATTCGTCACCATGTAAGATAATTTGTAATAATGCTTTCAAGCGTCTTGTAGTTTAAGTGTATTTGTTCCCAAGAGTCCCATCACCAAAAATACCGCAACAATACGTCCTTAACTAAACAAAAGTACCGCAAGCTAAGCATTCCTTTTAACTCCATAACACGAGCAATTTGTCTTACTTCATCAAGATACACTTATTCACACTTAACATCGATGGCGCTCGCAAATTCTCGTCTCTCTGTCGCTCATACACGTCCACCATTAATCTGAGCAGGACAGTGGATATAGAAATCTTGACGAATTTTGGTAATTGGTGTTACTGGTTCGAACGTCACTCTACGAGGTTATGTAGGATCAACATATTGTTTGATTAAACTTGAGGATAGTTGCAGACATTTATCATTAGAATAATTTTATATTAAGAAATTCGTTTTATAAAATGATCTTTAAAGCGAAGATTATACTAGTTTGAGCTTGTATAGATCATGGTTACAACATAAAATGAATACCTAAATAAATTCTTCAATATGCAATAGCAAAAAGGATTTGATAAACTTTTCAGTGTTCATAGAATATATTAAACGTATACACTCATTAAAAAATTCTGTGGCAAGCATCTGCTAGATCCAAATTCGAGCGAGAAACGAAGATATTAAAATAATTATTATTTTAATATCCTATCAGTACGAATTCGTGAGCGATTATCTATATTCTTTACAACGTATTTTTTATATAATTTTAAATTTATTCTATGAAATGCGTAATTTGAGACTGAATGTAAGGAGCCATGGCCACCCCATACAGGGATAATTTGGGACTTAATTACACCGACACCGGGTGTGCGGGGGTGTGCAGCGCACGGGGGAGTGATTGATGATTCAATGAGGCGCGCGCCCGCACTGAATTTATCGCGAGCACTCGCTTGTTCCACCATCATAGCCTATACACCTATACAACTTTAGTTTAGCCTGCAATGTACGACGACAGCTCGGTTTTAGAGGAATTTTGATGGAATACGTCCTCACTGTTTAATTGAAATAAGGCCCTGTGTTAGATGCTCGCTAAGTCTTGGCTAATAATTAATTTTATGCTCATTACGTTAACCATAATGATATCTATTTATGTAAAAAATTTATGACGAAGAAATGATGGTGTAGTTGTTTAGGTGGTCGCTTCGCCGCTGCCATTACGCCGAGTGTTGTGGGCTCGATCTTCGCACGGGACAAAAACTTGTGTGATCGTTGATCAAACAATAGTTGGTTTAAACCTGGACGTTCCTTGTGTCCTTCGTTCGAGTGTTTGTAAAGATCCTCACAACACACGAAAGTAAAACAAAAATTATATGTTGAGTCAATTTAATATTCAAGTTAGTAGTTAACGACCATCTTTTGAAGGGTATCCAAAGGACCGGATTTTACTTTTACACAGTAAACAGTTTAAGAGATTAAATTATTTTAGGTAGTAATAAATAATGGGTAGTATTTAAACGAGCAAATATAAATTCAAACCATGGATGTCAAAATTACTGATTATGGCGTACTGAAATACTAAGTGGGCGAAAGACAGGATGAACACAAATGCTGAAAACGGCGACTTTAAATACGAATTTGATGTACGAGTTATTCAGAACTATCAGTATAATCATTCTTAAGCGAACAAATTTCTATTGAAATTAAACTGCTATATACGGATTTTATCGCGTTGTTTATTTGACACTTTATTACATAATTTTGAAAATTGTTACACTACTACTACTATAAAACTTTACTAATTTTTAAGCTAATTAAATTATTATTAAAACTATTTAGATTTAATTTAACTTTACACTTTCCCCGACGTTTCGGTTGCTTTTCAGCAGCCATGATCACGGGGACTGGCATATACTTTATTTCAAGAGTGCTGCGTCATATCCTAATCGAAGTATTTCATATATCATGTTGAGCAATACACCAAAGACAAACAATTGAACCTAAAACTAACTTATAAAATAACTGTATGGTGTAAAAGCAATATGGCGTTTGTCACGGCTCCAGCGCTGTGGGTCTCCGACGGTCCCACGCATGCTAATCGTCGCAGACACTTTCGCTCACCACCGCAGCTTCGGCTTGCTGGCCAGCTACGCCGGCCTCCTGGTCCTCAGCCCGCGGGCCACTTCGTTCCTACGCGCCTACACGATTCTAAATTACACTCTAAGGGTAGGGCAGACAAGACTGCGTGGAGTCGAAATTACAGCGATTCGTTCCTGTCACTAAACCCCAAGTTTTAGCAAATCATTTAGGACTAACAATTTTATTATAAAAGAACATTCTGAATAATACAAAAACAATACTTAGGACATATTAATTTATTTCATGCGAAATTAGAAGATAGTACTCGACATTATGACAGAATAGTTTTAGAAGTAAAGATAATTATGTAAAACAAAATTTCGATTTTTGAACATTATGGTTACTGAAGTTTATAGCAAACGTGTTATGGATAATGATTTTCGGAAAAACAATTTTAGGAGAAGAAAGGGAGTATCGTTGTTTGTTTAAGCCGAATTGCTAGACCCAATATATATATTTTAAGTTTAATATATTTTTTTAAATATTATGGACGATCGCATGAACCTTTTTGCCAGCCTGAATTTGGCAGTGTAGTTTTCTGGAAAGCATCAGCTTGTATTTTGCATTCTTCGAATAATATACTATAATAGAAAATATTAGGTGTTAAAGTATGAAATTGCCGATTTGTACTGAAAAATTGAAACTCGTTTTTTTCTTCGTACCATATTTATTTAATCGAAATATCTACCCTCATTATCTATACATTGCTGCCATCTAAACGGAAGTTCATTTATGCCTTTACGATAGAACTCCGGAGATTTAGATTCGACAAACTGTGTGAAAGCATTTTGTACTGCCTCCTGGGAAGAAATTTTTTTATCACGTAGAAAATTAAATTTAATCACGAAAAAATGGTAGTCCGTTGGAGCTAGGTCTGGCGAGTACGGAAGATGACGTATGGTTTCTAAATGTAGCTCCTGTAGAGTTACAATGGTTTCTCGTGCAGTGTGAGTTCTTGCGTTATCATGGAGCAATAATGGTGAAAATCGATTCACGAGTCGAGGCTCTTTCACTGCCAGTTTCGCCATCATTGTTCGAAGTTCGGCACAGTAAACATCTGCTGTTATTGCTTGACCAGACCTGAGAAAGCTATAGTGAATAACATCATGAAGAGACCTCAAAACAGTTACCATTACCTTTTTATTAGTAAGCTTTGCTTTAGGGCACTGTTGCGGCGTTTGACCAAGGGTCAGCCATTGCATTTTTCGCTTACGGTTATCGTAAAGAATCCACTTTTCGTCGCATGTCACAATTTGATCTAACACTCCTTCATTTCTCTACCGATTCATCAAGGCAACACAATTTTCAACACGCATTTCTTTCTGCAGATCAGTCTAATCATGAGGTACCGACTTTACAATTTTTTTTTATCTTATTAATTTGATGCAAATGAGCCAATATTGCAGGTAGAGTAACGGTAAACCATGCCGCTAATTACTGGTTAGTTTGACTCGGATCGGCTTCCACCATCTCCTTCAATGCAGCGTTATTTACCTGTGTGGGCGGTCTTCCACGTGGTTCATTCTTCAAGTCGAAGTTGCCATTACAAAAGCGTTTAAACCAAAAACGCACGGTGCGTTCATTAACAGTCTCCTCTCCAAATGCAGCTTTGATATTGCTAGCCGTTTCTGCCACGTTAGTTCCGCGTCGGAACTCGTATTCAAAAATGACTCGGATTTTCGAAGTAGGTATCCATATTTCCCGTCTAAACTCAATAAAAAAAACAATTGAAAGTCGAAAATCGAATGTTGCACGTTTTTTAAAAGAAGAATCTTATATTATGTATCATTTGAAAAAAAATTCACTCGGGAATCTCACACCATGAAGGTTTTATGTCAATTCAAAGTATCTATTACTATATAACGGCAACTTCATACTTTAATCCCGATTATATTAACTCAAACAGTATTCCAGCATTTAACGATATTATTACCGCAGCTTACAAACACAGCCCAAAACGGTATTTTTTGAAGCACTTCATGTATTAACTCAAATCGGTTCAACTCAACTCACTAAGTATTATTTTCACCCAGTCAGTATTTTTTTCGGCCAATTTAATATTTAATTCGTCCACTTGGAATTATAGTTGCTAGCTGAGATTAACTATTTTCCACTACTAGTAGCTCATTTTACGAATTTTTATCATTAATTATTATCGCCAGTTAAGTAAATGTTTCGCAAACATAATTTAACGCCGCTCGTTCTAGTATTAAAATAATTCATTAACAGTCATCCATATATTATTTATTTGCACGGTTAATAATTCCCCATAGATAATTAATACTCATCCAGGCGATTATGTATGAATTGATAGATTTAATGCATAAAATTTAAAAGAAATTAATTTTATAATATTCTCAAATCGTACAATTCATATTTAAATAATAGGACAGCAAAAAACATAACATTCAGCCAGCCTTATCTAGTTAGTTAATTCAGTTGGTACAAGAATTCAGTGTTGCCAACTGCATTCTAAAGACTGTAATCTGCACGCGATTCTACAGCACAACATTCTAATTCTCGCTGCATTCATAGCACGCGACTTAGTCGCGTTCGCCATTCAAATTACGGAACTCAAAGCTAATGAACACCATGGTAACTTGTATTTTTCATGTTATTTTTGAACGTATCGTCAGCGCGTATAAATCGACTCGTTAATCCTGATTGGTGTAATTCAATCTTGTAAATTACACTGCACGCCAGCTGAATGTTTCCTACTGCATAAATGAAAAGCGAACGCGAAATACGACATCAATGAATGATTTTGTTCGATGAAAATAAGTGATATGGAAAATACTTTATCAAAAAAATCTTAGTTAATGTTTCGGGATAAAAAACAAAGTGGTGCTCTTCATTTTGTAATGGTCTTGTAATATACTATCTTTAGACCGCGGCTTTTCTCTCGTTGTCCTAAGGATCAATTCCACATTATACCGGTTAAATAATAAATATCCTATGACAGTGATCGCCGGCTAATAAACAATATCAATGCAAAAAATCACATCGCTCCATAACTGCGTAAAAGAAAGACAAACCAACAAACACACTTTAGGAAGCTGATGAATTTTACAAAAATAAAAAAAAAACAAAAATAAAAAAGATCTGCTTAATTACATACCTATCTGTTCGGACAAAGGATACACCATTACAGAGCAGCTCTCTTTCTAGTGGGAAACAAGGCCGCTTAACACGGTATAATTTGGACGTGTTAAGCTTTGTATAGAGTTTTTACACAAAAGCTTACGTGTAACAAGATTGTCAGCTGAGGGCGTTCGCGCAGTGAGATTATTGCGACATTTTTGTACAAATAATAAAGCGGTAATGAGCGTACGGCGACACAGCGGCAGCGTCAGCGGCAGGCGCGCGGTCGCCGCGTTGCAGCTACTCGCCTCCAATTTGCGGTTGCGCTCACAATACGCGGCTTCTGCCGCTTCGCTCAGCTGTCAGCGCAACGTGTGGCACCGCGCGCTGCCGCTGTTGTTGTGTTATTATAAGTCGCTCGCTTTGTTAGTAAACTTATAGAAATAAGTGTGATTACAAGTCATCTTCTTGATTTCATTTACTTGAGATGATCATAATCATAATCTTTTATTTGTCAAACATAGGTATTTACAAATAAAGATCTTCGATACAAAATATTTAGTGCGCTATGCTTTGCCAATATTGACATACAAATTAGTAATATAAAAATTATTAATTTGTTATAACCAAAATTACAAAAGAAAATCATAATCAAAATAATAGATAATAATTAACAATAATATTCAAGATGTCAATTTCAATCATACTAAATAAGTTAACAATACAGTCAATCAAATTTAACATTTAAGAACTCGTCTGGTTTATAGTAACACTTTTTTATTATCAGGTCAATAAAGAATTTCCTGAACTTTTGTGGTGGCATACATTTTATTTCATTGGGTACCTATTCTTTTATATACTTGTGTAGCAGTACCAATCAAACGTTTTTTAATAATGCCTTTTTTACAATTCACATGACAAAAAGTATTGATGTATAGAGAATGTATTGGGTTTCTCTTTATTGTAATAATAAAGTTTAATAATAATAATAAAAAGACATCAGTACAAAGTTTAAACAGTTAAAATAAATTAACTGATGAATTAATTTATAATCATTAGTGAAACTTTTGGCTTTGTGGCTACTTTTTGGAATAGATGTGGGTTGTTTTTAACAAATAGTGCAGTTTTAGATAAATATTGATTTGTTTTTCTTTGACAATGTCAAATCCTTTTGTCTCACACGGAATGGGAACCTCAAAGCTTTGTTTAATATGGCAGTATTTACAGTTAGCATACGCTCAAATTATAAAGATTTGTATTTTTTTGTAATAAATAAAGTTAAAAAGTAATTGACCGATTTTAATCATTCTTAATTTTTTAGATAGCTACTTTATCCAGTAGTTATATAGACTTAGATATCACATCATGCTTCAAGTCACGGAAGCGGAACAGTAGGTAATCATAAACGTGGGCGAAACCGTCGGGATTAGTCTAGTTATTAATAAGTGCCAGAGAAGACAGCTCAACTAGATTATTTGTATACGAGTCTGACCAATCCGCTTATTGCAAAGACATTTGAGTGCAGACTTTTAAATATTCAAAATATGACTTCATGTATAGTATGGCACTGTCTATTTAATCTCGCACTTAAAATTAAACCATTTTATATACTTACCTAAGTGCAAAAAAAATATAAACCTTGCTACATTTTAAGATCTACCAACAAAGAACTCGTCTTTAAAATTTACGATTTCCGGATTCAGCGATGAAAATCTCATAAATATATATTGCAGGTTTATTTTACTGATTTTAAGCCACCAGCTAGGTGAGGACACGACATACGAATTTATAGTTGCAACATTGCGACATAAATCAGTATTTTATAATGCACTCAAGATCGCAACACGGCGACACGAGACGCCCTAGTTTATGAGCTTTCGCACCATTTATTGGATCCTACAGTGATGACTGACGCGACGGAATGAGAGGTTACTTTAGCTGTTGAATGTTACTTAGTAAAGGAGACTGGCTGGTTTCTCAAGAGCGTTCGGCCTTGTCACCTACACGGATAATTTCAATGTTTCTTGATAGCATTATTAATTAGAAAACCATGTATGGTAGTAACTTTTACCAAAAACTTGTCTGAAAGTAGATATAAGATATTAATTTATGACATTGACATAAGGTTAAGTCATGCACGAAAACTTCTAATATTGTATGTATGTATTTTAATTCACTAGTATGACATACATATTATACTTTATTTTATTATTATATAGGTTCCAATTTTAAGTCTCAGGTTCAACATGATTCAGGAAGCAACTGTGCTTGTAACTTATGTTTATAGTTTAGAAACGCCGCCGGTGCGGGATCACATCGACATTGTCAGATAATGACCTACGGGTGACAAGTAACAGTTTGATGCCAATCTAAAAAAACTATTTACTGTTTTTTTTTTAGTATGGCAACAAACATGAATTATTGATTACAGATATTGAGTGCATAATCAATTTCAAAAACCTATGTATAAAATGGAAAATCTTATAAAATATCTGATTACACTGGGCAACACCTACTTCTACTTTGGGATATAAGTAACAAAGGAACCAAACTCATTAAATGTACAAAGTGGGAGTGTATCAATTATATGCAAGTATCGATTTTTCACATTGTAGCGAATAATGATATATTAATTATATAGCGTCAAACTTTCATCTATAAAACAAAAATGCGTAAATTATTACGTCTTCTGTTCGTTATTGTGGTTAAAAATGTCTGCAATAGTTATTTACCGTCGAATCATTATTTATTAATCGACTCAGATTTATTGTTATTTCCGACATTACCAAAAGATTTATTTTGTTTATTTACCTCTGTATGTGAATATAGATTACCACATGCCAAATATTTAAAAATGATTGCTATAATTATTATGAGTAATAATTTTATAATTTGTTCAGCCCTGGTATTTTATTCTAAGGATTTTTTATTTACTTAGCCCAAACAGTTGTTGAGTTGATCATTATTCTGAATACAATTAGCATCGTTAAGTTGGCTATCAAGAAACGTTTATGTTAATACTGGCAGCTTGCATTTCCCGCGCTTGCCCAGCATTCTGCACACTTGTGTTGTATGGGCACGTTTTGTTTAAGCAATTTAATGAATGCTATCACATAGGCGTTCGAGTGTTTTCTTATTACGTTAACTCACGCTCGTGTAGTATATTATCGAAACACGCAGAAACACGACTCCGTTTACAATTATTTTTTGTGTCTAATGATGTAGGTACCTATATATTTTTACGTATTTTTCTGTTGATAGTATATACAGATAAGTTATAAGCTTAGTATTTTTGTTGTGTCAGTTTTTACACCTTTATGTGCGAGATGACATGGAGAAATACGCGTTATTTCCAATAGTATATATTTATTTCTAAAATTGATATTTTTAAGAAATAATAATGTTATATAAATTTATAACGTACCTAGATAAAATGCATTACAGCCTTACAGCAAAATATTTTCAACGTGGTACGCAGAAACACATTAAACATTTTACCATCTATTTTTGTTATTGTCTCACAATTATTGCTATAGCCTATTGCTGTCTGTACCCATCAAATCAAACTCAGACCTACTACTGAAGTCCTAACCAGAAATATCACAGCCTGACCTAAACACTTACAATCACATCTTCAGCCACTTTACTCACTGGAACAAGTAAGTACACAAGAACAACAAGTAACAAGTAATAAATTAAAATAATGAGGATTGTGATAAAATATATGAGTCATCATTCCACGAAAAATAAGTAAATTTATCTAAATGTACGTGTAAATCCACGCCATATGAATTAATGAACATGAATAAATATTTAATTAAAATAAGAACGTGACGTAAATGCAACGTGTTCTCAATTCCATTCTTTTTTTAATGTTGGCAACAATGTTACGTGTTAAATAATTGATGTTGTATTGTGCGTTTTGTCGCTACGCGGCGTATTGTTCCTTTAGCATTGTTGAACTGATTTGAATCTCGCGTTCTGTTTGCCATTGATGTGGCTATGTTCTGTGGGAAATTATGGACATAATCATTTTAATTTATAGGTACTTGTTTATGGCTTAAAAAAGCTTCAATTCGTCACCTTTATCAAAATATGCTTTATCATAATATAATCTTAAGCCATGTAGATGCTAGTCTATCTATGTAATTAAGGTACATATCACCAAATATTATTATTTAGATATTTCTCTTTTAATTAAGCATTCTTGAATCATAAAGCATAATAATATGCATGTTGTATACCTACGTATTATCGTTTAAAGTGAATGCAGTGAATTCAATATTTTAAGCAATAATTTGGCCAATTCTTGTAATAAAATATGTTCAAAGTGGGATTGAGACTTAGTCTAATAAACGTTACACGTGAACTGATATGTATTTTATGTTTGTAATATTTTTGACACTAAGACTAGATTGGAAACTCTATTCTAACTTTATTTGTTTTTTTTTTGTTGTTTTATTACCGTTATTGGCTCTTACCTCTTAGTTTGTCAGTTCATAGTCTTCACAATTTCTCTAAACCAAACGACGAAATAAATAATATACTAAATTACTAACCTAAAACAATGTGACCTAAAAACATCGTTGCTATTGTGAACAGCTTTTCGTGCCACGCTAAATACCATGTAATTACACAAGTTTGTAGAAAATTAAAGTGTACTATGAAATAATCTCGACCTAGATTTATTTTGTACGGAAATTTTTCTTTAAAGTTTTCTCAGAACGGTTGGTCACCTGAAAACGTGCGGTTCGCGTGGAAGCGCGAGTTGTAATTACGATCCGTCGGTTTGTTTACCTCTCCGATAGATGGCGTTGGTTTCAACAACACCATTGTTTTTTGGCGCGCTCGAACAACTTTTCTCATTTAATTCAACAAATATGTTTAGTGTTTCAACGGTTTAACTTCACCAAAAGCTTCATACAATTTAGCACACGTATGAAGGGCGCTGTAGAGATGTAAAGAAATAATTCTAAATTGCTAAAGCACAGTTGGTGTATTGTTCAGAAAAACGAATTTAAGAACACGTCTTTACAATGTCAGACTCAGTTACAGTTACGGACTTAATTGTATATCTATATATTTAAAAATGTTTCTCTGTTTCCCGTGGCCACGCCGCTGTAACTTGAGAATGACCACCGATTTCATTCATTTCTTTAGGTTTTCTAATACTTAGTAGAAGTTTCTTACGAAAAAAAAATATTAAGAAAATTGCGCAGTACCTAAATTAGATAATTTCAGAAAACTTAACGACTCCTTTAATCTCGCGTGAGTGTAGTGCGCGACGGTGTAGTATCACAGTAACTACAAAACCACGATGGCACAGGACATGAAAAAGGTTTATTTCTATAGTTTTTACAATTAGTATCAAAACATTACATTTGTTTTTAAAAAATAGTATAGGACGCTTGTGATTGTGGTAATGATTTCAATCAAATATTTCAGATATTAGGGATATAAATGCAGATAGAATATGCAATGAATTGAAAATCGCTTAAATGTTTTAAATTAGATATTGATACTTCACCGTCGACATATACATACATGCGTAAGTCTTTATATTCAGAGTGTTCTTCGTGTCCGTTGTTTGAATGTTTGTACAGTCACCCGCGACACAGGATTTATTCCTAGTGCGAGAGTTGTCTTTTCATAACGATAACAACAATATGTAAAGTCCTCGTAAGCGTAAGCCAACTAAGGGTACATAAGGTCCTGACGTTAAAAGCTCTCGCATCTAATTTCTCAATTGAAATGGTGTAGTATTTCGAATAAACGTAGCAAAAACGGCTTCGTTTGATTAATGTGCATCGTATCAACGTCGGAGACGAGCGACGGCCGGCGCGCGGCTGAGGCGAGCCTACTATTAATCGTGATCATTACTGACACTCGCTGTGTCTGTGGACCAGAGACAGTCCTGTTTATACCCATTTATCACTAAAAGCTGTCTTTTTTTATACTGCTAAGGTGGTAAATTAGTATGCGGTCTGCTTGATGGTAAGCGGCTACGGTAGCCTATGTTCGCTTGCTAGCTTGATACTTGTTATTTAGTATCACTCACGTATTGCCGGCGTTAGAAAAAGTAAATAAAGTTGGGATGAAAGGAATGGGAGAGGTAGATATCTTACCTACTTACCGGGCAATACGCAGTAACAGTGTTAAATACTACAATTACGTCGCGCCGGTTTCTTGTAGGACATTTCGAACATTTGCCGTCACCAATTATCAACGCCAAGATTATCCATCCTAAAATTGTTTTAATATCTTACAGTTTTATTGCTTCAAAATCAATGTACCTATCCTTTCTTTGGGTTTACACAGATTTTTCACAGAAATTCACTATTAAAATAACTGGTTCCAAAGTTAAAAGCTCATCAAATCTGGTCACCGCGTCAGCTGTCGCAAATTGCGCGTCAACGTTGTCGCGATGTCGCGTCGCGGCGGCGCGGCGTGTCGCGCGGTGACGTCATCAATCATGGCGCCTGTACTGATACAGATTATGCAGACCCTTGTTTTTTAACACAACAAATTACAAAATTAATTTTATTAAGTGCTGACAATTCCCCTGTCTCATGTTTAATTTACTTAAGTGTAATGTTTATTAGATTTTTTATGCAGTTAAGGTTCACTTTGTAAAGGTTTATTATTATTACTAACTGAAATTTGCTGCAATGTGATCCTTACGTTGAGGCTATTCTGAGTATTTGAAATAGGTTAATTTAGTATAGTAGTGTAAATATTTTAGTAGCCCGCAGTTATTTTTCAATGTTTTCTTCCAAAAATATATTATTACATATTCAGGGAAAACAAATTTTGAAAGGTTCATTGTTGTTTAGTAGTGATACCTTAACTTTAAAACACGTAAACGGCTAACATTTCTCCACGCCAATTGTTATAAAATCTGGTAAAATTGAAAAATATATTAATAATGTTATAAACCATTATATAGGTATTACTCGTTGTTTATTTACCCATGAATATATAACAGACAGAAATTGGAATGGAAATATAATCAATTACCCTCTTAAACTCAATTGAAACAATACTAACTTATATCAAACTGTCACGATACGAAATAATACGAGCTGTGACGTAACATCACGTGTGTTGCCTGAGAGTTTAAACGTTGTTCAAATATCCACGAGATGTTTGTCGACAGCGCGAGGCAACGCCATGAGCGCTATTAAAAGTTGGACGGAAACCGTCGAACAATGTTGCGACCACACTATTTAAACGCTGAGATTAAAGCCAATAATGTTTTCACTGAGACTACTGTGTACAATGTAATACATTCTGAATAGTTTAACAGTGTCCGATGCTTTGTTTGGGACATTTTGAGTGTTTCTAGGTGTGGGATAGATATCCTTAGTTAGCGTTAGGTGAATGAATGTTCGGTGAATCTTTACGTCGTCGGTGAACTACGAAATGTATGGAGAGACAGGCCGATAATAATATTAATAATTATTAAACGGATAGAAGTGCGATGTGAGCAAATTGCAAATTTATGTTGCAAACGAGCTTACACACAATCACGGCGATATCGGTAATTTTTGTAGATAACAAAGGCTATCAACATTAATTTACTTGCTGAGCTTGCTCAAGTTTTTAACATCCTAGGCAAACTGAGTTTTTGCTAAATAATAATAATAATCAACAAGTCCTACAATTGCGAAAATTTGTCTTAGATTTCA
Organism: Catocala fraxini; assembly: GCA_930367265.1. Classification (NCBI taxonomy): domain Eukaryota; kingdom Metazoa; phylum Arthropoda; class Insecta; order Lepidoptera; family Erebidae; genus Catocala; species Catocala fraxini. Next base: position 19,415,668 of record OV884039.1, on the reverse strand, counting down.
TAAAGCCGGTTCTTTGAATTCGCTATAGGATTTTCGCAAGGATACGTTTTTTTACAGGCTATTGTTTTGAACTGCATGCAGATGCCAGAAGCAATTGTTTTTTAATTATGTCTGGCATACCAGCAATTGGCAGATTAATCTAATACATGAAATCTTTTCTTTAAATCTTATTTATTGACATTGTCGCTTTTAATAGAAAGACAAAACCATGTTATAACAATTTGGCATTTGAATAATTGCGCAGGTAATTTCACACTCGAAACAATGACCAAATTCGCACAAAATCCTCTTACATTCACCACGTATACTCGTAGTTGTTTCTACACACGGCATCAAATAATAACACGAGCGAAACTAATCTATGATTGGAGCTCAGAGGAGGGTCTGACGCGTCAATTAGTACTGTCCACATGACAGGGATGGACAAGACATGCGAACTAGTTAATCACAACTGCCTACTGCTGCAGGCAAAATTGAGTGGCCTGACATATTAGCTGTGAGGTATTAGGGGTGTGGGTATTGGATCTACGTGGACTTTAGAAGGAAGCCCTTACTTTTCATTGACCATTCTTTTTTCGTGTTAAAACTAACTGCCTCGGTATACTATTGAATGTCACGTACTGTTTACGGATGATTGTGAGGTATAGTGATTATTTTTGCTGTTTGGAAGTAACACTAAAATATAAGCCCGGAGACGCTACTAGCCCTGGACAGTTGACGTGGGATACATAGCTGACAAAGTGTGATCGTAATGGAAGCTTCTGCCTTTCCGTTTGGTGATATACGTCATCTTATTGTATGATGAGTAATTGTAAAAAGTTATTTAATTGAATAATTGTAACATTTCACTTAATAAAATTATTAGGTGACTCTTTTAAGCTGTGCTTGATGTATTATAATATGCAAGGCAATATACTTAGATCAGCAAGACACCTACATAAGCTATATAGCTTTGTAAGATAATACAAATATTAGACACATAAACAACAGTAACTCAATTGGATGAATATAGTTCTAGATAGGTGATTTTGAAAACGCTAACCCAATTCCGAATGCTTTAGGTAACTTACAATTTTTACCCTAGATTAGCAACTAAGGAAGTGAAACAGACGAAGACTAATCTCAATCAAACCGCAGACAAGACATTGCAGAATTGGCTCAGGAATCCCCACAGTACCTCATTAATGCAGACGCTATAAAAGAACAAAGATACCTACTAAAACGCTGACTGGGCATAAGAAAATTCGTATTAAAATCCTTCCATTGGCAACAAGAGCTGCTTGCACGTGTTAAATGGAAATCAGCAAAAAGGTGTAAGTGAAAGCTCGCTGTACGCTCCATTAGTCAACATGACGGAGACGGCTGGGACCGCGACTGACCACAGAACAACTCTGATGCAGTTTGCAGATGCGACACTTTACTGTTAAACATCCAAGTAGTGTACGTTTTAATTTGTTCCGATCTAGAGGATAACTGCAAACCTTATAATCGCGTATTGTCTTCTTAGATTAAATAGGGTATCCAGAGCTCTAATGACCTCTTACCCAGAGGACTGTAGTATCCCTTGCGTTGGCAAAGAAGCGACTTCTTTTACTCTTGATCTTGTACGCTCCCATAAGCAGTTACAGCTTACACTAAAGTTGGCGATATATATGTATAACGGGGCATAATGCAATAACAGCACACTTATGTAGACAATAGGTGTACAATATATCAAGAAAACAAACATTTGAACTACTAGATTAAATAGGTATATATCTACGTCGCGCCGTCTCCTGTATAATTTTATTCAAAACTAGCTGACCAGACAGTCATTGTCCTGTCAATCTACATATACAATAATACATTTCACGTATACCTATTAAATTCAATAGCAAAACGACGGTCATTTTCTTTTTTTTCGGTTTTGGATATTTCGAAAATTTACGTTCATATAAATCCTAACAATTATAAACCCAACATAATAAAACAGCCAAATCGATCGAGCCGTTCTTAAGCGAAGCTCCGTCATACATGTGGCAATTGATTTTTATTTATATAGATATAAAGAACAATCAATAAGTAATAACCCAAACACAAAAAGGAATTGAAAAGCTTAAGACAAGAAAATGAAGATTTTTAAAAAAGTTTGTAAGCAACAAATGTTTGTCTCATCTTCGCTATAATCTTTGAACATCTGGCTCGCCGACCAAGATTAATGATATCTGCGGAGATTCCTGGACCAATCGTAGCTCTGCTACTGAATTAATTATAGAGGACGAGACTCGAACTGTGATTAATAGCGAACAAATCGCCACCAGGGCCGCTAATGCCACGTACGAATGTGCCAATGCAGATTGCAGAACGAATTACTTAAATAACTCATTGATTTTATCCGTGAAGGCATTTGTTGTGACAAGTTTAATATCACCAGTCCACATGTCTGTTGCATTGGAAGTCAGTATTATTTTCGTAGTCTAAAACAATGTGGAACTAATTGTATCAGATAATGAGCCTATTGTGTAAATGAGTCATCGTCATCATTTGCTAGGCCTCTCCAGCCCACTTTCTTTCTTTCTTTTCGTGTGGTTAGTGGCCAACCTGTTGTCAAGAGTTGTTCAAGCCACCCGTAGGCCTCTGACATGGCTTAACGGCTGCTGTCAATTTGACAACAACCGGGACCGACGTTTTTACGTGCCCTCCGAAGCACGGAGACGCTCAGATGAAATACTACTAAGCGGTCACCCATCTATAGACTGACCGCACCCAACGTTGCTTAACCTCGCTAATCGTTTACCGATCAGTAAGTGCAACTGGCTATGATCGCCACAAGCCAGCCCACTGCTGGGTATTAGCCTCTTCTCTTTTAGGTTAATCATGTGCCTGTTGTCTACCTGAGAGCACGTCAATTTGTCGATGACTCGGACAATCGGGCGGGTCGCCTGCCTTCTAGCTTTATCACTGCCACATTTCTGTGACACAATTCAAAAATATTCTAGCTATTGCACGTGATTCCGTACCTGCCTTTCTATTTTTTTTTTGTACTCATCTTTAGACGGCGTGTCAAGATAAAACATTCGTCAGATTTTAAGTTACATCGCCAGCAATACGACTGCGAAAACAGCATTCAATTTTTTGCAGTAGTATTTGCATGATGCGTTTATAAACACACATGCAGGCAAAACTATAAAAATATTGTTTCGGGCTCCTATAACTCTTGTAAACAGCCAGGACATAAACTTTATTAAAAATCTTCTATATATCAACCATTATTATTACATTATATGTACAGATTAAAAAAAGACTATCGAATATAAAACGGTATTGGTAATATGAATTTGAAACATACAATATTTTTGCATATTCTCCAAACAATTAAAACAAATATGTTCAATAGACTGTTCAGTGAAATGGCAATGTTCTGAACGATTTTATCGCCGAATATAAATGTGACCGCAAGACCAATTTAACCGAACAGATACCAAAACAACAGACAGTGGTGCACCCAAAGAGATCGATAGTGCCAGTAATCCTGGGTATTCAAGGGGTACCCGTGACGTAGCGCCCGCAGATAAATCAGCTAATGAACGCCACACTAAGTTTACAATTAATTGAGACCCGTCTCACTGCTTTGAATACTAATAGTGCAAGACTGAACTATATTAAGGCGAAAAATTTAATCGTATTATTTGGGTAACACCTGTAAATAATCAATAACAAAGTAATAATATATATAAATTACATGTTTAGTTTTCGAGGTTATTGGTTAGATAGTAGGTTCATATTAAATACTCTAACAAATTAAAACTTCTTGGCAATAGAATCTAATCAGCAATACTGGCCACTTTTATCAAAAAACTTTGTGCCGCCATTAAAGATTTATTTTAATAACTTATTTTTCTTGTTAAATGGTATTTATTATTTACTTTAATTCTAAATTGGCCAGTATTTATTCATGTTTAATTTTATAGTAATATAAACACTTTACGAAAAATAAAACCAACCTCTATATTAATGTTTTTAAAGCGCTAGTGTTACCTCGTTCCAAAGCAAATAATAATTTCCTATTAGACAAAAACCTCACACGTTGTCTCATAGACCGCAACAACTTTTTAAACGTTCGCAGAAATCTGGCAGCACGTAAGGTTATTTTCAACGCTTCGATTTACCAAAGAATTCTGCTGCTTTATAAATAAACAGATACTTAAAAATTCTCTGAAGATATAAAGCCGTTAAGTAGGACAAAACACGTTAAATAATTCACGTGTCACATGAGATGTGACGTGGCAGCCTCCAGGGAGCCGTACCGTAAACACTAAGTAATTAATATTATTTAAGCGACGGAAGCTAATTCAACAATATAAATGGTATCAAAAGTTTTATTCCCATTATGGTTAGAATTTCAATGCCGCAGCAGTAATGAATGCTGTACATAAGGTCTGTAGTTCGATTACCGGGTCGGGTATTTAAAATTCAAAGTGTTATTGAGTTTTTGTCAAAGTTTTTTCAGTGGCAGCACGAATTCTGGGGCTATGCCCTATAGACGTCTGAAGACTTGCCCTCTATTGCGTCGGACCTAAACACCGTGCACATGTATTAGCAGAAGTATTTTATACGAGTAATATTTCTCCAACCATGTTTTTAAAGTCCTACATAGTAATGGCCGAGTCTATCAGATTCTACTATTAATTATCTAACAAAAGCAATTGGGATTTTTGTTTGTTTACACTTTACCTAGGCCTGTCGTAGGACCTAGACCGAGATTTTTCATTGCATTTGTATATACATTGAGAATATTCAATGTTTTGTATGTCTTATAATATTATTTAAGGAGAAAATCATAAAGATTTTGTTAGCATAACAATATCAAGTTGCTAACACATTTAGGCGCCGTGCCTTAAGAAGACAATTGTCGACGGCAGCAATCATAAATTAGATTTTCTTTGAACTCAACATATCTTTAAATTCTAGAATTAGACATTATAGAAGAACGCCCAGCAGTACTTTCAGAAGGAGGTACTTAATTTTAGATGTGAATTTTATCCCGTTGCGCGCCATATGCACCGCATAGATGCATAAGCGCCAAGAGCATGCTTTAACTTTTTTAACCTGGCGTTCAAAGGCTTTTAAAATACTATATAATTAATAAATGATTTAATTTATTATGTATGTATATTTTAATGTTATCTTAATTGTTATTTCCACTTATGTTTTTGCAGTATAGTATAATTTTTAATTATTTATTTTCATTTGTATGACATGTGTTTATTTGCAAATTTTATATTAGGAGTTCATTGTATGCTAAAGTGGCGCCACACAGCTGATCTATAACGTAATTGTGTAACATCCTCTGTACCACAATAAAACAATTTCATTTTAATATACAAATATGTAAAATAATTAGTAATTACATAATTATTCAATTTGGATCTAGCCTCGTTTCACATTGATTGATTATACCAATTAATCAATCGCTACCAAACGTATTCCGACATAGGAATCTTATAAGCTGTGTCACAACGTCCTGTCACGTCCCAATATAAATCATATACAATATTGTAGACAATTTTAATTCTATTCTAAAGTTTATCTTGGTAGACATGATACCATTGAAAACTTAGCGTGTCTATTTTATGATGAGATGTACTTTCTATTCATAAGATTTATGAATAGAAAGAGATTTATAACAATGCAACAAGAAAAATGACTGAAATGTATTCTTCGTAAAATGGCCAAATATACAAACTAACTTTTTTGCAGAAAGAAAATTAAATTTGCTTTCTATTTATCTGCCTACTTTTAAATAAGGTTTTAGATACTTCATGATATTTGTATTTTCTGTAAGACACAATGATGAATAAAGCGGTATTCACCTTCCTTAAAAGTACAATTCCCAACTAGGAATAATACCTGTGTAGCGAACATCCATACTAAGAATCGGGGATCATATACATTTTGGTCCTAAAGATCTTACCCGCAACACTCGGCGTGGAGGCACTTGTGAAGCACCGACGCTGCGGTGCTGTACAATCTGGTTAAATTGGTTACGAGCCCGTTCACCCCTCAAGGTTCGCCCTCTAGTAGGTATTTGATAGCTTTCTTCTTATAATCCACCCAAAAATAGGCTCCGTCTTTCTATGAAAGGGGCGAAAGTCAAGAGGCGTACGGGCTCGTAGCCGTTAAATATATAGGTTATAATTAGATTTATTAGCTAGGTACTCATAGTTCATTCTTAAAACGCGCGCACAGTTTACCTAAGTATACACTCTCTAACTAAAAAGCCTTTAAAATAGATCCGCTTTCGTAAACCTCGTGATAAATGATCGGTACTAACAAAGTTTAAAATTGAATTTAGTCAATACAGATCCAATCAGTGGCTATACACGGTTAAGGCGGGCTAGCGGGTAGCGTGTCCTCTCGTGCACCCAACAGGCCTACCATGAACATATCTATCCGAAACTTCGAGCCGAACGAATAGACATAGAATAGGCCACAGAAAAAAGATTCTTCGATATCCTTACTTTCAAAATGACATACTCCGTCTACATAATATTGTCTTACGTTTACGCGAATATGGTGTTATTGTCACATGTGAACGTGGCTGCAAAAATCAACCGAAACATCAGGGAAACACTTTACTTTACTAAAATTAAATCTAAATGGTTTTTATAATTTAAATAGAAGTGTATAGTGACTAGTAAAAGTATTTAACAATAGGTTTAAAGTTACAAAATTATATAATAACAGTGTTTTAAAAAAATAAACAATGCGTTAAAATCCCTATTAAGTTATTTAATTTCAACATTACTCCGTTGTTTGGATTGCTGCATATAAGGGTTTATGGCAATCAAGAAGTTGCTCACCGAAATTAAGGCAGAATAACGGAAGATCGTTTCGATCTGACTGTTCGTGTGTTTTACAGTACGACACACACACACACATACACTTCGTACTGTAAAACACACGAATAATCGGTCCGGAACTTCGCATTTACGTTTCATGGTAGGCCTACTGCAGTGTAACCACACTATAATCAACTATCCGTCTATGTTCTAATAATGAATGTGTCACTACGCGAATAGATACATGATACTAATTTAAATTTAATCTATTATGTAAAGGATATCGATACTATCTAGTACCTGTGCCGCGATTTCATACGCTCAAAAACTTATGTATTTATCATAAAGCTCTCGAAAACTGACATATTAACTTTTTAATTTGTGAACTCATTTTTATTGACATACATACATAGGCGCATGCATATATCTCCGAAAGGATATGTAGAGGTATCACAAGCACATTTCGCCAGCTATGGGTTTAGGGGCCACCCAGTCCCATATATAGGGGCAGGGCTATACTCCGTATAGCTACAGAGAATTTCTTGAATCGCACCCAGGATCCTCATGCACAGCAGTCGATTATAATTGCTGCGCCATCAAAGTAGTCGATTTAAATGAAACCAACACTAAATAGCAAGCGTATCTTAATGCATAAATATTAAATTGATATTTATAAATATAAATTTAATATTGATGCATTGTTATTAAAAATTAGAAAAAAAGAATGAAAGAAAGACTTATTTTATTTTATTTATTATGGCACACAAAAGGCCACACCCAAAACATGAAGAAACAAAACAAAAATAAAGAAAAAGTAATTCAAAATAAAAAAGCAGTACAATATGTAATAAAACTAGAAAAATAAAAGAAATACTATAACACTATAATTTCATTTCATTTCTGCTTACTGGCAACACCACATATTATATTAAGTATTAATATGTGTCAATACGATATTTTTTCGGTATACTAGCAATAGCTGAACTAGAATGCATATCTTAGTAGTAGGTACAACTTGGTAGTGCAATGGGATTCGATGCCGCGACCGATCTTGATTAGATCGCAAGCCCAATGATAAAATATAACTCAATGAATAGGTCATTGAGTTATATTTTATTATTATGAAATTATTATACGTATTTGGAAGGAAGGCATTCAGTTTAAGCGCCTCACAACATTTTCAGATGAGAGTGTATATTTTAAAACACTGCGACCACAGATTCTCACAACCTTATAAAAAAAACCAATTAAATCCACAAATTAGCATTTTAAACATATACAGACTGATATATAGACAAATAATACTTAGAATTATTATTTTGTTTGGCCTATCTATTAAATCACTAGGAATAGAAACAATTCCATCAAACCGAATCATGTTGGTAATCATAAATATATATACTGTATATAGAGTTGGATATTACTTACATTTCCTTACATTAAAGCCAAAAATAACAAACAAATAAAATATCGTGTATATTTCATATAATATTGGAAAGCACTCTACACCAGAGGGCGCCACTACCAACTTTCGCATAACTTACAAGTGAACACTTGACAACTTTAAGTTTTTCCCAAGAGCTTGTTCCAAGTGCGCTTATAATTTCTTCTGACGATATTATCGGTTTTTAATTACGGGTGCACGGCTGCCTTGAGCTTTGTGAAATATTAAACTTCTTAGTTTGTTGATAAGTTTTGAGTAGAAATACTTTATAGCGATAGTTCAGCAGTGTTTTGAATCTTGTACTTAAAGCAAGATTTAATGATACGTAAGAAGACTTTAAACCGTCGTTACAGCGGGTCGTTACAACTGTAAGATGAGCACTTTTCTAAATAACCTTTTAAAACTTTAGCCATGTTTATAAATATTATATAAATAAACGGAGATGACAGTACGACCTGGACGCATTTAAAAGAGGATATCCACCAACAGAGTAATTTGGAAGTCCAAGGCTTTTGCCCAGCAGTGAGACATATAAAAAAGATGACTAAAAAATAAAAATATTATATGGCCTGGTGTTGCATTAAGTACCTACCTATTTATATTAGATAAGCAGATAGGTACCGACCTGGTACTAATATTATAAAGAAGAAAGATTAGATATTTTGTTTGTTTGTTTGTAAGGATTTAACTCAAAACCTACTTAACCAATTTTAAATATCGTTTCACTATCAGAAACCTATATTAACATCGAGTAACATAGGCTTTATATATTATTCAAAATAATGACTGTTACTAACCTACTTTTACGCGAGCGAAGCTGCGGTCAAAAACTAATTTATAATAATATTAGACTTTTTATATGGTTTAGCTCAGCAACCCAAATGAATCCGCAACTAAACCGATTACCAGTTTCTTTTGGTATCAATTTGTAATTTAATGTGTTACATATCTATTGCAGATGCAAGAGCTTCCAAAACACAAAACGAGGAGAGGTATGCAGGATTCCGGGGTGTACCGTAACACCATCTATTGGCGGACAACCCATACCAATCCGTATGCCTCACGTTCAAGTAGAAACATTCAGACTTTTCATTCAATACGTATATACGGGCAAGGTAATTGATTGTTTTTGTTATCGCATATTATATTCTTTTAAATCTTCAAAAATAAAACGTCTATTATTTTATAAATCCATCTAGTGTAATAGCAACAAATAAATTAGACAACTAGGCAGCAACTGTATTAATTGAGTTCAAGAATAAAATACAAGATGGCGCTATAACATAAATATTTGTTCGGGTTTATAAAACATTTTTTATTTTCAGTTACTATTGCAAGACTCTGGAGTATTCGAGATGATGACTTTAGCGGCTGATTTAGGAGTAGAAGACCTTAGATCAGCTTGTGAAGATCATGTTACATCTACACTTAGCGTGGAAAGTGCTTGCACATTACTCGCTGCTGCCATGGAAATTCAAGATCGGCCAGGTAATTTTTATACTTAGTAGATGTACCCACATTAAGATAAAACCAGCTTTGTTTAATCATAACACAGTTACATATAAAGACAAAATACACTATCTATATTGGCATATCTTTAACATAAATGTGGAGCTGGGTATATCATTGAAATACAATGTCGAGATCATGAAATTTTGTAATCTTTGACGCACAGATATTTGATTTCTGCAATTAAACGACAAAATTAATAAAAAGTATTAAAACATATTATAAGAACAACTATTTTTAAACATGAAACAGATGCGATGGTGGTGTAATGGTCAGCATAGTTGCCTTCCAAGCAGTTGATCCGGGTTCGATTCCCGGCCATCGCACACTTTTTGCTGAGCATAATTTTATTTATGATCTAGCTACTGTTCATGACAATCTTCGCTATACTTTAAAGGCATAAAATAACAATAATTTATTTTGTTTTATGTTAACATAACACAATTTTAATATAAGGAATTAATAAAAATATATAATAACTTTGTATGAAGTTGTTTGCAATAAAATACCTATTTATTTATATCAATAATGTTATTTATACTGTTTTTTTTAATTTAATCTTCTTACTTTTTTTATCTAATGTCTTACGTTTACGCGAATGTTATGTTATACATAAAATGAAAGTTTTATAAACGGATTATATTGTGTGGTATATATTTTTATAAACACTTATATCACTTGGGTACATAATTTTGAATCTGCTTCTGTTAAACTTTACTACTATATCACTATGTTGTATGCATGAACCATAAATAATGGAATTAGCCTGCTATCTGTCTACATATCAAATACTATGATTTGTATGGTTTGATAAAAAGTTGCTAAACTATCGCAAATGTGTAAAGAGTAACACAACTCTATCGTATTATAGAATAATTGTATAATTTATTTAGTTTAATAACTGCATAATAATTCCGAAAATGGACTTAATAAAATACAAAAATCAACTAAATAAAATAAACAGGAACACCTCTAAACAATCGGCGTCATTTAACTAAACCATAGACAAAAAATTGTTTGACAGACCGCCAAGCCGGGCTACAAGTTTAAGCGTTTGTTTTCTGCAATAATTCTTCGTTTGCAAAATAATACTTTAGCAAAATGGCATACAAAGGCCCACCGAAAGTACAGAAGGTGATGGTGCAACCCATCAACCTTATCTTCAGATACTTACAAAATAGAAGTCGTGTACAAATTTGGTTGTACGAGAACGTGAATTTAAGGATTGAGGGGCACATCGTGGGATTCGACGAATACATGAACATTGTTCTGGATGAAGCCGAGGAAGTTCATATGAAGACCAAGAATAGGAAGCAAATTGGCAGAATAATGATGAAGGGCGACAATATAACGTTAATACAGAACGTAAACCCGAACGCGTCGGTGTGAGTTAGGTTATAAATTTTAGTGAATAAGTTCATTCCCGGGGAACTAAGAACCTCAGTGTGTGTTACGAAGCCATCGCTTGTGAGTTCTGTACACCAGTGTATCACCATTAAATTTAAGTGTACTTCACGATTACCGAGTTTTATTTTCAACCCTTTACATTTTGGAATAGTACTAATTGAGAGATAAGATATAATTACCTTCCTAAATGTTACGATGAGTATTTATTGTTGAATTGTGTATGTAATGTGTTCACTAGTATTTGACTGTTGCTATAGGATATATATCTTACTGTTAAAACTTCTAATGATTTGATTAAAAAGAGTTATTTACTAATGACAATAATTTTAAGTGCATTGGTATTATGTCAAGTTATGTTATGCTAAAGAAATGGTTGTAATATAACTTATTCTTCAAGTGAATACTTCCAATAAAGAACTATTTAAACTATTGTCTTCATTTTGATCTAACAATATCGTGTTGATTTCTGTTGATGTTTCAATGTTTATACATGACTCCCTCACAAGGCTGATGTTGAGTACGGGATATAAGGTAGCTGAGCTACTGTGTGCTGACCTGAAAAATGTAAGTTATAGCATAGGTTTTTGACCAGTAGCACAAACATTTGGTTTTTAATTACGTTTTATTCTCTCATTTCTGCAATTGATAGTTTAGCCTATACTGTTTGTTTTTCAAATTATTAACTCTTTCCCTGCCTGGTAATAGACACAATAGAAAATCTATTGTTATGTACCATATGTGATTCATCAGACAGGTAACCTGTTAAAATCATTTCAGTGGTCACAATGAAGAAAAAGAGTTACTAATATAAAAAAATAAATCCATTTATCAATATTGAAACTTGATATGCCTATGTATGCATACTTTTTGGGCAACAGTTGGTATTCTATATCCATACCTGTAAAGCAGGAAATTAAGACATCATGGACCTGCTAAAATTCTTATTACACTTTTAAATAGTTTTAATTATTAACCTATCAAGTCTTAGAATAACAGACATAATTAAAGACTTGTGTCTGGCCAATGGTGTGCCACTGCGACTTAATGCGTAAATAAACAGCTTACTTGTTCATGGAATGCTTGATGATTTACTCCACATATCAATAGTTATAAAAGTTTATGACAGCTGGAAATACTTTCAGTGCACAAACTTTAGAGGGGTTAGATATATATAAGTAAGTTTACAGTGTACTTGAGCTGTGGATAGTCGGGCCATGATGTCCTCACCAAACTTAAACATGTTTGGCCTGTAAATGAGCAAAATGCTTTGTTAAGTTTATACTGCTGTGAATTAGTCTCCATATAGTTAAACAGCTTTCCATTGTGCAACACAGAAAAACATGATGGTTGTTCTACACCACTATGGCATTCTCAGCTATGCGATAATAAGAAATAATTCTTTGAAATTTATAAAGTTGCATAATTATTATTCATTTTATTATGTTTTAAATACACTTCTTTGTTACTATCACAAAAGATATTATAGATAATTCTCTGTTAAGGGATTGAACCCATAATAGGTTCACTAGCAGTGGCGAAGCATTTATTTAAACCACCGCGCCGACGTGCAATCGTCTAGTAGTGGTGGGTCATGGTAAATTAGATTTTTCATACTGCTTCATTCGCGATGGGATCGGGAACAGTACTTTTTCTGGATAAATATGTACCTATATCCTTTCCTGTATTGCTAACAACGTTTATGTGAAATTTCATAATGATCGGTCGAGTAAAGGCGTGAAAGCTTTACAAACAATTAAACTCACGTTTGCATTTAAAATATTAGAATACTATTAATATATTATAACCCCGTAAATAGTGAGCTATACAGTGAATTTGTTATTGGCAGGTGGTAAGAGTGCGTCATCGTTTATGGAGCGGTGCATCGCGTTCATTGGCGACAATGCGGCCGACTGCGTCAAGACTAACGCTTTTCTCAACCTGCCGAAAGAAGCGCTCATCAAACTCATCTCCTCAGACTTTGTTAGTTAACAAATTATTTATGTTATCTCCTTTTAACACTAGACATAATAGTGACATTATAAGCCTTGCAATTCTTTGGGCAGTCCCAAATCTAATACAAACACTACGAAGAATCGAACTACCAAACTACTACCATCTATTGAACTTAAATACTTATTATGTGTGGCTTCAGAGAATTAACAAAGAAAACCTAAATAAGTATGCCTGTTCTAAATAACTATTAAATATTATTCGTCTTTGAACAGTAAACTATTATCTCCGATATTATGTGTATGGGAGCTTCAGAATACTATCTAATTATTCGGCACAAGGAAGTATTCAAGGGAATCGACCTTATAAAAATATTGGGTGGGCCAAAAACTTAAGTTTTCAGTGTTTAAGTCGTCACTGTTCATATACTTGGTGTCAATTATTCAAGGACTAGGTTAAAATATTGGGGGTTTCAGCCCCGCCAATAATACCGTTCTGGGGCTTGAACAATTAGGTATTAAGAATACACAACATAAAGCATACAACGGTTTCGCTTTTGATATTTGAGTTGAGCATAACATACAACAATAAATTGCAGTACGCAGTTTAGAGCCGTGCTCGATCGAAAACAATAAGACATATCGCTTTGCAAAATGTAGATGGGTGGCCACTGCCTACGTATTCAGGGATTATAAGCATAAGTTAATGTATATATTTATGCAAAATTTTCTTATTCAGCTGTGTCTCGAAGAAGAGGAAGTATGGCGTTGTGCCCTGGCTTGGGCAAAGCAGCGCGCTGGAGTGACTCAGCCCACCGCTCACTGGACTGAGGAGGAGCGTGCCCGGGTTTGCCATCACTTAGCGCCGCTAATGCAGCATGTGCGACTACTGCTCATAGGTAGTTTACTTCATTCATCAAGAAGTAGCATAATATTATAAATATTTGAAATTGTTAAGCGCTAATGAATACTTAGGCTAAAAACTTTAAAATTCTAAATTCTAAATAAATTTATTCGGATTAGGTTATCAGGTAACATTTATGAATGTCAAAGTTACACTAAATTTTCCTGTGAATTTACATTTACTGCCACGTTCAGCAAAGCAACGGTGTAGGGCTCATGAGAAGAACGGGCAAGAAACTCATGACCACTCTTTTTAATCGCCAAGTTTTTGTTTACAAATCATAAGAGCTGTAAGGGGTTGCAACAATTTCTCCATGAACTACTACTGAACATACTCAAACATTTAATAAAAAAATATGGTAGCTTCTAAAGCAGCAGTATGGTAAATAGGAGCATCCACCTACATGTACATAAATAATCAAGACAAGGCATGATTGTAGTCCGTAGTTAAATCTAACTGTTTAAATAAAAATGTAGGAAGTAAATCATCAAATTCAACGATACCAAGGTAGACCAGCCACCACAAGTAGTACCCGTTCACGAGTACGACGCATGGGCCAGCCATCGCCCCCCTCGTCATATTGAAGGGAAGGGATCAACCCGGTCCATGACGCCACCACAAGCAATGACATTTGAGTGAGCATGACGGTCCTTGGCATCCTTGTCCTTTAAAACAATTATCATAATATGTAGATCCTCTATTTAAGCTAGTAAGCTAAAGAATAAACACGAGGTAGTTCATAACCATACAAGTTTTCATTGTTCTGCAATTTTTCTCACAGCAATTGCTTAGCAATTATTCTTAAAAACTGACGCCATCTTACTATTTTATTATAAGAACGGTCTAATGACCTTATTTTAATATTAATATAAGTACATAAATATTTTCAAATTGTTTATCATGTTGAGAGATGTACATCGAGTTCATACTCAGTTATCATTAACTGGGATCAAATATGATAAATGAGAAAATGTTCGATAATTAAAGCCTTTTATGTTATTCCAATTAGCTGACTGGAACAAATAATATCAGTAACGCCATCTACTAAGTATTTGAATAACTATTAGTATAATGCGACTAATAGCGCCATCTGTTATTGTAATTAAAGTTTACACATGCGGCATCTTTAAGTTTTTATTAGTACCTTAAGTTCTTGTACAAAATGCTCGGTATAGATAGCGCTGTGTTCGCGGAGGAGGTGGAGCCGACGGGCGCGGTGCCGATGGAGCTGTCGCTGGAGCGCTACCGCCGCGCCGCGCTGCACGCCGCGCCGCCGCCGCCGCCGCACCACAACGACAAGAGGACGCAGCCGAGGTACGCACTGCCGCGGCCATCCGTAAAGTCATATGCTTTCCATATTACTTAACGTCCTTTTAGTTAGTGCACACACCCACCTACATAGAGGATGCCAATGGCTATGTCGCCCGTTATGGAATGTGAGGGATAGTACAGGATCGAGACGCTTACCAGACAAGCAGAAGATTTACCAGAGACCTCATGTATCTGTCAGACAAAATCTGAACCGTCTACAAATGTGCGATATTTTGAACGGCCGGCTCCTAAGCTAGTAACTACAATAAGAAACTCCAATGCTAAACCAGATCTAAACTCTATTTTAAGCAGGTTTTATTACCAGAATTAACCCTCTGATTAAACACCTTTGATATATCTAAGATGACTGCCAGTCCGTCCTGGCTGGTGGTATGAAGAGTATGAACTTTTGTGAAACCAACCGATTTTACTGTTCATGCGCCTGTGCTTTGTACATAGATTCTGAATGACCTTCAAAGAAATGAAGTAGTTATACTTAGGTAGGTACTTCATTTCTTTAAAGGCCATTCAAATAATAAACAATTTAAATAATGAACAAATATATATATAAGTTACAATTGGTACTATTTGAATTGCAGATTGGCAGTGAACATGTTTACTGGATCGCTAATTCTGCAGCAAGATAAGAGCGCGTTTCAAGCTGTTATCAACAACTGGTAAATATATAAGTACCTACCTATATAGGTAATATCTCTCGTTTTGCTTTGCCCTAAAAGGCAAGAAATCAAAATAAAAATGAATATAGAAAGAAGTTCTGTCGTAAAATGTATACTTTATCTAGGTGCGGCACCCCGAAGCAGTCATGGCGGCTAATGTTCCGCGCGTCGACGCACGGCTACTCCGCGCAGGCGTTCCACTCCCACTGCGATGGTATTGCTCCCGTTTTACTGCTAGTGCAGGTAATTTTATTAATAGTTAAGTAAAGAAAGCAAAAAAGGTTCGTTGTTGCTGTAGAAATTTGGCCACGATTTCAAGATGCCAAATCTTTATCGGTAGCACAACTCTAATATTAAGACAAGCATTTTAGTAATTATAAGTTACAAATACTGTTGATGTGTACGTCAGCTGTCCCGTGGCGAGGTGATCGGCGGCTACTGCGAGGCGGCGTGGTGTGCAGGCGGCGCGGGAGGTTACATCCCCGCCGAGCGCGCCTTCCTGTTCGCGCTCAGCGACCCGCCCGCGAGGTACACGCTGCTGAAGAAAGCCTTTGCCCTGTGCTATCATCCTGAGTAAGTATAAGTCTGCGGGCGGCAGAGCGAGAATATTTACAACCTGTGAAAATAAGGTACTATAAATATGGGTTACTTTACTGTAATAAGTTATTGAAAATATTAATCAACAGTTGCGGACCAATATTCGGTGCGGGCGCAGACCTGTTGATCTCAAGCAACTGTAACACGAACAGCGAGAGCTACAGCAACCTGCACTCGTATGGTGACCAGATCGCGCCTGCCTGCCTCGCCACGGAGTACAACTTCACCGTCAGGGACTACGAAGTCTTCACATATAAACATAACTAACATATTTTTGATATTTCATACATCTTAATATGACCAGCCCTAACACACCTATTGCGAAAGAAACGGCCAATCACAGGTAGAAAGATGGGTAGAAAAATCATCCGACAAATAAAAAAGTTATTGGGCAAGGAATGTCTTACTTTCCTAAATTTGTCTTTGAATGAATGAGTAGTGACGGCCGTCACTACCTACTCATTCATTAGATACAATAGTTCCAAATTTAAATTGAACATTATAAATAACAACAATTTTGTTTAGGTGATTGCCATTGGGATACACAGTTACACATATCTCTTTAAAACTAAATTACAAAAGTTATAAGCAATCCTGTGTGGGTGATAAGCAATGGTCGCTCAAGAATGACAATAAAGTTAAATAGTAGTTTATAAACTGTCGCATTGCTGGGTACCTCCCGTCTGTAGTGTCGGAGATTTATTATAGTTCTCAAAATCGCGCATTGGTTGTATTTGTTAAATAATAAAGTGATGAATTGATGTTTTGTTAATTTAATTAGTACGTATTTTGTAAATGCATGAGTGTGAATTGATAAGATTAGTAAAAACCTAATAAAAACCCATGACATTGTATACCGTCCATTTTTATTCATGTTGTAGTATGTACTATCGTTAATAATTTTGTATATTGTGCCAATAAAGAAATTGAAATAGATGTTTATCTTTTAATAGATTAACAACTTAGATACATATTTATTACAGCGCCATCTGTTTACTTTTAACGGAACTAAATGTTAATATTGTGTAGTTACCATATAGCTCACTAGATGGCAGAATATGCTTAAGCAGAAGCTAAATCTACAAATTGAGTTAAGTTCAGCAACAATCTGGCAACTATTGCTTAAAGTATTATTATTGCTTCAAGAATTTGTTCTCTGAGTTAGGTGCTCTTGAACTTTATTTGTAAACAACGGCATTTGACTCTCTAACTCATTAGTTCTCAAAGTGGTCCAGGTGGACCCCCAGGGATCCACGGGAGACTAGACGGGGGTCTTCGTTGGCGTGACAAAAAATGGGGTCCACAATTCGTATGCGGGAATATTCCACGAAAATTTATTTGATACCAAGGAATATGGTAGAAATGTAGCTGCAGGAGGTCCACCGGAACCTGCTAAATTTTGAAAGTGGTCTATGAGAAAAAAATACAGTGAAAACAATAATAGTTTTGGCTTTTAATGTCCGAGAGCTTTACTCTCGTACAAGGCATAATTCCTGTGTCGCGATAGACTTTACAAACATGTAAGCAATGACAAGAGTCTAGAGTCTAGTCTAGTCTAGTCTAGTCTAGAGTCTAGAGTCTGACTAGAGTCGGAACAGCTAATTGTGGGTAACATATTTTTTTCACCGTATGGGGTTCGAAACCACAACACTGCGCAGTGCAGCACAACGGCAAGATGACCGCTTAAACTGCTACGCCATCCGTACAGTATAAAAAATATGGTTAGTATTTAATTTTGAATCTAAGGTACATAAATCGTCACCATGAAGACTTTGTCAATAGTGCCAATTCTGTTGTAATGTTCACTAAACTAAAATAAGTCAAAAATTCTCTAATTTTAGTTTAAAGATTTCGTGTACGGCATTCTGCTGTTCCATCGAACTAAATTTAGATTTCGTTTAGACAGCACCAAATTCGATTATGAGGATTATGACAATCCTAATTTGAATTGAGGCAGTGATACCAGTACTTAAAATATAATACTTAATATTACAGAATGAATGTCAAAGAGTGAACGAAACAAATAAATATAAAATAATATTTTTGAGCTTTATGAAGTGTATGAAAATATTTGTTTACACATATTTTAATTATTATCTGACCTACTTATATAACGTTTAAGTCTACGTACGTAACGTATGTAGGTACGTACTAAATCACATTGTGATTTAGTTAGTACAAAATCATATTGTGATTTATTATTTAGCGAATCTATAGGTATACGTATGTACCTACTATGTATCGGCGATGGCATAGCTCTGTTTGCGACGCTGGAGAATTTTTATCCACCCTCGCATTATATGAACGTCAAGATGGCGGGACCACGCTAGGTTTTTCGAATATCATGTGAGTAGGGTTTAATACAATATTTCTACTATTTTATACTTTCATAGAAAAATTATACACTCATAAAATTTCAAAATATTCTACAAAGAAAGTGGTCCCACTATTTTGATATCAAAATGGCGGGACCACTATTCAGTTAATGTAAAACACATGGCGTGATCTTAAACTATTTATTTTATTTTAGTATAATTATATAAGTTATATTATAATAATATATTTTAAAGTTTAAATATCTTAAATAATAATAAAGTATCACAGTGGTAGTTTAATAGTTCAAAATGTTATAATAAGTAATAGTGTTTTAAAATCAACAATGCTATGAAACCCGGGTAGAGAAGCTTAATTAAAAAAAAACATTACTTTTTTAAAGGGCTATGTCTAAGGCTCCGAGAAAGTACAATTTAAAACAACCAATATCATAATCGAACTTTACTTGACCGGCTTAATATACCTACAACCAGTATTATGATGATAACCACAGTGGGTGACCTAGTAAAAGTTCACCGCCGGACGACTTACACGTGGATCTCTAGATATCCATCTGACCCCATCTTTTTTACACTACTAACATGGTAAAAAAGCATACGGATTGTTTGGTAGCCGCTAACGTTGCTTAAAGACAACGAGATCAGACTGTTAGAAAGTAGAGCGCAAGAAACTTAGGTCCTCGCCTATAGGCCTTACAGCACAGAATTGGGTTTTCAGGGTTCTTTAAGGCAGCCCCAAAGGCGCTCTAAAACCCAATTCTTGAAATCTAAAAATGTAGGCATATGCTATGATCATTAAGGTGCGATTTTTGGCAGAATGAAGGCATTATCTAATACCTAATACTCCAAAACCTCTGACGACTTAAGGAATCTTGTAAATCAGTCTTAAGGTAAATAAAAAGGTTTCTTTTTTAAATACAAGGCAGCCTTTGGTTTGAACAAAGCTATTTGGTTTAGGTGCATGCGTCGTATATACGATGTTGTGACCTCTTTTAAGCCTCACCGCTAGATCCAATGTTCACACGCAATATATTTTTATTGGTATTGATCCTATCCATATTTCCATCACTGTTTAGCCAGGTTCAACAGCGGCATAATAATATGAGCTTTGACACTCGTGCATCTCATTCTCGCGGAAAGTTAAACTGCCTTACAACTCGCGGCGAATCTACTTAAAAATACCTATGTATTAACAAAAACAACTACACTTGCCACCGTAGTAAAGCGGGAGACATAATAAAGAGTACTCATAAACCAGGATTTAAGAAGAACGAATATTAAGGAAGGACATAGGACGGGCTGAGATCGACAGAGCAATTTTACCTTATTTCAGTATTGGCCTAATAAAACAGGCTTTGAGTGATTGTTATAACGTAACACTTCCGGCCTCACATATACTGCTAGTTCGGTTACATCTTAACCACTATATGTACATTAAAACCTATTATCGTTTTATAATTTAATTAATAATTTTGTAATCAATAATCTAAATAGTTATTTCATAATATTGTCTTCTATTTACGCGAATATTATTCATTGAAATTAAACTGCTATATACCAGTTATATATAGCAGTTTAATTTCAATAGTTATTTCATATTTCTTTATACTTAATTATATTTATTAGCTCGGCGCCTTCCGCTTGTCAGCTTGATATATACTGATCTCTATACTTTTTTTACACTATGTAGAATAATCAATCCTATAATCATTTTGTTTTACTGTGTATAATATAATGATAAAGCTATTAGATTCTTACTGATTTTGTCACACCGGCGCATCTGCTTGCGGTGTAATAAATCCTTAATGTTACATAATCCTGTATTATTAAATAATAATTGTATGTAAATAATCATCAGAATAATTAAGATAAACAATGTTTAATATTATCTATTGAGTTTGTGAATTTAGTATTAAATTAGGTCAAATGTTTGTATAAATACCGGCGGTTAGAATGTTTTGGGGGCATTCATATTCTAACCGTTGAAACGTGCATTCAAGATAATATAAGTGCTTTTCTGTACAACTTGTGTCTTCATTGTCGCCGCTTCCCTGACTATTCACCTTTTTACATGATCTATTTTTTGGAAGTCGTATAAAGTTTTCTAAGCTAGTGTGATACATATAATAAACGAACGTTCACTCTCATATAATTTTACTAAACGACTTACTTTTACGGTTTAGCTACCTATAAAAAAACATTTTGTTTCACGGTTACAAGGTTTCACGTTATAAAGCGTGTTTTTATACGACACTAAAAATTACACGAACGAACCGATTCGTGAAACCGTAAAAATATGAATGAGCTGTCAAATATCGTATTGTGATGGACTTGTCAGCGGTGACGTAAAAGGTGTTATCACTACATATTATAAAAGAAAGGCCCCCGCCGCGTCTATCTGTTCGCGATAAACTCAAAAAGTATTGAACGGATTTGCGGTATTCACTGTTATACAGCGTGAGTTATGAGGAAGGTTTAGGTGTATAATTGGTTAAGGTTTTGTTCTACCCATGTGAAACCAGGGTGGGTCGCTAGTAATTACTAAAGATCCCAATCAACGTCTCAGCAGACACATCAGAGGTTCGCGGGCTAACTAAAAAATAAGTATATATGTAGGTATGTTTATCCATTGTCAAGTATCCATAGTACAAGCTTTGCTTAGTTTGGGCTTGATGGTGTTGTGTGTACTATGTGATAGAATATTATAATAATAATATAACTAATAAACGCGCTGTAGATAGTTGTTTTTCAAAACTGTTTTAAGGCTGTTGATGTGATTGTCTAAGTATCTTAGACGAAGCACACTATTTACTAACTACATATATGACCGTATAATAATAATATTCTAACACATATTTTTTTTTTTTTTTTTTTACTTGGGGGAATGCATGACGCATACCCCTCCGCGGGGGCGGGCGGAGGGGTTATGTCGGACTCGCCGGGGTAAAAGAAAGATGTTAAAGATGATAGAGTACCTCCCGGAATACCGACTAAACCTACCACGGTGTTCCTCGACAAAACCGCTATCGACGGGGTCGCGCGAATCACTTTCGCATGCGGTCGCGACCCCGCCGAGGTTTCGGCCCGCCGTATGAAACGGCAGGCCACTACACGAAAGACCTACCCAAAGGCACTCCTCACATATTATCCCTACTGTCCCCCCTAGAGGGGAGACAGACTCGAAACAGCAGAGGCGCGCGTGGGAACACGCACGCCGCCTCTCGGACCTGGTGCTGAACGGATGGCGTTGGGGAGAGGGTTCAAACGCTCCCTCTCCCGCTCCGCCGCCTCCTTGATGGAAATGACTTCCTCACAAAAGGAGGCGACGGCGTTCCACGACCTCTCACTCCGGACCATAGACTGAACTACGGCCGGGAGCGAGAGGGCAACCAATCCGACTGCCGCGATCAACTCACGGCGCTGCGATGCCCAGGCGGGGCAAACCGCCAAAGTGTGCAGCGCCGTGTCCTCAACAACGTCGCGGCAGTCGCCGCAGTGGTGACAACCGGGCGTCTCTTGCCGGCGTATACGACACAGGAACTGGCCAAAACAACCGTGGCCAGTCATTACCTGTGACAGCGGAAGGTGAGGGCGCCATGGCGCCTCTCCAGCCACTCCTCAAACACGGGACTTACCGCCACGATCGTGGCGTGCCCGAATATTCTACCACATACACACAACACCATCTAGCCCAAACTAAGCAGAGCTTGTACTATGGGTACTAGACAATGGATAAACATACATATATACTTTTTTTTTGTAAATACCTACATATTATACTTACATAGAAACACCCAGACCAAGACAAACATCCGTGTTCATGCACACAAATGTTTGACTTGTGCGGGAATCGAACCCGCGACCTCAGGCGTGGCAAGTGGTTACACTAACCTCTACGCCATCGAGGCCGACAAATTCTATGACACTCACATCTTTTATTAAAAGCTTCTTTGGAAAGCTCGGTTTTCAGTTAATAAACATAATTATCGCTCTAATACCAGTAGCTAGACGGACTGCGATTTATAGATTTTATTGTTATAAACTAGATATTAACGTTACCTTGTCTTTGTTAAATGATACAATCCTAACTAATATTATAATGCGAATGTGAGTTTGTTTGTTTGCTTATTACGTTTTCACGCCTTAACTAATCAATCGATCATCATAAAATTTCGCATACACGTTGTCAGGGTTACAGAATTGGACATAGGGTACCTTCCAGCCAGAAAAAAGTACTGTTGGTAACCTTTCTATGGACGCACACACGACACAGAGGCGCGTGTGGGAACACGCACGCCGCCTCTCGCACCTGGTGCTTATCGAGTGGCAGGCAGGCCTACGAAGCCCATCACCCCCAAGTCAAAACTCAGGATGGCTGGAGGTCATCTCGCGCCTTCCGGCGCCCGGTTCTGCGGTTGGCGAGAGGGTTTTAACGCTCCTGCTCCTTTATGGAAATGACTTCCTCACAGAAGGAGGCGATACTGTTACTAACTTAACCTAACCCACATTTACGCAAGCTAATGTCTAGTAGTTTTGTAATGCAGGTTTCATTTTTGAATTGTTTACATTTAAATTGAATGGCGTAGTGGTTAGTGTAACCGACTGCCACGCCTGAGGTCGCGAGTTCGATTTCCTCACAAGTCAAACATTTGTGTGCATGAACATGGATGTTTGTCTTGGTCTGGGTTTTCTATGTATAATATGTACGCATTTACAAAAAAAAAGTATATGTGTATGTTTATCCATTGTCTAGTACCTATAGTACTACAAGCTGTACTTAGTTTGGGCGTGATGGTGTTGTGTGTATGTCATAGAATATTATTATGAACTTTCGTTTCAAATTAGAATATTTACTATTGCCATCATAATGTTATAAAGATAAAGTAAGGGATAGTTGAGTTTGCTACCGGATTAGTTAAATTAACATTAAAATACATTACACATATTTTCTTGCGGTTTATTAAAATACCCTCATGTATTTTTAAACTTTAACCGAGATTTCGGTTGCTGTACAGCAGCCATCGTTTTTGGAAGATAAAAACTGGAATTGATGTAAAATTTAAGAATTAAATATTTTAGCTCTGGGCAGCCATGCTATTCTATGAGGCTGACATCAGACGGACTACATCGCAGCGACTGCGCGCGGTCGCGGATTAAACTGCATGCAGTTGTATATTCGACTTCATACAGTCATGATATCAACTGCACGCAGTCGGCTGCAGTTGTGTGAAGTCAATATCAACTGCATACAGTCGTGCCTTCAACTTCGCGCGGTTGGCTATAGTCGTGTAGTGTCGCCGCATGCTGTCCACCGCTAACCGAATACAGTTAGTGTGCAGTTAGTCAAGGAGCAGAACGCGCGTGTCGGCTGCGTCGTCAGTACGGTTTAAAACATGGATTTCGACACCGATTTATTTATTTCTTTTATAAAAAGTAAAGTCAGCTTTTGGAATTATAAAACTCCAGAATATAGTGATAAAATAAAGCGCAGTAATGATTGGGCTTTTGTATGCGAATCAATGATACCCAATTTTGCAGAAAAAAATAATAAGGGAAAAAATGCAATTGGTAAGTTTACAATTTTCTATTATCTTCTTTTAATAAAAACTTAAAAGTTAAATTAATCCGTCGTCGTCCGTTACAAAATGAAACAAAAAAAATATTGATTTTTTCTTCAACAATTTGTAGGTAAATTTTTAAATATAATAAAACTTTTTTAATGTACGCATTTTTTAGATAAAAGTAAATAAACTGAGCGTTATAAACACTATAAATAACTGAGCTGAGCGGGTCTGCGCGGGCGCGGACCCAGAAAGTGGGAGGGGAGGTAATGGCCAATATGAAGTGAACGGGTAGTCATGTGTGAATGTGTGCGTGTCAGCTTGTAGGTACAGGAAACTTTTTGTTCGTCCATGATATGTAGGTATTTTAGATTGGAAACATACGTTTATTATAGTGACTCTCTACTAAATATAATTATGTTGCCATGGAAGACTGCCTTCATTACTCATGAAATAATCTGCAAATTTGCTTCTGATGGAATCTGCTGGCGTCATATTTCGGTACACATCTCTCAACTCGTCTTCCAAGCCAAAAATTGTAAGCGTATCCTCATAATCATACCCATCTCTTTGTACAAAATTATGTAGAATGCAACAAGCTTTTACTATATCTTTTGCATAATCCACTGACGAGTCAATTGGTCTATGAAAAATACGCCACTTACTTGTCATTATTCCAAACGTACATTCAATGCATCTTCTTGCTCGTGACAAACGGTAATTAAAAATTCTTTTCCTTTGCTCAATATTTCTACCTGAGTATGGGCGCATTAAATTTTGGGATAGCGCAAATGCTTCATCGCCAATAAATACATAAGGAACAGCCTCACCGTTGGTTGTAATAGGTGAAGGATTTGGTATATTCAACGTATTGGATTGTAGTCTTCGATATAATCCTGTATCCTCAAAAATAGTAGAATCCGAGTTTCGACCATATGCTCCGATATCGACGAAAATAAACTTGTAGTTACTGTCACATATTGCCAATAGAAGTAAAGAAAAATAATTTTTATAATTGTAGTACGAAGATCCACTCTTGGCTGGCTTAAAAAGTCTTATGTGTTTACCGTCAATGGCACCTAAGCAATTTGGGAACTGAGCGCGTATTTTAAACCCATTAGCGACATACATCCATTTGTCTTCTGTTAGGTCTTCTAAAAATGAGTTTTTCATTACATTCCAAATTTCTACGCACACTTCTCTTACAATTCCGATTATCGTTGAAATTCCCCTTCTGTATGAATACTGAAGATCTTGAAATGAACACCCACTTGCTAGATACCTGGAATCAAACAAAATCATAAGCAACTTTTAATTTTTACTTAAACAGAGTGTAAAAAAACTACGAGCAATATTTTGCAGGATAGTGCAGACTGTGATACTGAACGACTTGCCCGAATCGAAATATGGAAAAATCTTTGGACCTCCCATACAAAGTCCATGATCTGTTGTATTAATTTTGTATGGAAGATCCAGATATAGTTTTCATATTTTGCTCCAAGTCTTTGGGAAAGTTGTTCAGTATCACGGTCTGAACTACCCTGCAAAATATTGCTCATAGTTTTTTTACACCCTGTAGTGTACTGTGAATAATCAAAATATAAATATTTAAGTATAATATTATCACGTTTTTTTGTTTAATTACAGCAATTGAACTACAGGGCAGGTGGAAGGTGTTAAGAGATGGTTTTATGAGAAGTGTAAGAAATCAAACTAAAAAAAGTGGATCAGCTGTTACTACAACAAAACTGTATACATATCATGAACAATTACTATTTTTAAAAGATATAATGACTGATAAAGGTAAGCGTGATTCGGGAGGCGCTGGGACTTCCAATGAACAAAATGAAATTACACTTGATGAGATACCTACAAAAAAACCAAAACGAGGCACTAAGGAAACATCATCTGACGATATATTAATTGAAAACTTGACTAAAAATGTGATCAAAAAATTAAGTAATGACGAAAATGATTCCGATAGACAATTTCTATTATGTCTACTTAATAATTTCAAAGCAATACCTGCAGAAGATAAACTAGACGCGAAAAGTGACATCATAAATGTAATTAGATATTACAAAAATAAAACTTCACATCCATACGAACCTGATGGAAACCAGTCTTCTAACGCAAACTATTTCAAAGGATACACTACTGCTACACAATATTCGAGGAATGTGGCAACTGACTCAACACAAACTCAAGATTCTAATAATTTGCAATCAATAGGAAGTACACACCACCCATACAACCAAATATCTCCTGGCCAGATTTCATCACCAGAAATGTATGCAAACGACACAATTAGCAGTATTTTTCCAACTGTATAATCAGAACTAAGAGTGTAGAGTTTAGTCGTGCGTAATTAGAAACTATACAGGTTGTTACAAAAGGAAGCAAAACAAATCACTTACCTATTGAAAAAATAATTTCTTTGAAACCACTTTATAGAATTTAATGAAATTAACCCAGAGTATAGATAGTCTATAATACTCGTATGCTAAATCTCATTAAAATCTGTAAAGCCGTTTTAGAGAATTTAATTTTTTTATATTTAAATTGTTTCGGATTTTTGTTTTTTTTAGGTTTTTTTTATGTCAATAGATTCCTTAAAATGAACGTTTTAACAACCTTAAAGCTTTACGAGGACTTTAGAAACAACCTGTATAGAGCAGAAGAATTTGTCAATATGTTACCTAAAAAGACTGTGTTACAAAGAATAATATTTTTAATTACAAAATGATTAAGGTATGAAACCTTATTTAAAAAATGTCCAGTCGTGCATAATTAGAAGCTATAGACAGCAATTAGCATAAGAAATTGTTATATTTTTGATTACAAAGTGATTAAAGTATGAAACCTTGTTTTAAAAAGTTGTTTAGTCATACCTAATTAGAAGCTAAAGAAATCAATAAGCATAAGAAATTTTATATGAATAAATAAATACAGATCAATACCTACTTTAATATCTATATCTACCTATCCTTATCCCGCACTAGGCAGGGTTGGTATAATTTGTGTTCTTCTTCCACTCACTTCTATTATTCGTCAACTCGTCATCCACTCCTTTCGCTATCATATCCTCCTTCACGCAATCCATCCATCTTTTTTTCGGTCTTCCTCTCCTTCTGCTTAGTTATTTTAAGTTTGCTGGCGCCTTTTTTGTAGCACAGCAACGTTAACTTTATTAGAAGAAAATTATCAAAATAATGACTAAAATAATACAAACATTATTGAATAAAATAAATACACATTAAAATGGAAAGTCTTACCTTATGGTGATTGCAATTCTCTCCTCAGCTGAAATACTCTGCCGCATGATAGTGTCTTGATGAGATACTGATTCTTTTAGTAAATCGTTTAATTGATCAAATGCAGCAATTGACATTCTAAAGTACTTGAAAAATTTACATTCATCTTGTCTTAATTTCGGATACAGTATGAAAAAATCACCTTCCGTATGGCAAGATAATAGCAAAGGATTAATCCACATCCGCGCTGCACTTTGCAGTTTTTTAATTCGATTATATCGCTGCCGGCGACGGCGCCGTAATAATATTAAGAGAAGTAACGTCTGTGCTTCCATTTCGACGTCAAACCTTACACTAAGCTCTTGGCCTACATGCTTTGTTTCAACTGCGCGAAGTCAGATCCAACTGCAGACAACTGTATGCAGTTGAATATAGCAACTGCGTGCGGTTACTGATGCGACTTCGTGCGGTTGTTGTGGTGCAGTCCGTCTGATGTCAGCCTGAGTTGTTTAATCAACATGCGCCTGGTCAGCTCCCTATGTAGGTCTGCTCCACAACGTTCTACGGTAAATGAACTATGCCGGATCTTGATTGTGAACCCGGATACAATCACCGACAGCTTATAATTGCTTTGCAAAAAATGTATATTCCGATTGTCAAGTTGCTATCCACATGTCCTGTTATAAATACCTAACTGTCGACATGTTTAAACCGCACTTGGTTAATACACGTGTAGCATATGTATAACACAATCGATAGCTATCGAGCTCTAAGACAATTACGGTCAGTAGTAAGGTTCAGTTAAAATTTATGTATGTACTAAATGTACTAAAATCGCACGAAAAAGTGTTCACACTAAAACGAATGAGCTTATACACTAAATAGAGAGCGATAGAGTACAATTTTTTATATGAGTGTGCGTGGTAATACTATATTTATAAATCAGATGTTGATATTGTTTGTTGCTAGCAATCCAGAAAGGTGACCATATTCAAACGTAATAGAGCGCATCTATTTCATAAATCTGTGTGTTCATTGTGCAATTTTGTTAAATCTCACAAACTCACATACGAGTCGGCTGTTATAACTTGAGTTCTCCTACTGTGATCATGGCAATAACAGTTCGTTGCTATGGTCAATGGCGAGGCGCCAATCTAGTTCGAGATGAGTTTTTTGCAGAATAGTACGGCAGATTTTCGACGATAATGTAAATTATTATTAGATGTAATGATATTTTTAGATATGTTTGTTTTGGTGATATTTGTGTGTAAACAATATTACGTAAGGTTTATGTGTTGATGGTTAAGGTCGTACGTTTTCCTTGAACTATTGGACCCGTTCCTCACGTTGAATTTTATCTTAAGTTACGCAGTGCAGTATAATTGCGCAATTTGATTCGATTGGTAAATGCTATGTGGTTTAAAGGATCATGTTATCAAACAACTTACTAAACTTACATGATACAGTTCAGTACAAGACTTGACGCGCGAACTTATTCGCGAAGCGTGTTCGCGGTTCTACTCAGATTTGTAGATTAACTAAATACACTATTGAGACTGATTCAGTGGTTCATCGGTAGTGAATACGACTGCTGTATCTGGGGTTCGATTCGGGTCAGGTTAAGTATCATTGTGTTTTCTGTCAAGAAATTATTACTAGTAATAACAAGTCTTGACTGCATTAATGACGTAGTGGTGTCAATGTTATGGGATCGATTACCAAACCGGACAAAAAATTGTGTGGTTCACAAATGGTTGTTCCGTGTCTGGGTATTCTTAGTGTCCGTTGTTTGAATGTTTGTAAAGTCCCCCGCGACATAGGAATTATTCCTAGAGCGAGAGTAGCCATTTAATAAAAAAAAAAAGTCTCTGGGACTGTGCCCGGCAGACAGCTGTCTGACAACAATCTGATTAAAAGAATCGATATTCTACAAGTCATCATAACATTAATGTTGCGTTCACGTTTAAACCGCTAATAACTAGATAGTAAAAAGTTCAATTGGGTCAATAAATTTCGCCGGCACGTGTAACTTGTCATGTGATAGTATACCACGGATGTGGCCTCAATGATAGGTTGTCAAGTCCGGCGGCGGTGTTGAGTCATCGCTTTAGATGATTTACGATAAGGTTTCATTGCACTTGTATAATTAGTGCTACCTGCCAGTGCAATGGCTGGCCAGTGCTTGCGTAAGTCGCGAAACACTCAGAATAGACTCCCGTGGTCCTGGAATTCAATATCCTTTGCATTTCAGGGCCACGGGAGTCTATAATAATAAACACTAGTGTGCATTGGCGTATATAATGGAGTGCAAGTTGGCAGTTCCGATTCAGACATGTCTGGTGCGCATCCTAGGATGCTAGTTTTGAACTCAATATTTTAGGGCTGTGTATGATGGGCCAGGTCCTTCCCAGAAGGTAGAAGATAGCTAGATACGCCAATGTGGCTGTGGTTTTATTCAGTAGGTACAACGCTGTCATATTCTTTCGCTGTGCCCAGAGCGGATCAGTTGATGATTGCCCACCTTTAAAAAAATCACAACGCTTGACACAATTCGACTGGCTTGATCCACTTGATCGTATTTATGTTTCACTGGTTTTGCCACATTTTACATTTGGTATAGTTCATCAACGTTTTCGGTAGAGGCGCATTTTAAGGACATGCGAAACGTAATATTTTATTTAAGATTCTAAACAGTTAGTTGTAAACACAATAAAGTACTTTAAAATTATTTAAGAAAAAAATTATGCCTCCCTACAGTATACATACAGTACGTTACGTACGTACGAGTATACATACATATACAATTTAAAATTTTATACAGTCTTGATTAATCATACTAAATAAATCTATGCAACATTATGTTATAATTCTTGCAAATCACGAGAGCGCGTTCAATTTTTATTGATAGCAAATGTAGATTCAAATTCATATAATTGATGCGGGCTTGTGAATCAAAACAAAATCAGGTTATCTGTCACTGTTACTGTCTGATAGGCGCTCATAGCTAGTTGCACTCACTGATCGGTAAACGATTAGCGAGGTTAAGCAACGTTGGGTGAGGTAAGACTATAGATGGTTGACCGCTTAGTGGTATTTCATCTGAGCGTCTCCGTGCTTCGGAGGAGACGTAAAACGGCGGTCCCGGTTGTTGTCAAATTGACAGCAGTCGGTGGCTTGAACAACTCTTGACAACAGGTTGGCCACTAACTACACGAAAAGATAGAAAATAACTGTCTGATATGTCTGCATCTTTATCGGCGTAATATCAAATATACATACATATGTATCATAATTGTGGTATTTTCGTTCTTTTATTAAGGGACTTGTTTAAGTGATTATGCCAGGTTGTAATATGATTCATAGACATGTGGTAAAAATAATTAAATCTATACTCTATAATTATAGTGTCGTTCAAGAGAACTGAATGTAGTTACGGACCATATATTGCGCATTAACAGACCTTGAAGCGCTACTTTCACTGGAATGTGAAATGGTAATTTTCCTCGTTCCTTAACAAACCCTTGACGTCATTACTTGACGCATGACAAAACTGTATGTGCTCTTGTTCACGAAATCTTATGGCAAAGTACATAATATATATTATCTTCCTCAATAAGCGAGCTATCTAATGCATTAGACTTTTCCAAATAGCACTGGTAATTCCTAAGATTAGAGCGTTCATACATACAAACTGCTTAGCTTTATTATATCAGTTGTACATAGCACATAATATAGCAATAGTATTTACAAAGCGAAAATCGCATGAATGTGCTATATTTCTTGACTCTGTGATCTTGATATACAAGGATTGGCAGCAATTATCATTATTATAACAATCAACGTCGATAAGATTATCAACAAAATAGTTGAGGATCAAAATTAAATCAAATCAAATGATTATTGATTTAAAAAACACACGTACCATAAATAACACATGAAATGTTCTAGATATTACTACACATTTTTTTCAGTATCTGGTACCCATGCTAAGATTTAACTTGTGTTATGGGTACCAGAGATCTCTCTCTCACACAAAATAAAATAAAAAAATCACATAAAATATATATTCTAAAGTAAAATACAAATGAATGTGTAGATGTGCACTTATATTATTAACAAATATGTAGAAAATATCCTATTTTGCGGCTCTGGGCACATAATAGGCAGGTAAATACGGTTCCCTAATTAATCGCATAAAATTATATGTCACTTTTTTTTTTTTTTTTTTTTTTTAACGTGGGGGAATGCTTGATGCATACCCCTCCGCGGGGGCGGGCGGAGGGGTTATGTCGGACTCTCCGGGGTAAAAGAAAGATGTTAAGAAGAAAATGTACCTCCCGGAATACCGACTAAACCTACCACGGTGTTCCTCGACAAAACCACTATCGACGGGGCCGCGCGAATCACTTTCGCATGCGGTCGCGACCCCGCCGAGGTTTCGGCCCGCCGTATGAAACGGCAGGCCACTACGCAAAAGACCTACCCAAAGGCACTTCTCACAATAATATCCCTACTGTCTCCCCTAGAGGGGAGACGGACTCGAAACAACAGAGGCGCGCGTGGGAACACGCACGCCGCCTCTCGGACCTGGTGCTGAACGGATGGCGGGCAGGCCCACAAAGCCCGCCACCCCCAGGTCAAACCTCAGGGTGGCTGGAGGTCGTCTCGCGCCCTCCGGCGCCCGGCTCTGCGGTTGGGGAGAGGGTTCAAACGCTCCCTCTCCCGCTCCGCCGCCTCCTTGATGGAAATGACTTCCTCGCAGAAGGAGGCGACGGCATTCCACGACCTCTCACTCCGGACCATAGACTGAACTACGGCCGGGAGCGAGAGGGCAACCAATCCGACTGCCGCGATCAACTCACGGCGCTGCGATGCCCAGGCAGGACAAACCGCCAAAGTGTGCAGCGCCGTGTCCTCAACTACGTCGCGGCAGTCGCCGCAGTGGTGACAACCGGGCGTCTCTTGCCGGCGTATACGACACAGGAACTGGCCAAAACAACCGTGGCCAGTCATTACCTGTGTCAGCCGGAAGGTGAGGGCGCCATGGCGCCTCTCCAGCCACTCCTCAAACACGGGACTTACCGCCACGATCGTGGCGTGCCCGGCACTGGGGTGCACAAGTCGTTCCTTCCAATTCGCCACTAGGACCTGGCGGAGCTCGGACCTCGCCGCTTCGAGAGCGGGAAGAGCTGGTCCTTCGCCCCGAGCTAGCGCCTCCCGGCGCCAACGATAGAGCGACGCCAGGAGCGCCGCTTCCAGGTCCCATGGCATCGATCCGGCGAGGAGGCTCGCAGCCTCGAACGAGATCGTGCGGTAGCCTCGTATCAACCTGACGGCCATGGCGCGCTGTGGCGCACGAAGCGCCGAAATGTTACGGGCCGTCAGGTTGTCAAAATTATATGTCATAATTTAACATGGCATAACTTTTACTTATCCTAATAATAGTTATGCACAATTTTTTAAGCAGAATTACTATAAGCATAAATTTGTTTATGTATAATGATATTTACGCATAATATTTATAGGAATAAAATATTTTCCATAATTATGAAATAAACATGTTGGCGGCTTAAGCGTGGCCCAAGGGCCACCCCGGCTGCACCCTAACCTATTATTACACTATGGTACCCGAGTTATATTGGATATAATACCAGATAATAATAAACAATATACTTTATAACTTTATGCCAATCAAAATTAGGGCAAAAAACAATTAGCCTAAACGATATTTATGTCTACTGAAATTGTATGCAAAAAAACAATTACGTCAAAGTATTATTATGACAAAAAAATGCTTACTCGTTATGCCAAATTAAATTAGGAAAAAAAATTTGTCGGAACAAATGGACCCCGTAAATATAGACTGACAAATCACAATAATACGCGATAACTTCTCCAACCAGCAGTAGACGGCTACCGGCCGCTTATAATAAGTATAGTCTAGTAATAAGGGTTATACTTTCATTTTATTTTTAAACAGTCTTATGAACGACATCC
The DNA here is from genome assembly GCA_930367265.1 of Catocala fraxini. NCBI lineage: Eukaryota > Metazoa > Arthropoda > Insecta > Lepidoptera > Erebidae > Catocala > Catocala fraxini. The sequence goes on along the minus strand of OV884039.1, from coordinate 19,381,904 downwards.
GATTAATATGCATAACATTTTGGTTTCTGGACAAAAGATTATTGGTATTTCCCATCAAGAAATTCTCATTGGCAGCACAAAGTCTGATATTGAGGCCGATAGAGGACAATAAGCTTGTTTTTTTGTATATTACCAAAGTGGCAAACAAGCCTACCTGACGGTAAGTAGTCACCGTAGCCTATGGACGCCTGCAACACCAGAGGAATCACCTGCGCTTTGCCAACCCTGTAAAAACCATTTAACACCCTTTTTGAAGAACCCTATACCCATACCATATAGACAAGACTAAAAATCTTCGGCAGGACTTCTTCTAAAGCCATAACTAGCGATTTGGTGTAATACGCCCTGGTAATAATTTTAACCGCGGAAATGCCTGACATTATTGAAAGAAATTGTGCCTGGATTGATGTCGACAAGCCGCTGCAGTTAAAGAAAGAAAGAAATAAGTTTATTTAACTACATACTCATGCAAATACAAAATAAAACAAAACAAAAAGAAAGATAAACTTATAAGGGTGTCGTTTAAAAGGTATTATCTCAACATTAGTCGTAACACCTCAAAGGTTTAACGACGTTGGTCTTAACTATTAAACAAGTTTATAGTCATCGAACTTCACCGCCTAGGAATGGATCCTATATTGAACAAATTTAATGCCATTTCGCTTAAGTTACCTTGCGATTTTTTAATAAATCCGCATACCTAATTAACACAGTTATTGCCATATCACGGATATGGTATATATATGATATGGATATGGCAAAAACCGTAATAAAAAAAGCATTTTGCGCGGTCTTCTAAACAAAACTGATAATTAGAACGGTAATTCTTAAACATAATTATGTTTATTAAAATTATGGTTCGAAACACAACACAAATGTATCAATTACCAGATTTTGCCGGGGCTTCGTTTTTTTTTATGTGATGCCAGGCAAACGAGCACACGAATCGCTTGATAGTAAGCGATTACCGCCGCCCATGGACACCCGCAACACCAGAGGAGCTCCGCCGAGAAGTGCGCTGCCGGCCTTTTAAAAGGGAGTACGCTCTTTTCTTGAAGGTTTGTAGGTCGTATTGGTCCGGAAATACCGCAGGCGACAATTCATTCCACAGTCTAGTTGTGCGAGACAGAACATTTCTAGAAAAACGCACAGTAGTGGACTGCCAACCATCTAAATGATGGGGATGGAAATACTGTCACGTAGGACGATGGTGAAAAGGGGCGGCAGGGATCAGTCCGAAAAGTTCCTCGGAGCAATCCCCATAGTAAAAGCGATAGAAGATGCATAGCGAGGCTCATCTCTGCGCAGCGCCAAAGGGTCTAGCCGATTTGAAATAACCTGGCATTCGACGATTCGAGTCGCTCTCCGCTGAATGCGGTCGAGAGGGAGAAGCTGGTACTGGGATGACCTTGCCCAAAGATGAGAACAGTATTCCATGTGAGGCCGAATAGAATTTTTTGTTACCATCCAGAAATAGGAGACACTGTCAAAAACCTATTAATTAATAATTATAGTCAATTCTACTTTTGAGTCTTTCCATTAGTTAATAGTTTAAACCGGGCAAGTGTTTTGACAGTAACATAAATAATAGAAATAAATCGAACTAGCTAACATCTGAAAGTTAAATTCCTCTAGTAAGGATAATCATATTTTGTACTAAAATAAACATGTTTTAGGTTTACTTTCTCTAGAAAATCATGCACGTCATATTGCATACAGCATGATCGTACAGATAGATCATCATCAGTCATTGCGCACGTGTGTGTTCTGAATCATAAACGGCGATGATGTACATATGTGTCGCTTATGAAGCTCTCATGGCCAATATTACTGATTTAGTCATCATCTTACGAAATATAGGCAAGTAAAATAAAATTATTTCCATTCAGGTCATTCTCGGTACATTTCCAGTTTTACAAGGCCAAAGAACTGTTGGCCGACCACGGGTTTTCCCGCGTCAACAATCAATTAACTAACTCTCGATCTTTGATCTACAGAGTAAACACAATCTTGGTTTACCAGACAGGTCCTAGACAAGAAGTGACAAGAAAACGATAGTCAAACATATTTTTGAAGTGAAAACTTCTTTAGGCGCGTTGAGCACTTTTTACGTGAACAAAAATAATGGAACTCGCGTCATCGTCACCGAACGCATTCAAAATTCAAAAATAATAATCTAATAGTTCGACGATACAATTCACAAGTTACTTACTTAGTTTTCACTTCTATCAGCAGTCCCCAAAGACTGCCCCGCATGTTTTTTTTTCGGAACTGTATTGGTATAGCTTTGTGTGGCTTTGGCCCTAATTAATGCAATAATCGACTAAACGTATTAATAGTTGTAAAAGATGAATTATTAAAAGAAAATATTTTGATGTTATCTATCTATGTTCAAAAATGTATGGAACAATTTAAATAATTTTCATCTATTGCTTGTAGATTCTGCGTCATAAAGAAACTAATAAGCATTAAAACCATTAATTTTAAGTAATGGTTATAAGAATAAGAAACATTTACATGTAACGGTCTTGTGGTAAAACGTAGTTATGTTGGTAAAAAACGTCCTTCAGACAACATTGGTATAATATTTTCTTTTGATGGACAGTATCTGACGGATAAAATCATACAAATTACAACTAAATAAACTCATCTACCTAAACGTAAAAATTAAACGATGACGATGTCGATGTCGATAATATATTAAGTAAAAATTTGTACTGTCTGTTAAAAAATATAATATTGGCTCCGTGAGAAATTTTTATTAACGAAAGCGAAAATTTTTGCTTTCCCTTAATTCCGAAGTTCATCTGAGTAGTAACTCATTTAATTGCTATGTTCTTTTAAGGTTTTCGTTCAAGCTGCTATATTGCTATATAGTAGCTTAAAAGAAAACCTGGTAAAACGGCAGCGAAACGACGTAACTTTTAGAAGAAGATGAAAGAGCTGGTTGAGATAAGCATAATTTATTTTAATGCCAAAAATGTCTAAATAATATAAATGTTATCATTATACTTATTAGTTGAGTATAGCCCCTATTACAAATTCTTCTATTGCTGCATGTACAAGCACTCAGGTCGAGACAGGCTAGGTCGTCATTCACCACGCTGCGCGTGTCATGCTGTAATTACTTCTTAGAATTTGATCCTTATTAGCAACACTATTGGATCATGTAATACTGTTTGTATTTTTCCAAAAACAATGTCTACTATATTTAGTCAGAAAATCGATTTTTAATAATCGGTATATATCATTTTAGCATTGCAATTGGTCCCGAGACTTATTTGTACTACTTTTCTTATAGTCTATTAGGCCATTTACGTAATTACACTTGGAAAATTCAATCATACATTGAGTTTTCCAAGTATTTACAGTATATTTTCCAACTTATACTTTTTAAATAGTATAATAGTTATAGATACTAATACTTTACTAAAATATGGAACTTTTGCTATCACCAAAATACAACACTATTACGTTCAACTGAAACATAGACGACGTAAAGAGACTATAAACTTTCACAATGAATAAGCTGTAATATGTGCATTTGCAATATTTTTCTAAAATATGGAACTTTTGCTATCACTGAACTACAACACTATTAAGTTAAACTGAAACATAGGCGACGCACGACATAAAGAGACTATAAACTTTCACAATGAATAAGCTGCATGTGCTGTGCATTTGCACATGACGAGACTTGTTTTTGGCGTTCACAACAATACAATTAAATTATATCTATTACTAGCAACCCGCCCCGGCTTCAAACAGATAGTATAAAACCTTAACAAATTATACACCTATTTCTTCCTCCTTAATCACTCTGTCTATTGGTACAAACCGCATGATAATCAGTTCAGTACTTTTTGAGTTTATCGCGCACAGACAGACAGACGTGGCGGGGACCTTGTTTTATAAGATGTAGTGATTACGTTAATATTGAACTGGCTATAACTCTTATAAGATCACACTTAAAAAGAAATCATTATAAATTATATTTAATGAATGCTTACAAAAAAATTTTTATTATTTTTACACAAGAACTAAAGCGTCCAATTTTACAGACTTGTAAGTACTTACTATCGTGACAAGCAACAGATAATGTATACGTCAATTTTAATGACATTCGGCCATGGAACCCTAACTGCACGACTCGGTCGATCAGCGCCGGCGCTTAACGAAACTGATAAAAAATCAATTTTACAGTAACATCCAGGTTTTTCCGAGGTCAACGAGCGCTCAGCGTTGAAATTATACACGATTGACCGATCGCACAACGGAGCCACACCCACGAATACCCATTTTTTACAGCTATTAAAACCTATTAATATCTTATTACTATAATTTTTAGATGCAATTTTATCCACAAACCTGAATTTCCAGTCGTATCGCCATCCTTTTATTTATCGGTAAGGTTTAAGGACAGTTAAGTGTTGGAGTTCGTCATTATGTATGATGTCACTATACCGGTTTATTACTTGTTAAACTGCAAACGTCATTGGAGATAGAGCTTAGGGCTTTTTGGATCGCAGGTGACTGCAACAGCAAAGATCACATAATGAAGTTTGGAGTGGGTTTACACGGTCCATTGGAGGATGGAGGATAATAAAAGAATTAAATTTACCAAATATAAATAATTGTGGTATATAGTTGCTGACATAATTATGATAAAAACGGTAAAATAAAAATTTGCATTTAAATTGCATATACTGATCGAACTTTGAAGATAAAAGGATTTAGAAGAATTATAATATTTACAGAATGATCGGAATTAATGAATTCAGAACTATATTAGAATTTTACAATATCAGAATTTAGTAGTAACTATGAGTTAACTGCACCGATGTCGTGGTTTAAGTGGACGCCTCGCCGCCACTGTTCCAAGTGTTGTGGGTTCGAATCCCACACGATACAAAAAATTGTGTGCTCCTCAAATGGTTGCCCGAGTCTGGTTGTTCTGTGTCCGTATCGTAAATGTTTGTAGAAAGCCTAAAGTGCGGGAGTTGTCATTAAAAAAACAGTAATTGTTACTAAGGTAGCGCTGCCGCGTGAAGATCCAATTTCATAATTAAATAACCCGGTTCAGCGATTAAGACAGAGTTCCGGAAGGCGACAAATTTTATTGAATACGTACGACACTCTTTAAAATATTCGTTTTATTGTACTTTGTTTATTTAACTTTTTGACACAAAACAAGATGCCTTTAAAGAGAATCTTATTTTCAAAAGAAATAAACTTTTGTAAGCCATTACCAAAAAGCTATTTTTGATGTAAACTGGACTATTTCATATATTGTTTTAAGCTGAACCTATTATAATAATTATTTTAAAGGTATATAATTAAACAGCAAATGACGTAACAAGTTAGTAATCACCTGTTTTACTGCCTTTACTATAACAAGTGTAAAATAGATTCCAATCTACCCTATCGGTTCGTGACTCACATGCCGCAATAAAATGTAAACGCTTTTTATATCAATGTATATCACAAACTTTCCTCTATTTAATAAGTACAGTATACTGAGCTTACTCATAGTTCGAATGGTGTTGTCACAATATCTCACCATTATCCGCTGACTCATACATTTGATGATGTGAATCTGTATTGCGCTTGTAATCAAAGAACAAATTTCATAGAACTGGTTAGTTACGCATAGTATTGTCACGCGAAGTTTGAAACGAGCGAATATTTTTACCGTAACTATTTGCGTAACCTCAAGTTTTTAAACTTTAAGCGATATATAATTTCGCCCTAAATTAATTCTATTGAGACAGAAATATTTCTCTTTGTATGTTGTGAGAGAGACGGACATAAAGATATAATAATAATATCAGCCGTATATTAAAATGTCCCACTGCTGGTCACGGGCCTCTTCTCAGTGTGAGAAGGGTTAGCTTATATCCCACCACGCTGGCCCGGTGCGCGTTAGCAGACTTCACATATCTTCGAGAACTCTCAGACATGCAGGTTTCCTCACGATGTTTTCCTTCACCGTAAAATGGAGCGATAATGAACTATTTAATACGCACATAATTACAAAAAGTCTAAGATGCGCGCGCGCCTTGGAATCGAACTCGAGACCTCGTTGGTAACCTGTCCAATTAAGCTAGATTGCCTGTATTTAAATTAAAATACTTTATACGATTTATTTAACAGTTTAGGAGCACCTTGTTTATTTAACAGTTCCAAAAATATGTAATAAAGTGTTAATTTATTTAACACTTTATAACAACGCGATAAAACCGTATAAAGTTTTAATATCAATGAATAACATTCGCGTAAACGTAAGACGATATTTAGATTGCCTGTAGTTTGTAACCCAAATCTTTAAATAAATGTAGGGTCTATTACGAGACCATAACTATGCGCTCATACATAGTTACGGTCTCGTAATAATAAAAAGCCTTCCTGGTGCCGCCGTAGGTGTTCCATCCTTACCTTAGATTAAAACTCTTGAAAGGCCTCTTCACGTCGGACCCATGTCTTTGTGTAAGCCTCCCAAAGGACCAAGCATTTTTCTTTCGTAATATGTGTGAAAATTCTTGTGATAAGAAAAACAGCCTTCAATCCTGTTCTATCTATCTTGCACAATATTATACAATTATAGAAATCGAACTGTAACCCTTGCGGTGTAATGTTTATAAACAAACAGACAGGTGTCGTTGCACCTGCATTAGGGTCATCGCGTCGGTAAAACCGGTAACGGAGGATTTTCCGCGCACGCGCGCCGGATTCCCCACGGCACACACTTTCCTCTAGCAGGCATTTCCACCGGTCGCATGCGCCCACGTAGCCTTCGCTCTATAGATCATTATCTTTGAAATTTGTTACAGTTTTCATTCAAAATAGATTGCTATTAAACAATAAAATATATTACGTAATATTATTGCTTTAAGCGACGCGCGACGGTAACTTAACGGTTAAAGACCTGTGCGATAGAGAGGTCGTGGGTTCAAATCCGACTTTATACACTACTGACGTGAATTCACTTACTTAGCTTAGCTGGAGGGCTTAACAAGTATAGATATTAGTAATTCGTAACTCAAATTACATATAATCATTAAAAACATGACAATTAATTATAATTGAATAAATTATTTTTGATGCTAATTTTCATGCTTCCGTGACATAAGTTCGCTTTGGTATTGGCGTGGGTGAGGTCCCAATTTTGATACACGGGTCGGACTAAGTGTGATATTGTGTTTCTAATAGACAATCCGTAGTAACCTAATCCATCAAGCCACGAGGCGGACGTTCATGGGAAGATAGATAGATAGATAGATAATAACCCGTAACAAACAATTTAAATTGCGTAAAGTAGTTCGCAATGATAAAGCGTAAATTGCGAATAAAAGTAAGACAATATTATTAATTGTGTACTTTATTTATTTAATACTAGTTTCTTCCCGCGGCTTTACTCGCGTAAATGTAGGCTAGGTGAGTAACAGTACGTTTTCTGGATAAAAGTCCTACCCTATGTCCTTTTCTGTTCGCCTAACTACGTGTATGCGAAATTTTATAATGATTGTTCGAGTAGTTAGGCGTAACAGCATAACAAATAAACTTACATTCGTATTTATAATATTAGTTTGGATTTGCATTTATTTAATGTAAGAGACATTATAATTATATAATATTACTAGTAGTTTTCCCGCGGTTTCACCCGCGTAAGTCCCGTTCCTGTGTGAATATCGGGTTTCACCCCTTTCACCCCCTTCAGGGTGGGATTTCCAAAAATCCTCTCTTAGTGCTCCCCTACACTCTCCAAGGAACATACATGCCAAATTTCAGCTTCTTGCGTTCAGTAGTTTCGGCTGTGCGTTGTCTGTCAGTCACTCAGTAACGAAAGAGTTTTATATATATAGATAGTGGTGATATTAAAATTATGACCAACATAATCGCATTCTTAATAAAACAGCGACTTAACTCGAAATTTAAAAGTAAGGCAATTTGAATTCTAATTGTATATGTTAAATTTTAATATTATATTTGTGTTAAATCATTGCAATAGAGTTCAAATTTGTTTAATCCAAAATACTGAGATAAGTCTCTGTTTTATTAAGAGTGCGATATGTTTTTATCGAGACTGGGTGCTTTTAAAGTCAGTTGTTTCAATGTTTGTAAAGTTGCAAGTGGATGTAGGGTTCTAGGATGGTTCACCCTTGTTTGATCGAACAACGTTAGATATAATATTACTAAATCGAACAACGTTTAAGAAAATCATCACTTTGTATAATATCGTTTGATAGAATTTTCAGTTCATCGAATATTTATTTGCTATAACAACATTTGCGCTAATGATCAAAAGGTATAATGTTCATTACCCCGACTCAGAGTACCTCGACTCGGCTAGGTTAGGTTAGAAGGCGAAGGCGGGAGCGAAGCGGAGCTGAGCTCCCGCCTTAGCCTTCGTGGTTTTTTTTTTAAAATTAGTTCAAATGAAATTAGTTCAAATAAATAATTACGCTAAATAAAAATTTACCAATAACTTATTCGGTCAAATGAATAATTCTTCGAAATGACTTTATTGCAACTAAAATTCGATTTAGTAATATTATATCTAACGTTGTTCGATCAAACAAGGGTGAACCTTCTAGGATTATATGGATTCTAGTGCAGTATTAATCTAATATCGATAAATTATAATGTAAATGATGTAGATCGTCTGCCTCGCTAGCACAGCGGTAGTAAAAGTGACTGCTGTGTATAAAGTCTTCAGGTTCTTCAGGTTCTATTTCCAGAAGCAGCACAGAGTCTGGAACGGTGTCCAGCTTCAACTAAAACCAATACAGATAAATCTTTATATATAGGTATATAAATCTTATGTGCGTGTGTTTGTAATTAAACTCCTCCTAGAGCAGCGATAGCTCAGTGAGGAGACCAACAGACTGCAATGCAGAGGGTCTCGGGTTCGAACTCACGTCGCGCACCTCTGACTTTACGAGGTTATATGACTTTTCGAAATGATGTGCATATTGATTGACAATTATCGCCTGCTCCGTGCCTCGGAGAGTACGTTAAGCCGTCGGTCCCGGCTGCCATGAACGTCTATGGCAGTCGTTATTGGGTAAGTGTCGACACAAAAGATCCCACTGGATCGAAGTGTCGTCGGTCTGCGCTGACTGGGCTCCACATAAGATAAGATAAGAAACTACTCCTAAACGGCTGGACCGTTCAAGTGGATTCGAGAATGGTTTAGATTTGTTTTTTTTATTGTTTTTTTTCGTGTGTATGTACCTACTGGACGACGTCTGTCGGGTCCGCTAGTATAGGTATAATATTCCGCTCTCTACACTTTTAGATTTATTGATTAGGTATAATACCACCCGCACTCCCACCACTGTAACACCTGGGTAGCCGAGTTTTGACACTCGTGAAGTTCCGGGAACAGGTACACTGTCTTGGGACCCAGAACAAGCCCTTTCGCATCATTAGGCGTCTAACTACATTTAGCTAGCTGGATTGGGCATAACTAGCTGGTTTGGGCATATAGAAAAATGGATGAGAAAAGACTGACTAACAGAGTTTATAAGGCAGGTACATGGAACAGTCGCAAGGGGAAGACCTAGGCGAACGTTTCTCGATCAGATCGGACACGTGCTGGACAAAGGCTAGGTTAAGTGCTCTTAACCTAGCCTTTGTCCAGAACGTGTCCGGCGTCCGTTAAGACGGCGAGCGTGTATGAGGAATGTGATGAAAGTGAATGAAGCCAGAGAAGTGTGTCAGGATCGTATGGAAATCCGTAGTCTCTGCCTACCCCTCTGGGAAACAGGCGTGATTCTACGTATGTATACTACATTTGTATATATTATGGATAGATTGGATTATTCTTAGTGTATATTGTTGCAAGTTCCCACAACACAGGAACTTTATCAATGCTTTCAGTGGGGAAACAACTGCGGAAGGACAAAAGGAAAACACGTATGCAAATGACAGATACACTACCAAAAATGCTCAGTTGTTTGCCCACCTTTCATTCACCTTACGCTGGGTTTTCCCTCGTTCATAAGAATATGTTTTACAAGATGAGTAACCGCGTATTGTCTCACATTCCCTAAAGGCAAGGTACAAGGCAGGCGAGGAAACACATCTGTTCGTCTAACCTAACGTAATGGGGATTGGAACATCGTCATAGAAATCTGCGTTGCGTCAAGAATCATAGATTTACCTCTAACTTTGTCTTAAAAAAGTACGCGGAAAATATTTTCGCTTTGTTATGTATGATATTGATTGATAGATATATATAAATATACTAGCTGACCCGGCTAACGTTGTTCTGCCAAATAAATTATTTCTTAGCGGTTTAAAATATACTTTACGATCTATTCTCATAACTACAAAAAATTTCTTAAAATCGGTCGAGCCGTTTCGCAGGACGTTTTTATATATACCTATTGATATTGTTGATAGTTTCAGACCGCGATTCTCCGGCGTGAATCACACAGGAACGTATATTGCGATAAAAATTATGTGTTAATCAAAGACATCCTAGCCTATATTATAAATGCGAAATTAGGTTTGTTGGTTACGCTTTTAACTATACAACCAATCATGAGATTTCGCATACTACTAGTCAGGGGTACAGAAAAAGACAGAAGGTACCTTTTATGCAACAAATGTACAGTTCCCGAGGGATAGAAAATGGACATATCCTACATGTACGCGAACGAAGCCACTGAAAAATCTAGTGGTCTATATTTCTGGCAAGTTTATTTCTAATTTGTTCTATGGTTTATGTGTAAATGAGGAACAGACATGCAAACATCTAAAGAAGAAAGAAAGAAAAGAAGAAGTGTTTATTTATAACTAGTGAAACACATCAAAGATACTACAATTAATACATCTGCTAAACTGCAAAACAGTTAGATGGCAGACGTAATAATGTATAATATCCATTTGTAAAATGTATACACGATACGACTTATAGTAATTAGTAATTAATAACAGTAGTCTCCCCGTGACCATGGCTGCTGAAAAGCAACCGAAACGTCGGGGAAAGTGTAAACTTAAATATAAATAGTTTTAATAGTTTTAATAATTTAATTAGCTTAAAATTCGTAAAGTTTAATAGTATCTAGTAGTAGTGTAACAGTTTCAAAATTTTGTAATAAAGTGTAAAATAAATAACGCGATAAAATCCGTATATAGTAGTTTAATTTCAATGAATAACGTTCGCGTAAACAGAAGACAATATTATATTAATAACATAGTTGAACGAATTAATTACAAACTAAAAACAAAACAAACGTATTGTAATATGCCATTTCTTGTGTTATGTTTTAGGGTCAGGCCAAGTGATGTAAGCTATAAGCTTATTTTTTTTATTATATCTTCATTATTCAAATTCTTACCTTTACCTCTATCTTTAGTCATCGACGAATCATGATTCACGACCTAACTTTAAAAAATCATCAGTTACTTTTTGTTAACGTGCTTGTAAAGTCAATATAAACATTTAAAACATAACATCGGAAAACTTTTTTATCCTTTTACTAGATATTGTCCACGGCATCGCTTCTGTAATGTTGATTTCGGCAATCAATTTCTATCCCTGGAGTACAGAACTTATTTTCTGGATAATAGGTATGGGTTCTTTTCTACACACCTGACAATGTGTATGCGAAATTTCATGATGATTCGTCGAGTAGTCAAGGCGTGAAAGCGTAAACAACATACAAACCCAAATTCACATTTATAATATTATTTAGGATTATATTATGTAAACAATATCGACAAGTAAGTATATAAATAGATTTATAATTGATTAATCAACTAACTTCATACCTACTTATGTATTACTTCATACCTACATATTTCTACTGCCAATTATGCTAATATAAACACACTACCGAGAATTGTCTGAATGTTAAGGTGCTGATAATTATGTTGCGGTTCAGTTTAAAAAAACTTACGTGTTGCCATGGCAACCTGCAAAGCATGAGTTAACTAAGAATTATTGATTATATTATTTTTATATCATACGCAGGCGAGAAGAGAATATGAAGCGAAAACACAAATATAACCAGTATGAACCTTATTTAGTTGTTGACTTCTGTAAATTCTTTAGCATAAGTCATTTGGGAATTCCCTATGAAGTACAGCGAGAGTAATTTTTACACCTACAGATGTATGCGGGCCCATCCCGCGCACGTCAAAATATAGTTAAAAATGCACTTTGCACATTTATTCTATGTATTGTATACCGCACAATTCTAATAAATATGCGCGAGCGCAACTCGTCGATTTAAATTTAGAACGTTGCATCCGTTGCTATAATCTCGCCGTCAGAGAGTTGTCATTGCTGGTGGGATAGGTGATGAACCGTTTACTGTGTGATGATGTCAGGGTCTAAAAGCATTTACCTGCTGTCAGCGTGGGAGAATATAATTGTCGTTACGTGGGTATTACACAAAGCATTATAAGTTGTGCGGGTTGCGGTGAGACGCGCCGTGTTCGGTATTGGCGCGTGCCGTCAACGATAATTAATAATTATTATTGGCATACATTGCACCATAATGATATTCATTAGTCATTTCATATAATAACTTTACGAGTATTATCTCCCAACTAATTCATAAGTTCAAAAGTTAAAGTATTTGTAATAGAAAACGGGATTTAACGTGATCAATGATCATGCTCTTTATTTACATACCCTTTGGAATCCATTTGTCTGACTTGCGACAGATATGTCCAACCGCTCCATTTCAGCATGGCAGTTCTTTTTTTTTAGTTCTTCGTTAGTTCTTTGAGTGACATCAGTGATGATTGTGATGAAACGGATTGTTGTATTGCTAACCCGGTCTTCGAATTGAACATTCAGTTCCACAGCTCGCCGGCAAACAATGTGGACCGCTGCCATTTCATTAAGTCAAATATGAAAGTCCTACATGTTATATATAAGTATATTTGGAACAAGTATTGATTATTTAAGACATTCTTTCAATATGCACCTTGTTTAATCAGTATTGTTCTCCAATATATGTATACCTATTCGTTAGTACCACGAAACGTCAGTATATGCGACTGCTTTGCGTGAGGTTTCGTGTTCCAAATCCAGGTCCAAAATTGTCAGTAGCAGCCCGGAATTATGAAGTTGATGTTACACATCCCCGTGCCTCGGCAAGCACTTAACTTCGTTGATCCAACGACTGATCTCACTCCAGTCATGTCAGATTGCCGTCCAATCGTATTATGAGAATTCGGGAACAGAAAGAGTTGTGTTTGCGTACACACTTGTGCACTATAATACATAATATGTGCAGATGGCCAGTCTCCGTTACGATTGGTCTGAAGGACACGTTCACGTGACCGAAATTTGGTCTGAAAAACATTATGTATTAAACATTGAAGGGAGTAAAGATTTAAATTATGCCACCGACACGCCTAGCATAATAAAAAGCTATCGTTAATGAGCATTCTTAGATTTCAGTTAATCAGGCGCTTACACGTATTTGAATAATACGTAGTAGACAGGAAGATCATGTCTTAAAGTAACACAGGATTTTTATTCTGGTATGCATCCTCGTGATTCAAGAAGGCTAAGTCTCGAGCCGCTTGTAACCTATACTAATATAATAAAGCTGAATAGTTTGTTTGACTTGCTAATCTCTGGAACTGCCAGTCGGATTTCAAAACACTTTTGGCATTTCATAGCTCAATTCTTCAAGAAGTTTATAGGCTACATAGCATCACGTCATGAGCCTCGGCAGCAGAGCAGTGAGGTAATACCGCGGAAGACAGCTAGGAGATTATATAGAATTAGCCGAATGTTTGGCATGCGTTGCAACACCCTTTTCAAAGTTTCCAGGTAACAATGAATACCTATATTTTGGGTTTCTTCACGGATTTAATAAGTCAATAAGTCACTTTAAAGTGACTAATAACTTCGCTATCTAGATGGCTCACTGCCTATAGTAGGTATACATTCGTGAAATACCGTTATCTTCAATGAATTGTGACTAAACACATGTTACTGACGAAACAAACTCAACTCAGGTGTAAACTGAAAAATATATACCTATTTTAAAGACAGCTTGCAATGATTCCGGTTTTCCCACAACATTTGCCACTGTCACTGCGCCGAGTGTTGTGGGTTCGATCTCCTCATGGTACAACAATTTGTGTGGGTCACAAATAGTTATAAAATTATTAGGAAGAGAGCAATTGCCCACCCCAACTTTTGCAATAGAAAAATGTTGACAACTCTAGATAGGGACAGCCGTGACGTGGGGTTCGGGCGTACTCCAGCTTGCAGTATTCCGCTTGATTATTTTTCTATGTATTGACACCTGTTTCGTCGCAGCGCAATCCATCTTCAAGACCGTTTGGCAAAGAATGACGTTGTCTTGAAGACGCCTCCTTTTAATGCAATAGTTGTGGTGGGATATTCGAGGGTGCATGGCGGATTTCTCTCTAACCAATAATTTTATTACAATGGATTGCCGCCAAATACCACTTAATTCGATTGAATATCACAAATAGTTGTTCTGTGGTTAGGTATTCTTTGTGTCCGTTGTTTGAATGTTTGTACAAGCACTTACACTTACTTTACTACTAGCTTTCTCTCGGGAACAATACTTTTTTCTGGATGATGATTACTACCTAAGTCCTTTTCTCTACCCCTGACAACATGTATTCGAAATTTCATGACAATCGGTCGAGTAATTAAGGCGTGAAAGAGTAACAACAACAATATTAATATTAGTTTTGATTTTTTTTTGAAGAAAAATCTATCTAAGATTATTTAAAAATCGATCTAGCGGCATGTGAATGAGAAATATTTACTTGTTATTTTGTAGTTGTGTTGTGTGTTTCCAACACACATTATGTATTGTATCATTCAAACTTAACGGTCATAATAGACTGACTAATTGTAACAATACACACAGCCGTCTCAATCCTAGCAACACTAATTAAAATCATTTTATCATGCGGGTCAATAAGTTCGCTCGTAAACATCGCATTTATTCTAATTACTAGGTGGCAACAACACAGGTGTTGTCTACATAGTTACGCAATAACCGTATCTATAACTTAATCGTTGTGAGTAAACAAAGTAGTTAGATACAGGGAATCCCAGAGGTGTGTGGTCGCACTAACATTATGTCCTAACCAGTCACAGTAGCGAGTCGAAGCGTGACCTCGCCCTTCCGAGGTCGAGGTTAGCGTCGGTCAAGGTCAAAGTCACGTGACGTCACGCGACGCGTCGTACACGATACGCTACAACTTGCAATGAAGTGTGCATGTGTGTGTTCAACGTTATTACGCACTTGTGACCAGCGGGTTATACACGCCGCCGCGCTGTTTTGATTACGTGTCACGTAAGTGTTTGGATTACGCGTGACGTGTGAAGCAGTTCCGAAGCACATTACGGTAAGGAAACAACAGCTAGTAAGAATTATTATGATGCCTTATGTAAATACTAAGGGCATGGGTAAAACAATTTTACTCAGTGATACTATTATTTAATTACTATATTTTGCCTGTGGCATCGCTCCTGTAAATGTAGGTTAGGACAGATTAGTAACGGTATTTTTTTTCTGAACAAAAGTTACCTTAATGGTCTTTTCTGTACCCCTATTTTTTACCTTAATGATCTTTTCTGTACCCCTATTTTTTACGTGCGGAAATGCTCCTGATGCATCCCTTTTTTCTGTTCCCCCGGACAACGAGCATGCAAAATTTCATGATCACATTGACATGACAGTGTATGACGTAGCGATAACTCAGTGGGGAGACCAACAGACTGCAATGCAGAGGGTCTCGGGTTCGAACCCACGTCGCGCACCTCTGACTTTCGGAAGTTATATGACTTTTCGAAATTATGTGCGTATTGATTGACAATTATCGCCTGCTCCGTGCCTCGAAGAGCACGTCAAGCCGACGGTCCCGACTGCCATGAACATCTATGGCAGTCGTTATTGGGAAAGTCAGTACCCTCTAATATCCTGACACTGGTCTAGCCTTAGGGTATCGTTAGCCTTCGGGTTGCAGAGGTCAGGTGGTAGCCGCTCCGTGTAAAAAATGATATTGTGATTATTTATTTATTATGATATATTTGTCTGGATTTTATTGATTTGCTAACAGCAATGATTATTAACCTGAATTAATTTATATGTGCTTTGTAGATTATATTTTTATAAAGTGGGTAAGGAAAAGAGTATATGACAGTATACTAATCATATTATATATGTATTTACTGCAGTACCTTTTACCATTGTCCTACTGCACATTGGTTACCGTGATTAAGATGAACTAAAATTAATAATACACGACTTTTATATTAGTTAAATTACATAATCAAGCTTAAAATTATTCTAATAAACACCATGTTTTAGATTGTTATAACGACAATTTAATATTATATAGGCTATATGAAACCTTCTTTCAATCCAAAAATCGAAATAAAATGGCCGAATGCTTTAGTTTCAAGTTTCACTAGAACTGAATGAAATAGAATATTTCAAAGGATTGTCCTTTGAAAGTTGTGCCGTTAGGCGATGTAAAATGATGATGTACAAAAACGAAATCAAAATTTCGATTCTTTACCTAATGATATTATACTGACAGTTTTGGGACATCCATTAATTACGTGAGCTGTATTTCTTTTAATTTGTTTCCCTCCTCCTTGGTGACATTTAGTTGTCACTTACTGTCACTAGCTATGAGATATTTTTAACGTACAAAATGGGATACTCTAAGAAAAGTAAAAGCAATTTTTGTTTTAAATACGTATAATAATTTATGTTTTTCAAAAGTTGACGTTAGATTTTGAATTATGTCCCCCCAGTTTAAATAAGATTTGATGAGATTTTACTGGACCTCTCTCCCCTATTTTCTCTCACGCTCACGTAATTAATGGATGTCCTCATACAAGTTCGATTGTGTGTGTGTGTGTATTTGTCAAATATTTGGTTTACAAGTGCCAACGCAAATTAAAAAGACTCATCTGAAGATCTGAAAACCTGTTTAATTTGCTTACTTTACTAGTTGATACGCGCGGTAATTTCATTTCTTATAAGGATTTCCCAATATAACTACTCATCGTACGATGTCTATGTTTGTATTTGCTTTATTTTGGGTTTTCGGAAACTGCAATTTAATTTTAAACACATATTTATTTTATTGCTCGCATAATTATAATATCATTTATCAGTCACAGAAACGGTAATTGAGTTGCCTAAGCACAAGCTCTCTTTGTCGGTAGGTAGTATATGGATTAGGTACCTTCAATGTATAATGGCTGCAACACCTTCTTGCTATGAGTTGTGATTACTAGAATTGGGTTTAAAAGAATGACTGTGAGTTTTTGCAAGTATTTTCTCATAGACTCACATCTTTGCCTGAACCTAGTAGCTAACCTTTTTTTTTATTTTATTTTTTTTACGACGTTCCCCACGTACCGGTGTCGGTGCCACGGGATTCACGCTAGTATTCACCGTGACACCGACAGGTCTTGGCCCGCCACGTAGCGAGGCGAGCCCCAGCTGTTTGGGGGAGGACTAGATGGTACAGCCCTCCCCTCCACTGAGGGGGGCGCGCGGGGTGCTTACGCCCCTCCCTCGGGCCTGTGCTGCTCGGGCGGCAGACTGCCCAAGTCCACCGCCCGCAGGCCGCCCCTAGGGTGGCTGGAGGTCTGTGCGCGCCCTACGGCGGCGCCCTGGACGTCTCCTGCGGTTTGGGTGGGGAGAGACCAGCTCCCTCTCCCGTTCCGCCGCCTCCTTCACGGACATCACTGCCTCGCAGAAGGCGACGGCGGCCTCCCATGCACCCTTGTAGCTAACCTAAATGTAGCTTCAGTAACTTGACTTGACTCGTCGATGTTGCGGGTGTCCATGGGCGGCGGTAATCGCTTTCAATCCGCAAACCCGTTTGCCTCCTATACGATAAAAATAAAATAGGAACTTAGTCAACTCACTATATATTTGATGTTCATAAATCTTACTTTGTGACCTCTAATAAGTAAATGACTTTTGACTTTGATGATATGAGATGTATGTATGTATCTTATGTGGGGGCCAGTCAGTGCAGACCGGCGACACTTCGACCCAGTGGGATCTTTTGTGTCGACACTCTCCCAATAACGACTGCCATAGATGTTCATGGCAGCCGGGACCGACGGCTTAGCGTGCTCTCCGAGGCACGGCGCAAGCGATAATTGTCAATCAATACGCACATAATTTCGAAAAGTCATATAACTTACGAAAGTCAGAGGTGCGTGACGTGATGATATGAGATACTTTTACTACGTTACCTACATTTTGCCCTAACCTTTAGCATACATTGGCCACAGTTCCAGTTTCCTACAGCTACTGAAAATTTCTTTACAAATAATTTCAATGAAACATTGCACTTCCTGAAAATAGAATTCATCCCTCCATCGGCGATACCGGTAAGCGCAGACTTATTAATGTGCCACGTGCACAATCATATGGATGAAGGAGTCATCAATGTAATAAGATAAATAAATTAATCATTAAAATACAAATGCAAAACACGTCGTGCATAACAAACACTATTTTAATTATCTGCAGAATACCAACACGGTGTTTATAAATAGCGACACTGATGTTATACGTCTATGTACCGTAAGGTATTATAATTATTACGATATAATAATATATAATCGGCAAAGGAAAACGTCACATAGATTAGCGTCGAGCAAATAATTTTACGTAAGTAAATAAATTGAGTAGTCAATCCCAGTGAGCAGTACGCAAAGTGTAAAACCCAACGCGTGCGCACATTAATAATAATTAATTAAAACCACGACGCAAATAAAAACCGCTGTCTATCAATAGGTAGTACTAATATCTGGGTGAAGAATGACGGAGCGATATGAAATGAAATGATATGAAATGAAATGATATGAAATGAAAGGATATTTATCTATACAAATAAATAAAATTTAAGTTTCTGTTCGTAATCTATACTAATATTATAAAGCTAAAGAGTTTGTTTGTTTATTTGTTTGTTTGGTTAAACGCGCTAATCTCAGAAATAGCCCATTTATCGAGGAAGACTATAGGCCATAATATAACATCACGCTACGACCAATAGGAGCGGAGCATCAATGAAAAATGTTGCAAAAATGGAGAAAATTCTCTTATGTGAATGTCAGCTAGTGTCAAAATAACAGCTTTTTATTAAATGCATATGAAAGTATATTAAATACAATACTTACAATAAAAAAAATTGTCTTTCTATTTGTTTTGGCTAAAACAATGGACACAAAGATCATCCTGACTCGGTACACAGACTGTTTGGACTTTGAACTATTAGAAGTTGAACGCTGCGAATCGTGCGAGAGAGTGC
The DNA here is from genome assembly GCA_930367265.1 of Catocala fraxini. Lineage (NCBI taxonomy): Eukaryota > Metazoa > Arthropoda > Insecta > Lepidoptera > Erebidae > Catocala > Catocala fraxini. The sequence goes on along the minus strand of OV884039.1, from coordinate 19,362,593 downwards.
GTTATCATTTTATCGACACCACTATGCACTGTCCCTTTTCGACAATTCTCTATTTTGTATGTAGCGTAGTTATGCGTATATATATAGGGTGTCTAGCTTGATGTGCAGCCGTGTGTACAATCATAATGTGGATCACACAATTTTTTGTCTCGTGTGGAATTCGAAACAACCCTTTGGCGCAGTGGCACTGCGACCACTTAATCCTCTACGCCATCCAACCAGTAAGGGATCTTAGCATGGACACTTTTTCATGCAATCTAAGTACTACGGAAAGTCTATGATTAAAATTGTTGGTATCTACCGAAGATTTAAATCACTATACATAACTGTACTTTTCCGTCTCTAAGTATTCAATGTCTTGTAAACTTTCACATGTCACTTGTGGCAAACCAGAAGGACCGTGTACCAATCTGACCATCTAATTGTACGTTTTTTTTTTTACTTTGTGGAATTCTTTGACGCATACCTCTCCGCGGGGCGACGGAGAGGTTATGTCGGGCTCACCGGGGAAAAGATACCCCGGTAATACCGACTAAACCTACCACGGTGTTCCTCGATATAACCACAGACGGCGAGGTCGCGCGAATCGCTTTCACATGCAATCGCGACCCCGCCATGGTTTCGGCCCGCCGTGTGAAACGGCAGGCCACTGCACAAAGGATATTTCCTCCACCATCCCCCTGAGCGGGGGGGGGGAATGACACGATACAGAGGCGCACGTGGGAACACGCACGCCGCCTCTCGGACCTGGTGCTGATCGGGTGGCGAGCAGGCCCACGCAGCCCACCACCCCCAGGTCAAACTTCAAGGTGGCTGGAGGTCATCTCGCGCCCTCCAACACCTAATTGTACTCTATTTTATGTGAAACTAACTGTTACCCGCGACTTCGACCGCGTGGAAATTAACAAAAAAAACTAAAATAAAAGGAGCCTAAGTTACTCCTTATAACAACAGCTACCTGCCAGTTAAAATTATGTCAATATCGGCCCAGCCGTTCAGAGGTTAGTGATTGTAGACTAACTACTGTACTATAATATAATATCAGTCTAGTATATGACATGTCATACAATATAGCAGCGATAGCTCAGTGGGGAGACCAACAGACTGCAATGCACAGGGTCTCGGGTCGATACCACGTCGCGCACCTCTGACTTTCGGTAAATATATGACATTTCGAAATTATGTGCGTATTGATTGACAATTATCGCCTGCTCCGTGCCTCGGAGAGCACGTTAAGCCGTCGGTCCCGGCTGCCATGAACATCCATGGCAGTCGTTATAAGGAGAATGTCGACACAAAAGATCCCACTGGGTCGAAGTGTCGCCGGTCTGCACTGACTGGCCCCCACATAAGATAAGATAAGATATGACATGTCCCTCTGCTAGATACGGATCTTTTCTCAGTTTCAGATCATGACCTATTGATTGAGAGCGGTTTTTATTTAAGTCGTGATTTTATTACATTATTATTAGCTTGCGCACGCGTTGGGTTGTACACTTTGCGAATTGCTCATTGGGATTGACGACTCAATTTATTTACGTAAAATCTTTTGCCCGACGGCTAATCTATGTAACGTTATACGTCGATACATGGATTATTTCTTATTCTCAAATATATACCTATTTCCGAAAGTGTAAGCAGAGGTGCATTGCTCTCACATTTCGCTAAGTATGGGTTTCGCTCCCACGTAACATTATTTATATTTTTTTATTTATTCGTTTCCGATATACTACTACTATTACTATTACTACGATATACTAATACTATTTAAAACAATAATAATATCAATATTTTCTACCACATACACACAACACCATCTAGCCCAAACTAAGCAGAGCTTGTACTATGGGTTCTAGACAATGGATAAACATACATAGATACGTTTTTTTTTTGTAAATATATACATATTATACATAGAAACACCCAGACCAAGACAAACATCCATGTTCATGCACACAAATGTTTGACTTGTGCGGGAATCGAACCCGCGACCTCAGGCGTGGCAGTCAGTTACACTAACCACTACGCCATCGAGGCCGACAAAAACAATGATATAGCCGTAAACGAAAACCTCTAAGGCCTTATCTGTGTACGCGAGCCGCACATTTAATAGGTAATTATAAACAATCAATACGTATTAAAATCATAATCACTTCGTTGTTGTGTTATAAAAAACTTTTTTATCTTATATTTACAGCTTTTCAAACATTTTTGTAAAGGATTTGAATATCCTCTGGTATTTTGTTTATGTAATACGGACCCAGATAGTTTGCGACTCTCGTCCCATACACATTATTTATTTTAGCTAGTAAATATCTATTTTAAGTAATATAGACCTTAAAATTTCGGTCCGGTCTTGTCTAATAATAACTCAGGTTTCGTAACCTCTACAAGTGTAAAATAGTCGACCTTATTGAAAACATTCATAACATTACAATATGTAAATAGATTGTGATGGTTATTCTTATACTAATTTTTTATTAAAACACTTTTAGTAGTTTTAATTGTAATTTATATACAGGCTGATTTTGAAATCGTCTAATTCCTTTTAACCACGCATTCTACTGGTGGTATAGAATAAACCTGACCTATTTATTTTTATGATTTATCTTTTTGGAAAAATTAATGTACCGTTTTTGTTTTTCGTGAAATGGTTTAAGATAGTCATATTTTAACCAACCGAGGCAATTTAATTTTTTTACTACGTATTTAAAAAAGCAATGTTTAATGTTTTAAATATATTAACGGGCGGTCCTTTTTATTGACGACGTCCTTATTATTTACGACATGTTGTATTTATTTATTGTTATGTAATTCTTTTAAAATTAGTAAACTATTAAGATTGTGTCAGGTGGTTAACATAGTTCGGTGTGGGGGAGCGGGTCACGCTCGCATTAAGTGCTCTAGCCCCGAGGACCGCAGCAGCGCTTGTTATCGCTGCGGCCAGCCTGGGCACCTCGCTGGAGCGTGCAAAGCAACCCCGCACTGTCCGGCGTGCGCGGCAGCTGGTCATGCAGCTGCTCACTTCCGGCTTCACCTCCGGCGACAAGGGATGCAAATCCTCGGCCACACAACCCAAAGAAGGGGTCAGCCCATCGGCCCTGGCTGCTTCCCCTTCCCTTGACGTAAGACCGCCCTCACCCGTGGAGAAGGAGATGTCGACCTAATCATGGACCAGGACCATAACTATCTCCTTCTCCAGGCGAACCTCAACCACTCCGCCCGAGCGCAGGACCTTTTCCTGCAGTCTATGGTGGAGTGGTCGATTGGTATAGCCGTAGTCGCGGAGCCATACTACGTTCCTCCTTGCCCCAATTGGGTGGGTGACAGGGACAGCTCCGTGGCAGTCGTCAGCTCCACGGCACCTCGTTTCCCCCCCCTCTCAGTCAAAGAAAGGGGACCGGGATACGTTGCAGTCGCGTGGGGAGAAGTCACAGTCGTTGGTGTGTACTTCTCCCCCAACAGGAGTTTGGCAGATTTCGAGGCCTTCCTCAACAACTTGGAGGCCTCGATACGGCGGATGTCATCTAGCCGCATCCTTGTGATGGGGGACTTTAACGCAAAGTCCACTGCGTGGGGGTCCCCCCGCACGGATGTCCGAGGAAGGGCGGTCGAAGAGTGGGCTGATGCGGCGGGCCTCTGTTTGCTGAACAGGGGCGCCGCCAACACGTGCGTGCGACGGCAGGGGGGGACCATAGTAGACCTCTCGTTTGCTACTTCTGCCCTCGCCGCACGCGTTAGGGGATGGCGTGTCCTGGAGGAGGTGGAGACTCTTTCGGACCATTTGTATATCCGTCTGGATGTCTCCCCCCTGCGGGACCCTAGCAGAGGTCATCGCCCGTTGGCGGGCAGAACTCCTCGTTTTCCGCGGTGGGCTGCGAAGAGGCTAAACCGGGACTTACTAGAAGAGGCAGCTATAGTCCAAGCTTGGCTGTCTCCTGCACCCCCGTCTGGGGAGGTAGACGCCGGGGCTATCCGCTTTCGCAACAGCATCCAAGCTGTTTGCGATGCGGCCATGCCCCGTGTGCGACACCGAGGAGGACTTCGAAGACGGGGGTCTATTGGTGGTCCCAGGAGCTAGCGAACCTCCGTGCGGCCTGCATTCGAGCCCGGAGGTCCTATACACGCAGTCGAGGCCGGCGCCACCGCGATGAGCAAGAGGAGGACCGACTGTATGAGGCGTATCGTGAGGCGAAAGCGTCTCTGCAGTTGGCCATCTGCTGCGCCAAGATACGGGTAAAAAGTGAGATGCTGGAGGGTCTAGACCTTGACCCCTGGGGGCGCCCATATCGCACGGCGCTGAACAAGCTCCGTGCGCGGGCCCCTCCCCTTACGGAGACCCTCCAGCCCAACTTCCTCTCCGAGGTGATCGAGGAGTTATTCCCTGACCGGGCAGAGCACGTGCCCCCGCCTATGGCCCCATTGGGAGGCCGACATCGGGAGGCGGACCTCAGTGTTCCCCCGGTTACAGATGCGGAAATGGGGGCGGCTGTCTTGCGGATCCGCTCCAAGACGACCGCCCCTGGACCTGACGGTATGCCGGCGCGAGCCCTCGCGCTGGCCCTCGATCACCTGGATGTCCACCTCAGGGAACTTTTCGACGCGAGCCTGGTGTCGGGACGATTCCCTGAGTGCTGGAAGGAGGGGAAGTTGGTGCTGTTGGCCAAGCCGGGACGGCCCCCAGAGTTGGCCGCGGCGTACAGGCCCATAGTGCTGCTGGACGAGGCGGGGAAGATGCTGGAGAAAATTCTCGCCACCCGCCTCGTCCAGCACTTGAGTATGGTCGGTCCTGACCTGTGTGGATGCTCAGTTCGGATTCCGGGAAGGGCGTTCGACGGTCGGGGCCATTATGCACCTGAGGGCCGCGGCCGAGGAGGCGGTGACCAGCGGCGGTGTTCTGCTTTCAACAGTCTGCCATACAGCTGTGTCCAGGGGGCGCTCCGATATCACGGAGTACCTTTTTACCTGGAGCGGCTGGTGGCAGACTACTTGAGAGGCAGGAGTGTCCTCCTCGAAGTTCGTGACGAGGTTTGGCGGCGGCCCATGTCGTGCGGTGTCCCGCAGGGGTCGGTACTTGGTCCGCTCCTGTGGGACATAGGATACGACTGGGCCCTACGTGCTGTCCTACCCCCTGGGCTGAGCGTCATCAGCTACGCTGACGACACCCTTGTCACAGCCCGTGGGGGTACCTTCGAGGAGGCGGCCCGTTTGGCCACCGTGGGGGTTTCCCAGGTGGTCGGGCGTATCGAGGCGCTGGGTTTACGGGTGGCTCTTAACAAGACGGAGGCCCTGGTCTTTCATGGGCCCCGACGCAGTCCACCCCGCGGCGCCTCGATAATGGTGGGCTCGGCGCGTGTTCCCGTCCAGGCTCACATGAGGTACCTGGGCCTGGTCCTGGACGGAAGGTGGCACTTTGACGAGCATTTCAGACAGCTTGCCCCAAAGCTTCTCGGCACTGCGTCCGCCCTTGGGAGGCTATTGCCAAACTTGGGCGGGCCCAGTGTTGGTTGCCGACGACTCTATACGGGGGTTATCCGGTCAATGGCGCTTTACGGCGCACCGGTGTGGGCGGACTCCCTGACCGCTCAGTGCAGGGCTCTCTTGCGGAGACCGCAGAAAGTCATAGCGGTCAGGGTCATACGAGGATACCGCACGGTGTCGGCCGACGCAGCTTGCGCGCTGGCCGGGACACCCCCGTGGGATTTAGAGGCTGAAGTGCTCACCGAAGTGTTCGCAGTGAGTGAAGAGGTGCGTGAGGAGACAGGTTGTCGTCCCCTCCCAGCAGTGATTAAGCACGCGCGTGATCGAGCCCACCAGGGCATGATGGGAAAGTGGAAGGCGCGGCTGCAGGCGCCCCTGGCCGGTTTCAGAACCGTTGGGGCCCTCCAGCCGGTGTTGAAGCGGTGGGCAGGGCGGCAGCATGGGACCCTTTCCTTCCGGCTGGTGCAGGTGTTGTCAGGGCACGGCTGCTTTGGCAAATACCTGCACAAGGTCGCTAGGAGGGAACCGAGTCCCATCTGCCACCACTGTGAGTGTGAGGAGGATACGGCGCAGCACACGCTTGAGCAATGTCCTGCTTGGGTGGTGCAGCGCCGTGAACTCCAGGACGTTGTGGGTGTAGACCTCTCGCTGCCGGCTGTGATCAAAGCCATGGTCGACAGCGAGAGGAAGTGGGTAGCGGTTGCATCCTTGGATGTGAGGACGTCATCTCGCAGAAGGAGGCGGCGGAGCGGATCCGTGAGGAAAGTATCCTGGTGGATCCGTGCCGCCGCCGGCGAACCGGGCGGCGCAGGCGCGCTTATGCTCGCCTTATGCCGCCGTAGCGAAGACCGCGGGCGGGAGAACGGGGATCTCCCGCCCGTCAGGTATTGAGTTGGCGCGACGCCCTTAGTCGTGTCGGGGCGTCGCTCAGGAGTCGTCGCCCGCAGACCTTCTGTCTGTATTGGGCACTGCTGGGTGAGTAGCTGATGCAGTTTAAGTTCCAGCTACCCACCCATCATACAAAGCAGCACGTTGGCAGACCGTGGGGTTTTAGTCGGTAGGCCCGAAGTTTCGAGAGAGCCCGACATAACCCTCTCGCTTCCCCTTGTGGCGAGAGGATATGCATGAGGAGCATTTACCCACGATAACAAAAAAATAAAAATAAAAAGGTGGTTAACATAGGACTATCTGAAACCATTACACGAAAAAAATTCGTACATTAATTTCTCCAAAAATATAATTCTAATTAAAAAAAATGGTCAGTATTATTCTATATCACCAGCAGAATGCGCGGTTAAAAGAAATTACACGATTTAAAAATCAACCTGTATATCAGCCAAATATGTTTTGTAGGTTATAATTAATAATTGAGTCTCCTTATGCCATATAAATTCTTAATACTTTGTAAGGTAATTTATATTTCAAAATGCTCAGTTTGCCCACTAGGAATCGTAATTTATTTCAATATATTATAATCTTTATGTGGGCCCAAACAGAAACGATTATAAATGAGCAATCCAATATACAGAGGTTATCTATTGTATCTAATGGTGAACATTGGCAAGTGATAACTGAGCTGTGTGGGCAACAGTGTTCATAAGCTTTAATAATTGGTTTTGCAGAGGTATTCAAGTGTAATGAACTATTTTGTTTTTGTTGCGTTAATACTAAACCAACATCATGAGCCCATTTACTCAGTTGGTCAAAGTATATTTGTAAGGCTCTCTGAGTCTCACAAACATTTTCATTAGCTACCAGTAATAAAACATTTTTCTTTCTTTTCTCTCTTTCTTTCTTTCTTTCTTTCAGTATGCATGTGTCGTCTGCAAACTGATACGCTGAGCCTGTAATAATAATATTACTCATATCATTTACATACAACAAGTACTCTGTCGGGCCAAAATAGAACCTTGAGCCGTAGCCTGAGTTAACGTATTTCTTACACTAAATTCATTACTTATTTTTACAGTTGTCTTCACAGTAAAAAAACTATCTCTAGTTTTTAAGTAATTCAAGAAGAGGTCCTTGAATACCTTTATGTTCTAATTTGTTATAAAGCACATCATAACGAAGCACATCGAATGCCTTGCTAAAATCAATCAATAATGCCAATATATCCTTTCTATCGTTTAGGTTCACCTTGTCAGTAAACTCACAAAGTAATTGTGTTATACCCTATTTTTTGAAACCCAAATTGTTTCTTTTTTATTATGTTGTGTTTTTGTAAAAAGGTGTTTATTTCACTACTAATGTAACGTTCTATGATTTCATCTATAGGTACATATCATTGGCCGCACATCAACAATTATGGAATTGTTGATATCATCACGATTACCATTTTTAGATATCGGACGTATAACTCCTATTTTTAAAAGGTCAGAATATATTTGCATGTGTAAACAGCAGTTAATTAAGTGCGTGATAACGACATATCAGGCATTGTGCTGCTACTAAAAAAAATCTAGAGGATAACACTTAATATCACATTGCCACACGGGAATCGAACCCGAGACCACATACACAGCAGTCATAATCACTTCCTCTGCGCCACCGAGGCAGTAGGTACATCGATTCACGTTTATAAACCCTAAATATACCAGCTGTTTCAAGTCCGACGCAACAGGCGGCGAGGCTGTTGTCGTTTACCAGGGATATTTCCGTACTTACTTAATGCTGCTTCTGAAATGTTCTAAAAGAATAACGCAACACTTTGCACGATCCGAAAAATTAATCCGGGTTTGACGATGGCAATCGTCGACTCAATCAATCGTGAGGGGAATAGATTCCCAACGGTAAATAGAAGGTAGACGCGACACTAACTTAAAAGTACAAAATAACATAATAAATAAATAACTATTTCAAAAATTGACTTTATGAAAAAGCTAGAGAGATGGTCGTTGATTTTGTTCTATGACTTTTCGAAGTTATGTGCGTATTAAATGAATTATCACTCGCTTTAACGGCGAAGAAAAAAGAAAATCCTTAAGAAACCAGTATTTTTGAGAGTTCTCCATAGAGTTTTTGAATATGCGTGTAGTCTACCAACCCGCACTAGGCCAGAGTGTTAGATTATGACCTGATCCTTCTCAAAAATCAGAGCAGAGGCTTGTGGCCAGCAGTGGGACAGTTTATATACAAGTTTGATATCATTATTGGCAGACATATAGTCCAGTTTCTGGATTAACATAGTGTACGTAGCCATGGAGTTCACACGGAGGAAGCAACGGGAAGAAACTAGTTGTATATAAAAGTGACTGCGTGTGAAAGCAGCATGACTTGATAATAGACAAGTCTGGTCTCCACGGATACGGTGACTCCCAGTATTAGTGACCTCAGTTGGATAATTCGCGTACTTTCCGTTCATTTCGCGCTCGCTGCCCGTTTCATTGTCTCGGACCGTTCGCCGATAATTGATTTGGCGACAATCGACGATTTCACGGGGAATCCTCTAGTTTGCGCCCGCGTCGCCGCCGCCGGCACTAATAGGCCGTTTTCATGCTACATTTGTCTAACTCTTCCACGTGTAAACAATGACGATCCAGTTATTGTGTCTGATGTTTGAGAAATTGTTTAAATGTTTTAGAAATAGAAATACTTTATACGCGTGCCGATAATATCGGCACGCTTATTTTGAAATCACTATAATTTCATTATTTTATTCTATTTAACAACTACTGTAGTTTAACCGTTTCAAAATTAAACGTAGTATAATATTGTTTTACGTTTACGCGAATGTTATACATTAAAATTAAATAACTTACACGGATTTTACCGCGTTGTTTATTTTTTATAAAACAGACTCCACGTGAACATGGCTGCTGAAAAGCAACCGAAACGTCGGAGAAGTATAAAATTAAATATATATGTAATATATAATAGATTTTATAATTTAAATACATAGCTTAAATAGAAGTAAATAGTATCTAGTAAAATTATTTAACAATAGAAGTTAAACGTTTCATAATTATGTAATATCTAATGTTTAATACAAAAATAAACAACGCGATAAAACCGTATAAAGTTGTACTATTTCAATTAAATGTAGTAGTTTAATAGTTACTAAGTTACTTCGTTCGGGCAGAAGTAGTTTAGTTTCAATTATATTTGAGACTTCAATTAACCTGAAAGTTAGTTGGCTAAAATTTTTGGGCGTGCTATTAACAGATCAAGCTGGCGAAAAATTGCAATTACACTGACAGTTGGAGGCTCTATGGTATTAACGTTAGTCGTGGGAAGCTTTTAAGCCTAAAAGATTATGCGCGCCCGACTATTACTAGCACTAGCTCAGCGTATTGGACGATATTGTAAACCCTTTCGAGGTTCGTACTTCGTGTGTGTGTGTGTAAAGCGATTGTTGATTTATTTGAAGGCTCGTCTAAAACGTAAATGCACACAAATTTTTACCATTACTGTTGCTTAAGACCAGTGTTATATCTATTACAGACGTGCCAAACATACAAAACATAACATATAAAAACATAAAATAATATCTAAATATCATATACACAATTAACAAATTAGGAGGATTATGAATTAGAAAATGTAACTATATAAAATGGAAATAATAATTATTATTAATAAAAAAATTAATACGTTATATTAATACAAATAATCTGGTACGGACAACTACCATCTTAGTCTCCTATGAACATGGCTGCTGAAAAGCAACCGAAACGTCGGGAAGAGTGCAAGTGTAAACTTAAATATAAATAGTATTTTAAATAGTAGTGAAGCTTAACGATAGAAGTGTAATAGTTTCAAAATTATGTAATAAAAGTGTTTTAAAATAAACAACGCGACAAAATCCGTATAAAGTACATAGTTTAATTTCAATGGTAAGGAAGTATTTGTTGACAGTCAAACATTTGTGTGCATGAACATGAATGTTTGTCTTGGTCTGGGTGTTTCTTTGTATAATATGTATTTATTTACAAAAATAAAGTATATATGTATGTTTATCCATTGTTTAGTAACCATAGTACAAGCTCTGCTTAGTTTGGGCTAGATGGTGTTGTGTGTATGTGATAGAATATTATATTATATTATTATATTATCATCAAAAGGAAGTAGGTGATAGTGTCTACAGTCTACGGAATACGAAGCGTGACATTTAGAACACACATAAAATATTATGGATATACTCGACACGCATAGCTTTGTGTATGTAAAATCAAATTTTCTTGCTGCAAACACTAGGCAGACCTGCCTTTATACTAGACATAATAAAAGTCTATAAATAAGTAAGTGTGCTTAGGGGCCCTACCAACATCTTCGGAGCCCAAGCCAACCTCACCTACGAGCGGTGTACCTGTCGGACAACGGACAAGGCTCTGGCGCAGGCTTTTCCTTTTCAGGGTTGGGAGGTCAGACGGATGATGATTGGACGATGAAAATAGTTATCACTCTGCCAAGGGATGCAAAGTTACCATATAACACTGTAAATGCAAGCCCTAATTTTCATAAAGGCATTTTTGCGTGAACAGGATTGGTACCGCTTATTCGAGGGGCTAGGTAATGTGAATGAAATGCTAGAGGGTTTCTACGAAATTATTAACTCGCTATAGTAAAATTCATACCATTCCACGTACTTAAAGTTAATAAATATCCTCCATGGTTCAACAATAGGTTAATTAAAATGTTACGACAAAAAAATAAACTTAGGAAGCGATATAAAAAATATAATAACCCGTTAGACGCACTGGAACTAAAATATATCGACAGACATTGTGACCATTTGGCGACCATATGTTATAATACGAAATTTCTAGAAGATAGCCTTGTGGAAAATCCTAAGCTGTTCTGGACGTACTATATAAAAACCAAAAGAGGGGATCAAGCGCATATCCTAGGTCGATGACAAATATTCTACTTCCTTCAAATGATGGTACCGATATATATGATTTGTTCGCTAGCCACTTTGTTCAACTCAAGTTCGTACGTAAAGTTGATTCAAATGAAGATGTCCATACTTCTACAAGAAGACCTGAACAGACTTCTACTTTGGTGTAGAAAAAACTATATACTTCTGAATAGCAATAAATGTTATCATGCAAAGTTCACGCGAAAGCACAATCAATTAAACTTTAATTATTATATAAACCAGATTAAAATTAATGAGGTGGAAACAATTCGGGACCTTGGTATGTTATATTATGATAAAAATTATCTTTTGAGCCACACCTCGATAACATTAACAAAGAAGTATAAAAAATGTTGGGTTCGTTCTGCGATATTGTAAAACGTTGCGCAATAATAACATCAAGATTCTATTTTATAATACCTTAATCAGTAGCTTATTGGAATACTGCAGCGTAGTCTGGCGACCACATAATGCGATCCACTCATTACGCCTTGAACGTATTCAGAAACGGTTCCTATGGCATTTGCCGATCTACAATGGTATAACAAAAAAAAACGCTCTTACGATTCTAGATTAAAGCACTTCGCCATTCATTCTTTAGCAAATCGTAGAAGTATTAATGACGCGATGTTCGCTGTTAAAATTCTCAAGCAGCAAATTGACTGCCCACAGTTGTTGGCTCTTTTTAAGTTTCGCGTTCCTGCTTGACTGCCACGCAAATCAATCACACCACTCTGTCCACCGTTAAGAAGATCAGTTCTTGATGCTAATTCTCTTTACGCAAGAATGTGAACACCTTAGTGTTGAATGGTTTGAGCGACTTTATAGATCTGCATTTTTTTTGTATTAGGAAAATTAAGTCCATATTTCTTAAAACAACGGATTTAGAAACACAATAAATATAAATATATTATGTGAGCAGTGTATATATGAGTGTAACTACGAGTAAGATTTAATTATAAATTTCGAACACTTTCATGTGTGCTCAAGCGGTGTATGTCTATGAACACACCACAAAACAAGTGGGTAACAAGTAAAACGCGCCTGATAGTAAGTGGCAGCCACGTACCCACGCGTAGCTAATCCTAGAACAGGACTGAAGAATAATATGATGAAAGGAAAGGCACGGGAAGAGTGGGTAATAACTTAATAAGTGATTGTTGCTTAGTCGCTTGTGTTTAAGATTAGTTTAAATTGAAATTAAACTACTATATACGGATTTTATCGCGTCGTTTATTTGACACTATCTTACATAATTTTGAAAATTTGTTACACTACTATTACTATTAAACTTTACTAATTTTTAAGCTAATTATATTGTTATTAAAACTATCTAGATTTGATTTAATTTTACACTTTCCCCTACGTTTCGGTTGCTTTTCAGCAGCCATGGTCACGGGGAGACCTCCGTGACCATGTCTGCTGCAAAATCCGTATATAGTAGTTTAATTTCAATGAATAATATTCGCGTAAACAGAAGACAATATTAGTTTAAATTTTAAGTATTAATGTAAACAATTGTTGGTGAACCATAATAAATAAATTTAAAAAAAGAGTAAAATAATTTATTTGGTAAGCCAAATAAATTATTTTACTCTTTTTTTTTTTTAAATCAAGACAATATTATCGGTTTTTTAAAAATACTGTTAATATATCGCACCCTTAATAAAACAGAGACTTATCTCAGTATTTTGGATTAAACAATTTTGAACTCTATTGCAAAGATTTAACACAAATATAATATAAGAATTTAACATATACAATTAGAGTTCAAATTGCCTTACTTTCAAATTTCGAGTTAAGTCGCTGTTTTATTAAGAGTGCGATATATATTCAAACTTTTAGATTCTACCATCCGCATGATCAGCTAGTTATTATATTAGTTTGCCATGTAAGAATTGCTGCATATGTAAGAAAGTATATTTATTTATTTGAAAGTATATTTATTTATTATTGATAGGAAACTCAACAGCTTATTTGCAAAGTACATGATATGGTAACAATGTGACATGAGGTTCTAAAGCCTATTGCAGAGTAGCACAGCATGCATTATACAAACTAAAACGTGGCTACAAAACTAAATATAAAAATTAACTAAAAGATAAAGAAACACCTAATAATCTGGTAAACTGCTATTATTTATTTACTTACTTACTTATTTATTTATTTATTGGTGAGTATCTTCACAAGTAATTTGCGATAGGATACCTTAGACAAATGGAATATATCCAAGCTTTCAAATCTATATATATAAAACTCTTCCGTTACTGAGTGACTGACAGACAACGCACAGCCGAAACTACTGAACGCAAGAAGCTGAAATTTGGCATGTATGTTCCTTGGAGAGTGTAGGGGAGCACTAAGAGGATTTTTGGAAATTCCACCCTGAAGGGGGTGAAAGGGGTGAAACCCGATATTCACACGGGAACGGGACTTACGCGGGTGAAACCGCGGGAAAACTACTGATTGGTCTATATAAATGCTATCGCGTCGTATGCGTCTATATAGATACCCATTAGCGTCTTATCACTTCCATTTTATCCTATCTTAGAATTATGACTGTGCAATTTGGTTTCTAAATAGTAAAATTTCGCAAGTCTGGTGACCTTAGTTATATACTTATTTTTTGTATAATCGTATTTCATCAACTACGTTGTAGGACCTATGTTATCGGGATAATCCTATTGCCATCTATCGTGCATATTTGCAGAGTCCGTGCTTCAATTGCGAATACCCATGCATTTACGCAGTATGTTATAATTTAATAAGCTTAAATGGAAATTAATCTACTATATACGAATGTACTAAAAAAGATAACATAATTAACATAATTACAAAAACACAAATAATTATAATACTAAATATTTACAAAAATGGTTTAGGCATCGTAGAATTCTTCAGCATCGCTGTCAACTGGTAACGTGCCCAGAAGACTGGCAGCATTGCCACGTTGAATGGCAATGCTGATTCTTTGGGCTAAGAAAAGACCAACCTTCTGATCACGCGAAACGTCAATCAGGCGTTTTGCGATCTCCCTGTACAAAATACGAGCGCTCGGACCCCATGAACCTAGAGTTTCCACCCCAAACGGCTCAAGAATGTAATTTCCAACTAACAACGCATTATGTAGTTATGTATATATGTAGCCAATAGCATTAACTCTCTTGTAAGTTTCTGCCCAAATTTGCAGCATACACGCATGACACGACATCCTTCGTTACAAGCCGAAAGTTTTCAAATTATATATTGCCAAAATATTTTTCTTTTAGGGCGTATACCTAATATACGTTACGAAGAAATTGTATAAACATTCCCGCCCAACGTTTATTATCTGCGGAGGCTATAAATTAAAAGACAAAGCCTACCGCCATAATTTATGTTCTGTCAATAATAAGCAACAATTTTCCTCAAATTGGATATTTCGCGGTAACCCATCCAAAAGTCCCCGAGGACGCATGAGGTGGTGCATCTTTTCGGAGAAGTTTTTCAGGGGTCCTTAATTTCTGTCTGTCAAGAAGCTTTGGAAGTGCCGCCCTATTGTTGCTGAAGGGTAGAAAGATTAGTATGGATGTTCTTAAATGTGTGGTAAGTTTATAAATAATAAGAATGTAATAACGTTTTGTAGAAATAGTAACATGGCGAACTAGTTAAATATTAATATATGATGCAAAATTACGATATTTGTTTATATTTATTTTAGCAAACGTTTGACCATTTCGTTGAAAAATTCAAATAAATGTCTGTACGTGTTATGTTCGCAATTAGTGATATTGTTCACAATTTAAATATAGATGATGTATGTATAGGCTTTACGTGGAAGCATCGGTTTGGGATTACCGCCTTACATTACCAAACGCCCCATTAAAGCATTGATTTCACGCATCACAACAAACATTAATAACACAATGAATAAATATCGATATGAAATATCAAAACAATGTTTTTTTAGACATTTAGTAGGTACATTCTTATTTTTTAGAGAACTCATTGCTGATAATTTAATAATGTACCACTCTTACAAGCAACCAACGTAAAGGTAATAACTCTATTACTGTGTTTGGCCCTGTATTTTATTCTTGCGGTATTTTAAAATTCCCTTGCCTTGCCCCCTATTCCATGTTGAATTACTTATCCCACGGTCAGTTACGTGGGAGTGAAACTCCTGGTAATGCAATTCATTGGCTATGGTAACCGCTTACCACGCTAGGTGAGACCTATGAAATATTTAACATTATGCACAATTATTTAAGTTTACTTAGGTCCAATTTTTCAATTACCAGATAAACAGACGAATAACTACTCCACGAATAAATTTATTCGGCTGTTTATTACTCTGATAAAGAAGGCCGGATTTTTCAATAGCAATTTATTCCCTGGATAGCTATCCGACCGAATAGTCAAATCAAAGCGTCACTAACTTCGGAGAGGTGAAACAAATATATCGTTTAAACGAACGTTCATTCTGTCAAAATCACCGACTGTTATATTAAAGCTTCCAGTGGCGAAAATGTGTAATTAGAAGTTGTAGCATGGACCAGATATACTGGTTTAGAAACAAATGTTAGTATATTTTATAGTTTGGGTAGGAAAGATACAATTGTAGGTCTTATTTACCATGATAATTTTAATTTAGTAAGTATAGTTTACTTATCTTTTCTTCTTGCACTTTATTTTATCCATAGTCAAGGTAGGCAATTATTGCACTGTTTCTTTAGAAAGTCGAAATCGCCGATGAAACTTTATTGAATCTCATTTTATAATATTGTAATCAGATCTCGATTTAACAATTTTATTGTAGCTTTCCTTTCTGATGGTGCAATTAGATTTTTAGTTTACGAAAACGTAAATGTATAAATTACTTATAAGTAGGTTAAACGTAGGCTAGTTCGCACAAACCGCGACATTTTTCTTACTGGGAGCATTTTTATACCCGTCATAACTTCTTAAAGAAAGATCCAATTCGAATAATTCAAAGTGAAATTTATATGTACATAACCAATCTTAATTATCAAACCATTAAAATAGATAAGGATTAAAACCATGACACCAATATCACCACTATTAAATTCCACCCGTGTTCGAACTTAATAATTTGAACAAAACGGTTATTTTGACTAGACTACAATAGTTAGGTGTATACCACCGCAGACTTTTTTGTGATTAATGATGAGCACTATAAATATATGCTACACTACTTTATGTATCAACAATAGTTTTCGCAGCGTATGCAAAAAAATTACTTTTAAAGGCAACATTTCGATACCTTGGGTTACATTCTTGTAATTTAGATATGATACACTATATTTTTTAAATAAGATATTGCCTATTTAACTCGATGATAACTGATAATACAGCTTTCTAAAGGAGAAATATTTTTTTAAATAAGCTTAGTACTTTTTGTTTTAAATCTAACTTAACCAAAGCGTCCACGTCAATAAACAGTCGAATAAGTCTTTATCTGCCCGTCGCCGTCGCACGTCGAACGAGTCGACAATTTTATCTCCCATTTAATGTAGTTATTCTCCGAATAAAGTCTATCCGACTATTGCAAAATTCAAATTTACGCTATCCTTCGAATAAACAATACCTGCCTGTTTATACCTGCATTGAAAAATCGGCCCTTAGTGGCATGGTAAATGACCCGAAATTGTATAATTCGGCTTAATAGCTTATTTTTCAGGACGTCGTATCGATCTCTTTTTCATAGGTTTCAAGAAGCTCTTAATAAATAATCTAAATAAAATTATCTACTAAAAGTTTATTGAGACCATAATTAAAATATCAATCAATTGTACTTATTTATTATTCCGGCTACACTTACTTACTTATAGACTTTAATTATGTCTAGTATAAAGGCAGGTCTGCCTAGTCTTTGTAGCAAGAAAAATTGATTTTACATACACAAATTTGTGCGTGTCGAGCATATCCATAACATTCTATCGTCGCTGAAAGGCCCGGTTGCACGAGCTAGGTGCATGGTGGTGCAATCTGTAAATATTGCCCACCGGCATGCGCCTGCGCTTCCCGGAACATTGACTCATTGTCTAATACTGTGTACGTGCCATAACGCAGCTCGGGATTGGTTTTTGAATACATTTTGGATACGAAGAAAGGATCTGAATTTAATGACTTTTCTCCAAATAAAATAACTACAACTTTCGCATATAGCTTTTGAATACGGCGAATCAGCTTATATGCGTCCTTTTTTTACATGTTTTCAATTTATCAAAGAACTGAAAGGCATTTTAATTAGATTTGTAAGATTATTTTTCTGCAAATATATGTCTGTAATATTTAAGGGCCGATTTTTCAATTGTTAGATAAATTTATCTGGAGAAAATGTTAGACGGTTTGACAGCTTTTGTATAGAAAATATGTCAAACACTATGTTTATTCTTCAGATAAAAGTTAACGATAGACAAACCAAAAAACTTAATTGATTAATTCAGAATTGGATTTGAGCATTTTCTCATATAGGTAAAGAAACTCAATCCAATAAAGCCAAATTTCACCACGCTAGCATAATTGAATGAACAATTTGAATAGTTTTGATGGAACTCAGTTGGTTCGGGTATCAAAAATCAAATTCGAGATCCTAGATCATATTTAAACTCGTACGTGACCAATGAGATACTATAGAAAAGATATATTCCAGTTTTTATTTTACATAAAATAATATAAAATCTACCTTATCTGTAGAATATACTGGTAAGTATTCTAATCCTAACTAATATTTTAATGCCAATGTGAGTTTGCTTGTTTGTTACGCTTTCACGCCTTAACTTCCCGACCGATCATAATGAAAGAACAATGGCAGAAACCCATACACTGTTTTAGCTGAGATAAAATACCTGCGTCTTGAAATAAAAAATATCTGGTTTAACTCAGCATCATCTTATGAATTAGTTTGTGCAAATATTTTTGTTCGAGAAAGCCGAGAATAATAGACATTCAGTCATGAACTTTTGTAGGTTATGTCTGTAGATAACTTTCAATAACATGTTCAATATGTAATATTATTCAATTTCGAGGGATTAAACGGCAATAACGCATTAGTATTGCCGTTACCTAGTTATTTCAAGATAAAATGTCTTGTAAAATATTTTAAAAATAGGTCTGTAGGTAAGTTCAGTGATAACACAGGCTAAGAATAGAAGCACTCTGCGTCACACATATTGAAAGTGCACCGTACTCATCTATGTGTGCGTGATTTGAGAGATACCAGATGAATGGATAGGCAGTACATGCAAAGATGCCCGTCGTTTCGATCGGCGATCCGACGTACTTGTTGTGCGTCACTTTCGATATACGAGGCGCTAAGCTTTTCCTAGCCCTAGTCTTTCTTTTTCCGGCCCTAACTAGTTAATGTGATACTTTAAAAAAACATAGACAATTAATGGAATTTCTTTCGAAAGTAATTCGATTTTAGACGCTCAAATTTACGTTAGCTAAGATTTCGCCATTGTTCTTTCGCATACATGTGGGAGTACTGAAAAGAACATAACGTACCTTTTATCCGGCAATAAAACTACTATTCCCAAGCATAGAGAAAAAACAAAGTGTAGATTAAAGTGGGTGAAGCGCAGGGTAAAATCGAAGAGGCTTTATTAAATGCAATAGTCAGGCTTCAAAAAGCAGCGATAGCCTAGTGGGAGACGTTGGACTGCTACGCAGAGGTCTTGAGTTCAATCCCAGGGCGCGCATCTCTAACTTTTCGAAGTTATAGTGCGTATTATAGTTAATTATCGCTCGCTTTAACGGTGAAGGATACCATAGCGAGGAGACCTGTATGTCTAAGAGTTCTACATAATGCTCTCTAAGATATGTGAAGTCTGCCAACCCGCACTGGGACGGCGTGGTGGACTATGGCCAAACCCTTCTCCGATTGAGAAAGGCCGATGCCCAGTAGTGGGACAGTTTAATACAGGGCTGATATTATTATTATAGTCAGGATTCAGCAACCAGCTATCTCCTTTCATTAATTGGACTAACGTCACCATCGCTTCACTCATTGCTCAATTATTCAAAAGATACGTCACAAGACAAGTAATTGATGAGACAGGACTTTGCAGTTTTAATCCAGCTGAATCAGAGGAGACTCCCACTTAACGTAAGTGGCTGGTGTGTCGTCATACATGAATTGCACTCATATGAACTCAGTCAAACCGTTTAAGCTCTTATTCATCGATGGGAAACTACCACATGTGGCTTTAGGCAATGAATAATCATGTGCGAGTGAGACAAACAGCTACTTTCATTACTGTCACACGTATGTAGGTATGCGAGTGAAAATTTTCTGTTTACTTTAAAGACTTGATATTGCAGCAGACTGCCGGGACGGTTAGATGCAGTTGTTTTTCAGTTATTTCTGAGATTTCAGCCATTGACATTTTAATTGCGAGAATTCGATTAATGGTGATACCCCAATATTAGTTAGGTATTACAAATTACATACACTCACATTTATCAAACTATCATTTTAAATCCCGTGTAAAAAAGGTTATTGCAGTTCTAGGCTACTTGCTACTACTAAAATAAATAAATATATAAAATAAATAAAGCGGTGGTAGGGAGTAGGGCACTTGTGTATTTATGCATGACGCTTTGTCTAACCCGCGAACTGAAAATTTCTACTTATATACAGGGTGTCCGGTAATTAATGGATAACGTTGAACTTTCTTATAGTAGTACTAACGTCCGTGTAGAAAAATAAATTGCAATATCTAGTTATACTTCTGACTGTCTATCTATTAGCATAATTAGTGTTTAATAATAAAACAACAAAAAAACGATGGATTTAATTAATTATGGTCGTAGTGTAACTACAAGAAAGTTAAATAAGTTATTTAAAAAGAAATACATATCTTAGGTAGTAGTTAGGATAGATAATTTTTCAAATTTTTTTTGAACTTCCATCAGTTCTACTATAAGACATTTCAAGGTTATCCATTAATTACCGGACATCCTGTATAAAGTGATACAAATAGATATATAAAGAGTAAATTCAGAGCTCCTTGGCTAAAAGGATTCGTTCCTGTAATCTATGTCAGTCGATTTGGTCTATCGGCCTTTATTTAGTTATACGAAGTAAATCATAATACCGAAAAAAAAAACATGAAGCAAGTCTTGAACCTGCGACCTCGACAAACCATGTCATCACTTTGCCAACTAAGCGCAAATGTGTGCGAATACACCAGTGCCCTCTGTATTTCCTAACTCTCATAATCCAATGGGACGACAATCCGACTCAGCCAAAGAAAGATCAGGGGCAGGACTAACGGCCTTAGGTGTTTTTAAAAGTACGGGTGTGCTACATCGCCATCTTCTTAGCTCCGGGCTGATATTGAGATTTTTAAGAAAAATTCCAATAACTACTTATTTGTTGGCCAGATCTAGGATTCGAACCCAAAACTTCATGCACAGCAATCGCAATATCGCTGCGCAACCGATGCAGCATCGTAAGATTGTATTCTTCTGCTAATTAATGCGATCTTTATCTATGTCGCTTAAAAAGCTTACGTATTAATGACCGAGTCTATGCTCTTCATCTGACGTTTACTATCTGGATCCCAGCGGAAAATTCCAATGTGTGCTGACGTAAAGTTTTAATAGGATAGCAAATTTTTGGGACACGCGGGAATTCCAAGTCAATGGTGTCATTACATGAGTACTTACGTCTTAAGGTCGTATATCTTAACATATGTATA
Source organism: Catocala fraxini (assembly GCA_930367265.1). Lineage (NCBI taxonomy): Eukaryota > Metazoa > Arthropoda > Insecta > Lepidoptera > Erebidae > Catocala > Catocala fraxini. The sequence goes on along the minus strand of OV884039.1, from coordinate 19,341,545 downwards.
TCATACAATTGAATTAGCCGACATATCAATGACAGGCAAATAATATTAGAGACAAGATTTTGCATACGGCTTTGCTTGCGTTAATATAGATAATGTCAAATTTCTATCCCACGGGAACAGTCTTTTTCTGGATGAAAGGTACTGTTGTATCTTGTATCTTATGTGGGGGCCAGTCAGTGCAGACCAGCGACACTTCGACCCAGTGGGATCTTTTGTGTCGATACTCTCCCAATAACGACTGCCATAGATGTTCATGGCAGCCGGGACCGACGGCTTAACGTGCTCTCCGAGGCATGGAGCAGGCGATAATTGTCAATCAATACGCACATAATTTCGAAAAGTCATATAACTTCCGAAAGTCAGAGGTGCGCGCTGTGGGTTCGAACCCGAGACCCTCTGCATTGCAGTCTGTTGGTCTCCCCACTGAGCTATCGCTGCTCAGGTAAAGGTACTGTTACGGGGAGGGCAGAGATTCGGTTTAAAAAAAATGTATATATAAAACTGAAATATTTATTACATTTTTAACAATATTGAAATATAAACATATCCGCGACGACGTTCAAATTCACACTGGCGTAATTAGCTATGGAAAACAACAGGATGGCGAAAACGCTGACTGAACGAAAATTGAGTTATAGGTACACGCGTTACACTGAACTGTTTATTAAATGATTTTATTGTATATATCTGCACGTGTATTTAAAGATATAAACTATTATATGTTTAAATACACGCCTATTGAATACACCCTATGTCCTTTTCTGTTGCTCTGACAACGTGCATGCAAAATTTTATGATAATCGGTCGAGTAGTTAGTGCGTAAAAGCGTAACAAACAAACAAAGTATTTATACAAGTTAGGTTTAAAAAAAAAAATTTTCAGTACACCTTTCATAGCCAGTTGCACTCACTGATCGGTAAACGATTAGCGAGGTTAAGCAACGTTAGGTGCGGTCAGTCTATAGATGGGTGACCGCTTAGTGGTATTACATCTGAGCGTCTCCGTGCTTCGGAGGGCGCGTAAAAAGTCGGTCTCGGTTGTTGCCAAATTGACAGCAGTCGTGAAGCCATGTCAGAGGCCTACGGGCGATTTGAACAACTCTTGACAACAGGTTGGCCACTAACAATTCGAAAAGAAAGAAGTAGACCTATAAGTAACTAACTATCCCTCGCAGTTTCACTTTCACTTCACGTTTATTATTACTGCTCCGCGCGCGGGGCTTGTATCCTGATGTTATACAGCCTTCTTGACGCATTAGGCTCTCGAATGCAATCATATCTATACCTACAAATCCGGCAGAAAGTTCCAGAGATCAACAGTTTCAAATTAACAACAAATATACTTGCAGTTAAGAATCGAAAGTTTTCATTAAACATATGTACATATTATGCTAGTGAACGCAATTGATATGTATATTATAGTTTATAGTTCAATTGCCCAGTCAGGCAAAATCTCTGCGGCCGAATCTAGATCTGCGCCCAGTAGACAGTAATAGCCTCGTTCCGTAAAACCATTGCCAGTAAAATGTGAGTGTATGGCATCTGCCTGCCCCTTTGGGGAGTATAGGTGCGAGACTATGTCATTATGAATAGAATGACGAAAGCAAAGAAAACATGTCTCGCTACTTCGACATAATAAGAAATACGTAATTTGTTGACGATTCGCTGTCTGTTTAACCAGCGGGTCTACCGTGAAAATGTTTTTACGCAATGACGTGCCGAAACGAATTACGAACGAAATAATAAGCATATACCTACCATGAAAACACTTCGGATTTTTTAGGACGTACAAATGTCATACGACGATATTCGTGCCGAATGTCGCGTCGGCGCGAATGATGTTTCATGGTAAGAATAAGCACGAACGAACGTACGCAATTGCGTATAACGCGTTTCACGTTAGACCCCCTGATTTAACTGACTTCTAGTTGAAATGAAAAACGAAAATGACCACGTGACGTATTTTAATGTGACGTCATTTTATAATAAACAATATATTACCTATATTAAAGTGACGTATCGAGACTATGTCATTATGAATAGTATGACGAAAGCAAAGAAGACGTGTCTCGCTACTTCAACATAATTATAAATACGCCATTTGTTGACGACTCGCTGTCTGTTTAACCTGATTTAACTGGCTTCTAGTTGAAATGACAAACGAAAATGTCCACGTTACGTATTTTAATGTGACGTCATTTTATAATAATTTACCTATATTAAAGTGACGTATCGCGATAAAGCAGGTAATTTGTTACGTTATAGGATAATTCATACAATTTGTTGTTACGTTAGTACTTGGTAGTACACCTATAAAACTGGCTACAGGGACTTTAACATTATTTTGTTTTACATTATAGTTGGATTATTGCCAAATAAAATAGGTGTACAGATTATTGTTATGAAGGAATCTGGTGTAACAGAAAGTTAATACTACAATTTTGCCGCATTGGTTAGTGGTTGATGTTATAACCAATAGTTTCAAATTCTTCATTGTTGCATCAGTTTTCTCCATCCGCCTTTTACTTCCACTTATATTTGTCGATTAGTATATGCTGGGAGCGTTTCTGCCTACTCATCGTGCCTGCTTTATCTCTGTAAATATATAAATATTGGATTATGTATATTATGTCCTACAAATTGTGATCCATTTCTGTGTCAGTACTTGAAACAGATAAGTAAAGCTTCCGGTGGAGTATTCATCCAACTTAAACCTAGAGTAGACTGACCAGGAACATACTATTACCCCACTAATTTAAAACTTGTGTTATGTTTTTGCTGTTGGTTAGGATTGCGGAGCTCAACCCGGTCAAGCTTTGGCACAAATCTTTAACCAATAAGAGGGCATTTAGTATGCACATTCATGTGTTAAGCTAACACTCAACACTTAAGAATATAATGAAACTATGTCTGTAATCTAGTTAACAGGGATTCGGGACCAAAGAAGAATACGCCATAAAGGCCAATTATTTGTATGAATTGAGTTGGTTAAGCGGTGATCTCTTCTTTAATGGGTGTTATTCTATTGCTGCCTTAGTTTTATTAGTGATCATAAGGTAAAAACTTTTCATAAACTAGTTTGTTATCATGTTTATTAATTTTGCTATTATCAAAAAGGATAAGGCCTTTTTTATATAATATTTATACGAATTTGTTTTGTAAAACTAGACAAACATTCAGTATCTTAAACACTGACAATAAAGCATTTAAAACATATTAGTTAATCTTCACACACTCTTGCTTCTTATCGGTTATTATCTTAAGCTCGTACACTTGACAGGCAGAAATGCGTCGTTATCAATATGTCATTAGTACGATCGTCGCTGCGCACGCGCCGGTGCGCACGCGTTGCTTGCCCTCGTGCTTACGTGAGCTACGCGTCTCGATGCGCTAAGTAAAGCTGGTTACATATGAGAGTGGTCCGAACACCGCATAGTTTGGAACTTAAGGCCTTGTTATTTTCTTTCAATTATTAAAAAGCTATTACTAAGTATTTTCAGATTTCACGTTCTTAACCAAGCAATGCTTACGCCTAGATACTATACTGCATCTGCAAAAACATAGTACCTATCTATTCATCTGAATGGTAGACATTTTTGTCAGGATAGTCGAGACGAGTTTTTCAGAGTTGATTGCGATTCATAACAAATATTTTACATGTTTTGATTCTAAAATAATTGGCAAAAGGTTTTATTCGAAATATATTTATGGAAATCTTTTGCTAACAATGTTCACATTAGTTTTTATGAAAAGGTAGCGTTGGTGGATCCGGCAGTTTCTTCACTCAGGATCTACTTCACTAAGGTCTTCAGAGCCGCCATAGAACATTGTAATGACCCTGAGGGCACAACACAATGTTTGATTGGTACCTCCTAATAGGGAAGGTATTTCTAAAGTTACGCTAATGCGAAAGGACCAGCGTTCACTAAATACCCTACCTCTATGAATACATATGATTATATCCCTGAGTTAACGCGTGGAGTTCAACTGAACTTCACCCAATAATTTACCCACGGTTTTAGATTCCATGTAGTAGGGAGCAAGCTTAGGTATTGCTGTTTACCGGGTAAAGCGCCATATTTTGTCCTGTTACTTAGATTTTTTTACAGAAATACCCCATAACATTTTGCCTGTTCTAGTAATCAAACCGAAGCAGAACGTTCGAAGTCACGTACGCGTATGTCTTAAATGTATATATTTACCTAATTTCTTGGCATACGCATATAAAATAATTATATCAGCCCTGTATATGAAATGACCCACTGCTAGGCACGAGCCTCTTAGTGTGAGACTAAGCTGGCCGAATGCGGATTGACAGACTTCACATATCTTCGGGAACATTATGAAGAACTCTTATATTTGCCAGTATTCACACAATGTTTTCCTACACCGTTATGTAAAGCAAGTAATAATCAACCAACTGAATACGCCCATAACCTCGATAACTCAGAGGTGCGCGCCTTGGAATCGAACTCGAGCCCTCTGAGTGGCAGTGCAACGGTCTCCCACTAGGCTATCGCTGCTTATAATTATGTATATAATTTTTTTTATTATTATTTTGTCTACCCTTTTAACAACGAAATTAAAATTATAACTAGCTTTTTTAAACCCTTGAAACTACTTAGAAACTATTGATTGCCATTTAAAAACGATATTGTTTTTCCTGACTAGTACCCTTTATCGATAACGGGTTCGAGATTCCTTGTCTTTTAACTCGTTGCAATGAACAAGTCGACTTCGATGATATTGAAGAAAACGAAAAAAAGGGCCGGGCCTTAAGGGCGGCGCGTGCGCAACGTCACGTAGGGCAAGGGCCCGCGGTGGGCACGTAGACACACGTAGAGACGCGCTGTGGACAGATTATTCTAATGTGCCACATAACTCGGCATTAGAGAGTTCATAGAGTCCGGGATCGTTGACGCGGCAGCCTTTGTCGCAGCTCTGAGACATGAACAAACAGACCGACCACAGGGAATTTTATGAGCTCTACTTGATGCATACATTTACTGTTCACATCGATTCTCAACACAAATGTACATATACTTGTTTTCGACTTAAGTGAAAAAGCTCTACTTGAATCCGAAGCTCTACTTATATTTGCAAGTATTTTGACTAATCTGGTTACAATATTTGTAAGTAGATTATTATAGTGACTTATCATATTATCTCGTTTTACATTTAGAGTTGCCAGCCTCACAAGTTTACAACAACATAATCTGCTAGATAGGAAGCTAACGATCGCTAGTGATACAAGAAATTATTCGCACGTTAATACCAGCTGCGGATATCTATACTTACTAATATTATAAAGAGGGAAGACATAAAATCAATAAATACCCAACAGATAAAAAAAATTATTTCACCGTTAGAAAGCTATATTATTACCGAGTAACAAAGCTACATTTAAAAATGCTGTTACTAGCATGTACTAACCTAACCTACTTTTAGGCGTGCGAAGCCGCAGGAAAAGTGTGTCCGTTTCGACTGCTCGGACACAGTGTCGTATAAGGAAAACGACTGCGGCAACATTACAAAGGAATTTGTAAAACACTAACAATGAAAGTTGCAAATTCGTAGATCCAATATTGAGAAAGTTGTAAAGATTTAACCGTGGCCGCGCGGTCGAATCGTGGAGAACCGTGCGGCCACGGAGTTCTTTTAAACGGAGATTAGTAGAGGCATCATTGATTTTGCTAACTACTGATACGATTTCGAAGAAAATGTAGACAGTATGAATAAAGTCCTAATGTTTGAACTTCACGACCAACAGAACTTAAATGCCAAGGCCGCGCGGTCGAAACATGGAGCACCGCGCAGCCACGCAGTTCTTTTAAACGAAGCTTAATAGAGGCCCGATTGTTGGATTTTCTTCTAAATCGTATCAGTGGTTAGCATAAAAATGGGAATTCTACTAATCTCCGTTTAAGAGAACTGCGTGGCCGCGCGGTTCACCACGTTTCGACCGCGCGGCCATGGTTAAAACTTTACAACTTTCTGAATCAATATTCACTAATAATGAAAGTTACAAATTCGTAAATCCAATGATTTACGAATTTGTAACTTTCATTATTAGTGTTTTACAAATTCCTTCGTAATGTTGATGTAGTCATTTTTCTTCTACGACACTGCGTCCAAGCAGTCAAAACAGACACGGCAAAAGTCGTGTTATAAAAAGAGCAATAATGCTAAAATATGGAACACGAACACGTTCTACAATTGCGTAGCGGTTTTATAGTCGCCTCGCCACTACCGTCGCGCCAAGTGTTATGGGTTCCATTCCCAAACAAAAAAGTGGTTCTAGTTGTGCTTTGTGTTCGTTGTGAGTAGGGTAAAATTGGGGCTTCTGCATCACTTGCTCTCGCGTCGCCGCTCGAGCTGCGTGATACAGAAGCCCCAATTTTACAACCGAGAATGATTAATACAATGTGTATAGTGATCTGATTGCATCGACGGTACACATCGTATTGCAATTGTTGACTCATGCGCCGATGAATAGCGACCGCTCAGATTGCATTTGTTTCATCGGGTAACGGCGCCTATCCGATATCGATGGTGCGATGCAGTGCCTTGCATCATTAGTTATACTGTCTGTTCATTTAAACCCACAATACTATAATTGAATTCTGTGTATGTTATGACACGTTGCCTCTCGATGCGGTCGACTAACTGTTGACTGTTTTGAATTGTAATCATAATAACTTATTATATTTACATCGACCCATCTTCGTAAAGAGTCTTAATCTTAAATTAATGCGTAATAATATACAATTAATTTGATATAAGCGGAACTCTGTAATTTTATTGTATTATAGAACTTTTCTTTCGTATCTTGAACATTTATTTTATTGAATCATAGAGTATTCTTAGTACAGAACTCTAATTGTTACCATGTACGTGCTGACTGTTCAAGCTTTAAGTTGTGAACTTGTGAGAAACGGTACTTGCAATACACAACAATAAGATAACTAAACAGTTAATCAGACATTTCGACAACCTCTGCGGCATAGTTGTTAACGTAACTGCATGCCAAATCGGAGGTCATGGGTTCGATTCCTGCTCAAGCCTCACTTCGCTCGGTTCGCAATGTAGAGCGCCGCAATACCACACTACTAAAACATAATCAGCGATCCGTCTGAGTTTCGATCATCGTCTCTCCGTCATACTGATACCATAGTAAAAATGATATCGATTTTTGTGAAAACATACATATTATAAAAACACCTAGTCCAAAACAAACATTCATGTTCACGCACACAAATGTTTGACTTGAGGGGAATCGAACCCGCGACCTGCGAAGTGGCAGGCGGCTATACTGACCACTACGTCACAGAGATCGATTGTCTACGATGTCTAATGTGAAAGTTATGGATAAGGTCTCGGGTTTAAATCCCGTATCGTCCAAAACAGTTACTCGGTTTTCATTCCCGCGTATTATTATTATTATTTATGTTAATAGTAACAAACAAATATAAATAAACGCTTCAGCTTTATATAGATAAAGCTGAAGCGTTTATTTATATTTGTTTGTTTGTCCGATTTAAATAATTGTATGATAATGTACCTGGTAGATAGCTATGAAAATATTATAGTGTTTTTTTGGCATGGTTGTAGCGACATATTACAATTAATAATGAAATATATTTGCTATTATTATTAATAGAATATCTCTTGAAAAACTTAAATTACTTGAAATCTTCTCTTTATTTTTAAAAGCCCTGTAAATTATACTTTAAAATATATATTTATTAATCATCATGATTACAAAAAACAGTTTGAAATGGTATTGAAAATTAAATTTCATTCTTAAGCATTATTTTTAAAAGCATATTGATTATGATTAAGTAAAGGCAATTAGTCAGAAACTTCAAAAATACAATTTACTATTTTTATCATTATTGTGAGTATACTGTGAAATAAAACAAGGATGTGATTTGTTTGCAAGTATGGATCATTTTGGCAAGTATCTATTGAAACAACTATGGCTTATAAAATAATAGTATTATTATTTTTGGTATAAAAACATTAAGAAAAGGCCCAGACATATATTTAAAATGAAGGATTTAAGTTATGAAGCTTAAATACTTCATTTTAAATATATTCAATAATTATTAATTTATAATTTATTTAATAAATCTGTTTATGTCATTCAAAAATGTATGTATGATTAAATTTTTGGGGTAAGTATGTATATTAAAATCATATATTTCTTTCATATAACTCGACACACATTTTTGTACATGTTTTGAATATAATTTCCCCAAATAAAACATAATCTATGATAAGTATTGACAGTAACAGATTAAATACTTATTTTAAATTTATTAAAACAAAAGGCAAAGAGTAATCTATGCCTTTATGTAAGTATATCTAGGTTTATTACTATATCTGACCACTACTAGCTTTCCAAATTTCCAGAAATTGGTTAATACAATTTTTTGTATTGTAAGTCCTATAATTTTATATGAATGTCAATTTATAATGGACATTTCATTATGTTAGTATTACAAACCATTTTAAATTAAGCTGCTTTAAGCATCTAGCTTTACTTGCGAGTACATATCATTACCTTATAAAAATTTCGTCTCAAATTGCTGCGACAGAGCGTCGCCACGATAGTGTTGCCTCCTAATTTGTATGGTAACGCTATGTTTACATTGAAGTGTCCTATTTGAACATACGATAATTAAAACTAAGCCGTACACTAGATGGCTATAGAGACTTATTTACAATAAATGAAATTTATTGTCTTAGCTTCAAAATTAATATTAGTCTAGAAAGCATTACTCTAATCACCGCTTTATAATTTCAGACTATTTAATATCGCTGCTTGAGGTGTTTTGAAATACTGCATAGATACCATTATTATCTGCAGATACTGCTCCGACATTAAGTATGTATGTACATTTGGTTCATACGACAGAAATAATATTTATATTTCTACTTTTTTTTCACTTTTACTAACTAATTTATTGTGTGCAGGTCTTCAATAAATCCATTTGAATCTGATGAAGAAGGACCCTCAACATCAAAAAATAAAAAGTCTAAACCCCGTCCGATGAAAAAACAAAGTCAGAAGCCGAAGAAAAAATCAGCAATATTGGAAAGTGACTCGGAGTCGGAGAACGACGCAGGTCCGACCACCATTAAGAAAAGGAAATTAAATGTTTTCCCTGATTCTGAGGTGAGTCCACATTAAATACCACTTTAGCAGTGTTCATTATCATGTTAATTTAAGTATTTAGACTTTCGCGGTCGTGTACATTACAATTTACATATTTACATGGTAATTATAACGATAAATATGTAAAAAATATACTATGTTAATTGGCATAAAAGCGATTATATCATAGCATAAGTCTGTGCTTATGACGCTGGTGTAAGTTCTCGGGTTCGATCCTGAGTTAACACAACATAGTAGTGATACAATCCTTGTATACCTTCTAAAGGTCCTGGACCACATGATCCTGAGAATATCAAACCCTAGACACATTGTAATAGACATATTTGACGACCTCTGTGGCGTAGTGGTTAATTTATCCGCATGCCAATTGCCAATCCGCCGGTCGCAGGTTCGATTACCGATCAAGTCAAACATTTGTGGGCATGAATATGATTGCTTGTCTTGGTTGGGGTGTTTCTATGTATAATACCTATGTATGTATTTACAAAAAACTAGTATGTGTATATTTATTATTTGTTTAGTAGCCATAGTAGAGTCTCTGTTTGGTTATTTAGTCCCAAATAATATTATACATCTTAAATACTTTTTTTAAATCCAGTTTTTGGAAATATTTAAAAATAATAAAACTTCCCTTTTCTCTCTATAGGTGGCAAATGATAGATTTTAAATTGTTTATTTCATATTTTCCAAATAACTCTGATTTACGAGTCACGTCGTGAAATTCCATATAGTAATTGAGATTTATAATATCTTTCAGGATGAAGAATTTGTACCCGTACGAGCTGCAGCATTGAAAAATTTCCTGTCACGTCGCGTAGCTACCGGTAATACTTATCAAAGTGACCCGACCAGACACGGTGAGTACTACATTGAAGTACGCATCTCAAGCTGTCGCGAACTGGAAGCAATAACTAACAACAGATGGCAACATTCACTTATTAGTTTTAAAACGGCTGTGGATGTCAAAACACCCACATGGAAAGCAGTTACCCAGTTGGTCACAGCTGTTAAACAGGATTTCCGTAATATTTCCCCGGTTCTGTACCCCTCTAAAACTTAATACTTACTGTTTTTTTTATATGTACCGTTCATATTTACTCTTTATTTTCATATTATTCACTTTTCCTTTTTAATATTATTCTTATAACTTTAGCGTTTGTTATACTTAATAGGTCTAGTGTAATTTAATGCTATATTTCTTTCAGCATATATCTTACAATAAGAATATATCAATAACACAAAGACGATAAACCAAAAATCCATAACACAAAGAAAATAAACAAAATTTAAATAATAATTACAAAAAGCAAGACTAAAAAAATACCTACTTAATAAATAAAAAGTGTTAAAGCAAATCTAATAAATAATGAAAGCACAAAAATCTAATGCACCTATTTTATGTATGAAAATAAAAAAACAATAATGCCTATATACAAATAAATAAAATGAAAGTATAAATACATACAAATTAAAAAAGCGTACAAAATATCGAAATCATAATTCTATAAATAAAAAGGTTAAAAACTCTACCCAGGCCAAAATAAATAAACTGAATATCAGTAATACAAAATAATACATAGTTAAAAATATATATTTATATATAAATTTATATGTATAAAATATTTTCTAGATACAATGTATTTTTGCCAGTCATGTAATGGACACGTTAAACATTATTCAAGTCACAAAAAGTCCAATATTCATAAATCTAATAATTTGTTGCAAACTAAACTTGATAACGTTCATATAATTGCTTGCGCCTTTAAGAATAAAATTGTTAGTTACAAAATAAATCCTCAAAATAAAACAATTTCGCCCGAACTTTTTTTCAATGATATTTTACAGACATGTTACTATCTTCTGAAAGAGAAATTGAAAGTACATACTTCATTAAAAGTTAATTTCGAATTGTTTGTTTCATATATTTTACCTAAAAATAATGAAGTATCACTAAAATCTTTTAATACTAAATATGAAATAATTTTACAAAATACTGATTTAACATCTGTTTGTAATACATTTATCCAAAAAATTATAAACAAATGCTCAGAGTTTGAACTTTGCGAATCAGGTTGGACGATTGAATCAATAAGCCATTTAGAAATAAATATTTTAAAATACAATCCTTTGCGAGCAGGTTCTTACATTTCATTGCCTAAAACTATTCAAACAACAAAATCTTGTCTAAATATAATTAATTATGACGAATACTGTTTTCTCTGGAGTATTGTAGCTCATCTGTATCCAACTGTGACTAATCCTAATAGAGTAAAATCATATCCTCATTATTCCAAAGTCCTAAATACGAGTAATATGTCATTTCCTCCAAGTTTTGAGGATATAAAGTTATTTGAAGATTTGAATTCTAACGTCAGTGTAAATATTTATGGTTTGGACTCAAAAAATCAAGTTACTGGTCCCCTGTATAAAACTAGTAAGCGGAAAATAATGCATGTTAACTTACTATATATTCATAAAAAAGGAAAGAATCATTTTTGTTTAATAAAACATTTCGATAAACTTGTCCACAAACAGTTAACTAGGCATAAGTCGAAAATACATCTATGTGATGAATGTTTCACATATTTTGATACATCGGAAAAATTATTAAATCATAATTGCGCAAGAGTGCAAACTGTTCTACCTGAAGATAATTCAAAAATATATTTTTCTAATTTTGAAAGGACTCAAAGAATACCTATTGTTATTTACGGTGATTTTGAGAGCTTATTACGCGAATATTCAGACAAAAATAAAACTTCATATGTTGAAAATGTTCAAATTCACGAGGCAAGTTGCTTTGCATATTATATTTCTTGTCTTTCTAAGCCTGAACTCAATAAATTCACATCGTATAGAGGACCAGATTGTTCAAAGAAATTTACAAAATCAATTATCAGCAACGTAAAAAAACTATACAGAATACTTTCACATTCAAACCCAATAGTAATGAGTGAAAATGAGCGTCATTCTTTTAACAGTGCTAAGAAATGTTATATATGTAAAACAGTATTTTCCGATTCGGATTTAGTTGTTGCAGATCATGATCATTTCACAGGAAAATATCGAGGGCCAGCACATAACAAATGTAATTTGAATGCTAAAAAATGCTCATTTATACCTATAATATTTCACAATCTTTCTGGTTATGATTGTCATTTATTTATTAAAGAGCTTTCTACAATTTGCGGTCGAATTAATCTAATCCCTAAAAATAAAGAAAAATACATCTCCTTTACAAAATTTGTTCCAATCGATACTCAGAATGTAGCTCAGTTAAAATTTATAGATTCTTTTAACTTTTTAAGCTCAAGTCTAGATAATTTAGTTAAATCAATGAAACCAGAAGATTTTCAAAATATGCGTAAGTTTTTTGAAGATGAACATTTATTTAATTTAGTGCGGAAAAAGGGTATTTATTGTTATGATTATATTGATTCGTGGGATCGTTACAAAGAAAGCAAATTACCTGATCAAAAACATTTTTATAATTATCTTACTTCTGAAAACGTTTCAGACGAAGATTATATGCATGCGTTAAAAGTTTGGAAGGAATTCAATATCTCAAACTTAGGAGAATATACTGATCTATATCTAAAATGTGATGTTCTACTTTTATGCGATGCGTTTGAGAAATTTAGAGCTATGAGTTTAAAATGTTACAATCTTGATCCTTGCTATTATGTATCTTCACCTTCATTAAGTTGGGACGCTATGTTATTATATACAGGAATAAATTTAGATTTAATTTCAGATATCGAAATGTATCAAATGTTAGAAAAAGGTATTCGAGGCGGTCTTGCACAATGTTCATTAAGATATGCAAAGGCAAATAATAAATACCTTCCTAATTATAATGATAAGGATTCTGATAGTTATTTAGTTTATCTTGACTGCGTAAATTTATATGGTTATGCTATGATGCAAAGGTTACCGACTGGAAACTTTAAATTTCTCGATGTAAAGGAAATAAGTCAATTTGATTTAATGACCGTTTCCAATAATAGTGATAGAGGATATATTCTAGAAGTAGATTTGCATTACCCTTCCGAAATACATGATGACCATGCTGATTTGCCATTTGCAGCTGAAAAGTTTGTACCACCTGGTAGTAAAAATCCTAAATTGATTGCAAACTTGTACGACAAACATAAATATGTTATTCATTATATTCACTTAAAAGAATGTCTGGAAAATGGGCTTATTTTACTCAAAATTCATAGAATATTATCATTCAATCATGATACGTTTCTAGCACCATATATATTACTAAATACAACATTGCGGCAACAAGCGTGTTCAGATTTTGAAAGAGACTTTTTTAAAAAGCAAAATAACAGCATTTTCGGAAAAACAATAGAAAATAAAAGGAAGCAAGTCGATGTAAAATTAGTTAATGTATGGAGAGATGAATTGAATAAAACCAATAAAATTTGTGGTGCAGAAAAATACATAAGCGCTCCAAATTTTAAAAATTTAAACGTAATTACCGATTCGCTGGTTGCAATTCAATTACAGCAAACAAAAATTGTTCTTGATCGACCAATTTACATCGGCTTTTCAATTTTAGAACTAGCTAAAACTCATTTGTACAATTTTCATTATTCTGTAATGAAAAGAATTTATAATGGTCGTATTAAACTATGTTATACTGACACTGACAGTCTTTTATATTTAATATTTACAAACGACTTTTATACGGACATGAAAAAACATATTAAATATTTTGATACAAGCAACTTCGAAAACAAGAAATGTAATATGCCTAAAGTCAACTGTAAATTACCAGGTTTTTTTAAGGACGAGATGGGCGGCGACGTCATATCTGAATTTGTAGGGTTAAGATCAAAATTATATTGCATAGATTCTATCAATACTTCAATAAGAAAAGCAAAAGGTGTAAAAAAATCTGTTACCAAAAAACTTAAGATTAAAAACTATAAAAGAGCTTTACAACATAATGAATGTCTGAGAGAAGATATGTTTATAATAAGGTCAAAAAATCATAATATTTTTACTCAAAAAATAAATAAACTTGTACTGAGTAGAGATGACGACAAACGACAAATATTGCAAGATGGTTATAAAACTTTACCTTGGGGACATTATAAAACAGTGTTTTAGAGAAAAAATAAATTAATGTATTTATTTTATCTATAAAAATATCAAAATGCTTATTATTATACATATAAATTCCTATACTCAGACATGATGATGAAGTATTCATCAGTTGAAGTGTTATTGATTGATTTTTATTTGTGGGATTTATTAAAAACATATGATATTGTAACATAATATACCTAGCATTAAATTCAAGCTAAATGTATAAACATATGTCCCATTGTACTAAATAAATATTTTTTTTATGACAAAATAAAAGTATTATTTTGTCATATAAATTATATTATGTCCAGCAGTGGCCTGTGATAGGCGTTTAATTGATAAATATATTATTTTATTTAGTAAAATGGGCTTTTTTTTTTGTAATAATGAAACAAATATTTGTTTGTTTATATGTTATTTATTGTAAATTGAAAATATATTACAACATAAATATATGTAATATTTAAACTTTTAATAAATGTAATGCACTTTTAAAATGAATAAAATATCATTTATTTTAATAATAGTGGTTTTTTTATTATTACCCTGGTCTAAGTTCTGTGACAAATTTTGATATTTAAGATTATGATAACTTTGTGATAGTATATGATAAGAACTTATCATATGCTATCTACTACTAAGAAGCAATTATTGAAAAGATTAAAAAATCTCTCGAAAGTTGATTTGTGACAGTTACAATTAATTTATTAAGTATTGCAAGTAATCGACAAAATAGAAATATAATATATGCAGCATATAAATTACATAAGCATACTACAACATAAACATAAGCAACATTGTACAATTTAAATAAATTATAAAATTATATAAAACATATTACCTACTTATAAAACATAACTATATATTATAGACAATTCGATTCCCTTAACTTATTTACTATTTTACCAACTAAATGTTCAGTTTCAGTCTTTATCTCATCATAATCACTTGTCACTACATACTGCACATCAACACTCGCATCCTCAGGATTCACTTTTATTTCATCCATAGGACGACCGTCTAAATCATATATCATAAGTTTGATTAAATGTCGAGCACGTGCAGATTCTTTACGCATGATATAAGATTTGTTTATACATGTAGATTTTGATTTCATTTTTTTCTTCTTCAATGTTTGTTCCTCTGCTTTTTGTTGTCGACTTGCCTCACAAGCCTTGGCAGCTACTTCAGCATACCAACTTTCTCGATCTTGAGCGTAATAAAAAGGATTCGTAATTGGATTGTAGTCTTCTATTAGATCCTGTAAAAACAAGCCTTTAAATAAAAAATATATAAATAATAAAAACTTTATATATTTAAATTATATTAAACTTACCTCCTGTAAATTAAGTCTCTCAGGATCTTCGCCGAATGCTGAAATTCTATTATGGCTTATATTATCTAGAACAGGACTGTAGGACGGTGAGGTTGACATGATTCTGAAAGTAAGAACGATAATAATATTAATATTATATATATATATATATATATAAATATAGTTTTTTTAAATATTGTTGAAAATTATTCTTACCTCGAAAATAAATAAATCACAGGACAAACGATCTGCTCGCACAAATATCAGCAACGCAATGAAGAGCGCACATTTTTTATATGCAAATGGAGCAAGAATCTCATATTTCAGTTTCGTCTTAAACGATAGATACAAGTCTAAACTTGTTGATATTGTGGTACAAATGATCAATTTTAGGTATAAAATATTACATTTTATAAATATATATTTGAAGGATAGTAAGAAATAGAAGTAATACCCAAAATGAAGTTGATCAAGCAACCCATATCGCTTAAAATTAATAATATAAATATCAATGAATCCCCTCATCTAATCAGACATAGTATTTTATTACCTAACACCATTCGCTGTGTTATATGTGGTCCATCAAACTGTGGTAAAACTAACACAATGATTAGTTTGCTGCTGCATGAAAATGGGATGAAATTTCAAAATGTTTATCTTTACTCAAAAACAAGTTTTCAGTCAAAATATCGTTTCTTAAGCGAGGTGCTAAGAAGAGTGCCTCAAATAAAATTCTTCGAGTTCAATGATGATAAAGACGTTATATCTCCGAGTGAAGCTTTGCCGAACTCTGTATTTATTTTTGATGATGTAGCGTGTGAAAATCAAATAAATATTCGCAATTATTTCTCTATGGGTAGACATAAGCAAATTGATTGCTTCTACTTATCACAAACCTATTCAAAAATACCGAAACAGTTGTTGCGTGATAATGTTAATTTTCTAATAATATTTAAACAAGACGATGTGAACCTGAAGCACATATATGAAGAACATGTTAGCTCTGATTTATCGTGGAATCAATTTAAAGATATTTGCAAATCAGTTTGGAAAACTCCTTTTAATTTTTTAACCATTAATAAAGAGTCTCCAATAAATAATGGCAGGTACAGACAGAATTTTGATACCTTCTTTAACTTTGAATGAAATTACATATTTATAAAGAACTTCATAAGAATATAGTTTAGTCTAAATCTATTATTACTTGAATTCACTTGTTTATGAAGAAGATGGAGAAAAATATTAAAATGGAATTAATGAAGTCTGTCAGCTCCATAAAAAGAAAAATAAAACATATGAAAAATCAGGAACATGAAATGAATTTATCGCTAGATAAAATGTTTAAACCTGTTTCGGAGCCCCTCAATAGCCTTGTGAAATCCAAACAAAGTGTAGAAAACAAGAACCATGTGGAAAATTTAATATCCGAAAATTCTAAAGCATTTGAGTCAGACGATAATAGTTCGAGCTCTTTGGCTAAAGATGATGAGTTTAAAGATGCTGTATTAAATTCTGCAAGCACTCCTAAACAAGATAAAAAATATAGCTTAGAAACTTCATTGGAAAGTGACGACATTTATGGTATTTATGATGGACTAAATGTACCTTTTGGAATAAGAACTGAAAACAAATCTTTAATGATGGGCAAAAAAGTAGTTTCATTTTCTAAAATTGATAGTTTAGACAATGAAAATACAGTTTTGGTTAAAATCGGCAGCAAGACTTATAATTTAACCCCAGGCCTTAAAGAACTTTTACTTCGAGGAAAACCTGATTTCAGATTAATAACAAACAAAGATAAACTTGTTTATAAAGATATGTTATATTACACTAATGCTCATAAGAGAGATTTTAATCCTAAAGGTCAAATAAGAGGCGATAAAGGAACTAAGTATCGTCAAATAATCAAACCGTTATTTAGTGAAGATTTGGTAGAAAAAAAACTATCTAAGCTCGGAGGTAGTTTGCCAAAGCTTAAAAAATATAAAACGTGCACTGACTTGGTGTATTGGGATGATCCCAATGAATTAGTTGAGAGATTAAAATTATTAGTAGCTTCAAGAGATGCAGGCAACACAAATCATGATAATGAAATTTTATCAATAATTGAAGAATTAAAAGAAGCTAACATAATTAAAGAATAAATACTGATAACAAACCGCATTTAATTTAGTATTATTGATCCATTCGTTATGATATTTACAAAATATTATATAATTTGTTTTATTTTAATAAATCGATAATATGTTAAAGAGTTTGGAAAAGAAATAGTTTATAAGAAATATTTTTTTTTCATATTTAAAATTTTCTAAGTATGAGTAAAGCTGATGTAGTAAATGAAATTCATAAAAATGTGAGAGTGAACTTTCCACGAAGAACTGTTATTATGAAAGATATAGATGATCTTTGGCAGGCTGATTTAATTGATATGCCATCAATATCTAAAGTAAATAAAAACTTCAGATTTATTCTTACGGTTATTGACACATTTTCGAAATACGCTTGGGCATTTCCATTAAAAACAAAAAAGAAAGAAGTTGTATGTGACGCTTTTAAAAGATTGTTGGATGAGGGTCGCAGACCCAAAAACCTGCAAACTGATAACGGTTCAGAATTTTATAATAATAAATTTCAAAAAGTTATGAAATCTTATAATATTAATCATTACTCAACTTTTTCCACCAAAAAAGCTTCAATAGTTGAGAGATTTATCAGAACATTGAAATCAAAACTGTATAAAGAATTTAGTTTAAAAGGTAACTACAATTGGATAGATAACACCCTTAAAAACGTTATATATAAATACAATCACACCCATCATCGAACAATTGATGAAATGCCTGCAAAGGTCAATGGCATAAATAAGAAACGTATATTAAAAAGATACGAAAAAATTATGAAAACAGATAGTATGAAAAGCAAGTTTAAAGCGGGTGACTATGTGCGTATTAGTAAGTACAAAGGAACATTTGAAAAAGGATATACACCCAATTGGTCAACAGAAATATTTAAAATTCGCAAAATACAAACTACAGCTCCAATTACTTACTTAATTGAAGATACGATCAGAGGTCGACCAATTTTAGGAGCATTTTATTCCCAAGAGCTTCAAAAAACGAAACATCCTGATATATATTTAGTTGAGAAAGTTATTAAAAGGAAGGGCAGTAAGGTTTTTGTAAAATGGCTAGGTTTGCCTTCTACTGAAAATAGCTGGATTGATAAGTCAAATGTTTTATAAACTTAATCTGTCAAGTGTCAATCAGTTTTTGTATTTTGATACCTATTTAGCAAGTCTTTAATCCTAGATTTTTTCAGTCTTATTATGTGTATTGGAGAGAGTAGTCTTCTCAACTGGCTTATAAATCATTTACCATTCGAATTACATTTACCAGGATACAATTATTGTGGACCTGGTACAAAATTAACTAGGCGACTCAAACGTGGAGATAAAGGTGTAAATAAATTAGACGAATATTGTAAAGAACACGATATTGCATATCAGAAATCATCAAACTTAAAGGAACGACACGAGGCAGATTTAATTTTGTACAAAATGGCGAAAAAGCGCGCTGCTGCTCCTGATTCCAATACGGGAGAAAAAATCGCAGCGCATTTAATAAGTAATGCTATGTTAGCGAAGATTAAAACGGGTTCTGGTCTAATTACACGTAATCAAAAGTCTTCAAGCAAAATTGCATCTGGAAAAGGCCTTAAAAAGAAATTTAAACATGTAATTAATGTTGTGAAAAAACGTATGAAAAAATTAAAATCAAAATGCAAAAAAGTGGCAATAGAGTTAGCAGTGGCTGCTGTCAGAGAATTAGCTGATAATTCAGCCATTAAACCTCCTCGAGTCATTGCTATACCAAAAACTGGCGGAGTTTTACCTCTTATTCCTATTTTTGCGGGTTTATCAGCCGCAGGGGCTTTAGCAGGCGGTGCAGCTGGTATTGCAAAGACCATAAATGAGTTCAAGATGGCTAAAAAACTATATGAAGAATCAAAGAGACATAATGAAAAAATGGAAGCTTTTTGCATCGGGAAAGGACTGCATCTTAAACCGCATAAAAATGGGCTTGGAATTTTTGTATCGAAGACAAAAAACTAATATATCGGCTACCCAACCGCGCCTTAACTAACTTAGATATCTTGAAGTATGGAAGTAGTATTCCCTATTTTAGAGGTGTCTTTATGAGAGATGAGCTCCCTGATTACCCATATAAAAAAGAATGTGGAATAATTAATTTAGATAGTTCTAAAAATCCTGGTTCTCATTGGGTAGCCTATACAAAATACAATGATTATGTTGAATACTTTGACAGTTACGGCAATCTTAAACCTCCTAAAGAATTCATAAAATATTCCGGCTCTAAAGTCCACTACAATTATGAAAACATACAAGGCGATCACCCTTTCAATTGTGGACATCTTTGTTTAAATTTTTTACAAAAGTTTTGGAATAAGCATAAAATAAAATAGACAAGATCCTACAAAAGTGTTCAGTATGCAGGCATGTCTATAACAGTGACGATCTCTGGCAATAAATCTGAATTAGAATCGTATTTTCAACCACCCCTGACTTTATCTGGAAAATATGAGTGTGGTTTGCTATACTATTCAGCGTTAAATTCAGTATCAAGTACGCATTCTAATAATACTAACACTCTGTCTATGATTAAAATTGAATGTGATTTAATATACGGTTCCTATACTAATGGATTACCAACTCATATTATTCATGAGTTTGTGCTTAATACTACAGCCGGTCAACAGTACATAGAATCGCCGCAGACCGTTATTTACTTTCCGGTGAATAAAAATATAATTTCATCTATATCAATTAAAATTGTTGATCAGTTTGGTTATTGTCTTAATTCTATAGGACATAATCAACTACGTCTTCATTTAAGAAAACAACATGATATTATATAATTCCACTATAAACCATGCAGGAAAAATAAAAAGGCTTATTTCTTCTACAACCACTAAAGTGTATAGACGTAAAAAAAGGAAGTTAACTAAGGCAAATATAGATTTCCTTAAAACTTTAGGATTCAAAACATGAATATACTTCAGATTAATGACTCACCGCACTTCGATACTTCCATCGAAAGTTACGAAGTACATTCCTACAATCCCTATAATAATTGCTTTAGAGAAAACGATGAAATCAGAATTCCCATACACCAGCAAGACATATACGTGCTACCATCAGCCAGTTCAATTTACATCGAAGGTCAAGCAAAGCTCTTCGGCAAAGATGGAAAACCGATTGAGAAACCTGTTTCGTTTACTAATAACCCTATTATGTTCTTGTTTCAAGACATCCGATACGAAATAAACGGTATTGAAATTGATCGTATAAAAAATTCGGGAATAACGTCGACAATAAAGTCATACGTTTCATTAAACGAAGCAGAAAACAAAGTGGCTGCCTTATGGGGTTGGAACTTAACTGGTTTTAAAAATGATGGTCATTTTAGTGCTGTACTGCCATTGAATAAGATTTTAGGATTTGCGGAAGATTACAATAAGATTGTCATAAATTGTAAACATGAACTTATATTGAACAGAAGTAACTCTAACTTAAACAGTGTCATAGTTACTGAAGATATTGCCCATTTCCAAATCAATATAGAAAGGGTGCAATGGAGAATGCCTCACATAAAAGTGTCAGATCGAGAACGTCTCACACTTTTAAAACATTTGGAAAGAGATAAATCTATTCAAATGGCGTTTAGAAATTGGGATTTATATGAGTATCCTTTACTACCTAAAACAACAAAGCATTCATGGTCAGTTAAAACTGCATCACAATTAGAAAAGCCTAGATATGTTATTTTCTGTTTACAAACGAATAGAAAAAATAATAAATTGAAAGACTGTTCACTATTCGATCACTGTGAAGTGACGAACGTAACTCTCTTTTTAAATTCACAATATTATCCGTATGAACCTTTAAACTTGAAATTTTCTGAGAACAAGTACAGTATATTATATGAAATGTATGCGAAATTTCGTCAGTCGTACTACAACTGTCCGGTTGACCCCTTGCTCAATCTAAAGGACTTTAAAGAAAAAGCTCCTCTATTTATCATAGACTGTTCTAGGCAAAACGATAGTCTAAAATCAGGCCCAGTAGACGTACGATTGGAAATTGAATGTTCAGCATCAATACCGGATAATACTGCTGCATATTGTTTAATTATAAACGATCGACTTGTGGAATACAAACCTTTGAGCAACATAGTGCGCAGGTTATCATGACTGCCATTGTAGACATTCAAGGCTTTAAGACAGAAGCAAATGAATTTATAATAAAAGAGATTGCTATATACTGTAATAAACAACTGCAAGTATTTTTAATTAAGCCACCATTTCCATTTTACGATTTAACAAAACAAGAAAGACGTCAAGTTGCATGGATTGAACGTAATAGAAATATATATTGGGGTGAAGGATTTATACCATATTCAAATTATAAGTGTTTAATTTTAGATTTCTTAAAAGATAAATGTATTTATATTAAAGGCTGTGAAAAAGTGTTATGGTTAAAAAATATTTTAAATAATAATAATAGTAATGTGATCAATATAGAAGATAAAGGCTGTCCTAGTTTTTTAAGTCTGTATGATCGATATAAATATTCTGACAATTTGTATAGTTGTATTTATCATAACTCAATATGTACTTTGAAAAATGTTTTGTGTTTAAAAATATGGTGCTCTGATAATAAACTTTTTGTATAATATATATTTTCTCATTTTTACTCATTAAATATCCCTTCCTTCCAACTTATCTTTGTAAAATTATTTATAAAATAAATTGGTTATATCAGCTATGAGATTTCATTACACTCTCATAATTGTAATAATATAGACTACCTCTTCATTATACACTTATAAATACATAAAATAATTCAGAGAAATACTTTTGAATTTTAATTATTATTCTAACTAATTGGTTTTTAAAATGAACGAAGTAGACAAAAAATCTTGGTCCATCAAAAAGTATGAACAGTATAAAAAGGATGTTTTATTAGACAACCTTGAACAACAGATAAACATTCTAAAAGAAAAGAAAGAACCGAGAATAGCTGATCTTTTTAAGATTATGTGGCTGCAGGATCAACTAATACAGGTGCTTCAGGAGAAAATTGCCAAGCTTGCTAGCCAGCGAAAACGAAAGCCTGAGCAAATCTGTGACGCAAAACATAAAGTTGTAAGGTGTACAAACAACGAAATACTCGTTTTGTTAATTATTAAAATCAATCTCTGTCAAATTGTGTTTGAATAGATATATTACGTGGGGATAGTATTAGATAATTTGTGTAGGACAGTAGGATAGAATTGGGGCGCTCTGCATCACGCAGCTCGAGCGAACGCGAGAGCAAAGTGATGCAGAAGCCCCAATTCTATCCTACTGTTGTGTACAAGTTTGTCAAGTCCCCCGTGACACAGGAATTAGTTATAGTGTGGGAGACGTCTTAAAAAAGAAATAGTATAAGCAAAGGACAAAAGTATAATTAGTTCGGTTAAATATACGTGATGAGATTCACTTATACATAAGTACGTTTATGACGAACACAAATTGCAAAAGCATTGTAAATGTTGTTTAAAAGCAAAAATATATTAAAATGATAATACACACAAAATAATTACTTTTATTATTAGCATTCATATATCTCTACAAAAATTCTGCTAAAGTATAGGCATAACCTTGGAAGCCGCACAAAAATAGGCAGGTATATAGGTACCAAATTCAGCTAATAGGTAACCCAACGCCTGCCTATACCCTATTCCTAATATTCAGATATGATTAAAGGAGACTGACCATTTATATAATTATGGAAGTTGGTCCAAGTGCTGCCCAACACTGACACATAGTGCATAATATTCCTTAGACTAATACTAATCTCTAACCAAAAGCAAATCAAATTCTATCCGAGATATATTTAGAAAAAATTAAATTGTTCGGTCTTTTAACTGAGCAAATATCATAATTAACTGCTTATGGGACGGCAAACCGACACGTTCGGGGAGAGGTGAGGTGCAGGACCCACTGTTTAAAGTGCCTTCCGAAGCACGGTGCTGAAACACCGCCAACTGCCTGACTCTGGGCTGTTATTAGGAATTAGAAAAACCTAATAACACTTTTTGGCCAGACTCGGGATTGGAACCCTAAACCTCGTGCACGGCAGTCGCACTTATTACCGCTGCGCCACCGAAGCCTGCGCTAGCTATTTATTAATCGTCATCATTGTCGTCGAGAATAATTCTGTCGAGAAATAGAGCAGGGCGCATAACAACGTCTTGGTGCCTAGCCTACCCTAAATACCGAACTACGCACATGACGTGGGCACAGTAGCCAGTTGTTCTTCGTCCATTAAAAGAAGAGCAGCGATAGTATTTGATGCAATCTAGTCTCAGTAGTAGTAGAGATTATCCTAGTCAATTAAGATATAGCTATGGTAGATTTTAGGGTACGTGTGTCTACTCTTTATGTGCGCTTGTACAAGTTACACATTATTGGAAGGCATCGAAAAATCTGAAAGGTCATTAAACTGGCTGTTATATTTTTGTGTCATGAATGTCATAGTAATGCGTTCATGTTCGCTGTAATAGCTTGGCGCCAGTTTGATTTGGTAGGTTCCTACAGCGAATAGAGTCAACTCTTTTGGTGTTAACACAGGCAATGCAGCAACATTATCCTCCACTACTGAAACATTTTCGAAGCTGGCTCTACTTCGGTTTAGCCTTCTTCGATGTACATAATCTACCAAGTGATTGGCAACATTCAGCCGCTCCCTGGCTATATGAATTAATTCGAGGCCATAATGGCTAATAATATCAACGTGGAAGGCATTTGTCAGAGCTGCAGCGATTCTGAGGTCTGTAACAAAGTGGTTCATGGCATAATTACAGACTTGCCAGAAGAAATGCCGAGTGGTTAAGAAATATGGAACAGAATAGCGCACAGTACACAACGGTTCACGTCATGAGTGATGTGAGACTGGGCGAAGTGCAATGGCAACAGCGGCACGTGCGCAACGTAGGTAAAGACGAGCAACACGTACGCGAGAGAGACAGACATATATCTGAATATATACATATATCTGAATGCAGACAATTGATTTTGTATGTAAATGTTTCAAAAAACAGAAAATCATGTAATAAAAACTTAAAAATAAGACTTGTAACTTCTCGGTAACCCTGGCCAGACCAAGTCAGTCTCCTTTGTGTCGGCTTCCAAGACAGTCAATTCTTTTAAGAGATTTCGCAGTCTTATATGATCCGGGTTTACCATAGTCAAATCGCAATTCTACTACTGTTAAAAAAGTTTTGCAGTGGTTGAAATACATTTCGAAATATCATCCTTGAATACATTTCTTCCTGCCTCTTCAACCTTTCGTTTTATTACATAAAACAATGGTGGTAACTTATTTGAAAAATAAGATTTACGGTACAACATACTATTCGCCTGATAGTAAACGAGTACCGCAACATATGTGCTTGCAACATCGAAAGTATTACTCACGCATGGCCAACAATTCAAAAAAAGAGTCACTGTAATACTAGCGTAATGAGCAAAGATCACACACCTTGCTGACCTCATACCGTTTTCTTAGGAAGCCAGGCGTAAGTCTGTGTATGTACGTAATTATAATCGTAGTCTAGGTCATATAAAAAGAACAAAGTTTATAGTACATACTTAATATTTCCCCACCGACGCACATCAAATGCGGTTTAGGAGGATATTTAGAATGCAATACATAGATTTTACGTGCTTCATAATAAGTGTCAGGTATTATACAGAATGTATTAGTAATGTGCTATCAAACTTTAGTCTCATATAAGTATATTGGTGAAAATAGCATCGTATGTCATTTACCAACGAAGTTATGCAATTCGGAAACACTGGTTCGTATATTTGCATATCAATATGAGTAAACCACCGATTCCTACCAAGGATGCTCTGTGAGGCTATTGAAATCAAAAAGCATACTAATTCCAACGAAAAAGATTGGTTGGAATTTCTCAGCAGCTCGGGATTCAATAATTCATTTATTCAAATCCAAGAAGAAGCAAATCTCAGGCAATTTTACTACCTAACTTTTTTTGTAAATAGGAACCAGAAGCCAACAATAAAATGATGTACGGGTACTTTAAAATAACTATGCTTCAAGACAATGAGACGACCACTATCTTAGTCTGTCCGTGCCATGGCTGCTGAAAAGCGACTGAAATATCAGAGAAACTGTAAGTTTGATAGTTTAAGATATAAGATAGATTTACGGTATACCTGATGTATTTGTCCATCGGAGTACGCCTGCAACTAGACACAACGTTTTTTTTATTAATACGCATAATCTGACTAATTAATATATGATCACACCTACACACGCTATATACAGTGTGGCGTAAATAATGGATAACCCTGAAACTGTCCACTGGCCAGATTATCATATATCATTTACCCCATTTATATCACCACTAGGTGTGCCCGCGGTTTCACCCGCGTTTATGATTACTGCGCCACCCCCGTGGGTAGTAGCATGATGTTATATAGCCTATAGCCTTCCTCGATAAATGAGCTATCCAACACTAAAAGAATTTTCCAATTCGGACCAGTAGTTCCTGAGATTAGCGCGTTCAAACAAACAAACAAACTCTTCAGCTTTATAATATTAGTATAGATATGCCCATGGTTGACCAAATTATTGATATTTTTGATATTTTAAATAAAATCGTACTTTCTCATACAAAATCAGCTGCCATTTCTACAATAGGCGACATTTTCTCATTCTGTTTTTTTTTTATGTCACTCCTGAATACTTGTGTCATCAGATCAGTATCAAGTTTTTTGTTACAATCTAAAACAACCTCGCAAAAATACTTATTCTCAAATTTTAACATGTTTTCTAAGGAATTACGCATTTTTGGGCACCTGTATTGAAAAAAAAAATGCCCATATGGTGATATAAGTGGGGTAAATGATAGATGATAATCTGGTTAGTCAAGAGTTTCAGGGTTATCCATTATTATTTACGCCACATCCTGTATAAGTAATACCTATATGTACCTTATATATTGGAAAATATTCCGCATTCGGTGTGAGCAGTCGCGGTTTATAACCAAATATATAATACTAAATACAGAAGAGTGCACAAATCATAGATGAACTAACATAGCACATGAATGTTTGTGGGCTACCACAAAACGACCTTAGAA
This sequence comes from Catocala fraxini, assembly GCA_930367265.1. Classification (NCBI taxonomy): domain Eukaryota; kingdom Metazoa; phylum Arthropoda; class Insecta; order Lepidoptera; family Erebidae; genus Catocala; species Catocala fraxini. The sequence continues at coordinate 19,314,713 of OV884039.1, read as the reverse complement.
ATAAATAAACTGGAACTCATGTGATAGTTACTTATGTACATAATATAAAACACACATACACCATTAAAACCAATATATGAAGGCACTCCCTCTTTGCTAGACGATACATTTATTCAAACTAACGACCCGCCTGGCTACACCTTCTTACACCTAAACTTTCATTTATAGGTATTTTGAATATTTATTTACATGAACACAAGCAACATTTATAATTTACAACTAATATTAACAAACCTACTACTTATAAGTAAAACAAAATGAAATGGCACAAAACATAGGACTGGAATAACAATCTAACCTAACCTTCACTTTAACCTTTCTTATGAATTATTTATTTATTTATTTATTGAATCAAGCTTATACTAATTATCCTGACATTATCCTGTCTATTGATGAAAACCCTTTGAAAATACGTTCAATAGGTTTTGAGTTTATCGCGTACAGACACGGCGGGGGACAAGAGAAGTGCTTATGAATTTGCTTGGGCGTAGATAACAAACACAAGGAACGTGCAAACTTGGCAAACATATTACAATAATTTTGTACTGTATGAAAACCGAGCAACCACATAACTCCACATCGTTTGGTCCATTGACAAGCCGACGTGATCAGCCAAAGCGATATCCTCCTCTGTCTCCTTGTTCCAACATAATGTAGTTTACATTATGTTATACTGAATGGATTTTAATAAGAGTGACGCTGTTTGGTAGCTTAGGTTCAAGTTAAAATTAAAGTCCCGGCTTTTACTAATATGTAATACCGTTTACTAAAACTAACAACTTAATACATGTGTATCCAGATTAAAAAGGAATTTGTGCAATAATTTCTTTATTGATATAGCGTAATGAATAGGCTGAACTGTTATATATTCAAACTGTTCCATAACAGATTTAAAATCTGTGTTATGTAGCTATTACAACTCTATTTACTTCTTCTTCATAATATTTACTTGTGAAAACAATTAACAGGCCATTTTATTGTAACTAATTCTTTTTTTAAATAACTTTTCTAGCTGCAAGTTTGCCGAAAATGTATAAAAAAAAAGTTTAATGACCGGCGCTATAGTGCGTAGTAGGTCTTAGTTAATGACTGTCACACGAGATCTAGAGATCAGTGATACACGCGAACGAAATCGCAAGCGAATGTTAGGAAGTATATAATAATATTAATATTGAGAAATCAATGTTCATTGGTATACCAAAGATCAAAATTTTGCGAAAGGTCGACACGACTTCGTTTTCCTTCGAGATAAAACCTGTAAATATAGTATAATATATAATATATAAAACCGTATAAATAACTGTAATATGTTCATGGAACTGTGCTCATATTTAGTACTCAACGCTGAATTGAGATTGATAAAAGTGAACTCGAATGACGTACAATTTGTAACTATACTCCATTTGGTTAGGTATTTAACTAAAGGTAAACAATCTTGATGTGTTTTTTCTATATTTTATCTAAAAACTCAGTTTAAAATAAAATGCTGCTAAAGATCAATGTAAATACAACAATAACGATTACTAAATCAATTGAACCGTTAGTTTAAGCGGTAGTTTATTTGTTTAATATGTGTTTGTGTAAAAAGTCACATCAAGATTGTTTACCTTTAGTTAAGTACCTAACCAAATGGAGTATAGAACTATATATATACCTAATCTTATATGTGCATGCAATAGTTATACCGTTATATTAATCAATCGATGTAAATACCGTATTTCTGATATAACTGTCCTATAAATAAGCCAATGTTAACAAACCTACATATTACTTAAAGCACTTAACTTAAACTTTCGGGGTCGATTCTCAGGTCAGGCAATGTGTTATTTTATTCCACACAATCAGCACCCATTTTGGACCTGTACCTTGTGGACGGCAAAAGGTTTTGGTTTTGCTACGCTCAAAACACTGCGACTGCGCTGCGTCGATCACACAGTCACAGAGACAAGAACCACATACACGCACATACACACACACACATGCCGCCTTCGACCCCCACTCGATCCCTTGAACAGCGCGAGCGCGAATATGCGGACTCCGAACGCAATATTAATTAAAAAGATATCGCTGAGACATAATTATTACAAATATTATTACAAATATGATTAAAAACCTAAATAAAAATAAATACGTATTACAAGCAGGACCCATTAACGTCCGATGGTGCCATAGACCCCACTTCATAATTAAAAAGATCAGAAGTAAGAAGTAAGTTAGTAGGAAAGTATCTAAAACACTTTCTACATGCGCACTTAACTTTCAATAGCGTAAATACGCTAAGCAGTTTTACACGCTTTCTACTACTGGGCTACTGTTTTGATTGTAAATAGTTAGGTATATCAAAATTATAATATTTAAATTATTAGATAAAAGTTTTAAGGACGATATTTTTTTATTAAAGTATTATATTGTAGATTAGTCTGACTTCACCACCGTGTGAGATAAATAGCCAGGAAGATCGAGAGAAAAATGTAAATTAGCATGTTTAAAGGTACGTCTTTCGTTAATTATTATAATTATAATAATTAACAATAGGTTTGACTGCACGGATGACGTAGTGTTTTAAGCGATCGCCTCGCCACTGCCACCGCGCGGAGTGCAGGTTTGAATCCCACACGAGACAAAACTTAGTGTGATCCACAAATGTATTATATATAATTAGGAATATTTGTAAAGTTCCCCGCAACACAGCATTTATTCCTAGTGCGTGTGTTAGATGTGTGTTTAAAGTAAAATAGGATAGTATATAGTATAGTTTTACAGTTAGTAAGTAGTTAACTTGAAATTGTAGGACGTATATAAAGTTCATAATTATGACGCCAGTACGCCAGTTTCGTCGTCCTTACTTATGCCACAGCGTGGGCTTTTCTAACTATTAAATGATACCAACTTACTCTTATTAATAATACTAGGCGTTTGATAGCTAAGTAATTGCCATATTTACCCAACAACAATTATTAATAATAGCCAGATAATTGTTAAAGGCTTTGCAAATATTTGCTCGTCTCGCGCTCAAACAATGGGTTCTAAGAATATAACAAATTATTTTCTATATTTATGTATAATTGGGAATTCTATCAATATAAACGGCATTGCACACTTTTTATATTAAATCAACTTGCAACTCTATCTATGGATTTATAATTTAAATTTTGCCTTGCTTTTCATCAATGAAAATGTATAAAAGAAAAAAATCTGCTTTATAGTTTGTCCACTATTACAACTGCCGATATTGTCGGTGCAGTGCAACTCTGCCTACCACTCTGTGAAGATATATGTATGTATATACATGTCCTTTTCTGATTTTAGATACAGTCTAACATATTATGTTCACAAATAAATACCATTTGATCGGAGTCTTCTCTATGTTACATATTTAAAATAAAAAATCAATTTCATTTATGTATTTTGTAAAGTTTATCATACACACAACGTTTTTTTTTTCAGAGCAGCGATCGCTCAGTGGCGAGACCAACAGACTACAATGCAGAGGGTCGCGGGTTTGAACCCACGTCGCGCACCTCTGACTTTCGGAAGTTATGTGACTTTTTGAAATTATGTGCGTATTAATTGACAATTATCGCCTGCTCCGTGCCTCGGAGAGCACGTTAAGCCGTTGGTCCCGGCTGCCATGAACATCTATGGCAGTCGTTATTGGGAAAGTCAGTACCCTCTAATATGCTGACACTGGTCTAACCTTAGGGTATCGTAAGCCTTCGGGTTGCGGAGGTCAGGTGGCAGCCGCTCCGTGTAAAAACTGATATCCAGTCAAATCCGGTTAGACCAGAAAAGCCGACTCCAAGTGACTTGGGAATAATAAAGGCTAAGAGAGAAGAAGACAAGGTTTTTTTTCATAACTAAACATAAAACAGCTTTCTAATTCCTAAAAAAGCTCAATCAACCTACAAATTAAATTGTTTTCATCTAATATATTTACTTCGTTATAAAACAATAGTTGTATACAACGTCTAGATTATTAGGAGCATACAAACTTATGAAACAATAGTTCATACTGGATGTAGAGATTTAATGTAACTTTGTTCCGTATACATTTTATTGAGGGTGACTATACGATGATACTCACAACACACGACATACGGACAGTAGCGTGATGATCACATGCGCCTTTGCCCAATCCCCCGCTCCATCTGCCCCGGCTGTGTTGTCCAGGGTCATCAGAGTTCCGTAGATATCACTGTTTTTTCTTCAGTTCGTTTTCGCTTCAGTTGCTTCTTGCGTTTTTCATACCTCTAATGCTGCTGATTTGATATACCTGGTGCGTCTTACATCCAAATGCTACAGAAACCCCTGTCCAATAGCCCAAATGTACGATTGTTCGCCTTACTAAAGAAAATAAGAATAATATCTGCGCAGATGACTCAAATGTGGTATTGATCTTACCCCTACCAATGCGTTTGTCTGATCAACAAATATTTATTACGAATCGGGATGTTCTTTGTCTCAGTATGTTAGTAACCAGCGCCAAAAGCTGTTCCTTAAAAACAAAGTATATTAATCAATTTCGTAAACACGTGTTACCTATGTTGGAAATCAGTTTTATTCAAAACTAGCTGGGTTAACCGATAACAAAATTCCTGGACAAATATCTTAAAATTTGTACGTGTTATACTAATACTTAGCGTCTTACAAAATGTTATAATAACTTTTAAACTTTCGCGTTGCATGATATATAATTATTATATAATACGCAACGGGTATTACAAAACGTTGACATATTCACGAGTACATTAGTGTAATTCCAGAAGATGACTTTAGATTATTTGTCTAGTAAATAACTTTGAACTTGAACATCATTAAAAAGTACTAACTTTTGCCTGCGACTTCGTTTGCGTAAAAATAGGTTAGTTTACGTTACGTTAGTAACAAAACTTCTTAATTAAAATTTAATATTGCCTATGTAACTTGGGTATAATATAGCTCTCTAATGGAGAAAGAATTTTTTGAATCGGTTGAGTAGTTTTTAGTTATATCTTTACAAACAAACAAATAATAAAATCTTTGCTTTTTATATATTAGAATAGATATAGTTCAAAAGTACATTGAAATAACTACATGAAGCAGTGAGACATCCACCATTATAGTCTCCCCAGTGAAAATGGCTGCTGAAAAGCAACCGAAACATCTAGAAAATGACAATTAAAATTGAAACAGTCTTAATCATTTTAAATAGCTTTTATATTATTAAGGTTCAGAAATAGAGTAATATTTTCAAAACTATGTAATTTTTTTTTATATCTCTGGGCTGGCAAACCAGCATACGGCCCACCTGATGGTAAGTGGTCACCGTAGCCTATAGACGCCTGCAACACTAGAGGCAACACTTACGCGTTACCAACCCTTTAGGAAAGGGAGTGGGAAGGAGAAAGAGCGGGAAGGGGGAAAGAGGGTGATTGGGCCTCCGGCACTCTCACTCACCAAACGAAACAACAATAGGAATACTGCTATTTCACGTTGATATTCTGTGAGAGGGTAGTCCTTCCCTGGTCGAGCCGGCCCATACATGCAGGAATCAGCGACAAAAATAATAAACAACGCGATAAAATCCGTATAATGTAGTTTACTTTCAATGCATACCATTTGCGTAAACGTAAGACAATATGACTATGTATCCTATTTGTCAACTTTGTAATTTTTTTGTCTACTATATGTTACTTCTTTGTCGCATTGAATTAGCAATAATGACCTAGGTTTTAATTCCATAAATTAATAAAATAGAATTGATATATGATTATTGTATAGCAATGATTTTCAGTTAGTGAATAGGTTACATTAGCCATCTTCAAAGTACGCTGACGTATAAAACTTTAATGCCGAGTAAATAATGTTATGTATATGTAATTAAAAGTGGCGGTAGTCCCATGGATAACATACGGTCGATATCAGGCTTACTATCAAGAGGTCATAAGTTCAAATCTCATTCATTGTACTACCGATGTGAACTTATTTCTAATCCAAGCATATTAGTTTGAATTTGCAACTAAAATTGCTAATAAATCTAAAAAAAGTGAAAGAGCGATGACTTTAGTACTAAAGGTCCCGCCGGGCATGACCTGTTCCTAGCAGTAACAAGAGAAGGAATCCCGGACTTTTCTTTTTATTGTGCGCATGCGCCGACGCCGTAGCGGTATGTGTAGCGCTTCCGGTGCGTCACCGTGTTCCCACGTTCCTTTTAAACTGCAAAGCCTTACGACAACTCCCTTCTACGACCACATACATTAAACGTATTCATGCCTATACTGTTATCCAACACACCAATAAACCGTCAATGTATTACGTACAATGTAGAAATGCATCTATGGCATTTCCGGACTTCACAGCGATTCTATAGTCAAGCTTCGAACGAGACTATGATATAACTGCAGATTTCGAAGGCATAAACTTATTAACTGAAATAGTTATCCATTGCTGCCTTGCAGTGTGATTTTCCAGTTAAAAGAAGACATAAAAGGTAATGTAGGCGGGATATGGTGAACTTTAGCGTAAGTCAGTTGTTTTGAGGTAGGGTGCGACCTAAATTAGTGCGATGTAAATGTGACCGCAAGGCGGGTGGGCGTGACTTGATAACCTCACTCGTAAACGTAATAAACTCAAACTTATTCTGTGGAAACACTTGACTTTGACTCGTGCAGAATACAAATTGTTAAGTAAAAAAGAAATACTCATTATTTTTTATTGTTCTTAAAAATCTTCATCTAACAAGCAAGGTTCATTCGCAGAATTAATTATGTTTTTATTATTACAAGTAAACGAAAACGTCCAATTAATAACTAAATATTATTATTACATTAACTCGTTTTAAAAAGAACTTATTTATTATACTAAATATTTTATTACCATTTGTTTTGTATTATATTTTCCACTGCGTTTGGTATATAATTTAGTAGCCATGACCATAGGGTGACTGCGATGGGGCAAATGAAGCGGTGGTGGTAATTGTCTCAATGCCTTGAAGTTTTACATCAGACTGAATGAATCGCGATAAATTCCGTATTAAATAACAATATCAGTGCTGTTTATATAATGCTGGGCACGAGTGTTAATATTTAAAGAGTTAAACCATATTTCTAAGTATAAGATATATCACTATATAGTCAGACTACATCAATGTTAGGGACAAAATAGGTTAAGAAGAGATTTTCCATTTTTCACCATTATTGTTTGGTGGAATATCAAGTATTTCTTACGTTACACGTTTCGTTTGTCTACAAAGCTTGAGTCACACAAATTTTATAAAGAAATTACCAAAATAGTCCTTAAAATAAGTTTGTCTCTAATTCCATACACAGACTGAAATAAAAATAATTTGCGTAGAAATGACGCGTAAATTATTTTTTATTTATTTATTTTATCTTAGGAAGGCTTACAGACTAATTTAATTCTAAAAAGTATACGTTAATGGCTACACCTGTTGCTAATAGCAAGCCTTCACATATGAATATTAAGAACAAAAACAAGAATAATCTAACAAAAGAATACAAAGCAAACACCGTTAAATTATATTACAGTTACACAGTTTGAGTTCCGCTACCCACTATCGAAGAAAGAATTTACGCGAATGTTATAGATTAAAATAAAATTACACGGATTTTAACGCGACAAGCTCCGTATAAAGTTGTTTAATTTCAGCGTAATTTATATTAATTTTATATTGTAGAGCTGTACTCATAATTCAGTATCTTATCTTATCTTATGTGGGGGCAAGTCAGTGCAGACCGGCGACACTTCGACCCAGTGGGATCTTTTGTGACGACACTCTCCCAATAACGACTGCCATTGATGTTCATGGCAGTCGGGACCGACGGCTTAACGTGCTCTCCGAGGCACGGAGCAGGCGATAATTGTCAATCAATACGCACATAATTTAGAAAAGTCATACTAACTTCAGAAAGTCAGAGGTGCGCGATGTGAGTTCGAACCCGAGACCCTCTGCATTGCAATCTGTTGGTCTCCCCACTAAGCTATCGCTGCTCTATCTCATAGTTCAGTAACTATAGATGACACATAGCATCGCCCTAAATGCAAATCAGTGGCATACTTCAATCCCTAACGTATAGGAGTCCGTAGGAGCATAAATAGCTTAGTTGACAAAGCGACGATACGGTTCGTCGAAGTCGCAGGTTCAAGTACTGCGTAAGGGATTGTCGTTTACTTCGTTTATAATTTACAAATGCTAATTAATCCTGTTTATCATATAACTACATGCTTAAAAAGTCCTCTGTACCTTTCTTACTAACAACTTAATATTTAGGCTTACGTTTGCGATAGCCACCTTTGAAAGACCTGTCAATATTTAAGTGAATCTTAATCATCTAAGTTGTAGATAATTGTGCAGTTCCTTTAACGAGTGACTCACTGTCCCAATGTTTTACTGAGCGTTACGAGCTCACTGAACTGTAAAATCACGCTGACTTTCAGCGCAGTAATTGAAAACAGGATATGAAAAACCCAATTCTACGGACCCAATACTCGCTCTTCTATACTAATATTATAAATCTGAAGAGTTTGTTTCTTTGGTTGAACGCGATAATCTCAGGTACTACTGGTTCGAAATGAGAAATTTTGTTTTTTATTAATTTTGGAAGAAAGACATACTAATAACATTTATAAATATTCATAATTATATGTATATGTAACAATGTTGCTAATGACAAGCCTCCGCAAATAGCTATCCAATTAGATTTTTTAATACACATATATATAAAAACAGAAAAAAAAAGTTTACACATACACACGCATGCTAAGAAGAGACACACAGATACTAATGCCCGTTTTTACCAACAGATAACGGATACTTATCTGCATACATAGCAGCTTTTGGGGAACCCCTAACAAAAATTCGTTTTCACCAACGTTTAGGTGTCACTTAAGTCTTTAAAGCAGCTCTTATATCTAAGGGCCCGATTGTTGGCTCCTTAAACTACTCTTATGCTTAGGTAACAGAATATTCTTTATTCATACGCGACACACGGGTGATTTTCTATCATGGAAAATGATTTAGGACACTTTACAGAGAGTCTAGAAGCTATTGAGACTCTAGAGAACATTCAGCAAATAGTAAAAAGACCACGCATTCACCGTGAAAGAGTCAACCGCTTCGATAAATACGACAACGTCAACTTTTTCATAAGATAAAGGTTATCTAAACAGAGTGTTCTATATTTATTTCAAAAAATGAGCATCTTTTAGAATTCAAAGATAATAAAAGATGTAAACTTTAATTAACACGAATCGGAGTTCCAAATAATCACATAACGACGTATGTTAAGAAATGACATAAGGTTTCTCGTTCATTTGCCAAAAAAGCAAAGGAACACGGGTCTTACAGCCCATACGCATGCACCGAAAATATTATTATTTTTAAATTTAATTGTCTGAAGTTCAAAATGTGTAAAAATAATTTTTTTTCAATATATTAATAACACTACTGTTAAAAACATTCATTTGAAAAGAAATATAGAAATTTTCATCTTATCGACAAAACATCGATGTCATAAGCGTTACTTTAGAAAAAGTTAACTGACACTTACTTAGGGAATTCCTTCGTAGGTGATACCTAGCATGGTGAAATTGAATTTAGGTAAGTATTCGATTAAGGGATGCTCCTAGCTTGAAAGACACCTACTTAGGTTGAGCTTAGAGGCCTGTTGGTGAAAACGGGCATAAGAAGTTTAGGTGCTGCTACACTACCATTAATAGTTCTAAAGTATAAATTATTTAACTTTTTACGTACATGGGTTTGCGCTACTATAATAAAGGTCTATATTTAAGTTACGCGGAATTCTATTAAAACTGTATGGTCTTCTTACCATAAATGCATTACGTCTATAGTTAGTCAGTGTCAAGAGCACATGTAATATCGGTCGCTGACGTAAACCGGTTAGATTAGTGCGTAGGTTTATTTTAGCAATGAGCTCGGGACAGTCTATAGATCCTTTAGCAATATTCATAAGCAGGCATATATCGTTCACTTCCCGTCTATAGTCCTGGGATACAAAATGGTATATTTTGCAAAGGTGACAGTAGCCCTCGGACTGCTGTGCTCTAAAGTCGAGATATCTCAAAAACTTTATCGGGACACTTTTACAAAAAAAGAGGTTTTTAAATTTTAGAAAGTGTTTAGAGAGAATTTTTTTAAATTTAGGATTATCTTAGCCTGCCTCGGTGGTGCAGCGGCAGTGCATGCAACTTCCGCGCTTAAGTTTTCGACTTGGACACCCGGTTCAGGCAAATTTGTATAACGTTTTTATATATATAATTATAAGCCACAAAATATTTAAACTATAACTTAGTAAAATAATAATTGTAATAATAATGCTAGCTTACCTGGGTTTTATACTTATGGTTTTCGTCAATGAGTTTAAAATTAGGGAAAATGGCAATCACGGGCTAGTAAAATAATTACAAGAAAAATGTTTGAGTAATTTAGACAAAGTTACAAAAACGACTGTAAAATAAAAATGAATTGTTTTAACTTTTATAATAATATATTTCATGTTGTTCTAATAGATGATCAACAGTAGTTACTTAATATATTTTGTTTCTACACCAAACTTTAACTACAATATTTTAGGAACAACATTTTACATGTTTTCTATTTACCTTATTAACAAAATGTGAGAAACATTTGATAAATAATAAAGTTAATATATTTTTTCTTACATTTATTTCGATACGAAATGTTTGTAGAAAACAACTTGTTGCTATTTTTATATCAAAAATGCCTAGGTTTTTTAAATTCAATGGTTATTGAGTTGCTATTAAATAATTAATTCTGTTTTCTTTTCCTGTAGAAACGATAAATAAAAAATAACAACAATCTTTGGTACTTGGCTGAACCAATTTGGACGTGGAAATAGGGTGTAAATCTTGGGTTAAACTGTTGTGTAGTTCATGTTTCTTAAAACAGCTGACGAATAAAAATGAAGTGCCAATTTTAAAATTTATTTGTGCAATCGTAGATGATACATGTTACCGCGTATAGAATCGTTAATGCAGTTAGTTAGTTAATAATAATAAATAGTGTCATACTGTGGGTACCCGATAACATAACTAAATGAGCTCATTATGTAGATAGTGACATCGGAATACTTACGTGAAGTCTTCGGGAAGAACAATGGGTGTGTCACTGGCGGCGGCTTTACTAGATCAATGTGAAGATTCGCGAGAACGTCGATGCGTCAAACGCGATGTGGGCGGCGGGTATGCGCGTGCGCGCGACAGGGTTGAACCGCACTATGTAAACCACTCATGAGTGGATATACATATGACAACTAATTAATATAAAAATTTTATATGGGATCACTTACAAAACTTTTAATATGTTATTTAAGTGGTCGTCATTTTCAGCGTGTCGAGCCACCGTACGGGACAAAAACTGCAACATCCACAATCAGTTGTTCTGAATTCTGTTGTTCCAAAGCATGGGCAAATACGCAACGGTCTTCCAGGCGGAAACCTATGCTATAATTGCCTATGCGCAGGAGAATATCAACAAAAATTACACTGACAAGACTGTTTATATTCTCAGTGACAGTCAAGCTGCTCTTAAGGCTCTGACCTCCTGTAGGGTGGACTTCGGACTGGTCCTGAACTGTGTTAAAACCCTTAACAAACTTGCCAGGAAAAACACAGTCAGGCTGGTGTGGGTTCCGGTGCATGCAGGTATGCAGGGTAATGAGGAGGCTGATGAATTAGCCAGGAAGGGCTCGGAGCAACTATTTATTGGCCCAGAGCTATTCGTAGGACTCTCTGAGAGTACCGTCAAGGCAGCTATGAATGCACATGGCAATGATAAACACAGGCAGGAGTGGATGGCCCTTAGGAGTCTGGAACACTCCAAGAAATTCATTGCAAACAGAGCCACGGGCTTCACCCGGAAGTTCTGCGGGTATAACAAGGGCCAAATACGCCTGCTCACAGAAGCGTTCACTGGTCATTTTGGCACCAACGACTTCCTGTGCAGATTGGGTTTGGCAAACAATTTGATCTGCAGAGCCTGTGCTGAACAGGACGAGTCCATATCACACCTACTGTGTGAATGTGACGCGTTGGCTGGACTAAGGATGGGTCTGATGGGATTGGCATATCCGAACCCTGAAGACTTCAGGCATCTCCCTCTGAAGTGTACGCTGCGACTGATGCAGTACACTCATAGGGAGATAGCTCAGGGATAGATCTCGGGGCCGACACAAAAGATCCCACTGGGTCGAAGTGTCGCCGGTCTACACTGATTGGCCCCCGAAATAAGAAGATATGTTCTGTACTATCAGTTGTTCTGAGCCTGGATGTTCTTTGTATCAATTATTTCAATATATTCCTTGTGTTGATGATGTCTCCTTCAAAATAGTAAAGAAAGAAGTACCTCTTACTTTTCTTATATTTTAAATGATCGTTGTTATATTGTTATCAAATTCAGCAAGCAAGATCGTCCATAAAGCAGACTCCTCGAATAAAAACTTGTATAAATATATGGTGGTGGCCGAACGGCCAGGAGAAATAAGAAAATATATTTATTTCGCGTTGCCGAATACTGTTCACGAGCGACCTCGATTTAAGCGTAAGCGCAGTCTAATACTACGAGACCGACAAATAAAAGGATACATTAGAGTATTGACAACCCTATGTTCGCGCATTGATGAAATATTGTCAGGTGAATACGACGCGGGAATGGAAAATAGATCAGGTGCGCCCGCGCCGCCGTGGGAGATCCGCGTTGAGTCACTCCTTACCAGCGCCGCAGACTGTATGACTCCACACCCGTAGTATGGGAACTAAACACTTGTATCTACGTACGAGAAAGTTGAAAGAGAATCCGGGATTACCGTGATTAACACGAAACAAACGAACCGTGGGAACAGTAATAAAGACTTGTGACGAAGTATGAAAGGACGAAGGAATCATTCCATATATATCTGGGCCCAGTTGTTATCATAATCAAAGTAGCCATAATTGAAAGAGAATATAATAACAAGTCGTCACCAAAAATTTTGTGATATTTCGCTTCCCAGGAATTAAGTTATATAAAATGCAATGGTACAGTTCACACAGCGATCCATGTCGTCAATATCCAATTCAGAAGCGTAATCAGTTGTCCAATATGAAGTGCCAGGTAATTCTAAGTCACAAGATCCGTCGAACAGTCCTTTAGCAAGCTAAAGTCGTAGGATAAAGCAACAAAATAACAAAACAAGAAAAATACGTGCGCACTCATAAGGAGCAAACCGAACGAGTGTTGAACTTGATTTTGACATTAGCCGTTAAACCTGTCAGTCGGTGACCACAGATAATTAATAACCAAAAAACGATATTCAATCGATTGAGTTTTTATTATTATCATTCGATTATAGAACTCACATTTTTGAGATTATACCGATTTAAATAATTAGAGTTGCATATTAATCGATTATTGGTTAACTTAATTTAATATACATAAGTTTCTCGCTTTCTATGAAGAAATATTCTAACATATTTTGGTGGTAAGTACCTAAAAATATAACGAAAAATATAAAAGTATTTTTGGTATCAATTACAATGTGATAACTAGTGGGCCCAGGGGTTCTCACCCTCCTTTTACCTTTAGCATTTTGTTTTACAAATTTTACTTCGCGCATTGACATGATGGAGTTAGCTATATAAAATGCTCATAGAGGACATACGGGGCACTTTCTTCGACCTGTATATAGGTTATAACGATCCTAGAGAAAATCGAGTATTGAACCATTGTCATTCTCGGTTACCGAACGAAACGAAACGTTTATACATTCATCACAGTGCGAGCCGGCTCATTCGTACTGTTTGATTTAACTCTACGGCACTAATATTAAAAAATAACAAGATACTTTTCAGGAATGTTTATTACTGTAAAATACTTTTATGAACTACATGCTAAACAGACTTTATAATTATTATATAGCAAGGCTTCTATTTAAGAGGAACGCGCGTGAAATCCAGGTTATTTCACGCGCGGTCTTCTAGATAAAGGCAGAATAGACCAAGACTATGTTCTCAGAGTATGTTGCTAAGGCGAGCCGGCAGGCATGGGCCAGGTCAGTAGCTGGCCAGCAATGTCTCTCGACGACTTACACAGTTTTAGAAAATGAATCCTACTTTTTACGCTATTTATTTAGTTAATTGATTTTATTATATTGTATATATTAGATTAATGACGACTCGATGGCGTAGTGGTTAGTGTAACCGACTGCCACGCCTAAGGTCGCGGGTTCGATTCCCGCACAAGTCAAACATTTGTGTGCGTGAACATGGATGTTTGTCTTGGTCTGGGTGTTTCAATGTAGAAAATGTACGATTTACAAAAAAAAAAGTATATACGTATGTTTATGCATGGTCTAGTACCCATAGTACAAGCTCTGCCTAGTTTGGGCTAGATGGTGTTGTGTGTATGTGATATAACATTAATTGCAATATGATTTTGATAACGATCGATGATTCTTGCAATTAGGGAATTTTTGTAAGAGGCGACTTCCGCTCTTATATTTTTCCCTATGTCGGCTCATCCATTTTTTTGACTCGTGTGGGGTTCGAACTCACATCACTCGGCGAATTGGCAGTGGCGAAGCGACTACCTAAACCACTACGCCATCCGTGTTTATCCCATCAACCCATTTTACTTAGTTTATTCCTCAATAAACTAAGTAAAATAGGGATGTGACAGGAACATCGTCACCAAATAACTGGGCAAGGCAAGCTCTTCCATACGTCCCAAGCGACATAAAACTTTTAAATGACACGTTGAATAATACATGCAAAATTTAATACCCGTTACATATTATTTATAGATACTCCAGCGACATCTGCTCTGAAACATAGCGTACTATCCCGACTGAAATTACAAGGTCAGTAGCTTTGTTAAAAATAATACTTTTAATACTGCAACTGTCAGGCTGTAAGAAATATTTAAAGATTAAGACTTGGAAAAAACACCGGCTTAACACGGCAATAACCCACTGCCAAATAATAAATCTATGATAGCAATATTTATAAACAATATAAGAACAATATAACTTTTTGTCGAAGTGGAGGTTTAATTAGTAATCTACTTTTTTATAATCCGGCCGAAGTATATAAATAGTGTTGTGTACATACAAATGTGTTTATTCTTACCGACTTCAATAAAACCACGTCCACCACTGTGTCTACCGTAAAACTTTTTGACGGAGCACCGCCTCCCAAATTGCAGGCTACAACCTAGTTTAGAAAACAGGACCAGTACCTTTTGTATACATAAAACAACACTATTTTGTAATTATTTTGTTTGTAACTTATCTTATTGTTCAAATAAACATTTTCTTTTTGAGGGTCTGGGGAGCTCTTTACAATTTTAAAAATAATATATTTTTTGATGTCGATTCGCGAACATCGAAATAGTTTGAGTGCATAATAGTGCAGACGAGGTCGTTTCGCACTTAAATTATTTCGATGTGTGAGAATCGAGAAGTAAAAATAGTATTTTTAAAAAGTGTCGTTACGCCTGCGAGTAGATTGGTGCGAAACGGCCACTAAGCTTTTTTGGGATATTGGCGTGATAATATTTACGTATGACGGTGAAAGAAGTTTAAACTAAGTTCGTAGTTAACAATGATTGATATTATTAGCGTAGCACGTGTGTTGAGATAATCTTGCTGTTAATAATAATAATAAAATATTTTAATAATTTAATTTATTTGAAGTTACAAAGACTCACATATTAAAGTAAAAGTAATGTTTATTCTAGCAGCTATTATCTAAATTTATTGTCGTAGACGACATGCAAGCTACTACAACGTGTAATAAACGGACAGTCCAGTCTGTCCGCTATCATAGCCAGGATGCTGTTTGATCTGTCACGTACTTGGCGCACCAAAACCGCGCATAGCTTTCGCATTATTATATTAATATTTATTAAACTTCGATGATGTTTGTAGAGGCGCGTGTTGGTGCGAAGCGGCAATCTCTAGTGCTCATTATCTATACAGGTGTCCCAGAATATGCAAATCAAATTGTAACGGAATATTCCTTAGGTAACGACCATTCCAATGAGCTAAATAAAAAAAAATATTATTACCTATGTGTGAAAATAAAAATCAATTTTTTTATAAAAGTACGACATACACCAAAATAATGCAGCGATATAAAAACCAAGATCAGTTTTTTAAAAATTTGTTTGTTGTTTGACGAATCAGTCCTTCACTAATAATAATAGTGACAAAAAATTAAAATTAGCCATACACGAAGCCCCTGTAGTTGAAAGTCTGAAAAAGTCGTACTTTTTAAAATCTTAGATATTTTTATTTCTACAGAAAGGCATAATTTTTTTCCTAACATCATAACCTAAGGAATCTCCCGTTACAATTTGATTCACATATTCTGGGACACCCTGTATATTAATCGTATTATAAATTAATACGTGAAGCAACAACTTTGTACCCCTTTTTACGAAAATTGCGCGGACGGAGGAGTATGAAATTTGGCATAGTTAAAGTTTATATGGAGAAGGAGTGGCGAATCCTAATATATTTATAAAATATGCATTAGAAATACATTAAATTAATGAGAAAACAACACACACAACCATGCATTTGACACAAGAAGTCGAATCGCGTTTGTAGTATTTCGGCATTGTTCGGCTGATGTCGTAGAATTCTTCGTAACTATGGTTACCTACATATGTATGTGGAGTAGGTGACTAAAATATGCAATGTGATTATAGTTAGTGATTATGGTATAGTTATAGACAATTAAACCTTTAAATTGATCAAAATTAAAATTTAAATTAATTGTGGTCGAATTTCGACCACTTGGCGACCGCTAGTTATATTGAATACGGGAAGTTAAAACCAATAGACATCAATAGGCTTACCCGCAATTACATGAGGCCCAAAACCAAAGCTGAAGAAATGTATTTAATACTTCTCTGCCTTCCCCTTTGTGGATATAAGCGTGATATGTATGTATGATGACGGAAGTTTAAACTAACATCGTCGTTAAACAATGATTGATATTATTAGCCGAACACGTGTGTTGAGATAGTCTTGCGGTTAAGTCTCGTGGATTATATTTTTTACTCAATGGTTATTTCCCACAACATATTTATATTAATCGAAGTTATAATAATAGAAGGTTTGAGTTGCGGTTTGTTTATGATGTTTTTGATCACCTACATTAATTTAGAGTGATTACATGTTGAGTGCAAAATGAGCTTTGATAGTACAACTCCGCAGTATAAATACGCGTAGATGTAAATAGAAGGAGCTGAGTCACTAAGCTACTTATTAGGTATTAATACACTAGACCGGTGGTCGGCAACCCGCGCGCGCGGCTCGCGATCCACATGCGGCTTTTTGACTCCTTGGCTGCGACTCTTGCACGAAATGTTTAGTGCAGGCACGGAATATCACTAATCATCTTGCCATATAAGTATGATATTAGTTAAACTAAGAATTATTGAACAAAGCAAGCTCGAGAGTGTACTTTAATTCAATTTTTTTCGTATAATGCTCCCTGCTAAAGCAAAGCTGAAGATAAAAATTGGCTCTTTAAATAGATTTCACTTGTAGATTGTCTATATTTGGCTCATTTGGACGACAAGGTTGCCGACCACTGCACTAGACTAATAATTAGGAAATAAAGACGGTTCTTAGTTGAACAGTCTCTCGTCTAAATTCTTACCTTACCTTATCTTACGTCTTACCGCCTCTTCGGGCCTTTACCCAAAGAGGAAGTAAGACTCACTCACTTCGACAATTATGATATCAGGTCCCACGTCATAAGGTCTAATGTTGTCCACCGGGCACAGTTACAGACACCATGCCGCTACTTACATTTTCTTGACTGAAAAACCTCATACTTAACACATTGTCGAACCCGGGGATCAAACCTGAAACTTCATCCACAGCAGTCGCTGCGCCATTAAGACAGTCAGCATCATGTCGGTCAGCAGCATGTATGGTGCAATTGTCAAATTTAACATGGCAAGTGGTAGCCGAACTGTTAAAAAAAATGTGACGTGTTACGTTTTTGTTTATAGCTACTGATTAATTTGCGTTCACTGACCTACTGTTATTTTTATATGAATTAATCAATATAGGTACAAGGCACCAGGGAAGATTTAGTTCCGTGTTGTTAAACCAGTTACGTCAAACATAGCTTTTTTATATGACGCCTACCGCACTAGGCATAATTCCTGTGTTGGCCATAAAGAAAATTAAGACTCGGAACAGTCATAAGTGCAATGCACAACTTATTGTCCCGCGTCCCCACGCAAGACCATAATTTATCCTACCCGCTCGGCAGTAGCAAGATGACCACTTAAACCGCTAGGCTATACTTTTGAGCTATAGGATATACAGAATGTCCCAGAATATGTGAATCAAATTGTAACGGGACATTCCTTAGGTAAAGACCATTCAAATGTGCAAAAAAATATGACATTTGTGTAAAAATAATTATAACGAAATTTTTAAAAATGTACGACATTTTCAAACTTTCAACTAGGTACAGGTACTTCGTTTATGGCTAATTTTCATTATTCACTATTATTATTTGTGAAGGATTGATTCGTCAAACTAAAAATGATTAAAAAAAAAACTGACATAGTTTTGAAATCGCAGCATTATTTTGGTGTATTTTTTTAACCAAAACTTAGTTTTTCTTATTTTTACACGAATGTCATAATTTTTTATATTTTTTTTTACACATTTGAAAGGAATCGCCCGTTATAATTTGATTCACATATTCTGGGACGTCCTATATGTAGACAAGCGTCTACAATAATCGATTATTGCATAAAAGTTCATGAGCATAACTCGCGCATCATCAAATCTAGAGAACAAGTATAAGGTATAAAGGATGCGAAGGGAATACCTGTGTTACTCATACCTACTTACTAAATGAAACGCAGTTGCTGTGATAAATTAATAATACTCATGCACAGCGTTGCTGTAAGCAGGTGGCACTTCGTTAATTGAACTGGCTGATTCGTACGATGTTCAAATAACTCACAATAGTGGGGACTTCCACATAATAAGCTTGACATTTTGAGAATATACCAAACCAAAGATGTTAGCTAGTTTGTCACCTCTTTCTACGAGGCATAGAGAAATGTCTCAGATATTTACAGCTTAATTCAAATTGTCCAAATGTACATATAATATAATCAAAATCAATACTATTACAAGTTAAATAGCACTGACATTGGTGCAACATTGTCCACTTACTACGGACGACGACTAAGCTGGAATCCCAATTCAGACCGACAAAAACCTATATAACCTATATTTTTGGGTCATGAAATTCTCAATAGTGCCACACCACCATGTTTTTTGGAGACCGTAAAGCCGTTGATCCAGCCGTTGGTCCTTTTGCAGTCGTGTAGGACATCCCTCCTATTGGACTATCTTAAGGAAATAAAAAATGCACATGTGTTTTCACACAAACATGTGAACTGTAACATCTTTTGCGTTGGTTTAGATGACCTTAAATTTATTTTATGCTAGCTCTCCCTAGGTTTCACGTTTATAATTACTGCTGGCCGTGGCTTGTAGCGTGATGTTATTAACTTATCTTATTTCTGGATAAATAAGATTCCTAATGCTGAAAGAATAATTAAAATTGTTCCTGTAATTTTTGAGATTATTATATAACAATACATATTTTTATTATATTGTACAGAGAAAACTAAAAGTATGTAGCTTCAATAGGAAGTTTTTGTGACGAAAACCTACAAAGCTCTATAATAACAACGACATGGTTCAAAGCTAAACTCATAGCAAAATAATAATTACACTAGTTACAAATCAATCAAACTCACCACTGTGACGTCCAAATCGCTTTTTCTTACCCTGATGACGCTTGTCGCCACTACACCCGGGTTTTTGCTAGAGTGGTGTCAAGCTGGCCATTGTTCGAGCCGCCTCATAAAAAGGCCTATCGTCAGCAATAGGTGAAAAAATGTGGTAGCTACTAGCTAGGTGCTCCGTCATATAATCATAAATTTGATCGTTAATTGACTTTTTCTTATTTATTTTGGCACAATAGATTGATGAAGTCGGCGCTTTTTTAACACAGAGATATCGAAGCTTAAGTAAGTTCTAATCGCAGATAAAAACATTTTGTAAAATGACTTATATTTAACTAGTTAGTATTACCAAAGAGTTTTTGTGATTTTTAAGTATGGTCGTTCTGGTGGCTCACGCTCTTATTGTACCTACTAAATATAATTAAAATCTGTTTAATTAAATTTAAATTAAATTAAAAACATTAGTAAATATGTCTAATTTTGAATTCAATTCAGTCAAAATTTTACAGCCCAGCATTTAGTGGATCCGTAACAATACAAGTTGGATGTGTTTTTGACTCTACCGCCAGCGAATGAGACAAATATCACTCCATATCATGTGAAAGCATGGCGCTCTAACAATTACTTATCGCAGTGACACAATATACAGCTAGTACTGTGTCCCCGCAATCATGAATTTCTACTAGATGTAGTCAGGGTGCTCCACGGTTAAGATTAGATTTATTCTTTGACAATGCATATTCAGGTGGCGATCCGTAGGCGTTTCCTTAACTAGTCATCGACTAGTACACATTTATTCAACGCCACCAATGCACATGAATTATTCTGTTCGGCAAGGACTACCGATTTATTGATAAGCATGTATTCTAATAGTCCTTACTAACATGAAAAAACGTCATCCGTCTACGCCTACGTCGCTGCCAACCAGCGCCCACCCCTCGCAATACATACTCCGCCCTTTTTCACTAACCTACTGCCCACACAATACATTTCCTTAGTCATTGCTTACATCACTCAATGAAAGTGACGCTGTCCCAAATGCCTATAACAGAGACATCATGCTACATTAACTTATTACATCACATATATT
The DNA here is from genome assembly GCA_930367265.1 of Catocala fraxini. Classification (NCBI taxonomy): domain Eukaryota; kingdom Metazoa; phylum Arthropoda; class Insecta; order Lepidoptera; family Erebidae; genus Catocala; species Catocala fraxini. Next base: position 19,293,810 of record OV884039.1, on the reverse strand, counting down.
GTAAACAAACTTTCAGCACAGTGCAGCGTCATCTAAGGCTTTAGATACTCCCACACTTACTTTATTTACACTTGCTTAACCTTTAACACCCACGTTCAATACTTAATAACTTTTTAAGGGGATGTCAGGCGTAATTATTTAAGAATGAGGGTATACCAACACATAATAGCTTCGAAGGCGTCTTTGTGTAATGGCGACAGTACAAATCGATGGAACTTCTAAGTTATCCAAGGTTCCCACCATCGTACTCACAGTTGAATTACAATTTTCATAGATTTAGAGGCTCATACTCCTCCCTCTCCCGTTTTTTTAATCCCATTTTCTTTAGCTCAGCAACGGGCTAGTGATCTCTTGGTTACTTGGTTTTACAAACAGACAAACGCTACAGTAATCTATACTATCAGATGGGCCGCATGCATGAAGAAGATCGCGCAATATCGTTGATTAAATTAGATATTTAACTGCTTGTAAGTTGAAAAGTAATAGGTACTTAACCTGAATCATTCAGAATTGAGCTTGCTTGAGTCTGTTTGCACCAATATTTTTTTTATTTAGAACTAAATTTTGACCGCAGCTCCGCTCACATAAATGTAGGTTATGTCAATTTTCTATCCTTCGGGCACAGTACTTTATTATGGATAAAAGGTACCTTATGTCCCCTATAACGATCGGTCGAGTAAATGAGGTGTGAAAGCGTAATAAACTAACAAACTCACAACCGCATTTATAAATATTAGTTAGAATTCTCATTGGTCAAGATATAGTGTCATATTGGGGTATCAATCAACAAGGTAAGAAAGAAAGAAAGAAGAAAGAAAAACCGTTTATTTGCCACAGATACAGTTCAAAAAGGAAATACATACTTACAATATAACTTAACGGTACGGATAGGATTTTTTTTTTTAAATCTGCACCTCATTTGGTTTTCTAAAATACTGTAAAAATTATGTATACGACAGGTGACTATCTATATAAAATCTAAGGGAGCTTATAGAAGCCACCTGATTGTTTTTACTTAGGAAAGACCTTCATTGGTTTGTAGATTGCAATATGATACCTTAATGAAGACCGTTCATAATTATGACGTACATTTATATATGTAGTAGATAATGTATTAGAAATTCTCTCGGCATACAAATAATTTTTTTATTTACTTTCTCTGTTCTACTGTTGCCAAAAATAATTATAATCAAATAATCAATTCGATAATGATTATTTTTGGCAATAATTACTTATTTCTTTTATACGAGTGAGAAATCTTCTACTTTTATTAGGACAATGCATAATTATATTAACTTAATTAGCACTATTTTATGCAGCAAATTGTGTGAAGTGTGATTGTCCTCTATCTATAATATAATTACATAATATATTACCAGCCGCCTATTCTTAGTCTCGTGTTCGATTCATCACGCTTACGCCCTTGGTTGAACCAGACAGCTAAGTATCCAATTCGAGTATACACATAAATCATGATATATTTACTAACCAACCACAAAACAAAGTTAGTTTTCTATTAATATCATGTACCAAATAAATTATCAAGCACACGTGAAATCATCTTTAAACGGCTACAACTGGTGTACTGATATTTGATTGGGTTTCACACGATGGAGTGTCCAAAGCAGGGAAAATTTTATAATGCAAATGGTTTTTCTATTACCGTACGAAATGTAAGAATGGTATACAAATTGGGTTTATGGGTTAAGATTTTTCAATGTTGACATATTTGTAAAGTGCGCGATGGTATTTCATACTCTAAAAATAAACCGAATTGTAATGAACCACTACATGATACGGGAAAAATATATTTTAAGATCTTAGAACGGTTTCTACAGGTTTATCAACTTGGGAGTCAAAGCTCTGGGTCCTTACCATTATTTCTTAAAGCTTAACGTCATAATCGTGCATGCTATGCACGATTATAATGTTACAGACTGTATAGTTTTGTCTGGTTCTAGGTTATATTATTTATTGGTCCCAGATGGCAACGGATTGGGAAAATTGGAAGGTGAAGTTGCAGTAAGACATTAATAAGGTTCTTAATTCTCATACAATAACAGTTTGAATGCCACACCGGAATTATCCTCTGCTGTCGTTAAGGCTTGACTGCCTATAGCGACTGTTCAATGTATGTCAAATATAGCACGAATTCTGCTTTTGCCAGTGCTAAACAGGTGTCCCATTCCACTTTAGATTAAAATTCTCGAAAGGCCATTACTTTCACGTTGGAACCATTTATTAAGCTTATTTGTTAAAGAAGTACTCGTAATATGAGAAACATAACAATAATGTAAAATTAAAAAGGATATTATATTGTCTGGTTCTAGGTTCGGCAATAAGTATGCTTTAAGAGTTCGTGAAAAGTTGCTTTATATTCCGAGCGTCTATCGGCCTTGGTGACAGCTTATCATCAGGCGAGTCGTAAGCTTGTTTACCACCTTAGTGGTATGAAAAGAAAACTGCAAGCTTATAAGCACAGCGATTGTATAGACATTGCATCGTGCCAAGACGTCTAAAGAAATAGTACTTAGGCTACATTTCTCTTAATCATGATATAGACTCATGATTAAGAGAACCGAAGCCTAAACATCTAACGTAGTGCCTTATACTCACCTCTGGTAGTTGTTGAGAAAATTGTTTCATTTGTTATGTGTTGAGCTCGTACAGTATTAATGACTCGGTTAGTTTGCATAGTTAGCAAGAGAATGGATGATGTACTAGGGGTACTAAGAACGTCTAGCGCCGGTGTATAACGTTAGGTGTTCTTCTTAGTATGCAAACAATATTCACTAACAATATTCTCAACATGGCGTCTAAAATCTTACGTCTAATATCCCGCGGTTGTTTTCATTTATTGCTATTTTGTAACACTTCTAAAGACGTAAACAAGCATACAGCCTTTGGTAGATAGGAGACACCGGGTCATATGTTTGAACACTGCAGAAGCGTGAGACACCAATAGACAAGGCTTCTTAAAAATATAAAAATAATGAAGGAAGTACTGTTCAAAATCGGCACTGTGCTATCTTTCTAGATAGAGTTGAGATGAGTAACTGACCAGGGACCATATCCTCGCATCGATCACTTATACGTTATGGTCACCTTTGTGAGACAGGCTCAAGTATGTATATCATAATACGGGTTTAAATATGAAGTTGCCGCTTTGTATGAAGAAAATCGGTATCGTTGTGGTTTTCATACTAACTATTTAATTTTTTTTAATAGCCTTCTAGCTAGCTTGTCTAGCTTATCTTGCTTGTTTTTAAGTCACAATGGTTTGTTTAAAATTAATAAAAACATCATGTAAATATGGCGAATTGAAACATCGAATTCGGGCGGACACTAAGCGATAGGTATATAAAACTTCAAGTACAATTGTATAAAAGGTTATTGATATACTAAATAAATAAATATTTATTATTAATATTACATGTTATTAATAAAATATATATATATATAGTCTATTCTCGAAATATAAATACCGCTAGATTTATATGTCTAAAATAGAATAGAATAAAATAACCAATGTATTTAGTAAACCGCAGTTTAATAGTTAAAGACCTAATATAAATGTCTACTGAAATTGTACCATGTAAACTTGTAGTTTGTTTATAATATGCGAGGAGGACAAAACAACATAATTATTATTACTTTAGAACAATGACCGTGCCGTGTAGCTGATTGCGGTAAACACACGCCTAAAACTAACCATCATGGTTTTATTACCTGTTAAACAACAGAACGAAAAAAGGCCATACGGTCGGATTATGGTTTACTTTAGCATCGCCTTAGAAGCAAAACACAGAGGAAAATTTAATCCCTGATGAAGTTTCATGAATAGCTCAGTTGACAGAGCGAGGACATGGTTTGTCAAATCGCAGGTTGAAGTCCTGCTTTATGGATAGATTGTGTATTTCCTTTGTTATACTTATAATTACTTTACTTATAATTCATTGAAATTAGACTACTATATAGGGATTATATCGCGTTTTTTATTTGACACCTTATTACAACAACGCGATAAAATCCGTATATAGTAGTTTAATTTCAATGAATAATATTCGCGTAAACAGAAGACAATATTACTTATAATTTTTTATGTATTGCAATCTTATTTCAGCATGTATTATTTGCACTAGGCAAATTCAAATACTATGGTTTTGTATTGTCTCGGTTGCCTTTTAGTCACGTAGCAAAAGTCTGCGCTTTTGTTTACGGTGGGGTCAAAAGTTTGATTCCAAGACAGTGTTATTACATTTTCTATTGAGAAACTTCTAGCGACAGCACTGAAGCAGAAAATGTGCTAAACAAATTGCCTATGTGCCAAATTTAAATGTAATTCCTAGAGCACCCAGAGGGGTACGAACACAGAACAGATAAAAGAGGTTTAGTCTGTTCCCCCTACCTCCTTAGTCTGTTCTGTGGGTACGACACTCAAAGGCCGGTTATAATAATAATAATAATAATATTCTATCACATACACACAACACCATCTAGCCCAAACTAAGCAGAGCTTGTACTATGGGTACTAGACAATGGATAAACATACATATATACTTTTTTTTTTTTGTAAATATATACATATTATACATAGAAACACCCAGACCAAGACAAACATCCATGTTCATGCACACAAATGTTTGACTTGTGCGGGAATCGAACCCACGACCTCAGGCGTGGCAGTCGGTTACACTAACCACTACGCCATCGAGCCGTCAAATTATGTTTAGCACATGTAACGGTATAAATCAATAATATGCAGGTACGAAGATTCATACATACATATGTATACATGGTACATACATGTTATTGATTTATACAGTTTTAATTGACTATAAATAAATTATGAAGATCTAGTGTCTGAGAAGAGTATCATAAATGTTGCCTGCCACTTCGCTGGCTCGGATATGTGGAAAGAAAGGATAGGAGGCAAGGATCGAGCTGCCAAAAGAGCATATCGCACTCTTAATAAAACAGAGACTTATCTCAGTATTTTGGATTAAACAAATTTGAACTCTATTGCAATGATTTAACACAAACATAATATTAGAATTTAGCATATACAATTAGAGTCGAAATTGCCTTACTTTCAAATTTCGAGTTAAGTCGCTGTTTTATTAAGAGTGCGATATTATCTCGGGCGACACACCGGGCGTCCGCGTCTTTCGATGCAACGCCCAAGGTACCGCTGGAAAGATGAAATAGCTAAAGACCTGAAAGAGGTGAATGTGCTCGATTGGTCTGACTTGGCACAAAATAGGAAGGAATGGCGCAATTTAATGTCGGAGGCCAAGATCCACTTTGGGTCGCAAAGCCAACGAAGTAAGTATAAATAAATTACCTGTTTATGCGTGTAACTGTTTAGTTTTTGTCGCTTATTTCACTGTTTCGCAGGGGTCAAATTCCAATTATATATCAACTCCCATATGTACCAATAAATACACTGCTATGAATATTAATGAACGATATGCATAATCGATAAACTAATCTTACGAAACGCACATTATATGACGTCAAAAATATGTATGATAACATGCTTGTGACTTTGGACCCGCTCAGATATGCGCCACACAAGATTGCGACATTACAAGTAAATAAATGCCTATGCAACGAGTCAAAGTCCACAGTTATACACAGAGTGACATTGATTCCGTAACTAGGATGTTCAAAGTCCGCATTGAGAAAGTAGGTGATCATTTTTTCGTCATCGTCTTTTGGCCGTGGCTAAGCTTGCTTGGGAACAGTACTTTTAAAACGTACGTGTGATGGGGTATTACTTACACGCCCCATATTATTTACTAGACTTTTTCTTCGGCTTCGATCGCATAAATGTAGGTTAGTTTAAGTTATATTAGTAACAGTACTTTCTTGTTGATAAATAGTATTTTATGTCCTTTTCTGTACCCCAAACAACCGTAATTCCGATTAACCGACATATGCGCAATTTCATGATGACCAGTAGTGTGAAAAGCGTAACAAACGCACATTCGCATTTATAATATTAGGTAAGGATTACAAGGGATTACAATATGTGACGGTAACCGCTTACCAATGACTAACGAGTGCTTATTAGTCAAAACTAATTTTTGATTCTTGTACAAAGTCCCAACTTGCGCATACGCCGAAAGAACAAACGAATTTACCACGCTTACGCTGCCTAACCTACACCGCCCCGCGGGGTGCGCGAATGACACACGTATCACGAGCTATATACATAGGTATATCTAAATATTTACCTACAATTATTGTCAGTACTAAGGTCGGCGGGTCAAGTGCTTGACGTGTTAAATTTATTGTGACGAATCTCATGATTACGCGCCCTTATCAATTGCGTTTCAGTTAATTTAAGTGAGTGCTGTGTGCGTAGCATCTATCAGTAGTACCGCAGCGATGGACGAGGCTTACCATTCGACTTTTTGTGGGACATATGCCTGTCTATTTTTACTAAAAAGTGAAAAAGGAAGCACGGACGATGCACGAAATACTGTGTACAAAATGTAAGAGCACATTTCGAACACGTAAAATACGGGTAAGTGCAAATGTAAATGTATATAATTCTAAATATTTTTAGATATTCGATATTTGTAAATATTGAATCGTAGTATATTGTACAACTGGGGTATATTAAAATTGGGTTAATTTTAAAACAAATTTCCTGGTGTTAATTCCTTAACATGCCTCGTTTATTTCAAACTTCAAATTCATTTGATAAATTATTTAACGCCATTAAATGCCAAAAGTAATGAAATAAATTAGGAATCATAGATTACCTGTTAAATAAACAGTTACAAAATCAAAAACATCTCATACTTACCTACTGTTTTTAAACGCCATCGATTGCTAACATGTTACTAAGTAGGTGGTACAATTAATTTTAATCATATCTATTAATTTTTAGCTTGTTCGTAACTAGAAAATATATTTAATCATGATCTATAAAAAAAGTTATAATAATTTGCATATCTTATTTATAGCATCAAGCTCGCATTCTCATATGATAATCTATTTAAACATTATTTACATGTGAGAGCAAAAACTTGTATTCATACTTTAATGTTAATGTTGTTGTTGAGTTTAACGGAACAAAGACGGGATTCAATGTCAATGCGCTCATACCAATACTCCGCTTAAGTTCTAAACTCTTAGAGCTAATCCAGTATAACTATTGGACGCTTACCGGATGATAAGAGATACCAACAATGACATACAACCTATATGGCCAAATGATCTATGATTGCCATGACGTAGCAGGTCTACGAGAAAGTTCTACGCGGCAGGAAAGCTTTAGTTGTATTAGAGACTCTTTTTGGCTTAGACCATGAACATTGATCGTTTTTATATCTTTTGCTTCCACACTTTTTTTCATAGATAGATAATAGCATTACACCGCATATAACAAAATGGCGGATTTGTTACTTTAACCAATATGTATCCAAAGTTCATTGAACTGCAGGTTTATACCGCGTGTAATAAAAAGCCGCAAATCTGCATATGTATAGTTTTATTTTATAGTGGTAAACACGTGCGTTCTGAGCGGCGTGGCGGATTGCGCCTGCGCCGCCGCTGTGAGTAATCGCGATACTCACGTGCTTAAAGATATGTTTACGAGCCACTGATCGTGTGAGCGACATGTTAATTCACACATACAAACTCGTGTGTTTGTTTACATTATATAGTAGGATCGCGCTTTAACTTTCTTAAGCTTTTGAACACAAAAATGTTAAGTAAGTAGGTATATGATGATATGATATGATATGATTAGTGTCTATGATTTTGAACTAATGAGTTTCACCGTTTTGCTTAACGGTTTTCTTTTGTTACGTTCTTGTACGTTCTGTTTTAGAATAACTAAGAATGTAAACAATACTCTTATTTAATAAACATTATTTACTTTACAATGTAGAGCTTAACTTGGCACTCCAGTTGCATGGAGACGAAGTTTATTTTCAATACAAGCTGCCAAATAAACATACGGTCCCATGGTAAGCGGTTAATGTCGCGTGTGGACAATTATTGTCATAGCGAAAGCACAAATCACGTGTTGACGATCTTTCAAAATGGAGTTACTGTACTGCAAGCGGCACTGTAACTGCATTTACTGTCTGTCTCTTGGGACATAGAACCCTGCTGAGGGCACAGCGATTTTTTAAAGAGTAATAATACCGCAGAACCGCCTAAGATTATTTAACTTAAATCTTCTAAAGATAAGCTTCAAATGAAAAAGCTAAAAAGGGAATCTCTTCAGAAATTTGAAGTAAAATTACTTTGTATTAATGTCAATTGTTTTGAAAATTATGTGACGTTAATCCCCTGAGCTCATAAATAAACAAACAACTAAAGACTCATCACTGGTTTAAATATTTCGCAAAGGCAACAACGATTATTTTATATCCAACAGGACTACTCCATGGGATTAAAAGTTACAACTAAGTACTTATTGATTGAGTGAAATGACTATTTCTTTTTGGTTTTTATTACAAAGGTTTTTATTACGTCATCACAGGATGTTGTGCTTAGTTCCCCTGACATTTATCAGAGATTTAATTTTTATTTTTTATTAATTTCAAGCTTATACATATACTCATCTCTAGTTACATTTAATATAATACAACAAATACGGTTATTACAATTAAAATGTAGTCATATACTTTACATGTTTTTGTATCTTAATATATCTATAACTTATATATTTTCATGTTTTGTCATGTGTTTGCGTTTGTGTATGTTTATGTTTTGTTTTTAGTGTTAACTTTACTTGCTATTTGTAGGCAAAATTCAATAAAGGCTTTCCTGGTCTTTTTGTTCATGAGTTGCTTGTAGAAGTTCTTTTTGTGAATCTCACAATCCAAGACATACTGCAGATCGTACTGAAGACACGTACAAAGGACATTTAGCATAGATGTGGGTGTGACCTTCAGTCAGAAATGTCTATTTATATTATTAAATCATTATCAAAGATGAAGCTACGAGCTGCAAGCGTCGCGCTAGCTTAATCCGGCACCGCTCTGACCTACATATTATACGCCGATATCTACCAGAGCTCTTAAATACTATAGATGATACTGCGCATTTATCTACAGATAAACAAGCTATCTAGGGAAAGTATACCCAAATTCCGAGAGCTTTGAGGCGAGTGTCCGCGAAAGAAGCCGGATGTTTTGCCACCTACATCGGTGACCTACACGTGTTACAATCTGAGTTTACAAAATGACTTTACACAACTAGTTCATATATTACAAACTCCACATCATTCGTTAACACGCGATGGTCACGCCACCCAGGGTTTGCCCCTTCCATCCTACCGAATTATTCATACCTAGTGTAACCAAAATTCTGAAATCTGATAGTACGACCTGGCTTGCAAGGTTTCGTAACCCACCTGGGGAATTTATGAGGTACGCAATGTCTGATGGTTGTTACACGTTGAATAACAATTATGTTAATAGTTCATCTTTCTCTTTAAAAGAGTCCTGAGTCTGCAGGTCAGTTCTGCTAAAAATTCAATCTCAAAGTCGGTTGTTGCCTCGCTAGTAACCATAGTAAGTATTTTTATTGTTATTTATTTATGGACTAGTTTGACAATACATTTCAATAAGTAGTGGTGTAGGTGCTTTCTCGCACAATGTGTTCTATTTGACAATTTCCTTCCAGAAAAGCCGAAACCTTTTAACCCGAACTGAGTATCAAATCTGGGACCTCTTGGTCGATAGTACGCCATTTAATTTTATATTATCCGTATCGAAGAAGGTTTATTCCTGACATCCCGATAATATCAAGCTATATGTGATTTTCTAGCCTGTTTTATATAATACAAACACACAACAAACTGTATATTTTGTTTCTATTTACAATATTTTAATTACCTTACATCAGTAGATAACAAGTTATAATACAATAGCTTAACGTGTATTCAATCAATTACTAAATGTACACCTACGGAATTATACTCATATCCTTATTTAACTGGCTACTCTACCGACGGTCACGCGTTATGAGTCGAACAATCTGACGCAAAAATATAATTATCTTAGTCATACCCCTGATTGTTATTAAACAGTTGCTAATATTCATTAGGTAATGTTACGTCAGCTTAAGGACGTCATTAATTGAATCTCATAAAGATATAATGTAAGTATACTTTGTCCACGTCGCTATCCTAGAAAGGTTATAAGTATAGGCATAAGCGTAGGGTAATTACTTCAACATAATATTGTATTACGTTTACGCGAAAATTATACATTGAAATTAAACAAATTTATACGGATTTTATCGCGTGTTTATTTTTTATAAGACACTATTATTACATAATTTTGATACTTTAAACTACTATTTTAATATAAAGTTACAAATAATAATTTAAGTTGTAAAATTATCTAATAATAGGGTTTTATAAAAAATTAACAACGCGATAAAATCCGTATATATTTGTTAAATTACACCAACATTTTGTTCACTATAACTTTAGGTTCACGTAATAAGGGACAAGCCTATTGTCGTCTAAAAATATATTTCTAATCTCCGAGCTGTTACCGAGAAATTCTTGAATGAAAATCCCAATAAGATATTACCCGAGTCAGAAATCAAACCTAAGTCTTCATGCACAGCAGTCGCATTCGGCGCTACTGAGGCAGACATATAGCTGTACACTCCATATGTCGTGAACATGACATTGACATTGTAGTTTAATAATTATTAGTACTTTAATTACGGTTATTTAAGTATAATTTATTATATTTACGTATACACATAACAACACCAAAGAACGATGGCCACTTCTCATATATTGAAAAACCTGACAATGAATTATTGTGTCTAATGATAAAATGTATGAAAGCAAGTACCTCTATGATGAAGAAATTATTTTGTAAAGACAGATTTTCTCATAAAGGCCTAGGAAATACGTAATACACCGGAATGAGTTACAAGGTTGCAGACTGCAATTTGACAGACCCGCTCATGTCCAATGTCACTGTCGGCGTCGTTACGTCAAAAACGTTCCGTTGCATCCTTGTCCAATGTTTGCAACGATACAAATACTTAATATTTTATTCAAATAACTTTTCTTCACATAATAATTTACATTATTTTATGATAAGTTTTTAAAGAATTGAATTAATTTATAATAAAATTAAGTTTTCCTCGAGATTTTGACGGAACACGCGATATTGATGTGGTGTAAGTAAAATGGAACGTAGCTAGACAAGGAAGTATTTTCGACCACAGACGATATAACAATGTAGCGAGTGAAAAAGATGCGTTCACGAGTTCTAAAAAAATCTTTACAAACGAAAATTTTTCTTTCCAAGACTTCTATAAAATATAATTGTTATGAAATCAACACACTGTTAAATACACTTAATTTTAAAATACATTTTATTTCTAGCCACCATTAGGTTCGAAATGACCGATGTTCTTTATTCATTAACAAGAGTACCGTATCTAAATAAAATCAGAAATATACATCGATGGTAATTCAGCCGTTATTAAACTTCAATATCATGTACCGCACGCACAACATGTATACTATGGATTTCCCCAAATATATTCTGATAGTATTCATGAAAGACTATTCAAACATCCGACCGGAATAATAAACGTTTATCGGAGTATTAGTGAATCATGATAAGTAGTAAGAAACGTAACATTACCTGGTTATTTTACCGCAACATTAAAGAGGAAGGGAATACAAATATTTTTTGAAACTGCAAATTATAATAGTTTGTTTGTTTGTTACGCTTTCAAGCCTGAACTGCTCGCCCGATCATCATAAAAGTTTACATACACGTTATCAGGGGTACAGAAAAGGCCTTTTACCTGTCATCCAGAAAAAAGTACTCGCCCCGAGAGTTAATTTATTGGCATAACCTTCATTAAAGCCAGCAATCTGCGGACAAAATCTAGTTGTCTTTTAATAAACATATTCAATTTCAAGATTAGTAATATTATTAGTAGTATTAAAATAGTTATATATAAAAGTCTGTTTCTAACATTAGCATTACATTTACTAAACAGACAGGTGTGTTCAGTGCGCTCATTCGTCAGCCGTCGAGTAGTTCCGCTAGCTCAGGCGGCACGCGGTGCGCAGACGCCGTCGGCGCGGGCGCCACGCAGTCTGCGCGCGCGCCACGCCTCGTGTCACGCAATTAGACAGAAGCGCGCGCCGCGCGCCGTTGTCTCTCACGTACTCAATGCGAACGTTTGCCACAGTAAAGGCTGAAATGTATTATCTAATTTGACACTACAAAATATTACATTATTCTTATTATTCGTAGTGATAAGATACATAAAAATGGTGCATGTACCTACATGGAAGAAATAATACGTCATTTCTCGAGACAGTGACACGTAATGCTAGTCAAGCGCGCCTAGCTCTTATGAATCATAGGAATGTCTTTATAACAAGATTTACTATCATAGCTACGCAAGTAATTTGATTGTCTTGAATGACACATTGATAGCTACTGAATAATGAATGTACCGATATTAAAATGTTATTGTATTTTTGTATGACTGTTTTATTTTTTGTTAACAATCGTTTGCACGTTCTGCCTTATTGTAAGATTGTTGTAGGTTATGAACACAGTACGCATCACTCATTTTTCTACAGGGCAAAATGATTTTGGTACCCTTGATAAGTTAAATACGAATCGGCTCAAAATGTATTTAATTACATCGAACTTGTAAGTGGATAGCTAACCTATATACTTTAATTGTCTTTTCTGGCTCAAAATCAAGCTGGTGTTCTACTTGAGTGTATACTAGCCGAACCGAATACGTCGTTGTTTTGATAGTAGCAACAAACGCAAATATCATATCAAATATTTATACTGATCAATAAGCCTTTAGTTGGCAAAGTTCCATGACTACGAGCTTATAGCCCAAGGTGTGCATGTATGTGTTCTTTATTTCTAAAAGATAACTAGGCAATATTTCTATGCCGCGGAGGACTTTACAAACATTTAAACAACGGATACAAGGAGCACTCCGACTTGAAACAACAATTTCTGTTCTGTTTGTTCCTGTTTTCTGTTTTTTAAAAGACAACTCTCGTACTAATCCCTCCAGACTCGATCATCATGAAACGAATCTATCATGAAACGTAAATTTTTTGAGCCGTCTTTTCGTAGCATGAATCAAACTTATACCTAAATTTGTCCTGAATTTCTTTACGTAATCTCTTGATTGCCCTTAACCCTATCATGGACCCATAATGGCCAGGCTCATTTTTAGCTTCGGCATAAAGAGATAATATTTCTTTGTAAGAAAGCAGAGCCACGTTAAACTTGGCCATAGGGTTAATTTCTTAACTTTTCCAGATGCGGCGGCTCCCAAGCACCCACACCACAACTGTTTTTCATTTACACACATATGTACGTAGTTTCACGCCAATATATGACACTGTAAAAAAAGTTTAAAAACTATAACCCGACTACGTAAAAAAGGAATCTAAAAGGACGATTTTAAAATTTATATTGCCTATGTCACCCGGGCCATTATTACGAATCTATTGACACCTCATTCATTAAAATCGGTTCAGTAGTTTACGCGCTACGGTGGAACATACAAACATACATACCCAGACTGCCAAAATCATTACCCTTCCTTTTGGCTTCGCCGTAGTCTGGTAAACATAGTTACTTTGCTTACTCATTTATAAATATTCTTGTATGAGTAGTAAAAGTACCTAACTATGTTTTACAGCCCACGTAATCGGGGGCGAAACAAATGCCGCTTACCGAGCACAGCTCCATCAGACTACGTAATGCTACTGAGAATAACTTGATAGAAAAGTCTAACATTTTGCCTGACCCCGGAATCGTACCCGTGATCTCATGCACTACAGTCGCATACAATGCTCGTCCTGCTGAGCCTTATCGGTACTTTGATCGTTACTCTAAAGGCATGACCAAAAATTCTACTAAGAGAGAATTTCATTTGATGGCTAACAAAACGTATTAAGCCGACCATTTTATAATCGAGGTGAAGCGAATATTTATATGTAACTTAATATAATATGAAGTAGTTTTAATATTTATAAACAAGTGAGAAACGGCAGTGAATTACCGCGAATCTCAGATTTCGAAAAAAAAATTATCACGTGGCCTTGAGGTCATAGGTCAAAGGTCATAGTCATTTCGGGGGTATATCGACTATGCTGAGACGAATGACGTTGACCGCTAGTCTCTAGGTCTTTCGGTTCTTGAGTTGAAAGTTTTATAACAGACGGACGGACAAAGCTGTTTTATAAGAGTTTTTTGAACTCTAAAACATACTGACTGCACGGCTGGCGTAGTGGTTTAAGTGTTTGCCTCGCGACTGCCGCCGCACTGAGTGTTGTGGGTTCGATCCCCATACGGGACAAAACTTGATTGCGTGATCCATTTCTTTGTGACCGTTGTTTGAATGTTTGTAAAGTCCTCCGCGACACAAGAATTATTCCAAATGCAGGAGTAGTCTTTTTTAAAAGAATTTGTAAAGTGTATTACTATTAATGATTATCAATGTAATAGTAACAATAATATTGTGTTGTCTATTATATGCGTACATATAATAGGCGAAACAGCGATAGCCTAGTGGGAAACCGTTGGACTGCCACGCAGAGGTCTTGAGTTCGAACCCAAGGCGCGCATCTCTGACTTTTCGAAGTTATATGCGTATTAAATAGTTAATTAACGCTTGCTTTAACGGTGAAGGAAAACATCGTGAGGAAACCTGCATGTCTGAGAGTTCTCCATAATGTTCTCGAAGATATGTGAAATCTGCCAACTCGCACTGGGCCAGCGTGGTGGACTATGGCCGAACCCTTCTCACAGTGACAAGAGGCCTGTGCCCAGCAGTGGGACAGTTTAATACAGGGCTGTTATTATTATTATTATTATATAATAGGCGCATATTATTGCACATAATAGAGAACTGAGATTCGAGTATAGGGAAAAAATAAAAAAATAATAATAATAGTTTGAGCTTTATTACAAGATAAATTAAACCAAAACATGTATGAAACTTATCGTGGGAAAATGTGGGTGAGTGTGCGACGCAATCCGTGCCAGTCACCGATGCGCATACGCAGTAAACATGCTCATAATGTGCCTACTATTTTACCGTTATACAGGAAAAGTGACACATTTTTAAAAAGGACGTAATATCCTGTTTTTGACGTCATCATTTATTATTTTTAATTAAACAGTACACTGCTGGGCACGACGGCTTTTCTCAGTGTAAAAAGGTTTACGCCATAGTCCACCATGCTGGCCCAGTAAAGGTTGACAGACTTCACATATATTTTAGGACATTATGGAGAACTCTCAGACATGTAGGTTTCTTCACTATAAATTGAAAATTTTTTTGACGAACATAAACATTTGCTCTGATATTAGCGTTGCTAAAATGTGATAAAATCTATAAATATGATACCATTCAGAAGGAATTTATATTATGTGCATATATAAATAATATAATATATGCATTTATATAGGTACTCACACGGTCAATAATTATAAAATTGATGGAAAGTTACTTAATATGTATTAGCAATTTTATAGATATTGACTACAATCACTACATGCTATAAAACAAAGTCCCCCGCCGCGTCTGTACGCGGGAAACTCAGAAACTACTGAACGGATTTTCATGCGGTTTTCACCAATAGACAGAATTATTCACGAAGAAGGTTTAGGTATATAATTTGTTACGGTTTTGTTCTACCCGTGCGATGCCGGGGTTAGTGAATTATAAAATTATATAAATATATTTTTATATACCGTTTTGAGGCGTGCTCATTTCTTACGCTGCACAATATAAAGCTTAAATACTTCATAGCAGACTCAATAACTAGTTTCTACTGAATGTCATTAAGATAGTCGTTATTACATAAATGAAAGAAAGGTCCATCTAACCTCAATTCTGCCGCCTGTCCGTCTATCACTTGATATCGACCGCTAGAAACTCATTTGTTCTACGCAACATCGTCATAAGAGGAAGTTGACAATTCTTCGAATACCTACAATTGCGCGTATGATAATGTAAAAACCGCATTCAGATGAACGCTTTTATGTTTTCCAAATGCATATTATTAAAACTGTGATCTTTTCCTAATATTGTATATAATATTATATTGTTTAGGCATACCTAAACATTCCTGATGCCCATATAACACAGGCTAAAAAGGCTTCTGAAGGCATACCTTTAGAAGCCTTTACTAAGTTATTTGGATTACTAGCTGTACTCTGCGGTTTCGCGCACGTTTATGATTACGTCGCCGCTCCCTTCTGGATAGGGCACCCTAATCACCTAGCGGTATGAAATATGCTTTACTACCTATTCTCACCAAAAAATCCATAAAATACACTAAATGTATACATAAAAAATCTTAAATATCGATAGAGCAGTTTCAGAGCTGTGCGACTACTAACACCGTGACACGAGATTTTTATATAGGTATATAGACTAGCTGACCCGCACAACTTCGTCTGATTCACATAAGAGAATTTTCCCCGTATTTGCAACATTTTTTATTGATGCGCCGCTCCTATTGGTCATAGTGTGATAATATATAGCTATAGTCTTTCTCGATAAATGGACTATCCAACACTAAAATAATTTTTCAATTCGAACCAGTAGTTCCTGAGATTACCGCGTTCAAGCAAACAAACAAACTAAAAACAAACGAACTCTTTAGCTTTATAATATTAGTATATATTAATGCACAAACAAAATTGATTAAAGTACTACCTACCTACTACTTTTGTCGCGCCAACGAGCTAAAGATCTAGAAACATCCTTTAAGACTGCGCCGAGTGAAATGTGTCAAAACAGGCGGTCACAGTTAAGTGAATAAAATCAACAGTTTTTGTTTAATACAAATATATAATACACATTTACCATAACAATGAATGTGTTTTCAATTACTCCGCGTAAAAAACTTAAAATAATTATTATTTTCGCTTACAAAATTACGTAAATTTGCGCGAAAAATGCAAAAACGTAAGCTTGTGTTACGTGATTTTAGATTATTACAGTAGATATCTATCCTATTTTACAGCTTAAACGAAACATAAATAGTTATATTACAATTTGTCCGTCCCAAATACTTAAGTTTTTGTTTGACAATAAAGATAAATATTCATCAAGAAAGCACTTAAAATCCTCCATACAATTTTACTATGGCGGCGGCGCGCCGCTCGAGGTCTGTCGTTATCTATCTTACGCTCGGCGCAGTCATAAGCCACAGAAGATTGCAAGTGCAGACTTTCTGA
Organism: Catocala fraxini; assembly: GCA_930367265.1. Lineage (NCBI taxonomy): Eukaryota > Metazoa > Arthropoda > Insecta > Lepidoptera > Erebidae > Catocala > Catocala fraxini. Next base: position 19,276,552 of record OV884039.1, on the reverse strand, counting down.
TGGTATAGAGATACATGAAGTAGACACCTGTAAAGCAGTTTTTACAAGCACCTACTTAATCCAAATAATTAATTAATACTAATTACAATTAGACAAGTCTAATTGCAATATAAAAACATTATTTATAATACATCCACTTATTGTAATTAATGGGTATTATGACATTACAGTAATAAATCCCGTGTGACATAAATGCAGGCATGCTAACTAATGTAATGACTGTGATTATGAATCGGTTTACGTTTGAATGTTTATATGCATTTATTCCTACGTAGTTAACAGTAGATGGTATGAATAACATAGGTACGTAATAAAACGTTAATTTATGTTCATCCCCGAAGAAGAAGGTAGAGTTGCATTACGGTCTTATAGCCAGTTGCGCTCACTGATGGGTAAACGATTAGCAAGGTTAAGCAACGTTGGGTGCGGTCAGTCTATAGATAGGTGACCGCTTAGTGGTATTTCATCTGAGCGTCTCCGTGCTTCGGAGGGCATGTAAAAAGTCGGTCCCGGTTGTTGTCAAATTGACAGCAGTCGTTAAGCCATATTAGGGGCCTACGGGCGGCTTGAACAATTACTCTTGACAACAGGTTGGCCACTAACCACACGAAAAGAAGAAGAACGCCAGTAATTATTATGAAGATCTCAAGTAATAGGGGATGTGTTCGCAGGCTCTGTGCTGCTACTGAAGTATTTCATAACATAAATCCGATAACACTGCCTGACCCTGCAAAGGAAGTGCGGACCTCACGGTCGAACGCAACTAACTGAGCGTGGCATTTAATTGAAGAGATATTGGCAATCATTTTTATTTTTTATGTGCACTACATAGACGTGTAATCCTATAGATATTATAAATGTTAAAGATTGTGAAAATGTTTCGATGTTTGTTTTTAAATTCTATTAGGTACTACAAGCAACTCCAACCATAATTATGCGTAAACGGTATGTTAAGGACGGAATGTTCACAAGATTGTATCAAAATTGGATAAATAAAATATATTTTATAGTTTATTTTAAGTTTAAGATACTTCTTATCACGGAATAAATTCCACAGGATCGCACTAAAGGTAATGCGATGCTGGATGGTAGTTTTAAATAAATGTTATTAAACAATTAAAAAGAGTGGCTGTGAATTTCTTGCAGGTAACTTGTCGTAATGAACCTAGCAATTAACCTAAACTTAAATTCAGTAACAGCACTTAACTCAATAACTTTTGTAGTTCACGAGTGTTACTTTGTGACCTAAATGATTAAATGAAAATGAAAAATCTTTATTTATCTCAAAACAGTTACATTCATTATAAATGAGACATCCCCAGTAAGTAATTGATAATACTTACTGCTTGCGTCAACTTGCGTCAATGCTTTCCGCCACGTAAAAAAAAAGGGGCTATGTCTTTCTCTTTCCCTTAATTATTAACAATATTGAGACTAATGTTTACAAAAAATAAGATAAAATTACAATTAATTTAAAATTAAATATAGAAAGAAAATACAATGACTTATAAACTAATTAGTATAAAGGTTTTTGAATTTGACAATACTGTAGTTTAGATTTTAATAAAATATCGGCCCTGAGAATCCTCTAAATATGTGTGTATTTTTTTTAGCTATTCCTCGTATATACTTCTGATTAAATTTGTTGGGGTTACAAGAGACAGTTGAGCTTTCCCCGGAACTTCACGAGTGTCATAACTCGGCGTTTTCTATAGTCACTACTGCTGAAGCTGGCAACACAAGTGTTACATTTCGGATTAGCCAAATAATATCCTCTAAATGCAAACTTTAAATTGAACATACCTTCATATTCTCCAGGAAGAAAATGTAGTAGCACAACCAATACGCTGACGAAAACAAGCATATAGTTTTTAGAATCATTTAAATTTCCAAAGAATGCATTTGTATGCAAACCGGTAACAAGAATAGACAAATCATTAAGAACAATAACGTCGAAAAATCCCGCATTTTAATATATGTAACACGTCACACACGTGTTTCTTTAGGTTTGTGATGTCAGTGGATAAGTGGCGTACGTGCGGCGTAGCATATACACAAGGCACGTTAGTTATTCACAAGGGGCCTATCGCGGCCGTGGCATTCACCCGCCTTCGTATCTATTGGGCAAGCTGTGTTTGACATAGAACTTATGAATGAATGCTGACTAAATTGGGTACAAGTGTGACGTGTGTTTGATTTTATAGGTGTGATTGGCTAGCGGTGCGAGATAGTTTTGTTTCGAAATACTTGTTAATAATATAAATACGCTTGTATATCTCTGAAGGGAAGGTATATATGTATATGTATGTATCTTATGTGGGGGCCAGTCAGTGCAGACCGGCGACACTTCGACCCAGTGGGATCTTTTGTGTCGACACTCTCCCAATAACGACTGCCATATATGTTCATGGCAGCCGGGACCGACGGCTTAACGTGCTCTCCGAGTAAAGTAGTGAAGGGTAGGTAGAAGTAATACCCACTTTTCTCAAGTTATGGTTTTAGTCATCACGTTATTACGTTTTTAGAATGTAGCCTGTAATTAAGGTTTTCTTAACTAAAACCCAATATCTTTTTTCCCGACAAGAGCATCGAACCAAGGTCATTTATTATTCATTGTACTAGTAGGCAGCATTCATGTTAAGATTCTCTCTTATTATATTTAAACAACTGACAAAAAGACTCGGAACAAAACGAATCACACAAATCTTTCTTCCGTATGGAGATCGAATTCGCAACACTCAACGCACTGACAACGGCAAGGTGACCATTTAAACCATTACGTTATTTGTGCAGTCACCCATCAATCACTGCACGGACAAATCTGAGAGATCTTACCCGATCAACCATCAGGAGTTTACTGTATAGACCATTGTTTTTACTTGTTCTTTTTTGTAAACAAACAAATCCTTAAGACTGCGCCGAGCGTAAGACGCGGTTGGACTGAATGACAGAGCTCGATATTCAAATCGGCGCGCGGCCGCCATAGTAAAATTGTATGGAGGATTTGAAGTGCTTTATGTGTACCTTTATGTCAACCAATAACTATTTATGTTTCGTTTAAGCTGTAAAATAGGATAGATTTCTACTGTTATAATCTAAAAATCACGTAACACGACTTTACGTTTTTGAATTTTTCGTGCAAATTTACGTAATTCTGTAGGCGAAAATATTAATTATTTTAAGTTTTTTACACGAAGTAATTGTAAACACATTCACTGTTATGGTCAATGTATATTTTTTTTATATTTGTATTAAACAAAAAGTGTTGATTTTATTCACTTAACTGTGACCGCCTGTTTTGGCACATTTCGCTCGGCGCATGTAAATGTAAAAGTTTGTGAGTATGGATGTTCGTTACTCTTTCACGTAAAATCTACTGAACCGATTGCGATGAAACTGAGACCTGGATTCACACATAGGCTACTTTTTATCCCGATATTCCCACGGCAACGGGACTTACGCGGGTGAAACCGCGGGAAAACTAGTTCTTTATAAAAACTAAAATACATTTACTGCTTATATACGTTTATTAATAAATTGAGATGACAAAAAAATACAATACCTACATAAAAATGGGTCTCTAGGTACATGTTGTATTTTACCATCAGTACGCCACATTTGTGTACTAAATACGACAAATAACAACAAAAACTGCTAACTCTGTGGGTCCGGCCGTTATGGTCCCATACCGGTACGCCCCCGGCCGGAACGCACCCACAGTGAAAATTCAAAACCACTTGTTTTCAACACTATTTGCTCAAGTGTCTTCTCCGGTTGTTTTACAATGGGACCGTCTCGGGGGGCGGGGTCGTAGCGGAATAACAAATTTTCACTGTGCGTCACGGCCGGGGGCGTACCGGAATGGGACCTTAACGGCCGGACTCAACTCTGTTACGTAGCAACGATGTCGTACGGGAATCACATTTATAACGTCAAACCCATGACGAAAATACATAGTATTATCGTCATGAATATGTAAAACGAACGTTTGTGTTTAAACATAGCTTAGCAACAACCAGTTTACCAGGGTACTGACGTGAACGTTAAGAAGACGCGTCCTTCGTAACCAGTTTCATATTCATTATTTGCGCAGTTCTTAAGAATGCATCGTTTATAAATAGCTAATTTATACAGGCATCTATCAACTGTATCTCGTTATAGACTAATTAAAGAGTAAATCTGTAAGTATTACCTACAGACTAAATTTTACCCTTGTTGTGTTTTAACCTTCATTTAGGGGAGTGAAACATAAGCTACATTTAGTGAATATATTTTTTTATTTCTTGGGAACAGTACTTTTCCTGGGTGAAAGATACCGTATGTTCTTTTCTGTACTCCCGACAATATGTATGCAAAATTTTATAATGATCAATCGAGTAGTTAAGTTTCGAAAAGCATAACAAACAAAAAAACTCACATTTGCATTTATAATATTAGTTAGGATTGGGATTAATATGCTAGGAGAAATCTTTGTATCTACCTCTTTTCAAGCACATTGCGCTCAGGACATGTAAGAGAATCAGATGTGAGGAATGTAAGATTTGGCGTAGTCAAAGTTTATATGGAGAAAAAGTGCAGACAGCTAAAATTTATGAAAGAAAAAATCACATACTCGTAAATAGTCGCACGTGGTTATCCGCGTTATCTTATTATTTATATATAAGTTACGTGTATCGTCGTAGGTGTACGTTGAAGACATTTCATTACAGACAATCTTAATACTTTGTCCGATCCAGGAATTGAACCTAAACAGAGTTCGATTGTCACGATTACGTACAAACACGTGTCACGTGCCTAACGAGGTAGTTTATATTATAATTATGTAGATTTTAGTAGTTTTAAATTAATATCTTATAGAAAGCAGCGAAGTATCATAATATTATACCAATTCTTAAAATACAAAGATCATTAAATAAAGTATTTAAAAATTTACACGAAGAACGTGTTTTAAATTTCATATTATAATGTGAGTTCGGTATAAGATCGGCATTGCTGCATAATTAAGGATATTCTTATTTTTGTATTCGAATCGAAAAAAATCTTAAAGACATCGCGCGCTCTAGACATAATTCGTGCTTCACGGAGAACTTTACACACATTCAAATAACGGATGTAAAGAACACCCAGACTCGTAGCAAAATTTGTCTATTACACATATCTTTTTCAGGTGATCGAATACAACACTCTTTGTGGTTAAAGTAGAAAAGCGACCAGGTTAACCACTACGCCATCCAATGAAATAAAGTTTTAAGAACATTTTTTGTACACATAGCAACACGTCAACCTATACTCCACTTGGTTAGGTACTTAACTAAAGGTAAACACTCTTGATGTGACTTTTTACACATACACATATTAAACAAATAAACTACCGCTTAAACTAACGGTTCAATTGATTTAGTAATCGTTATTGTTGTATTTACATATCTTTGTATCTTTTAATTGAATTTTATTTTTAAACTGAGTTTTTAGATATAAAGACACATCAAGATTGTTTACCTTTAGTTAAGTACCTAACCAAATGTAGTATAGATTGTTTGGACTTTGAATTATTAGAAGTTGAACGCTGCGAATATATGCGTTATATTTTTGTTACGCTATATCCTTACCATTACATCGACACCACTATGCACTGTCCCTTGCCGTCAATTCTCTATTTTGTATGTAGCGTATTTATGCATATATAGGCTGTCTAACTTGATGTGTAGCCGTGTGTACTACAAATGCGGTAAACCCGTCTGCCTCGTATGGTTACTAATTTAAAATATGGCAACACAGAGAAACTATTTACATATATGTACCTAATATGACATGTTTCTTTGTAACTCATCGTTTCCAGAAATTGATTTGAGTGACAAGAAGACCGGATTACCAGCTAGCAGTTTGGCGTTTTGTCCGTAAGACAGCAATGGGCTTGCTTTTCCTTTTTTATTTATAGAGAACTTATTTAGATTTTGTTGTGGAAAGTAAATACCACATTGCTCGATCCCGAATTAACGAACCCGAATAATGCATCATCTTTGGCAAATTTGGCAATTATAAAAGAAAGGCTGGTGCCTTATTATTACTATTCGGTTGTTATCTATTAATATTGTAAGCAGGAAGATTTGTTTTCGTATTTGATAAACTCTGAAGCTACTGACCCGATCTGAATAAATCTTTCACCATCTAAAAGCTACTTTGTCCAAAAGTAACATAGATAATATAACATCACGCTACGAGCTACAGGAGCGCAGCAGTAATCATAAACGTGGGTGAAACCGTAATAGACAGCTAGTATAAAATATAAACACGTTCGTTGTATGCCAGGTGCATTCCACAATAGAATAATAATGATTTTGCGGTTACTGGTGACCGTGGTGATGTTCAAAACATTGAATAAGCACTAATAAAATAACTATGATGTATTGAACCACAGAACATGTTGAACAATCCTAATATTTGTTACTCTTTCACGCCTTAACTACTTGACCGATTATCATGAAATTTAGCATACACGTTGTCAGGACAGAAAAGGGCATAGGGTACCTTTCATTACTGCTACTAGCCTAAACATAAAAACTTCTTTGAAAATATTTTTTAATAAGTAACTTAACCTACTTGGATAATATCGACATCGCAACAATAACAAGACTGAACGACTAGGTAATGATCTCAAATTTCTCTACTGTCAAAATTAAAAGATATTTTATTTACTGTTTCATTAGATTTTGCTCGCGTAAAAGTAGGTTATGTTGTGTTAGTAACAGTCGGGCACGCCACGATCGTGACGGTAAGTCCCGTTTTTGAGGAGTGGCTGGAGAGGCGGCATGGCGCTCTTACCTTCCGGCTGACACAGGTAATGACTGACCACGGTTGCTTTGGCCACTTCCGGCCGGCAAGAGACGCCCGGTTATCACCACTGCGGCGACTGCCGCCACGTTGTTGAGGACACGGCGCAGGGTATGCATTAAAGCATTCCCGCAAGTAAAAAAATAATAATTTAATAACAATACTTTTTCTGAATTAAAGGTAGGATACCTTTCATTAATTAAAAGTATATCCTTATATCCTTTTCTGTTCTCTTGAGAAATGCGTAATTTCAAATGATCGATCGAGTAGTTTAGTCGTGAAAAACAAAGAAACTCATATTCGCATTTATAATATCAAGTTAGGATATTAAATACCAATCAGTCATTATTATGCTCATCTGTACTAATATTATAAAGCTGAAGAGTTTGTTTATTTGTTTCTTTGAACGCGCTAATCACAGGCACTAAAAAATTTCGTTCGAATTGAAAAATATTTTAATGTTGGATAGCCTATTTATCGAGGAAGGCTATAGGCTATATATCATCACGCTACGACCCACGGGGGCGGCGTAGTAACTATAAACGCGGGTGAAACCAAGGGCATAGCTGATCTCTTTATATGTGAATTTCTTGTACTTTTTAATTTATCGTACTTAGTCTATCCTGACGTTGGCATAATTATCAATAAACGATGGAGTCATTTTAAGAAAAAAGTCGAATTTATAGTTGTAAAATATTTTTGACACCACGTCTTCCATTAAAAAGGTGGGACTTCGGACTCTGACTCGACGGCGAACCGCAACAACAGTAGCTCTTACGTCACTCTACTGTTAAAGCGTAGTACTACCCTAGCGCGTCGGCTGTCTCGTACCGTCACCAATTAATTTAACTTATTTTCTGCCTTGTAGATTGTATTTTAACTTGGTTTAGTTTACGATGGAACTGGCATGGACGGTGTAATGTGTTTAAAAATTGGTATTTCATAAACATAATATGTAAACCCATAAAAATATGTAAGACCTAAAAATCTTAATAGGGTTGCAAACAAGCATGCAGCCCGAATGATTGCTGCACCGGCAAACCTAATCGTGCAAAAATGAAGTCATTGATCTGCTGATGTAAATAATGTCATTGATCTTATAGGAATCTAATAAGGCTATGAGATCCCTAACCTTCACAGGAATTCAAAAGGCTTTTGGGTTTGATCTTTGGCATATATAAGAGAAGAGGGCAAGTGAGCCGTGGTTACCACAGAAATTACTGGTGTGTTTTTTTAGCCTGGTTGATGTAAAATGAATTGTATTCCATTTACGCATACCTCTCCACGGGAAAAGGGACTCGGTTCCCTCCTAGCGACCTTGTGCCGGTATTTGCCAAAGCAACCGTGCCCTGACAACACCTACACAAGTTGAAAGGCAAGGGTCCCATGCTGCCGCCTTCTGGTGCTCACCCTAGGATTTTAGGTTTTACCTTAAAATTATAGAGTGGTATATAGATTATTGCCCTTAGGGAGCAGAGGCCCACTCTAAAAAATAACTAGATACACCAATCATCTTTTATTGGGAGATTTTCATCAGGCATAAGCGGAGCTCCGCTGTGCCAATATCTCTCTAATTCCACTTCGTTATCAGTAATATCTATTAATAAACTACTGTCGCCAGGCCATTTCTGCTAGGTGATGACATCTCCGATTGTTTGATAGTGTTGCAACACATACCAAGGTCACCCGTACGATGCTCGTATCAATTAGTTTGGAAGTCTTGTACGAGCGTCGGGCGCTAACATTCGGCGCTGCATAACTTTACATATCGGATATGTCTCGTATTTAGCTAAATGACGTCGTTTCATTTGCATGTACTTGTGCCACACGCAGTTGTGTTGTATGAGGTTCTTGTCTCAGCTCCGTTAAGGTATACACGATGCATGTTGCTAGCGCGGGCTGCATGCGCAAGCTACTTGCGCGGGCTTCATGCGCGAGTTAATCGTTTTGGTTCCTTGTTCATAAGGCTCGTATCAATGTTAGTACTTGCACATGTTATCCGCGAAGTTTACAAGCTATAAAAGTAGTTTTATTTAGTTAGTTATAATCGTAAATAGGTAAATAACCTAATTATTACAATAAGGCCAGATCGGAGTTTGGTTCTGGCTGGCTACTCCAGGTGTGAGATTATTTGTGAGGATTCCTTCAATGCCCATATTCTCACACCAGGAGTATATATAGATCTTTTAATACACGACCTATAATTTCTAGCTACCGCCCACTAGGGCTCGTGCTCTGCTAGGAAATACAATTGTTATTAAAGTCCAACACCATTGCTTGACCAGGGACTTCAGACAGTATCTATATATAGTAAGCATAAGCAAATGGCGCCATTTTTAATAACAGCTATTTACCATTTACGAAATACTTGAGGAGATGGCACCTTTGGGCGTAGGACCTTGGTCTATTTCTATTTAAGAGCATAAAAAATTACGGACATGACCTAATTTCTTGCACGTCCAAATACTCACGCGTATACATACATAGGTACGTGGGACGTGTATCACGGCGTCTGCTGCCGTCTCTGATGAGTACTTGACCGCATGACAAGCAAGATGTCACAATGACCTCATTCGTTACATTCACAAGCTTCTAGAATGTTCTTCGAGACAGTAACGGAGAAAGTAGTCTGAGTAATAATGCGTAATTCTTACAACAGCTTGTTATGTATGTTGTGGTGCTTGTCTGCACATCTGACAGGCGATTGATACGAAACTAGTTAGTAATGCCAGGCCGTCACGTTCCTACATATTTTCATGTCTTTGTCCTCGAAGCCCTTCGTGGATAACGAGATGGCAGACGTATAATACCTGGGGCGCACTGAAAGTTTTGCACTTCTGGCTTCTAGGAAATATTTGAATTTAGGTAGAATGTTATATTTTTTTAAACATTACAAACGAACTCATAATTAAAAAAAAAAATTGCGGGTAATCACTTGTCAATTATTTTTTATCACACATTATAAAGTGCTCCGTACGCAAAGAAAATGGAATTGACTCGAAAACATTTTAGAGCGATGATTTTTTATGATTTTAATAGTGCTCTCTCTTCGCAAGATTGTGCCGCTTGTCTTCATAAAGCTTTTGGGAGGGAAGCACCCCATATAATCATTGTGAGGCGATGATTCGCTGAATTTGAGAGAGTTCTAATTTCTTTAAATGACGGTATTTTCGTGAAGGCTGGCCTTTAACTGCCACCAACTAAAATAATGTGGTAACTGTTAAGCAGCTAATTGAAGAAAACCGAACTAGAACTCATCACCCATCCTACACATAGCCCGGACCTAGCACCCTGTGATATCTAAATTTGTCCTAAAATCAAAGATTTGATGAGAGGTTTCACTATTACCAACTCCGAAACGGCAGTGATGGCGTTCAAACAGCACGTAGAAAACATGCCTTCAGATCTGTGGTCCTCGTGATGGTTCGATCGAATGAAAATGTTTTTGAAATGTAAAAGAGAGAGAGAGTAAGTACTTTGAAACACAATAAACATAATATTTTAGTTATAACGTGTTTTTTTATAAGTTACGCAAAACTTTCAGTGTGACCTACTTATACTCACATTTCGCGAGCTATTATTTTAAGTCCCATGTAGCCTTTTGACATATACCGGACACATTCCCAGACTCTGTGTCACAACACTTGCCCGATGCTCAGCAGTCGCATGCACTACCGTTGTGCCACCAAAGTATCAAGTACATGGCTAGGAATCCCAGTTGGATTCGAATGCGGTCGAACTAATCCTATATACCCGCAGTACAGGCTTAGCTTCGTGCGGGAAATTTAATTGATTCAGAATAATTTTGAACATTGTAAAGAAAATCTTGATTCTTAAGACCTGTGCTGTAATTATTATTATATAAAAAACATCATAGAAGCAAAAGTAGAAGGAATGAAAGGAAGGTAGACCCAGAAGGGCATTCACAGATCAATTAAAAGAAAAGGCCAAAGTTATGTGTTGGAGGTCAAGGTATTGGCCGAAAATCGGAAAGATGGCGTATACTCCATCAACAAGAGCAAAGCTCTTAATTATAAAACAGATAACAATTATAATCATTGATAAATTATAATTATTTCTAGTCATAAATGTTGTTATTATAAAATCTTTTATCCAGTACTTTAACCAAAATTTACACCTGCATCTAAAATATAATTTCTCAAGTCAGAGCAATTACCTATTTAAAATTAAACATCGACTTCTTTTAAGTTTAAGTGGTTGTCTACTAACAAGATAATTGATAGTTAAACTAATAAATAAATAACGTTTCATAAGCCACCGTAGAATTATCTTCATGTCCAATTATAAAACACAACCCGTATTAAGTACTTAACACCATCTACATATACCCATCTATATTATACAATAGAAGACTGTGCGTATTCATACTATACAAAGTATAATAACGCTTATTTGATAATGAAGGATCACATTCATTCATACTTGCGGGCAAGCTAACCACAGCTACATGTATATGTATGTGTGGATTGACCGCAGGCAATGCTGCGGCATATTAACGCATGCTCACAATGGTCTACGTGATTGCCTCGCTCCGTTCGTTGTGATGCCGGCTATTACTCATACTACACTTCCAAAATTGACACCCAAACGAAATCCAATTTCGGGAATTATTTCACAACATTCCGTGCTCTTGCGCATCCCTAATCCCTACAAAAAGTTAATGAAGCGGTGTAGCAAAGGGCCTTCTACCATTTCTGTGCCGCCCATTGACGGACAGGCGATGGTTTTTGACCTCTTGTTTCTTAAAGGCATTCCGAAACTCTTAGTCAATGGGATACGGGATACAGGTACGTGCACGTAGCAGCCCTGTGCTCCACTAATTACAGACCACTCTGTCGATGAAACAGTACTTGTTACTGTCGTTTTTACTAGTATCATAAATGTGTATCAAGTCTTACCAGTGAAAGTATATAAAATATGGATGTAGTACATTTCATAGGTACTAACCACATTTTATTATTGACACCACAGCTACTTACCCATTTCTACTTGGTAACTTCAAGAATGGACGTTAGGTACTCTTAATAAGGCAAGATAGCTATTACCTACCTGTTTTGTTTTACAGTTTATTTACTTGCTATCAATGTCAAGAACGTAAATCCATTGATACGTTGCTATAGCGACACGGCTTAGTTTTATTAAGACTGCGCCGAGCGTAAGACAGATAATGACAGAGCTCGTGCGGCGCATATTCAAATCGGCGCGCGGCCGCCATAGTAACATTATATGGAGGATTTGAAGTAATTTTTTGATAAATATGTATCTTTATTGTTTATTTATGTTTCGTTTAAGCTGTAAAATAGGATAGATTTCTACTGTTATAATCTAAAAACCACGTAATTTTGTAGGCGAAAATATTAATTATTTTAAGGTTTTTACACGGATTAATTGTAAACACATTCATTGTTATGGTAAATGTATATTTTATATTTGTATTAAACAAAAAGTGTTGATTTTATTCACGTAACTGTGACCGCCTGTTTTGGCACATTTCGCTCGGCGCAGTCTTAAGCCCCGCCTACTGTGTGTTGATTCCGTAGTACCTACCACTTTTTAGAAGTGAGAATACTTCCATGTTTTAACTTTCACTGATTGTTACTACAATTGTTTCGCTTGATGACTAATGAACCTTAAGCATCGATTAATTTTGATTAGAGGATGCGTGAGTCAATAATAGTTAGTGAGAAGATGGAATAGACATGCACTGCCCACGTGCCGGAGCTATGTCTTACGTCAAATGCTTAAGGATATTTACGATAGCGTCTGACGCTCGATTCAACGAAAGTTAATGTATGTGTAGAACTGTCAAATATTTGTTCGTGTGTTGCGATAGTTGGGAAACCCGGGGAAGTTAGGCCATGAACGGTTTTACTATGCGTCAAAAGCTTTATTCGTTGAACACTTGAGGGTCTTCAGACGCTGAGTCATACTACCAAGAAGGGTGATCAATCAATGAAAGCTTAGTGAATGAGATTACAACATTTAATTTGTTAGCTCCCATTCGGGGTAGTTTCCATTGTGTTGCGTGCGGCCAAACCGAAATCTACAAACAAACAGATCATATAATTTATGGTTATTTTCTACTTAATGTTAATTTTGACAAAGCGGGCTTAATATGCTCATCAGTTGTAATCTTGAGCTTTACTAGCCATTTCTTTAGCGATAAGAAGCAACCGGAATCTATTTTTAAATTTCCATTGAATTAAAGTGACAGATTAGTGTATGCCAATGCTCTGGAACATATATTTGTGTTAAAGAGAATTCCAGCAGGGCTTTAGTAGTTATTAATTTAAAATTATTAACCTTATAATTACAGCATTGGCGTAAGCCAGTGCCAGGTTCTATTCCCAGGCTAGGTGAAATTATTTTTTTCATAAAGTAATTCTCAATAACAGCCCGCAATCTTTGCAGTCAATAGGTTATAATAGAGTCTCCGCTGGTTAAGCGGTGCTTAAAAACCATGTCTGGTGCTAAGAAGGTGTGATGCACCACTGTCAAGTACCTCTTTGCATAAATAGGCGTGAAATAATTTTCATGATAAAAGTTCTATCGTGACTAGAAAGTAATTGTTGTGGTCTGCAGTCGTGAAGTCACTTACATCTATTTATAAGCTATTCAATTATATAAAAAGCTTTAATATTTCACAGTTGCAGTAGCCGCGGCTCTGGTTCAAAGATCGATTTAAAGAAATAGGCATACCTACTGTTGCGTCGCAATATATATTTGTTAACATTATGTTTATTAAACATAATATTCACTTATATAATAAGAATAGTGATATACATAACGTAAACACTAGAAATAAGCATAAATTAATAGGCCCATATCATCATTTACATAAATTTCACAATACATTTGCGGGACCCGGTATGCGTTTTTTTAATTAACTGCCAGTTAATATAGCATTGCTTAAATTTAAAAGCGCCGTTAAAATACAACTTATTCGGAAGGTTTATTAATGTTATTATTCAGTCAACGACTATTTAACGACAAAAACTCATGGAACTAGTTGCTTGTTGTATTCAGGATTCAAAGATCTGTATTACTTATAAGTCAATTTAGTAATGTAGTAATGTAGATTAGAAGTCACAAAGTGTAAGTGTATGCACCATCATGCCATTCTACTGTCTATTTTAGATTTATAAAAATATATACCTTAGCTCAAATTATTTCATCTCTATAATATTATTAAGTTATTATTTTGATTATCTTTATTTTTTATATTCAGTAGTTTATGGCATAATGGCTGCAACACCTTGTTAATCTGAGTTGTGAAATACTGAAATTATATTTAAAAGGCAATTTAGTAGAGTGGCCGTGGGTTTCTTGCAGGTTTCTTCTCATAGGCTCTACCCTTTGCCTGAACCTAGCAACTAACCTAAATGTAGCTTTAGTAACTTAGTAAACTCACTAACCTATATATTTTGATGTTCATAAGTGTTACTTTGTGATCTAAATAAATAAATTATTTTTTACTTTGACTTTGCCACTTTATTACATAATTTATTAAACTTTACTAATTTTTAAGCTAATTAAATTATTATTAAACCTATTAAAACTATTTAGATTTAATTTAATTTTACACTTTCCCTGACGTTTCGGTTGCTTTTCAGCAGCCATGGTCACGGGAGACCATCAAAATTATGTAATAAAGTGTCAAATAAACAACGCGATAAAATCCGTATATAATAGTTTAATTTCAATGAATAATATTCGCGTAAACAGAAGACAATTTCATATTTTACCAAAATATAAGGAAGCAACTTGTACACAAACCAATTTTTTATAAACGAGCTTTAAAAATACGCAGAAAATTGAAATTTGAAAAAAGTAAAGATTAAAAATAATACGCGGTCCCCAAAGTTGTCCTAAACGACTCAATTTCTGCAAAATTGTGGAACAATGAGTGTGTTTAACGACCGGATGCGGGGCCCAAATATTTTTGTTCGCGCGTCATACAATAGCTGGCGCATGCGCTTTGACGTACTTAGCGCCGGCGCTTGTACTGAATTGCCAGCCACCCGTTAATTGCTTCCAGTAACACCACAGCCTTTGAAACAATTGGCTTAAATCTCCCCAACTGTCATGCCTGGGCATTCACAAACCAATTCTGTGAACTATGCATATTTTTTTCTCTTTTATTACACTTTTCTGGTAATTATGAGTGAATCAATGGTCAGGTAAGTATTTCTAGGTGTTAACTGTGAGTTTATATATTAATTCTATTGATATAACACATTTTAGTGCCCATACAGAATATGTTAAGTACCATGAATTACGGTTTTTATTTACGGTTAACTTTGAGTCATTACACTCAGTACTCTTGTCATAAAGCTGGGCTGTAAAGATTTGCACTCGGTCGCATTGCTACCGCAGCCGCGGTTTTAATCCCACATACATTTGTACGTGGGATTAAAACCGCATTTGATTGTTCCTAAATATTGGTGAACTTTGTGTGTATTAATTATATTGTATAAGGTTACATAATTACTTTATTGTAATAAATAATGATCATTGAATGCAGATTGTCGCGAAACAGCATTAACATCACCGCACTCACAAAATGCGGGAAGGGACTCTCTTAAACTTTAAACCAGAAGTTTATATTTTTGCAGATTAATGGAAGGTATTATTATTAGTAGAATGTATCTATGAGGTATTGTAAGGAGAACGCATCAATGCTATATTTTAAATTTATGACATGTTATTGTGATTAAACAGTGTGATTGGCACGTTTGGCAAGTTGTACTATTTAATCTAAAATAAATTAATAATAATAAATAAACTTAATTTCCTTATTTTTAAACAGACTGCATCTGCTCTAGTATATTTTACATTCATTGGGAAACATAGAACCTCGGACGACTTCACAAATATTTGGAACAACAATTTGTGGGTCACACAAATCTTTTGTCGCGTATGAAGATCACACCGACAACACTCACTAGCAATGACGAGGTGACCACTTGAGCCGTTGCGCCAGCCTTGCAGTCAAAACTGTTTAGTTTGTGGTGGGCTCCTCGTCACTACTAGCTTACCAAGAATTGTGAGAGCCATCCTCATACGCGACAAAAGATTTTGTGTTTATAAGATGTTCTTAAAATAAAGTGCTCTATATTTATATTTACATATTCTTGAATAAGTATGGATGGCCAATAATTCTAGCAATGATACCTATATTAATGTATTCATATCACAAAGTATCCCGGATTAACACTCGGATAACATTTCCCCATGGCGGGTAGCAGCAACTAGGTAGTTATGCATAGGATTTACACATACCTAGCTATTTTACATGGTTTATTTTATTTATAAATGTATCGTCAGCTACCCATAAAAGGGAAAAATGAGAAATACCTAAACACAGGCATTCGATGTCGCCGCTGTACTCACTTTCCCGAGAGACCACCAAAAATGAGGCGACTTCGTATGCGTCACATAAGAGAATTTTGACCCCTTTGTTGCAAATCTTTTCATTGGTGCTCCGCTCTTATTGTTCATAGCGTGGTGTTAAATAGCTTACAGCCTTCCTTGAAAAATGTGTTATCCTACAATAAAAGAATTTATCATTCTAACCAGTAGTAGTAGCGCGTTCAAACAAACAAACCAATATTAGTATAGATTACAATTTCTCGAGAAAAATGTCATTACCCGGGGAAATCCGGGGAAGAAAGTATTTACACGTCACGTTGTTCTGCAGGTATAAATATACCTGGAACCGCCAGCAATCCGTGCTTTCTGCCACGACAATAGATGTTAAGCACAAACAATATGCAGGATTTGTCAGCAAGCTATAACTAGAAAAAACTGCGTCTTCGTTTTCACTATCAAAAGAAGATAGTGACTCTCAACAATTCATATGTAATCATTAACGAATTATTAGAGTCGACGTATCTTAAGCAATTTGTATCCGGACAATGTTCTATATAATACCACATAGCTATTTACGTAGATGTCAGTGTGATGCGTGTGCTTTATTTAGTGCATGTAAATGCATGTACTAAAGTCCACATACCTACTGTGTGTTACGGGTTGTACGTGTGTAGTTTCGTTTTAATTGACGACAGTAATGACTCAGTTGCGTTCAGTTCTTTCGTTGCTCGCTTTATGCCTTTTAGTTTTATTCGTTAACACCCAATGCTTCGCCTGCGTTACCTTTGCCAGAAACACTTTTTTCAGGTGTACGCCTGCTCTAAAATTAGATTCTTTCACGTGGTTTTACGTTACTTCATACAGGCTATTATCAATTTTACTACATTACAAACTTTGGGCGTCCAAAGTTTATGATATACTAACTTAAGGATGAATTCATTAGACAAGACTTCTTCTAGTGACCGCGTTTTGTGAGTGCACTGATGTTTATTCTGTGTTTCGCGACAATCTGCATTCAATGATCATTATTTATTACAATAAAGAAAGTATGTAACCTTATATAATATAATTAATAGACACAAAGTTCACCAATATTTAGTAACAATCATTTGTATCTGAGATTCGAACCGCGGCTGTGGTAGCAAGGCGACCGAGTGCAAATATTTACAGCCCAGCTTTATGATAAGAGTACTGAGTGTAATGACTCAAAGTTAACCGTAATTAAAAACCGTAATTCATGGTACTTAACATATTTTGTATGGGCACTAAAATGTGTTATATCAATAGACTTAATATATAAACTCACAGTTAACACCTAGAAATACTTACCTGACCATTGATTCAATCATAATTACCCAAAATGTGTAATAAAAGAGAAAAAAATATGCATCGTTCACAGAATTGGTTTGTGAATGCTCCAGGCGTGACAATTGGGGAGATTTAAGCCTATATTGTTTCAAAGGCTGTGGTGTTACTGGAAGCAATTAACGGGTGGCCGGCAATTCAGTACAAGCGCCGGCGCTAAGTACGTCAGAGCGCATGCGCCAGCTATTGTATGACGCGCAAAAAAAACAGTATATGGGCCCCGCATCCGGTTGTTAACACACTCATTGTTTCACAATTTTGAAGAAATTGAGTCTTTTGGACCACTTTGGGGTCCGTGTATCATTTTTACTCTTTACTTTTTTCAAATTTCAATGTTCTGCGTAATTTTATAGATGGTTTATAAAAAATTGGTTTGTGTACAAGTTGCTTGGTTATATTTTGGTAAAGTGTGAAATCTTTAATGGGCACTTTGAACCAGAGCTGCGGCCACTGCAATTGTGAGATATTAAAGCTTTTTAAATAGCTTATAAATAGATGGAAGTGATTTCACGACTGCAGACCACAACAATTATTTTCTAGTAAAAATAGAACTTAAAAATAAAAAAATGTCATGGTCTACTAGCTGATTCGTATAACATCGTATGCGCCACATAAGATAATTTTACTCGTTGTTGCAACAATTTTCATTGATGCTCCGCTCCTATTGGTCGTAGCGTGATGTTAAATAGCTTACAGCCTTCCTCGAAAAATGTGTTATCCTACAATAAAATAATTTTTCATTCGAACCAGTTGTAGTAGCGCGTTCAAACAAACAAACAAAAATAATATTAGTATAGATTACAATTTCTCGAGAAAAATGTCATTGCAGTTTTCCGGATAAATACCCGGAGAAATCCGGGCAAGAAAGTATTTACACGTCACGTTGATCTGCAGGTATAAATATACCTGCAGACTAACGTGACGTGTAAATAATAAATATTTATTGGCATAAAACATGGTTAAAACTTTGATAGATATATAGTTTGTGCTTCACATGTATGTCGTATAAGTATAACCAATCTTAATCAAAAATGTCATGGCGCCAATGGCACGACCTGAATATCATGCGAGGTCCGTGACCGTCGCGCGTCGCACGCGGTCACACACATGCGTACACGCACCGGCGCGAGCGACGCGGTGTGGCCGAGCCTCCTCCTTACGACTCGTTTAATAATGATAATGTAACTATTGCGTCACTTCCTTTCTTTGAGACTTACCAGTGATGCAGTTCTTAACGCACAAAGATATGAATATGTTATGTATATTATACTCTTGTAGTTATCAGATCTTTATTCTTCATTTTTCTTAATTTATTCTATCTTATTCATAAATATAAGCTACTTTTTTAATTTTGTTAAACAAATAATTTAATTTTAATCTTTGTACCCAATTTTTGACATAAATTTTGATCTTCATCATTCATTAATGTGATCTTGATTAAATTATTTGTTATATAGCGAATTATAATGTAATAATTATAATGAAATCTGATCATGAGGTGTTTTCCTGTAATGACTTATCTATATTTCTAATATTGTATATAGTATTAATTGTGTCAGTGTAACTAATCGTTGGTTAAACAAATAAATAAAATCAGTACGTGTATGTACTATATGCTTTTTCTAGTATTCTTTTGTGGGCAATGGTCCTAAGGAGTAAAGATACACATAAGATAAATAGCCAATATTTAAAAAGCGTATACTTTTTACGTATTCGTTTGTTTACCAAATAGGCATTTTATAAAAACATGCCTCCTTGATCTAGTGGCTAGTGCATTTGTCTGCAGATTAGGATGTCCCAGGTTCGAATTCCGGATCGGACCCACAAAAAGTTATAGAGTTTTTAATCTGACTGCTGTCTCCGTCGCCGTGGCGGTATACATATAAGTATAAAACTCGGCCTTCTAACTAAAATGCTAAAATCCATAAAATATAACAATAGTCTACATATACATTTTAGTCCTTGCATACTTTTAATATGCTTTTGTGAGCTCGTCCAATACATACATCACAAGTGAAATTAAATATTAAAAACAAACAAAATGAATGAGAAAACTTCCTCTAATGTTGGAGTAAGAGCAATCCTAATTAGTGGTTCCACAAAATCCATATCCTATATTATTACCAAGCATTATGTTAATTTCAAGTTACTTATTATTAAATTTCAAGAGTTCTAACAAAACAGGACCTACGTCATTAGCTGATCAAACAAGGTTTTAAAAAAATTTCATTGCAATACCTACTCTTAATTCTCATGAACTTACGTACGATCGTACATCGTGTGTATACCGTCACTGTGTCTAGAAATATTTGGACACAAATATTATTGAGCTCTCGAATTACGCACTTCGTAGTTATTTCTTAGACTTAGTACAATCTTTATGTTTGCATTTCTTTATGTTCTTTGGTTAATATTACTTGCAGTCAACAGACATATACTTATTGAAAAATACATGATATTGTAGCACGTGCAATGTGCTTAAATAGTAGTGTGTTGATATTCCAATGTTAATTGATTATTTATTTATACATTAAAAGTTGTAATCTGCTATTTATATAAAAATTATACTAATAATAAAGCCGAATAGTTTGTTTTTTTTTGGTGGGTACGCGCTAATCTCTGAAACGACTAATCGGATTTGATAAATTAATTTTACACATGATAGCCTAATTATTAAGGACAATTATTATACAGCTACAGCTACAAATATAACATCACGCTGCGAGCTACGGGAGCGGAGCAGCAATTATCAACGTGGGTCTTCTTCTTCTTCGTGTCAATGTATGAACACCCTTACATTTTTTTTAACGTGGTTGAGTCTGGAGAATATGTATAAAATAAAATATATATTTTTATACAGCTAAAATAGGTTATAGAACTTACTGGTCTTATGCTAAGTTAAAATTAAATTTAACAAAATAATTAACCTAATGCTTAAATTTAAAGTAGTATAAATGATAAGAATGGAATCTTTGTTTACATTTTAAAAAGATGCCGATGTTTTTTTGAACTTATCGATGACAAAATTAATCAAAACCCGTATGGAAACCAACACTGCTGATTTCGTAATAATTCTTTAATACTTAACAAATATAATATTGTCTTCTATTTACGCGAATATTATTCATTGAAATTAAACTGCTATATACGGATTTTATCGCGTTGTTTATTTGACACTTGATTACAAAATTTTGAAAATTGTTTCACTACTACTACTATTAAACTTTACTAATTTTTAAGCTAATTTAATTATTATTAAACTATTTAGATTTAATTTATTTTTACTTTTACACTTTCCCCGACGTTTCGGTTGCTTTTCAGCAGCCATGGTCACGGGGAGACTAAGATGGCAGTTGTCTCAATGTTCCAGTGTAGTTATTTCAAAGTACCCGAACATAATTTAATCATTGGTGTTTCTATTTACGCAGAAAAAGTGTAAAAGTAAAAATAAATTAAATCTAAATAGTTTAATAATAATTTAATTAGCTTAAAAATTAGTAAAGTTTAATAGTAGTAGTAGTGAAACAATTTTCAAAATTTTGTAATAAAGTGTCAAATAAACAACGCGATAAAATCCGTATATAGCAGTTTAATTTCAACTTAACAAATATTTTGAAATTTACTCTCACTGTCGTACAGACAACGACATACCTAAGTAACTGAGATGAACAATGAATTAATTTTCGTTTTTTTTGCCGGCATTTATATATTGTTGTTATATTAAACTTTCTTTAACTAATTTACTTTGAATACTTAATTGTGAAAATGCACACATCGAATTTTTTATCACACAATTTGATTACTAATAGTGTGCAATTTAGAGTTCAAATTGCCTAACTTCCAAATGTTGAGTTAAGACTCTGTTTTATTAAGAGAACAATATTTAGACTCTATATTACTACGTTACATATCTGTTAGTATCTACTCGGCCGCGCTCACTTCGCAGCCATTGACCTCTCCATTTAACTCCATTATCAGACACAGATCTATTCGTCACAAATTGAAGTAATGAATAATTTAGTCATTCGTATTATTCTTTAAACAACTCTTTAAATAAAGGTGCACAATTTGATCATAATAAAAGAAATACTCAAACACAAAATGCCTGCTATAAAATGGGTTAATATCCATCCAACAAAAAAGTGTATTGAAAAAGGCAGTTTCAGAAGTAGAACTGGCTGACAAAAGACTACAAATTGAATACAAATAGAACTCACACATCTCATACCGAAAATTATGAGTAATGTTTGAACTATGCAGACCCTTCCTATATGCTAAACCACAATACGCTCATAGTTCACAAGAATTTACCTACTTCTCTGGGAGAATCCCTTACCCATCACTTACTGACGTGAACTGAAAATTGTATGAACTTCTGAAGAACTCAATGACGCGTTAACAACTATTAAAATGATCTACATCATCATGTAAACACAGATGTAACAAAAAGGATTTTCCACAGGATAGGTTATATTTATTATTTGTATTGATATCGGTCCCGCTGATGTTTGTAGGCCACATATGGTGGGCGTGTGTCAATGCGCGTACGTCACGTGTGACGTCAGACGTGCACGAGCACTGCGTCACGCACGCATCACGGATCCGCTCCAGAAAACTATTCGAGGCCCCAGCACGCGCCCTGTTCATATGACCCTTGCGCCATCCACACTATGTAGAACAAAGTCAATGTTTGGAAAGCATACGGTCCGTTAATTGAACATATAAATATTTTATATTCGCCTCGTTGCTGTGACGTAACTTAGAAGTGTGCCCGAATAAATAATATTCTATTTTATTGTCTCTTAGTTTGTAAGTATTTTCTGACTTGACTGCATATATAGCGTACTGGTTTTTAGTTAGGTAATATTTTACTAATTGTTAATTATTTATTTTTCACTCAAATAATAACATATATTTTTGCCTTTTATTTATTACTAGCTGACCCGCGCAACTTCGTCTGCTTCAGATAAGATAATTTTCGCTGTTTTTGCAACATTTTCTATTGTTGCTCTGCTCCTATTGGTCGTAGCGTGATTTTATATGACCTTCCTCGATAAATGGACTATCCAACACTAAAAGAAATTTTTCAATTCGGACCATTAGTTCCTGAGATTAGGGCGTTCAAACAATCAAACAAACTCTTCAGCTTTATAATATTAGTATAGATAATACTGATGTTACATCATAATAATGCATGTTGTGAATTTAGTCACTTAACAACTACTGGATATCCAATTAAATAAGTGGTAGCCTCGCCACTGCCATCGAGTGTTGTGGCTGCAAACCCCACACGGTACTAAAAACTGTGAGTGTTCTCTGGGTACCTTGTTTGAATGTTTGTAACATCCTCCGCGACACAGAAGTTATTCTAAGTGCAGGATGAAAATATGTAAAATAAACAGTAGGTATAATTAAAAACAAACAGTATGGGGGAGTTGTCTTTAACATACAACCCTAGAACTGAATCCTACCATTGTGTCACCAGACAATCCTGGGATATCTGATAATCACTTGACCCACTGTTATATACGCCAATGAGCGTAGCCTTAGTAATGCTATCTCCGGTGGCACCCACGGGGGCGTTGGCGACACCGGAGAGACTCCAATATATTTACTGACCATCGAGTTAACGTCAGCTTCAGTTAACAAACTTCTAAATATAGCTCAAGCTTATCGTGTCAGATATAAATCACACTATAATAATCGTGGTTTGTGCAATTGCTAGGAGGTATTCATCCGATTGAAATTCCTTTTTGGAATGTTATACATTTTTATGCTCAATAGTCAATTCACGAATAACCTCATAAACTAATGACCTCATAAAACCAAAATGTAAACTATTTCCGTAGTTTACAGATCCTAAAACCCACTCAAGATACCTCGTTTACATATGCAAGGTTTTAAGACCCCAGGCCGAAGGCCGCGGCCGGCGCAGGCGCAGGCCGAGTGCCGAAGTACCGTTACTTAAGGATGTGACACACACACACATTCGGTTCAATGACGCACGTACCCACTTACAATCATCTGTTAAGTAATGTTGCACAACGTTATTTCACTTTAATTACTTTCATCTCACTTACATCCGTGACCGGGTGATCGGAGCAGGTCATAAGGTCAATAGAGCTTGGAAATAAAGTTTTAATATAATTATTATATATTTTACGAAAGGTAAAACAGCGTTTGATGGTACCGACGTTATAGTTTGTGCTTACGGTTAGTTAAATCTAATTCTGTGTAGTACGTAAACATGAAATAATGTCAAGGCGAAAATCTCATTACTGTTAGCTGGTGCGATATAACTTAACCTAGCTCGGAAATATGTTTAATATTTTAAATAGCGCCTTTTTAACTTAGGCCATTCTTAAATATATAATATAAAAATCGAGACTTGACGAATCCAGTAAAGGTTCATACTGTATTTTCTAGGTCACAAGTTGTGACCTAAAATTATAGTAAAGTAAGTTGGATTCAAATCAAAACTATCATAGTGATATGCAAACTTAAATCGTGACTAGTAGATGCGCAATAGAAATGTCATAAAACGAAATTGTTAAGTCTAAATCGAAGAAAGATGTTCTAGCAACATGACATAGTGATGTTACAGAATAAAATTGTGACCTAGAACTCTGCAGTCAGTAAGTTTAATGTGGAGCCTTAGGACTATTGCCAAATAAGGTCAACTAACCTGTGAATCGCTGATATTGCAATGTAGATTCAAATTTTGTATACATAAGTTTATACTCTAAATTATTAACCTGATCTTCAGAGTTGCTAAAACATCATTGCGGCAAGAGAAGTCGACGAAGATTTCGAATTTAGCTTTTATTATACTAAATCCCTGTCATATCAAAATATTAACACCCACAATATTCTAGATCAGCAAAAAGCCTTTGATTTAATTAACATCCAAATAACTCAAACAATCTACTAAAACATTTTTACACCGTATGTTTACCGTAACATATTATTGGTATTTACATGACATTAACATATCAGTGGTTGAACTGGTTATAACACACAAACCAGTACCTCTAATCTCGTTTTTGGCCAACCATATTTACTAACACGTATATCGTAATACGAAATTTAAATCGTTTTGGTTTTTTAATGTTGATCAACGCACGCGAACAGGAAAACCCAATTTTGAAATTATTTATTAACGAACTAGTTTTTAATTTAATGCAAACGTATTTTTTGGTTGTGAGAGAAAATAATCTAGTCAATGAAAAAGGTTGACTTCTTTTTGTAACATAGCAACTTTATATTCATAATATTGAATTGTACTATCTACATTTCAATATGTAATATGCTTGAATCACTTCAAACATTTTCATATTATGAATACAGTTATTTCCCAAAAATTTCTTAAAGATCTTGGGAATTTTTTGCTTGCTATGTCTTAAATCTCTATTAATCTTAAACCTGTGCTGTGTCATCTTTAATGAGCGATCTGAGATATAGAAAAATTTTGAGTAACGACCACTAATGGATCTGACCTATCAAACTTGAAAAAGCGAGTATCCTAAATTCTTTAGACTCTCGATCAAATTGACGTAAGCTTCAGATATCAGACTTCTATGTATAGCTAAAGCGAACCTGAAATGGCAGGAAACAATCGCTTTGATCGTATTTTAGTGCAATTGATAGCATTTTTTAGATGGATTATAGGAATAAGGCGAGTCAAGCCTGCTAACTGCCTAATAAGCCGCTACTTTCAGTCACTTGACAGCATAAACTTTAATTGTCGACAATAGAAGGCCAATGGTCTAAACTGCTATAAGCTAATAGGTGGAACTACTCGTAAATAAAAAAAGAATTGGTAATATTTGATTAGATTTTACTATTAACTACTATTTTGGTTAACCTGCGTGTGCGCACGATGCCAGACATCCGCGCGTTTGTGCGCTTGCCGCGGGGTCAAGGCCACGCGGTGAAAGAGGACGAACGCGATGAAACGGCACTGAGCGCGCGCGCAGTGAAAGTAAGACAGGTAACCAGAGTAACAGCCGTGTGACGCATGCGCGGTGCTGTTGTGGTGCAACGCGGACTCTTTCATTCGGCACTGGTAAATTACACGAGCCGGACATTTTGCCATCCAATAGAGGGGTGTTACGGATGCCCGACATGTTAGGACGTGGCTAAAGCACTATTGCGAGTATTGACTCCATTTATATTACTTACTCTAATAGTTGGTTCTAGGCGTTGGTACTTGGGTATGAATGAATGTGTGTGCATTGTAATACCAATTACACGTGTTTGAAATCCGTTTCTTTTTTATCGGTACTATAATACACTATTATTTCTACTAATATACATATATTATAAATGCGAAAGTAACTCTGTTTTTAATGCCTTCTGGCATAGGATTTTCCTATAGGGTCAGTTTGAACCCTCAGAATTGACACAGCCTATTTTTATAAACACGAACGGAATGCCGGGTAATAGTAGTTAGTGGCCTACATATTTATCCAACTAGTCATTGTTATTACAATTACGGTATCAAATTATTCTCTCACCACAAATGCAACATTGTGACGATCTGCAAGATCAGTAAATAATAGACATACATACGAGTGATCAGTGGGCAAAATATAAAAAGAGTTAGAAAGAAAGAAAGATTTATTTTCTATTCTGGCACACAAAAGGGCACACCCAAAACATGAAGAAATAAAATAAAAATAAAGAAATTAAATACAAAATAAAAAGTAGAACAATATGCAATTAAACTAGAAAAATAAAAGAAATACTAAACACTATAATTTCATTTCGTTTCTGCTCACTGGCAGCACCACACCTTCCGCTTAACTTAACGGAAACCATAGATTATATGACGGAAACTGCCTCCCATCAAGTCAAGGCTAGTATTGTCAATTTATTGAATTATATAAATATAAGTTTGACTTAAGTTTTAAAAGTAATATGAAAGTGTGTGTCCCATCAGTGCCAAAATTTGGACATCGCTTAGCGTACGTTGCGATTGTTAAATCGCAACACTGGTATTCTGCGAAATCCAATTTAGTGACGCCGGCGGCTAGTGTCTAAACTCTAAACAATAAAAATAAAATATACTTAAATATGTAAATATACTGCTTGTTTCCTTTAAAAAAAAGCAGCTTTCTTTTCATGAATACTTTTTAATTTTGGGATAATATTTAGTATGAGTGGATTCGTGGAGCAAGGTCAGGGGTATTTACAGCCAAGCCTGCCACGACATAGACAGATGAAGATAGACAAACCATAGTGCCCAAGATCACCGGTAGTTCATCCCAGAGCCTGAATATACTTGGGAGCAATGACCTCATACAGCTCACACCTGTACAAGAAAGCTTCTAGTTGGACACTTGGTAAGAATGACTTCTACTGCAGAGTCCGACATTATTGCACTAGTGAGTACAGATAGTCAACAGGTAAAAATGTATGAGTAATTAAAGATTATCAATATTACATTAGTAACATGAGGTCACATACAGGTTCTGCGCTGACGCATCAACCCTTACCCACTAGACACGTCAACAAACTCGCAAGCATATTTTATTCTGTGATCTGTGATAAGGAAAATCATTGATAGCTCCCCATTACGTACACATATTGTAACATTTTCCTTAAAATAGCTAATGATGTGAGCGACCATTCTTCCAATTATGACGTATCTTATAGACTTATGTCGTAAGTACTACTTTTAGCCGCATGTGTTATATTATCACTTATCAGTTTTAAAAAACCAACTGCTGCGTTAACAATAATTTATTTGAGGAGAGATTTGCGGGAGATTTTACAAACATTTAAAACAACTTGACTAGACAACTGTATGCGGATTAAACAAAATTGTTTGTCGTATGTAGGGTTTACACGTTATTTTCGCAAATGATAATGGTCTTTGATATAAGTACTTATGTATGTATAAATATAAAAATATATAATATAAATAATTTTAAATTTTAATTTTAGTTTTTTTAATTTATTGATCTTTAACTGTAGGCTCTTTTATGTAGGTAACATTACAAGTAATAGAATAAGTTTTAACTGAACGCTATTTGACAAGCATACATAGCAGTAGACAAGCTATTTCTCGGGAACAGTAGATACTTTTCTCTGGATGAAAGGGTCCCTATGTCCTTTTCTGTACCCTGACAACGTGTATGCAAATTTGCGTAATGATCGGTCTAGTAGTCCAGGCGTAAAAGCGTAACAAACAAACTCACATTCGCATTTATAATATTAAATTGCAAGTAGTTTCTATTCGCAGACTCGCGGTGTCATTCCCATGGGAATGTACCTATACCGAGATAAACACTTTTTTATTTGTTAATTAGGACATACTCTATCTGTGTACTAAGTTGCATCTAAATACATTTACACGTGCTTGAATTCAAACTTACACATTTATAATCTTCTTTTCGTGTGGTTGGTGGCCAACCTGTTGTCAAGAGTTGTTCAAACCGGCGCGGCCGTAGGCTTCTGACATGGCTTAACGACTGCTGTCAATTTGACAACAACCGGGACCGACGTTTTACATGTCCTCCGAAGCACGGAGACGCTCAGATGAAATACCACTAAGCGGTCACCCATCTATAGACTGACCGCACCCAACGTTGCTTAACCTCGCTAAACGTTTACCGATCAGTGAGTGCAACTGGCTATGAGCATTTATAATATTAGTAGGAATAGTTGTATATTTATATATCTTACACGTTTCGTTTTGCTTTTCAAACTTTTATTGTGTTACGTGAATCGTGAGAACTCATGACTATAGATTCAAAGTGTTATAAATAATCATTTATGCATTTGTTATAGTTCGATTTAAATACTTAATTATCCTTGTATACATATAGTACAACTAAGTGACGGAAATCAATTAACATTATGTTAATTGTTTTAGCCACAGAAACCGCAGAAGTCTGGATATACTTGTGGGCTCTTATAGTAACAGTAGTCACGGTCAAAGTCAAAGTGTTTATTGCGAACTAAGTCTAGATTCATAAGGTGTTTAGTAAAAGTATAGTGCTTAAAACTTAGTGCCTTTCACAAGCATTGCAATATTATTATAATAAACGAATATTTAAAAATTATTATCTACCAACAATTATAATGTATGTTACTTAGTAGTTATATCTAAACCATATAATATTATAAACTTATACAAACTCTGTTATTTTATTATTGCACAATATACATACATACGCTTACAAATATAATAAATTTCTAAGATCACAATTATGTTTTTTCTTTATACAAGGTTTATTTATTACATACATACATACATAGATTCACGCCTGTTTCCCAGAGGGGTAGGCAGAGACTACAGATTTCCATTTGCTACGATCCTGACACACTTCTCTGGCTTCATTCACTTTCATCATATTCATTATACACGCCTGTCGGTTCAAGGTGCTCTTAACCTGGCCTTTGTCCAGAACGCCTCCGATCTGATCAAGAAACGTTCGCCTAGGTCTTCCTCTTGCGACTGTTCCATTCACACTAGCCTAGGTTTATATATTATATTTAGTTTATTTATTATATTGTTTTTATAGGGTCTTAGTCAAGGTTGCGGATCGTCATCGCATTTATTTAGGTGTTTATGTTCAGTGTTTTATTAATTTTTATTTTATTTAATTAGCAGCAATAGCTTAGTGGGAAACCGTTAGACTGCCACGCAGAGGTCTCGAGTTCGATCCCAAGGCGCGCATCTCTGACTTTTCGAAGATATATGACTTTTCGAAATTATGTGCGTATTGATTGACAATTATCGCCTGCTCCGTGCCTCGGAGACCACGTTAAGCCGTTGGTCCCGGCTGCCATAAACATCTATGGCAGTCGTTATTGGGAAAGTCAGTACCCTCTAATATCCTGACACTGGTCTAGCCTTAGGGTATCGTTAGCCTTCGGGTTGCGGAGGTCAGGTGGCAGCCGCTCGGTGTAAAAACTGATATCCAGTCAAATCCGGTTAGACCAGAAAAGCCAACCCCAAGTGACTTGGGAATAATAAAGGCTAAGAGAGAAGATTCGGGTTGTGGTAAGTGTAGTCTATCTTTATTGCGAGTGTTTATATCGTGGACGTATTATATCGTAAGCAATAGTGGTAGAGAATGTGGCCGCACTGTGCATTTAGTTTTGGGTTTGATTCCTGATCGTATACCAACTGTTCTTAGCATCACAAACTGTCGTCCTGTAATTACGTGGATCATACAGTATTGTATATGTACTGTAAATGCGACTTAAACTTGTAGCTATTGAAATGTTGGTGTATTATAGCAGCCTATCTCTGAAGACACCCTTCCTTTCCTGGTAGACTGCTATCTTAACTAATACTAATATTAATTAATAGTCAGCACTCTACAAAATTCTTTGTTTTAATTTTAGTGTTATGATCTAATAGCAAGATTATATTGTATTAACTTCACATAATTATATTATATAAAGTGATCAGATGCGTAAAATGACCATGTTGTTCACAAACCGTTATATTTTTTATTATGACAACTAAAAGTGAAGACTTGTAATAGGCTCTTAAATTACTACATCTATTGCCTATTGTTATGTTAGCTATAAGTCTTCCACAATAAATTAATTAATTAAAAAAAAAAAAATTATAAATGCGAATATGACTTTGTTTGTTTGTTACGCTTTTACGCTTGAACTACTCGACCGATTATCGTATAAACGTTATCAGAGGTACATAAAACACTTTACATCCAGAAACAAATGAGAATCGGCGATGAATTACCGTAAATCTTAGAGTTCGAATACATGGTTCAAGTAATATGTAAAGGTCACGTATACCACGCGACCTTGAGGTCAGAGGTCAAAGGTTATAGTCATTTCGGGGTATATCGACTATGCTGAGTCGAATGGCGTTGACCGCGAGTCTCTAGCTCTTACGGTTCTTGAATTGAAATTTGTATAGCAGACAGACAGACGGACGGTCAGACAAAGCTGTTGTATAAAAGTTTTTTCGAACTCTAAAAAGTACTATTTACGAGGGATAAAAAATGTACATAACCTCCACATACGTGGGCGGAGCCGCGGGCAAAATCTAGTATTACAATATTAAGTATATATTACAGTACATCTCATATAATAAAAGTAATATAAGATTACGCCTCGATGGCGTAGTGGTAAGTGTAACCGACTGCCACGCCTGAGGTCGCGGGTTCGATTCCCGCACAAGTCAAACATTTGTGTGCATGAACATGGATGTTTGTCTTGGTCTGGGTGTTTCTATGTATAAAATAGTTTTGGCTAGATGGTGTTGTGGGTATGTGGTAGAATATTATATTATATTGTTATGGTTAGGTGTATGCTTCAAAATATAAGGTACCATCATTTGCAGTAATTTCGCTCGTGTTAATGTAGGTTTTGTCAATTAATTTATATCACTCAGGCACGGTATTTATTTCTGTATAAAAGGTATGTCCTTTTTATTCATTGTTGTCATGATGAACAGTCGAGTAGTTAAGGCGTAAAATCGTAAAAAACAAACAAACTCACATTCGCATTTATAATATTAGGTAAGAATAGTTAGGTAGCTGAGTACATACAAAAGAAATCATGATTTAATTAATGATCCTGAAATGGGGTCCTTTTATTTTTAAGAAATATGTACTTAGACGCACGCTATTGCCGATGTATTAACACAGATTTTGCGCCAGTTATGTACTTATTTAGGTTCAACATTATAGGGGACGAATCTAGTTTTATTTCCAACCTAAAAGTTATTACTTACCCAGTAAGTCAATACAAGCTCTGCCACTATCGAGTCAATTTAAAGAAATATACAGTGATAAAATTTAATGACTCTTTTTTCGTGTGTTTTTTTTTCTATACTAAGAAAAATAATATAATAAATAAATATTTCTAGTTATATCTCAATGTCTAACATGAGTAATAGTACTAATAGATCACCACTCAATAAAAAAAATTGAACCACGTCAGTGAAAATCCTTCCTAATGACTCAATAGCGTTCGTATTTCATAATGTGTGCAAGATCTGCTATTGTATAAGCCAGGTAGATAAGAGTTTCGGAAAATCCGCGGGTTTGACCACGTCGGTAAAAGGAAAACAGTAACATATATTCAAATACGTACATACAAAAAACAAATGCCTGCCGCACAAATGGCATTCCGTTATTTAATTTAAATACTATCCCATATGTCCACATAGATATATGCTATGCTTTAAATTTAAATTTAAGCTATGTTTAAGAGTACACACGTATGTATATTTACCATACGATAAATAAACTAACATTTTCACACGAGCTATAGTTTTGATTAGCGGGAGATTCCGCGGGGTGTATGACTCATGGCGTGCGCCTGCGCAGCCGCCACTCAGATGAGATAACTGGCTCCACGGCGGCCCGTGCCAGCCTCCAATTCTCGTTAAGCTGGGTTCTGCGTCATATAGGTAAGTTCAGCTCACGGTAATGCCACCAGCAATGACTGAGACTCATCTTAAAACCGTTTTAAGGCTGTAGCATATTTTTGATTTGTATAAATCAATATATAGTAATGGAGGTGAAACATTAATAATTGAAACAATAAGTTCTAAATATAAAAAAGACCAAAGTATAAATTGCAAAAATATTTGAAAATGGCACTGACATTTTCTATATATTAATATACCTTATGTCACTTTCACTGTCTAGACAAACGCCTCATTTACTCAAAAACATGTATACATTAGGCTATAATGCGTGTCAAACAAATAAACATACAAATAACCAATAAATAATATTAAATATTATGACATATTTACATACAAATATATTTTAAAAGGGTTTTGTTGTCAGGTATGCATAATCGTGTGAATCAATCATGCAAAACCGTTAATGATGACTTAAAAAAACCCTCTTTTTTGCATATCATAGATGTGCTACAAAAGTAGTCATTTTTACCTTATTTACAATGATAATAATTATAGGTAAATCCCATGGGTATACAATACACTCAGGTTGAAACCCGTTGAGAGGATGGCGCGCGCCGTGCGGCATTAGTTAGAAGAAAAAAACTCGTGTTTCCCGTCTGGCTCGTGTCGTGCACGCTTACGACGCGACGAAGGCGGCGGCGCGCGGTGGCGCGCGCGAGGCGCACGGGCTCAAGTATTCAACCGCGCTCGCGGTCATGGACAAACTACAATACATTATACTGTGTATCGTCGACAACTCGTAATGTATAATAACTTTAACAATACTGATAATTGTGTATAACATAAATAAATATAGGAA
This sequence comes from Catocala fraxini, assembly GCA_930367265.1. NCBI lineage: Eukaryota > Metazoa > Arthropoda > Insecta > Lepidoptera > Erebidae > Catocala > Catocala fraxini. Next base: position 19,243,739 of record OV884039.1, on the reverse strand, counting down.
AATTAATTGAAATAAAACCTGCAATGTCCTATTGAGTACAATATTCTACATTAAGTCAAGGTCCTCGATCAATTTTTAAAGATTAATTAAACTATAATGACTGCCAATCTTTACCTGTAAGCGACGTATAACAGATTGCTACCTGTGTTTGACCTGATTTTAATTCGATTATGAACCAGACTTGATATACTTATTTGCGCCTGCGTCTTAATCCGGGCATCGATCTCTTTAGTAAGGATACCAGAACGAGTGAACTGTCTGTGTAGTGGAATAAAAATCAGAAATGTGCAGTGAGAGTTGCGTCGCGTCGCCGCTACCGGTGTATCGGTGAGCAACAGTGCTATTAGTCACGCGTGGGTCGGGGCATCCCCACAGTTCGCAATACAGCGCACGCGCCGCCGTCGCGCGACTCAGTCGCCGTGTCGTGCGCCGATGCCGCGACCTTCGCAAGGCTGTGTTATATACTCTACCTCGACTTTTCAATAGTTATTAACATTCTACTGATAAACTGTATTTTTATATCCTTGTTAAATGTGATATATATAATTATTTTAAGTATTCCATTTTTCTCACGCAGGTAATTGAATATAATATAATCGAAAATAAATGATTACTGCAATATCATTCCTTCTAAATTAACAATATTACCCTGGATTATGAAAGAACTATTATAATAATAATTACTTGTTAAAATTTACATGAGTAAATACACCAATGAAAATCTTATAACCCCAGGAAAAAAGCCGGCAAGGCCTTTTACTTTTTTAGTAAAAATATTCTCAAGCACAGCATGCAAGCTAGAAACATATTTGATTACAATATACTAAGGATCTCTTATACGAGCCTTAGGGCTTGTCCTACCGCCTCCAGATAGCATTTATCTATAAGATAAAAGTCTCACCATCTCTCTTTCTTAACCTAACATGAGTGAGACAGCATGCGATTTATCTTTCGGATAACTTTTACTTGTCAGTTGTAGGACTGGCCGTTATTGTAGCACAATGTCAAAAACCTTAAGGCCTAAAATCCTGTGAACACTCGAATTAGAATGAATGTGAATGAACTAGATGGCATTGTTTTATAAATATTGCAACGCGTACTCATTTTAGCAAATAGGTGCAATTTATAAGAAACTAGCTAGCTGTGCCCGCGTCAGTGGTATTTGTGGTTACTGCGACGTTCCCGTGAGCCGTAGCGTGATTTTATATAGCCTATGTCCTTCCCAGGGTCTCAGGCTATCTCCATTCCAAATTTCATTAAAATCGGTTCAGCGGGTTAAGCGTGAAAAGGTAACAGACAGACAGACAGACAGAGTTACTTTAGCATTTATAATATTAGTAAGGATTATAATCTCAAACGAAAAGACACTCGAACACAGGGACAGAATAATGTTTGCGTACGAACAGAATAGCGAGTCATCGAAAGTATCTATAAAATAATCTAACCACTATAAATTTATACATACATTTGTAATTATTTGCTTCTTGTTTTACCCTAAAATGCGTTCTTTTTTAAATAAACTATTGTGAATAGATAGATTATAGAATTATTTATAGTAAATTTATCAAAATTGAGTTATTAAGAAATCTACTTCTTATTAGTTTATAGAAGTGCACCACCATCTATTACCTACGATAGAAATAAACTAATTAACAGTTCTTGTATCGATTTCCGTCAGATGGCGTCAATTACCGGCTGATACCATTTTAGTTTTGACATGGGTGTGCTTTTTTGCAGCTCACTGTCCACGTGACAAATCTCTACCTAGTCCTTTAAACATAATATATCAAGTAAGCTTAATATTGTAATATATTTTGTCGTGTGTACGTAAATGTAGGTTAGGTTAGTACCTACCAGTATTTTTCTGCATGAAAGGTACCCTATGTTCTTTTCCGTATCCCCGACAACGTGTATGCGAAATTTCATGATGATCGGTCGAGTAGGTGTGACAGCGTAACAAACAAACTCACATTCACATTCATAATGTAAGTTACGATTGATATCCGTGGCTCGTGTTAGCAGTCGCGTGCTTATTATCGCTTAGCTAACGCACGATGCGATGACAGGTACATTACACAACTAATTGAGAGCGTTGTCTCATGCGGGACGGTGACTCACACACTGTTTACAACACATCACACAATCATTCTCGTGATATAAAACGGTTGTTTGAAGCTACCTAAACATTTTTTGTCAATCCAAACTAATATCATAAATTCGAATATAACTTACATTCGAATATATATGTTTGTTTGTTACGCTTTAACTAATAACATTAGAATTTATTTTTACATACAAAATAAATTATTCTAGTGTCGTATTTGTTTAATATATATGTCTATATTTTTTATACTATATAATTATAATAATTATACTTATAATAATACAGAACCAAAGTCTATAAACATGAAAAATATTAAAGATACACAGCATCGTATTATGTCATTGCAGCTAAGTTTCACAAAACATTTGCTACATTATTTATTATACTCTTTTTTTGGAGCCATTACTTTTCAAATAGATCGCACTACTGTCATATTTATGAATACTTTGTATTTATAATGTAATTTATTATGCTCATTAAGTGGACTGTATGTTCTTTTGAGTTAATAAAGATCTTTAAAAAACTAGCTACTCGACCGATCACCATGACATTGTGCGTACACGTTGCCAAGGAAACTAAAAATTGTTACTATTGTTTTTACTAAAAAAAGTACTGCTACTAACATAACCTAGCCCATTGCTCTTATTCCGTGACTCTTAGCGTGATGTTATAACCTATGTTACTTCTGAATAAGCTAGCTACCTAAAGGTAAAATAATTATTTAAATCGCCCGTTTGGTTCCAGTTCTTACAAACGATTTTTTATTTGGCTGTTTATTTGTTTCAGCCGTGAAGCTAAAATAAACAGACACAGCCAAACACAAATGAAATATATGAAAGGTCTACTGGTCTACCATGAAACGAAAACTGTTTGTGCTATTCATGTCATAAAAGACATAAACTACTTAAGACTAAAGGAACAACGGAGTCTGATCGGGTATATAGTACTTTAAAAACAGAATTCCATAAGACTTCATGATATAAGTATAATATTAGCAACTTGTTTGTCCCGAAGTTTTGGTTAGACGTTTCATGGTACGCCTACTGATTTCCAATAAAGTCTTAACCTCGTCTCGGCTTCTACTGACCTAATTCAAATCTCTAACTAATTAATATTCTGCTATAACCAGTTGTCATAATATTTACGATAAGAAGCCTTATTTGATATAATGACTACAATATCTTATCGGAATTATCTAATTTAAATTGCAGCAAAGAGATACCTCTAAAATGTCTTCCAAGAATATTATGTGACGCCAATTAACAAATAACACAGGCCTGTAGAATGAAGGTCATAACTTTGTCTCTGGAATATGATAGCTGATTCTGGACTATTTTGATGCGCTGATTACGAATATGTACCTACCCAGATTTTCTCCACCACCTCCAGTTTTTTTAAAATAAACTGCAGATAGAAAGTTGAGAAAAAGACAAGTTTTCATATAAAAGAATATATATTTAAATAAGTATATTATTTTTAACTTATAAAGCTATTAAAATATAGATAATAACAAATGTATACTAGGCTAAACTACATGTAAATTTTATTTGTTGAACCTGTTCTATTTTCCTTGAAGCTTCGGTTGTGCGATTTGCGCTTAAATTTCTGGTTTGGATCATCGTGCTTCAATAGCCAACAAAAGTCCGAAATCATGCTAGCATTTCATCTTGCTTGATACCAGACTTCAAGCTCTTTCAAATCTTGATGAAAGCTTTCGCATTGTTCTTCGCTAACGGCACCTAGATTTTCTGGGAAGTGCCAATGTACGAATTCAAAAAATTAAGTTTAATGCTCATATTACAACGCATTAAACCAAAATTCGTATTCATTTTGGGCACTATTTCATTATAGTCTAAGCTATACTATTTCTTTAAAGCATGAGCGAAACGATTTTGAAGCTATGTTTCTGTCCTTTAGACCACTAGCGAAGTTATAATAGTCGAACAAACTATTTGAGGTGTCTAAGTTTTGTCTTGGTTACTTATAGTAAGTCCAAAATAACTTTTGTCAATATTTTTCACAAAGTCTGTAATGTTGTTTCGTTGTTTTATCACCATAAATTGCCCGCAAGTATAAAAAAAACAATTTGGAGAATTTTAACAACATCGCGACGACATTTTAAAGTTTATGGTGCAAGATGCGCACTTTAACTGTTAATTTTCAGAATCAGTGTCGGTGCTTATACAAAAAACCTTTTCCTTATCTTTATTACACCCTTTTCTAATAATATTTACAACAATTAGCCTCATCATTGTGTATTCATGAGCTCATTACTAAATGAAGCCAAAAAGACTCATTTTCGATATGGTTAATGCGAATTACTTACACTTGTTATGTAGTAATTAACAAATTACTGATTATCATTAATTTTTATGTCCTCTTAAACTAATTAAAGTCAATAAAAATTAAGCTGAAGTAATTTAATGATGTTTTATAAATTTTAAAATGTAGGCGCTCAGACATTTTTAAGTAAAATCTTAGATATTAAATATCAAAGAATCCTGACGTGATTGATTTTTTTATTATTTTCTCATAATCAGCACATTAACAACAATTAAATTTCCAAAGAGGAAAACCATTGCAGACCTGTGTAATTTAACATAATTCCTCCATTCGGAAAATATTTCTATATTCCAATTATATTCTATATATATACGTTTATTATGAAAGTATTATTGTTATGTTATTAATATTAAATATGTTTTACTTAACCTTTGTCTGTACCGCGTTGATGTCTTTTATATGTTAACAAAAGTTTATATATTAATTAATTTAATATTGAAATAATAAATTTTACGCTTTGGTACAAATGAAATGTAAACAGATACAACGTGTCACTTCGAATAAACACACGCATGTACGCATGCGTGGAACGGTATCAGATCAGGGTAACGGTACATTCACATTTCACGATTTCACGCCTCAACTACTTGACTGATAATCATGAAATTGCGCATACAGAGGGTACATTATTCAGTAAAAAGTAATGTTCCCAAGGGATAAAAGTTTATTAATCAAATAACGAATAAAAACTACATTAACTCGAGCGTGGCTGTGGGCAAAACATAGTAATTTTATAAAGTGAAAAGATTTGTATTTTTGCTTGTAATAAATTAATTTAAAAATATCGAGACCAATTTTAAAAATTATTTTACGGTGTAGTGGTTAGTATAACTGACTGCCACGCCTGAGGTCGCGGGTTCGATTCCCGCACAAGTCAAACATTTGTGTGCATGAATATGGATGTTTGTCTTGGTCTGGGTGTTTCTATGTATAATTTGTATGTATTTACAAAAAAGAAGTATGTATGTTTATCCATTGTCTAGTACCCATAGTACAAGCTCTGCTTAGTTTGGGCTAGATGGTGTTGTGTGTATGTGGTAGAATATTATTATATTATTAGAAATTGGCTTTTTCCAGAAGTAACATAGGCTATATACACTACGAGTTACGGCAGCAGAGTAATAATCATAAACGTAGGTTAAATCGCAGGTGATAGTAAGATGAATCATGTAACCTACTATGGAAAATCAATTTTAAGTGACAGCATACACAATTGTTTTATGATAATGATTTCAGCTACAAAAATAAAGCTCCCGGTAAAGCATTTATTGATTTATGACTTATTCTTTATTATTATGAGCCTACTGCAGCCTTATTGGCACTTCCAGTGTAATGAGAGATCGGATAATCGGATGCATATCTACCTACAGTTCAGATTTTGTCTAATATAGAAAAAGCGTTCTTTTTATTCATTTTGCTATGTATTTTCTGTATGTACAAAATAAATTAATATTTTGTAAGATATCCTTAACAAATAAATAAAAGTACTGAGTTTTTATATACCACACCACCCTTTCCTTCACACCCTACATACACAATTACTGCTTAACTAATCAGATATCTGTTTACTTTACATTAAGTAAAGTAAACAGACATCTAATTAGCTAAGCAGTCCTGGAATCTCGGGATTTTATTTTTAATAAATATATTCTCAGAAGCCGCTTCCATAATATGTTAGCTGAACCTTTAGATAAATATGCATCATAGATTATCTGATCTGTAGAATAATGACATAATATTTAGTTATACGCCTGTATTGCCGAAGAAGTAGGCATAAGTGTAGGTATTACACCCACAACACAACTGCCTCCGTGACGCAGCGGTAGTGGTGACTGCTGTGAATGAGGTCTCGAGTCGGGCCAACAAGAAGTTATTGGGTTTTCCTGCTAATAAATCGCAATAGCAGCCCGGAGTTAGGAAGTTGGCGGTGTTAGACACCCCCGTGTCTCGGAAAGCACGTAAAGCCGTTGGGCCTGCGCCTGATCTCTCTCCGGTTGTGTCGGATTACCGTCCCATCGGATCATGAGAGTTAAGGAATAGAGAGTGCTATTGTGTTTGCACACACTTGTGCATTATAATATCTCCTGCGCAGATGGCTCGTCTCCGTTAAGACTGGCCGCCGTGACCGAAATTCGGTCTGGAGGACATTATCATTATTACACCGATATTTTACGTGCTATGTTTTAGATCCCACATAATAGAGGTCGAACCTATTGCCGTCTACTGAGCACACACCTAAACCCTGGGTCGGGTGAAGTATTATGTAGTTCTCTGTTTAGACATATTCAGTAGCAGCACAGAATCTAGGACCGAATATGTTTAAACATAAAACCGGGGCTTAGACAGGAGGTCTTGTGCAGCAAACGTTTTAATTACCGCTACGATAATAGCCTCATTAGTCATTATTTAGTTATATGACTTATTTTTCGTCGTACAAAAATCTGCGGTTGTGCTATCCTGCTAGTAAGCATCGGGCTGCAAATATTTATGAAACGACAACGTTCATCGTGATAGCAAGCTTTGATAAATCATACTTATGGTAATTTATTTTTTATTATATGCCTTCTCTTAATACTCTTAATATTTCCATCACTGTTTGTTAATTCCCTGGTCAGGGTATTCCTGTGAGCCTCTAGTCTCCCTTAGTATTTGTACAGAAGCGATTCACTTCTTCTCTATGGTATATAGGTATGTCCAGTTCAACATGAACGGCTCTCTGAAGCCTGTATTTGTGCTGCTTGTGAATGGTTCCTAATCTGTATATGTTTAATGCTTGAGTGGTGCTCCAGAACTCATTGCTAGACAAGGGAGATATAAATAAAAATAATAGAATTATTTTAAACAATCGTTTATTGAATATTCATAACACAAAATTTGGTTTAACAGGCAAATTAACACATAGTTATAACTTGGTAACTTAATACATATGCATATTATTATAATCTTTTTAATAAACTTACAGCTATATTATGTACAAAATATCCAATTACAAGTCATCAGTTAGAAAGAATGTATATATAATTTCAAAAGACAGCGTAAGTTGAGAGTATTGAGCGAAAGAATAATTAATAATAAATATTAAAAGTTTAAATCTATTACAAATCAGAACAAAAGACATTATTCCAAAGAGTCATTATTAGTTAGTCGAATTTTGAGTTCCAGTTCCCAACACTATGCATTGAACGCGGGACAGAATTTTATATAATGACTAGCTGCCCGGACAGACTTCGTTCTGTCAAAAGTAATTTTTCTTTTTTATGTTTACTTTATCACTAAGGGGTATGAAAAATAGATAGTAGCCGATTCTCAGACCTACTAAATATGCATATAAAATTTCATAAAAATCGGTCAAGCTGTTTCGGAGGAGTATGGTAACTAACATTGTGACACGAGAATTTTATATATAAGAAGATAGATAGATACATCTTATACTACGTTATTCTTAACTGAAACATCATCACAATTAAGTACACTTGAATTTCTCGAATGTTTACATTTACAATTTCGAGATATTTTATAAACTTAACATGTATACCTATTAGTATTACAATCATTGTTCAATTTAATACATACAAGTCTAGACTAACTAAAAATTTATAAACACCCCTTGGGATAGATCCTATACTTTTTTTATTACTAACACGTATATTTATACATACCTACATAGCTTTACGCCTATTACCGCCGAAGGTATACAAAGATTTGTATTACACCAAACATTTGTCCAGCTATGTTTTATACCACGCAATAGGACGCGACGCGACGCCACGCTACGGCCATACACCGGACACATCTTGAGATTATGTTACTACAACCGAGTATTGTCACTCATATAAATCGAATAACAACATTAAACAATTAATCGTCAGATATTCCCTACCACGGGCCGTAAACATGATACCGCAGCAGCAAGTAAACTGTAGGTTTTCTGTAACTAAGCAGTTAGTTAAATTATTAATATTAAAATTATTCTAATGCCTTTCTTTAATAATATTATAAATGCGAAAGTGTGTTTGTTTGTTACGGTTTCACGCCTTAACTACTCGACCGATCATCATGAAATTTCACATACACGTCGTTGTATAGAAAAGGACATACGGTACTCTTCACCCAGAAAAAAGAAGTGTTCGGGCAAAAGCTAGTATATATACAAGAATTTAACCTTAATGAGGTTGCAGTACAGTCAACTGTCGGTTAAAACGCAAGTCATGCTACTAGTTTAGTGACACACGACCAAAATCACGTAAGAACATGAAAATCGCACAGAATCTAAACAGAATGGTACTTGTGCTAATTGTATGTCGAAGTAATGCAAAAACACCATTACTTATAATATACTAAGGGGTTTTAAGCTGCTTGGATTCGTATTGCGTAACAGTAGAGAGTTCAAACATGCCTCAAGCAAAATATCCATCTTTAACTCTGGTCAGATCAGGCTTAGAATATTGTAGTGTTGTTTGGACTCTCTACTACGATATACATAAGCGTCGCTTGAAATCCGGTCAAAAAATATTCCTGTGGCATTTGTCTTACCAGTGCAACATGGCTAAAGAATTACCTTCCTATGCAACTCGTTTGAAATACTTTAAACTCATGACCTTGGAGAATCGTCGACAGATTTTAGACCATCTCTTCTTGTATAAAATTTATAATAGCCATATTGACTGCTCTCATTTACTTGGTCAGATAAATATTAATGTGCCATACAAACTTGCTCGGTTGTCTAGATACCAGCCTTTTAACGCCAAAACCTCTAAGACAAATCTAGGGCATTTCTCATCTTTAAACAGAATGCAAGTGCAATACAGTCGCCTGTGACGCCTACCTGCTATGGATATAGATTTATCCTACTCCTTGCCCAAGTTTAAATCTATATTGGTCGACAAGTTTATGTAGAATTGAATTCATTTATTAATTTAATTTATTTTATTTTAATTTATTTAAATTTTCTTTAATTAAATTATAATAATTATTATATTATGACATTATTTGATGATAATTACTGTCAGCATTTCAAGATTTTAAGTATTTTCAAATTTTATAATAATTAATAACTTACTGTCATATCAATTTCCATTTTCAATATAATTTATATGTAAACACTATGCATGCAATTTGTAATGATTATTAAAAGTTTCTTTTTTTATTTTAATGTCATTATTTGTTTGTATTTTGTTTAATGTAAGTAATGTCACTTTATCGTAATTTCTCAAACAAGCATAAATATAGTATATATTTTTTTATTGTTAATGCATGCCGTGGCAGCCTGTAAGTAAGGCAGCACTACGTAATGTATCCGTAATTATGTGTTATCACAATGTTTGTAATAAGTGTATGCTTTGTTGGTTGTCCATAAATAAATAAATATACTAGCGTCCCGCCCCGGCTTCGCACGGGTAGCAGAGGATCAGTGTCGTATCAGCTAGTTGCATCAAGCTAGTACCGTCATCGGTGTGAGATCCGCGCATGAATTTATGTTCGCATGCGTTTGATTTGATTTTGCGATATATTAAGATATTCATTTAAATTGTATAGTGTACAGGGCTGTCATAATGTGCACCAAATGCTTAAGGTTACTAACGTATTTAAGTGAATACTGTATCCGTCTAAATATATTTTTAATTACCGCATTGTACATGACTATTTTATTAGAAGTTGGATGTAGAAAGCTGTCTTTAAAAAGATAGATACATACCATTGCAGATTTTCCTGTAAAGAGGAACGGTATAACAAAACAATGTATGGAGGGATTCCCCCATACATTGTTTTGTTATAATATCTCAAAGGGAACAGGCATTTTCGATTAGAGGTCCCAGTCGGCTTTATTTTTTTTCCGACAGCTTCAACATTTACACAAAACTTTCACCATACACACCTAAGTCTTCGTCATGAATCACTCTGTCTATTGGTAGAGTTTATCGCGAACAGACGCGGGTGGGGAATTTTTTTATAATAAGTATGTAGTGATGTACTGGAGTGTGAAAATATATGAAGATTTTTGAACAGTTTGTGACTTAATAACACGTTAACCGTTGAACGAATTTAGATGTCAATTATCACACATATAAACCATGTTCTGGACCAACACTTCGGATACTTGTAATTTCGGTATGCGTTCCCGTAAGATTCACACGTAACATTAATAAAGTAAATATCGTCATTTACAAGACAATATTTTTTTTATCTATCTGCACTGGCCTATTAAAAGCATATTTTAATGTTGATATCATTTAAGTAGCTTGGCCTTTTAATCCACGTTTCACCTAATTATATTTAGTAGAACCGAGAATACAGTTCAAAGTGACACGGGCTAAGTGAAATCCACGTAGCAAAGTTGAACCTGGAAATCGAACTTGGGATCTCATGATAAGCCAAAAGCGCAAACGTATGCATCGGAACCGATGAGGTAATCTTTTCAATAATGCCTCAACATAACAAAACTTTTTATTCAATAAAATTGCGATTAACAACTGGTTGTGTAATTTTATGATGAGTGTTCATTTGCGGCGCGTGCGCAACACGAGTCAGTAATTGACGCCACGTTTTTGCGCCACGCGGGATTTTACACCGTGTAAGAAGGCACGTAATAGCTATACTTGCATTTATTGTTTAATAAAATAACTGCTTTAACGGTGACTGCAATTACGAACTATGATGCAATTTAACTTAAAAACAAACACTACACATTGTAAATACAAGATTGGTGCTGAATGTTAACCTAATAATTATGTTAATTTAATGTCAAATTTAATTTGGAATTCAATAGGCTCTTTCGTTTTTATTAATTATTTAATATATAATGTTAATTTTAATAAATATTCATTACATTAAATTCGCATGGCACTGTGTCGGCGAAACATCATGATGCACTAAAATTGTATGTAACATTTTTGGACCGTGTTTGTAGCAAATAAATAATTAGATACAACATAAAAAAGACGGTGGCGGTTTCGGGTTCGATTCCTGGGTCGGAAAAGTATTATAGGGTTTTCTGACAATAGTATTAAAAAAATCTTGTCCGACATAAAATAAAATATTATACGAGACCTAAAACGTAGGCGGCGAAATGTGGATATAATACACTGCCTAACATAAATGGCTTATTATGTAGATATACATACATACTCTAGCAGCAATAGCTCAGTGGGGAGACCAACAGACTGCAGAGGGTCTGAGGTTCGAACCCACGTCGCGCACCTCTGACTTTTCGAAATTATTTGCGTATTGATTGACAATTATCACCTGCTCCGTGCCTCGGAGAGCACGTTAAGCCGTCGGTCCCGGCTGCCATGAACATCTATGGCAGTCGTTATTGGGAGAGTGTCGACACAAAAGATCCCACTGGGTCGAAGTGTCGCCGGTCTGCACTGACTGGCCCCCACATAAGATACATACATACATAGTTGCAAAACCCGCCAAAACGATATCAGAACAAAAATAATGTTCCGATTGAATATGAAGCTTCTTCGTTGCTATCGCATTGCACTGGTAGTTTTCAACAAAACCCACTAACATTCTATTAAATCAGCTCACAAGAGTAGCTGTTTGTTGCAAACACCGCTAAAAGAGTCCATTTATATTGTCTTTAAATGGTTTTTTGATATTTACCATTATTTGGTGAAAAGTATTTAAGAGGATTTTAAAACAACTACTTACTCAATTACCGGACAACCTGTATAATATAATATTCTACCACATACACACAACACCATCTAGCCCAAACTAAGCAGAGCTTGTATTATGGGTACTAGACAATGGATAAACATACTTATATGCTTTTTTGTAAATACGTACATATTATACATAGAGACACCCAGACCAAGACAAACATTCATGTTCATGCACACAAATGTTTGACTTGTGCGGGAATCGAACCCGCGAGCTCGGGCGTGGCAGTCGGTTACACTAACCACTACGCCATCGAGGCCGACAGGCCGATATATACAGCAGCACCGAAGTTTTATGCAGGCAAAAGATTTTCGCGTCAAGAATTTCGCAGTAGTAGCACGCAGTCTGTAACAGTACTCGGTAGACGCCAATAGAATCGCCCTGTACCTATTTCATGAGACCAGAAACAATGTAACCTGACGTAATGTGTATGATACGCTTCCACACATCTGCCTTACTCTTAGAATAATCCCTAAGAACCTATGTATTTATGGCTATTGAGTCTTTAAATACGAAGCCTAAAACAACGTTGAGCAATTATAAACCTTTTGAACAGGCAGACAGAAAATCTCTGTTTATAAAAATCTCGTGTCACGGTGTTTGTGGTCGCACTGCTCCGAAACGGGTCGACCGATATTTATGAAATTTTTATGCGTATTTGGTAGGTATGAGAATAGGTCGTAAAGTATGTTTCATACCGATAGGTGATTAGGATGGCACTATTGGATGAATTTATAAGGCAGAATAACGTTTGCCGAGTCAGCTGGCATATTTATAGATATAAGTTACTACTAAGTTTTGAAAATAAGTAAAATCGAGTCTGTATTTTTTATAAAAATACTAGTCCTACACTAGGAACAATTCCTGTATCGCGGGGGACATTAAAAACATTGAAAAATGGACAGATAGAATATCCAGACTCGGCATAACCATTTGAGGATCACACAAATTTTGTCCCGTATGGAATTCAAACACACTCGGTGTCAACCACTACGCCATCTGTGCAATCATATTTATAATAATAAGTTTCTACTAAGAATTAAGAACAATAAGTAAAATTCTAACTTAATAATATATATGCAAATGTGAGGTTGTTTATTTGTTACGCCTTAACTACTCGACCGATCATCATGGTACCTTTCATCCCGGATAAAGTACTGTACCCAAAGAATATAAATTTATTGACAAAATCTAAACAAACGCGAGCGGAGCCGCGGGCAAAATCTAGTGAATTATATACGTCTACATTTTGTTATATACCTACAACTACGATGAAATTAAATCATACTTTTTATTCTGTATATTAATGGTATTTCACAGAAAATATTCTTACCAATATTAATATAAATACTTATAATTTTGTATGTCATTTAATCAGTTCACATCTTACTTAATATAAATTATAATCATTTGTGATGCCATGTTGCGAAAATGAAGTCAGTATATTTATTGCGGCTAAATATAAACTAACAAATACCTAAATAATGCAACGTTAACAATTAGGGAACTGCAGGCAGCATAATTGGGATACTGCGGGTAACTTGGAATACATCGATATCTAAATCAATGTTAACGCCATCTGTGTTTTTTGCGTAAATATAACGTCATAAGACACACGAAACCTTCGAGTATTAAAAACAGGACGCCATCTTTACATTCCGGTTACAAGGAACGAGACGCCTGCTTTGAAAACTTTTTCGGTAAGAATGCAATCAGTGATAATCATTTACTGTAATACGTTAAATCTTCATTGTAATTATTTAAACTGTTATGTGACCTTGTTAGTTCAAGATATTACTTAGATTTTGTGAATATTTCTAGAATTAAAATGTGACATGAAATTTTAGGTTAGGATGGTACCTATGTTGTTAATTTGGAATACTGAAAGTGAGCATAATTTGGAATATTCCAAATTTTATGCATTTTTTTATGAGTAGTTATTAATTATTCTGTTTTTTTTTAGAAATGGCTGTAATTCCTGAATCCAAGAAGAGAAAGAGGTGGGAAAAGGAGGAAATGGCCGCTGCTATTGCCGCTGTTCGAGAAAAGAGAATGGGATACTTAAACGCAGCTAAACACTTCAACGTTACCTATTATTAATTATTATTAATCAGAACCGGGCGGCCTGGTGCATAAATATGAAACATATTTCGATAAAATAATTATTTTACCCACAATCTAACCGTCACCAACCTATAGGTATCTACCTAATATAGGATAACGTTGGGTGCCGTCGCATAACGTTTATTATTTAGTCTTTACAGGTAGTAACGTGTACCTAAATAATAATTTTGACAGATTTCCTGTACAAAACCTGTTAAAACGCAACATTTCTCCGTTATGGATTATGTAGTGATTGAAAAATAAGCCTATATGACAAAGTACTTCAAACTAAAATGACTTCTAGTAGGTATTAACTATTGCGTCATAATTGAAATACGTAGTACTAAACAAATGGAATATACACAGTCCAGACAGTGTCAATGAATTGATCCACAAGAATGCTATGTCAATATCCCCATTACAAAATCTGAGGTTACTCAGGAATGTATACCAGGAAACAGTAATTAATAATTATAGAATTCATTCATAAGTTATTTATTCGTAATATTGAATGCGCCTTGGATTGTTGGGATTGTTTAAGTGAAATAAATTTCCCAAAGTTTCACGAATAAGGTAAAATTATGTTATAACTAGGCCCGCTATTAAGCAATGTTTTGTAATTTGTGTTAAGGTAAGTTTAAAGTAAATTCGTCATCTACGTACTTTTTTAAATGCATTTCTTTACGTCAGTGGCCCTAGAAAAACACAAGTGTCCTTAATTTCCTTCAGAAAAGCAAACATTTGTCATACCTACTTGTATATGTATAGGCTTTTCTTTAGTTTCGGTCGTTCTAGGCTCCGTGTTATTTTTTATGTGGTTGTAGTCTAGTCATAGAACCAAGTCAACAAGATAGCCCCTTCGTAGAAAAACATTTCGTTAAATATAAAAAGTTCCTTTTTTCCCAAGTGAATATATATACCTACCTACATTAATATTTTTTTTCTTTTAGAATTGTTCTGGCACGAATAATATGATATCTCGAAGGATCATTAAGACAGGCGCTGTATATAGGTAATATAATTATTATGATAATCTAATATCAATGATAAATATGATTTTGGGTGCCTAATTTTACGACAAGCCGTAATATAATTTGTCGGCCTCGATGGCGTAGTGGTTAGTGTAACTGACTGCCACGCCTGAAGTCGCGGGTTCGATTCCCGCACAAGTCAAACATTTGTGTGCATGAACATGGATGTTTGTCTTGGTCTGGGTGTTTCTATGTATAATATGTATGTATTTACAAAAAAAAAAGTATCTATGTATGTTTATCCATTTTCTAGTACCCATAATACAAGCTCTGCTTAGTTTGGGCTAGATGGTGTTGTGTGTATGTGGTAGAATATTATTATTATTATTATTATTAAATTAAAAAAATAAATACTTATTCGAAAATAGTTGTTTACACTAATATAGTTTTCTAAAACAGTTGAGTTTGGACACATATAAGTGTTCTGTGAGATTTTTTGTATAGATAAAGCTTTTCCTATTTCTTTTTAATTATATATAAAATAAAGCTGCAACATTCTGTGATTTTGCAATAATTTGATGGCAAGGTATGGAAATAAATGAGTGAGCCTAAGGTAGGTAATGATTTCCATTCATGCTCTCAAAGGTACCTTTTTTGCACTTGGATGTGTTGGACCAAGAAGAACATCATCCATGCTTTTAAGCTTCAGTGAAAGTATTTAGTTTGACCATTGCCCAGCAGTGAATTGTACTTAATTTAAATTAAGGTAAACAAGAAAATAAATAAATATTAGAGTAACTAGATGACTCAACCGATTAGGTAATATGGGCAACATGTTATTGCATTACATACAAGCCATTATGTTTTATAATAAAAAAGCCTAATTAATTATTAGTTGCCACGCGACAAAAACGCGATATGATTAAATTTGCATATTATTTGAGAGTTGCATATATTACATTCATGTAGTGCAACCTGCGCGACCTGCGCAGCGTGCGAAACGCCTTGCCACGCTGCGCACGCGCGTGCCACGCACTACCGCCTCGTGCCGCTGGATCACATGTGTGATGCGAAGTGACTTATCAAAACACACACAACAATGCAGCGCTATATTTTTTATAAAATATCTTATGTTTTCAAATTAAAATACTTTATGCGGATAGAACCGCGTTTTAAAAAATGGGCTTGTGTTGTAATATATTAAATTATTTAATTTTATACTTTCCTCGACGTTTCGGTTATTTTTCAACAGCCATAGTCGTGTGGAATTTAATAAAATTTCAATATAATATATATTCACGTAAACGTAAACGCAGGACAATATTACTTATATGTTATTTTATTTTTATGTAGTAGGTGTTGGTTTTTTTAATTAATTATCTAATCATAATCTGTAATTGACTACACCTATTGTCGAGGAATATATGCCTAAAAATATAGCCAGATAACATTTCATAATTCTTTATTATATATATTAAAGCGTCATAACTAGAAAGCACTGATACGTTATTTAATTGTTCCCACGGAGAAAATGAAACGTCATAATTGAAGTAAAGATGCAAGGCAAATTTTAGGGGAAAGCTATATAAGCTCACATAAATTATTTTATTACATGAATAATCCGATTAACAGAAATTATGTAAACGAACTATAGTGCGATCGATTTTAGTGCAAATTCGTGTTATAAACCACGCGCCACGCGTCGAGCACTGCGGTTGTGGTTTATATATTATGAGTAATAAAGCAAAGCACTCCCAATAATGACCATTTATTATTCAGTATTCTGTCACCTCATCTGGGATTTAATTGTTTTACTACTATGTAATGCTGACGCAACGCGAATTTTACAATACAGGAACTGATTGATGAGGCAAACGACGGCTATTTGGATAGAGTCATCTCTTTTCCCTATTTACGTTTACTAAGACGGGAGAACTCATAAGTGTCACAACTTGACTACCGCCTATAGAACCTAGTAAACAAATTATGACAACGTGAGTTAGTTGGTGTAATACAATTGCACAATAACATTTGTCCAAACTATGACTATTGTATGACTATTATAAATGCAAATGTGAGTTTGTTTGTTTGCTTGTTACGCTTTCAGTAGACCGAAGATCATGAAATTTCGCATACACGTTGTCAGGAGTATAGAAAGGATATAGAATACCTTTCATCTACAAAAGCGTTCTCATTCCGAGCGAAGATCCAGGCAAAATTCAGTAAATAATATTATAAATTTTGCGATTTAGAAGAGTGGCCGTGACTTTCTTACTAGGTCTTCTCATAGGTTCTACGCGAACATTGGTTAAGTGATCGCGGGAACAGGTACCTAAATGTAAATTTACAAATAAACTTAATTTAAGTAGACTTAAATTTATTTAGCCGCACGATTAGTCAATGTGTTATTTTGTGTCTGAATATACGAATTGTAATCCAGAACTTTCAAGTTTACTTTCTTATGATACATGCAAAGAAATATAATAGATATACGTACCTAAAGATGTATTTGATATAATATCTACGTATTTACGCGCCTTCACGCGAATTTGCATCAAAATCCGTTCAGCGGTTTAATTGTAATCGAGTGAGAGACATCCTAACCTTTTAAGTTTGACATTTATAACTACGGTTTTACGTACGTTATTTTCTTGTCTGAAAATACCAAAGATAGTTTTTCTTTCCGAGTCAATGGTACACACTATTAATTTTACAAATTTAATAGTTCCAAGCCAGTGTGTTGCCATGACAATGACATACTTAACGCCATTCATAAGAAGAAATCTTATGAATAATATAATAATATAATAATATTCTACCACATACACACAACACCATCTAGCCCAAACTAAGCAGAGCTTGTACTATGGGTACTAGACAATGGATAAACATACATATATACTTTATTTTTTGTAAATACATACATATTATACATAGAAACACCCAGACCA
The DNA here is from genome assembly GCA_930367265.1 of Catocala fraxini. Lineage (NCBI taxonomy): Eukaryota > Metazoa > Arthropoda > Insecta > Lepidoptera > Erebidae > Catocala > Catocala fraxini. The sequence goes on along the minus strand of OV884039.1, from coordinate 19,225,599 downwards.
AGACAAACACCCATGTTCATGCACACAAATGTTTGACTTGTGCGGGAATCGAACCCGCGACCCCAGGCGTGGCAGTCAGTTACACTAACCACTACGCCATCGAGTACAGTAGTTACAGTAGTTACATGCAGAAATCTTGTTACTATTATACGGCACCTCTGCCGCTTCCATTGAAGTCTTTAGCATGGTTTGATAGGACCTAGTGCACCTGACAGCAGTCACGTTAGATGTCTTTCGAAAATTTAATTACATTTATTTGTATTAATTCTTATTATCAGTAACGGTGTCATAATATATGTACATAGTTAATCTATTCATTAATGTGTTGGTGTAGGTCGTGTGCTTACTGTTGTGACCTCATAAATATTTATTATGTTGTAACCATGCCAAGTAACGTGTATCTACGTTAGATAATAGTAGTGTATGCTAGAAGGCATAAACTATAAGCATTGGCACATATACAGGGTGTCCCAGAATATGTGAATCAAATTGTAAAGAGATATTCCTTAGGTTAGGATAGTTCAAACGTGCAAAATAAAAAAAATTGAAATTATGGCATTTGTGTAAAAACAAACAAGTTAAGTTTTGGTGCAAAAAAAATACACCAAAATAATGCTGCGATTTCAAAACTACTTTTAGTTTGACGAATCAATCCTTCACAAATAATAATAGTTAAAAAAATTGAATTAGCCATAAACAACGAAGTACCTGTAGTTGAAATTCTGAAAAAGTCGTACTTTTTTAAAATCTTTACCTAAGGAATCTCCCGTTACAATTTGATTCGCATATTCTGGGACATCCTGTATAAAGTAATGCGGGACCACCAGAAAATTGTCTTGTGGCTACACCAGAGAGCTAGGTTTTACGTTTAAGTTTTAGGTCTGTACAATGATATAGACCTAAAATTTGACGTGAAATCTAGCTTTCTTTCTTCGTAACCTACTGAGGTTGCGAAGTAACTTCTATGTAGATAGTAGGTACATTGTCTCAATTTGCTGTACGTAGCCTATCACTGTTTTGTGGCCAAGATACACCTATAAGCCATGTCAAATTACAATCGGATGTGACGCACAGATTGACTTTAAAAGACGCTTATAATCGCAATAAAATGCAAAAAATGAACTCACAAAACGCGCAGGTCATTCTAATTTTAAATTAAAATCTACATATATTAAACTATTCAAGCTACAGTATGTCGTGCCGCGCATCGGGTATCATTTACGTAATAAAACATATGTTAATGTTATAAAAACACGATGAGCAGCATCGCACGTGAATATTTTATTTATAGGATCAGTTTAACCTTAACAAGATTTGAATGATTGCTTGTTTAGACGTCACTGAGAAACCATTGTGGAAGTCCCCACGTCATTGTCATTTCGTCGTCAAAATCAATACGTCGTAATGATGGATTTGTAATGCTACTGCTTCCTTAGTCCCTTTGAATAAGTTTACGCTTAATTATGTTACCGTGCGATTGTGAAGCTCTGTGTTAAATTCTCAGCCGCAAGACAGTTTTAGGAAATGATTAGACAGGAGCTTAAACATAGAAATGCTGCAATTCACCTCTGCCTACCAGTCAGCTGAAGCGTAAATCTATGTATACATAGTATATTATGTTACTTATATGTTATGAGAGAGTAGCGATAGCTCAGTGGGGAGACCAATAGACTGCAATGCAGAGGGTCTCGGGTTCGAACCCACGTCGCGCACCTCTGACTTTCGGAAGTTATATGACTTTTCGAAATTATGTGCGTATTGATTGACCAATTATCGCCTGCTCCGTGTCTCGGAGAGCACGTTAAGCCGTTGGTCCCGGCTGCCATGAACATCTATGGCAGTCGTTATTGAGAAAGTCAGTTCCCTCTAATATCCTGACACTGGTCTAGCCTTAGGGTATCGTTAGCCTTTGGGTTGCGGAGGTCAGGTGGCAGCCGCTCCGTGTAAAAACTGATATCCAGTCAAATCCGGTTAGACCAGAAAAGCCGACCCCTAGTGACTTGGGAATAATAAAGGCTAAGAGAGAAGACTTATATGTTATGAGGTTTCCTAACTCTGTGTGGCAGTACATAGACTGATAATTTTATACAGATTAAGAGGGTAACAAAGGGTGGTTAAATTAAAAATACTTCTTTCTTCAGGAACACTGAGTTCCTCTATCTTATCTTATCTTATCTTACCACGTACGAATGTCACGGTGCAACGAACGAGAGATATATAACTGAGGGCTTATAGGTTTTATGATATCAGTTTACTGCTCTCTTAGCTAAGGTTTAAACTTTCAGATCGCGATGGCACAACGGCGGCTAGTAGCAAGTTTGTCAACATTAATACAATTTAATGACAGCAACCTAGTTGACGGAGATGGCGGGACGGACGCTTTTGAAAGGTACTGGACATCTACCAACAAGAGTCTTTTGCCCAGCAGTGGACATACTAAATAGCTAATGAAATAAACTTTGGTTAACTTTAATAGGTGCTTAAAAATTATTTATTTTCCAAATAACAACTGTTCTTTAATCGCTGTTTTCCTTACAGATAAACTAATATATTCAAAGTCATTAACGTTATTTATTAGCTTAAATTGGCACAAAAATGGGCATAGTTAAAAAAACTCCTAGTGTCAAGAAAAACAAAAAATCGGTCTAGTAATTGATTTATAAAAATTTTGATATGGCAACAAATCGGCAACTTCGCGTTTGAATAAACAGTCTGTGAGTGTAAATCGAGTTTTTCGCGGTCGAGTGCATTCTGACATTGTTTACGTTGCGAAGTACCTCCATTCATTTTGATACATAATATCATCTATGTGATGTAATAAGATCTGTATAATTATATGGTAGTAAATTTTGGCCGCGTCTTGCTCGCATTAATGTAGATTTTGGCAATTAACTATCCCTTGGGAACTACTGTTCCCCTTCATTTTGCATTTTTCTGGGTGAAATGTTCTTTTATGTCCTTTTCTGAACCCTTTCAGGGTTCTTAAATTTTGTAAACACGTAATCAGGGGATTACGTGTTTACAAAATTTCATGATGATCGGTCGGGTAGTTAAGGCGTGAAAGCGTAACAAACAAACTCACATTCTCATTTACAAATATTGGTTAAGATGGCAATGTACATACAATACCTGAGGTATTATATGTACATATTCTTCTGTATGCCAGCCTAACAGTGTTTTGTTTGCAGATAAACGGATAAATAATAGTTAAAATAAAAAGCGAATAGAATAAAAAGAATTAGAATAAAAAGCGTGGGGTGCTTTCTAAGATATTTTGATAAACCCCACCCCACGCTTTTTACATTAAAATGTTTAAACTAAATTCTTCCTTTTAGTATGTTTTTTTTATAAAGCGTGTTTTTTTATTTTTGTAAACTAATATTTATTTTTATTTTTTCTAAATTATTGTATTTTCATCGGTCCTCTTTAACTCTACAACGTTTAAATGAAATCTGACCGTTTGAAGTGGGTCATAATCAAGTCGGAAGAAGTCGATTACAAACAAAAAAACATACAGGTGAAGCTAATAAAAGCGTGTTAAAAAGGTCATGCGGGAGTCTGTTACTTTGTGAGAATATGTAGGCAACGAACACACAGAACATCCAAACTCGAAACAACCATTTGTGGATCACACAAACTTTTTCCGGGATTCGAACTCATTATACTCGGCGCTATGCAATGCGCAATGGTAGTGGCGAGGCGACCACCTAAACTACTACGCCATCCGTGCAGCATCTCTAGACTCTACAATCTCATGTTAATTGTGATTATTGGTCTGTTTTATTAATATTATTCATTTATATTAATTTTACTATAGTCATTTTATCTTGTTGTGATTCCATATTGTGTACACTTAGGCACGGTAACGTTATCTAACAGTATTGTAACTCGGCTCTGTCTTTGAAATAATTACCTATAGCCGCACGGTCCACGAATACGCGAGAGGGCTACAGTATTTTAATGTCATGCACCTACTTGAGTTTCTTTCTAGTTTAGTGATTGTAAATATTATATATTTTATTTTAAAAAATGTAATTTGTTGTGAATGAAATAGGAAATGTTTAATAAAAATCATGTTATGTTTTTGATAAGTAGATATAATAAAAAAACAACCTTATATATTTGAGGCTGAAAAATATTTGCGCCTCGACTGAGACGTACGAAAAGCTTTAATGTTAAATTTAATAATATAAAAAATATCCGCATTCGGATAAAAACTTAAATTAAAAATATTTTTGTTTACAACTGTACTTTGCCATAATTATTATGTAAGTACTTCTACTTATTTTAATCAAATATTAACAAGTCGCTTACTGCTTACAAAAACTCACACCGTCCGTTCATGATTCATCGCTGCGGCGCATTCGCGACTGGTTGAGAACGGAGTGCATACCGGCCTCGAGGCGCGTAATTATGACTCGCGTTCCGACCGTTTGTATGAAGATAGAATACTGTTAGATAACATTACCGTGACTTAGGTACACAATATGGAATCACAGTAAGTTCTTAGTTAATTCATGTAAATATTTAGATTTGTGTCATTTTAATTAACTATAATAAAGCAAATAGAATACTGATCAACCTATTTATTTGTTAGAACATTGATTAGCAGTTAGATGCGGACAGCAAAACCTGTCTGGTCTGTGTGGAAATCTTTAGTGCCTTTGTCCAGCAGTGGACGTCTTTCGGCTGATATAACAATAATGATGATGACAACCTGCTACCTCGTTTGTTCTGTAGCTTAAGTTTTGGCTTATATTTATGATAGACTATGACCCCGGGTCCCATTCCAAGGTCAGGCAGTGCCATTGATTCGTTCTGCTAAGCAATTCTTCCGGTGGAAATGTTGCCGGTAGACGGCTATTGGCTCACTGCCTATTTCGTAGGAAATAAATGGTTTGGCGATATGTGGGTATAACAACATCTTTGCCTAATTCAAAGTTCCAAACGTACAGGCGTGAAACTAATGTACAAGTATGTGGTACCACAAAATACACGTTATTAAAAACATAAAAGTAGGCAAGTAAGGATTTTTTAAAACGACAGCTGTTTATTTTATTAGTAACAAGATAAAATATATTTTGTCATATCTATGTATACATATAGGAAAGAAGTTTATAATATAATTTTACAAGCAATGGGTGAGCCTAAGCTGGCTGAAGTACATAGACTTAGTATCGTGGACATGTTTACTAAATATTTACTTGCACATTATAGAGAGCCGCCCCTCACAATCACATTACATTACACACAAATATTGATAAATAATTTACAAACTATTGGTTGGCGTTCGACCAATCGAGTAATAACATAATTATATGAAAACTGCGGCCAATCGCGAGCCACCGGCGCTCACGCCCGCGAGTACACGATACTCGGCGATAGCGCGCTCGGGACGCGTCACAACATCTACCCATTATTCTCCGATTAATCGCCGTTATCAGTAACCAAAACATGACATAAATACTGCTCACAAACGTGTCCATCTCACAAACTTATACCAATCAGTTATCAACACCCACCGCTTTTCCGAATCCAACATCCGGGTTATAAAAATGTCCACGATCATTAGCAAAATATACACTACACGGCACTTTGTTCAAATAATCTCCAAAATCCATGAATCCGTAGAAAGCGCGCTCTCCGTGAGCGAACGTTAGATACGATAGAGTCAGCGAGCGGTATTATCACGCGAGCGCCGTGCGTCCGTCGCGGCGATAAGGCGCGAGTGAAGCCCGCTGGCCGCACGAGACAGCCGCCCCCGCCGCCACGCGCTGCCGTCCAGAGGAAGGGTGTGCTACGCGTTTATAAGTCCGTCGTAACTTACCACACCTACAATTCGCAACTCAACCTTTCGGCGAGCGCACGTTCCACACGACACAGAACCATTCCACACGACTAACATGTCTCCAGACAGATATCTACTGATAGCGTTCGTAACTGCGGCGACCGTCGCCTACATAGCCGCGAGACCCCACGGGATCAAGGAGTTCGTGGTATCGGATGTTGCCAACAAGACAATGTGCCCTATTAAAGTGGAGATAGACGACGACCCGGAGCGGATACCGCGGCGGATCAAGTACCTGATGTGCGCAGACCGGCCCAACCGCATGTGCAACGAGCATCACATGTCGCACGGCTGCTGCAAGCACCATCACCACTCGTACCGCACCGAGTGCGTCGAGATCTACGACTACGTGCAAGTGAGCTACAAGGAGCCCAAGGAGCAAAAGACGATAAAGGTGCCAGTGGGCTGCACCTGCCTCATCGAGGAGACCACGGAGGCTGCCGACGTGCCCTGAACACACCGCGCCGCCCGCGCCCGGGCTCGCCTCGACACGCTAGTTCCTATGCATTCCAGCAATGACTGTTATTTATTCGTGAGTGTACGTACACACGCTGAGACAGGGAGATGATAATACTCGCATTTAATTTATTATTTATTTTGATGGTTGTGATCGGTCGCGCTGAGCCGCACTGAGCCGCTAGTATTAATTAGGTAGCTATTTAATGTTGACAAGTGTTCTTATTGTTTTATTTGTGTAATGTTTAAGTTGACTGCGCAGGCGCAGCATAAACTGAACCAAACCGAGCTGGTATCGGACCATGTTGAATAAAAAGTGTTATTACAAAACTGTGGTTTATTTTCCCCTCTTCGATAACTGATCGTTAATAAATATACCAACAAGTAATTGATCTATAAAAAAAGAAGTGTAAATTACTTCATAATAAAAAAATTATTGAGCATATATTTACTCACTTTTATTACTGACATATTAAGGAATACTCATATATTATGACATTGTGCGCCAAATAATATGAGCTCAAATTAATATTACACAACATCATACCTAATACATAAGAATAATTAGGTGTTATGGATCTTCATCTGTCTACATGATAGAAGAGAATGATGATTCATTCTTTTCTATCATGTAGGCAGATGAAGATCCATATGAGTTTATATGAAGATCCATTCTTATACATAGGTATCTAATTTCCTCTTGTCATAAAATTTTATACTTAATATTAGCTAAGTGTAACGTGATAAATGTATCTCTAAAATAAACTATAGGTATTAAGTATATAAATTATTTACAAAATATATTTACTATAATACCTTCTTAAATTTTATGATTATCGCCATAATAGGTTATATCAGTATTAAATCTATAAGAAAAGCGTGACTCTGAAAAAAATAAAGATAAGTAAATAATTTAATACATAACAAAAATAATCCATATCGGGCAGCTTTTTACATTTAGCAAATGAGTTTATTTTCGAAACACGGTAAGGCAGTTATTGAATTGTATTATTACAAATTATGCGTAATACCATGAGGTTTAGTTAGCCAAGTGGGAATTCATTTACAACCGTGAAGCTAAACGCTAAGTAAATGAAATACAACAAGTCACTAAATTATTCTGATTTTCATATCGAATATTCTCGAAGAAAATTGTTTATATTTTTACCTATGATCAAGGATTAAAACATACCTAATTGTAATTGAGCTCGGCAAATTTAATTTTTGTACACTAAAGATTACTATTATTTATTTTAATATTACATTCCCTCTCCGATTTTATTAATATAGTTAAAGTATATTCGGTGATGTGGATGTAGTTATTCAATTTATATATTTGAGGGTGTCGACGTTGGTGACTCAAGATGCGGCGCGGCGGCGGTGAATCATAGCCACGCGATGTTGTCGTGATGGCTAACCTAACTGTTCTGTGGTCAGATGCAACCCAAGGGCGTCGACAAGGTAGTGCAGGGAGGGGAGAGAGGGGGAGCCTATTTACAAAATCTCAGGCTGCCCCACTATATCGACGGCAATCAAAGCATCATACAATTCTCAACAACAACATTCACGAATATTACGAGCCCAAGGCGACACGCGATAACTAACTTTAAAAAAGCTTTTTTGAAAGGTTTTGTTGTTAAAATCTTTGAATATAAATATATATTAATTAAACATAAATAAATAACTTATATATTAATGGTGTAAAGAAAAACAGAAAAATTAAATTGGTTGTTTTGTGTGCTCACACGGATATCTAAACAAATTAATAAAGTATATATAAGTATATATAGCGTAATTAGGACATGATGCTAACACCTCCGTGTTTACCGAACAATCAAAGTTGACAGCTTTTTTAAATTGCCTCTTTTCCTGAAACCGTGATATTTAATAATGGTAACCTGTATTGTTGAACTTACAATTATTATTCTAATAAGTTATACTAGAGTATAAGCAAAGTGAGTTTAAATATACCTACTTTCTTCTGTTTTTGTAGTAGGGTGTCATGTTTTGCAAGTCTCCACGCTGGCCGAACCGGGCATTGCAGTAGATAGGTATTATACTTATGTTTTCGTAAGTTGTGTTCCCACCGTGTATACCTATGTCTTATAAACTAAAACTAATAAACTAGTTTTACATAAATTAAGATTATAGTATGCCTGTCTGTTAAACCCCCTTTTATAATAGATTTCACACGTCACGCAATGCAAAAAAATACAGTCGAAACAACATAATCTTTGATAATAAAAACGTCACTGATTAAATGTTTGCGACCAAAGCACTCGTTAAAAATCTACATTATGATTAAGCATACGGTATAAAAACAATAAATCAATTGATATTTCCAAAATTCAATGAGAAAAATCTTAATACGGTTTTTTTTTGAGATCGCAATATATATGTTTAGAATTCAAGTTATACCGCTTATGGTTGCGAGGACATATTTTTAAAATATGTTTGTGGACGTCAATGGGTTATAAAAGCAATAACATTTTGCTAAATTCAGATAACTTTGGTTTTGATAAAGACTAACTTATGTAATATCAGTAACGCAAATCTTACATGTGCGCGTTTATAGAAAATAAAACAAACAAACTAGGTAATTAAAATACTTTACCCGCGAATAATGAAGAGACACATTGGCCTCGATGGCATAGCGTTCAGTGTAACTGCCACGCCTGAGATCGCGGGTTCGAATCCCGCACAAGTCAAACATTTGTGTGCATGAACACGGATGTTTGTCTTGGTCTGGGTGTTTCTATGAAGGTATAATATGTATGAATTTACAAAAAAAAAGTATATAATATGTATGTTTATCCATTGTCTAGTACCCATAGTACAAACTCTGCTTAGTTTGGGTTAGATGATGTTGTGTGTATGTGATAGAATATTATTATTATTATTTCGCCTTAACTAGGTACTAATATAAGTACCAACCATTTCTTACCCTTTCAGAATGATTTAGTAGCTTCTATTACACAGGTCTGCAGTGCTTTTCCTCTTTGGGATCTGAGTAACGTTTTTTATAGTTGCTGAAGTGCTGATACGACGAAAATCATAAAAAAAATTAATCACGTCGGGATTCTTTGATATTTAATATCTAAGATTTTATTTTAAAATGTCTGAGCGCCTACATTTTAAAATCTATAAAACGTCATTAAATTACTTTAGCTTAATTTTTATTGCATTTAATTAGTTTAAGAGGACATAGAAATTAATGATAATCAGTAATTTGTTAATTACTACATACCAAGTATACCTAAGTAATTCGCATTAACCATATCGAAAACGAGTCATTTTGGCTTCATTTAGTAATGAGCTCATGAATACACAATGATTAGGTGATATTACTTAAGTGTTGTAAATACTATTAGAAAAGGGTGTAATAAAGATAAAGAAAAGGTTTTTTGTATAAGCACCAACACTGATTCAGAAAATGAACAGTTGAAGTGCGCATCTTGCAACATAAACTTTAAAATGTCGTCGCGATGTTGTTAAAATACTCCGAATCGTTTTTTTTTATATATGCGGGAAATGTATGGTGATAAAACAACGAAATAACATTACAGACTTTGTGAAAAATATTTACAAAAGTTATTTTGGACTTGCTATAAGTAACCTAGACAAAACTTGGATAATTTGTTCGACTTGTTTTTAATAACTTCGCTAGTGGTCTAAAGGACAGAAACTAAGAAATAGTATAGCTGAAACTATAAAGAAATAGTGCCCAAAATGAATACGAATTTTGGTTTCATGTGTTGTAGTGTGAGCATTAAACTTCATTTTCTGACTTCGCACATTGATTACTTGCCAGAAAATCTAGGAGGCGTTAGCGAAGAACAAGGCGAAAGATTTCACCAAGATTTGAAAGAGCTTGAAGTCGGTTTTAAGAAAGATGGAATGCTAGCATGATAACGGACTATTGTTAGCTATTGAAGCGCGATGATCCAAACCGGAAATTTCAGCGAAAATCGCACAACCGAAGCTTCCAGGAAAAAAGGAACAGGTTCCACAAATAAAATTTACATCTAGTTTAGCCTCGTAGTAAGTTGTTATTATCTATATTTTAATAACTTTTTAAGTGAAATTAATGTGCTTTTTTAAATATATATTCGTTTATATGAAAACTTGTATTTTTCTTAATTTTCTGTCCGCAGCCTTTTAAAAAAACACTGGATGTGATGGAGAAAACTAGGTGCATATTCGTAATCAACGCATCAAAACACTCCAGAATCAACTATCAAATTCCAGAGAGGAAGTTATGATCTTCATTTTGCAGGCCTGTGTTGTTATTAATTTTGGGTAAGAAGTATTATCATTGGATTTAATTATATTTAATAATGCTTATGCTTATTTACTTATATTTTACTAGCTGCTGCTACCAGCTTGACTAGTGTGGTACGTCTATTAAAACATAGTCTTCGTTACTCAGAAATAATGTAATAGTCAAAAATTTAAAAGAATAGGCTCACATGTTTTGATATTCTAGAACCTCTTTAGGTATATAGGTACCAAATGCCTTTCGAAACAATCTGTTTTTATTTGTCGACATGTTGAAGTTCAGAAAATAATATCCAAAATTCTTTTATGTAGCTAACTATTTTGTTATATATTATTATTTGTTGAAATCATAACAAATAATCAAGAATTAGGACACTAGTGATACGGCGTAGTATGAGGGAATGGCGGGTAGTTATATCGTAATGAGTCGCTCGTTAGGTCCCATTCTCCCCGCGAGTACAAACAGTCTACGGTGAGTCTCTACCTGAACAAATCGCTTTTTCATCATTACCAATTACAGTCGCGTTGCTACGTGGCGCCCTGCGGGGTCGCCCGCCAAGCCCTCAATGTTCTCCCTACCTGACTTTTCATACTTATCGTAAATTAGTACCCGATTCTGCTTTATACAATATACTTACCTGTATAATATTGGTCTGATTTAGGTACGTTACATATATTATAATTTATAACTGATTGGAAAATATATAAATAGTACTCTCTGTACTAACAGATAAAATTAATGTGTCAATAAAACATTTTTATACTTAATCAGTATCTTAAATAAAATAAAAATATATATTATTCATCTAATAATTTATTTATATTTTCTGAAATTATTCTGATTTTATTCGCAGACTTACTTCAGTAAATCCATACCTATATTCTGGACTCTTTCCAGGAACTACCTGCGGGAGTAAGCCTAGGCAGAGGTATTATAGGAGAGAGATAGAGGAATACCTCTTTATAGGTAATAACCTATAGGTATCATCAACATTACACTACGTATCTATGTCCCAGTACCAGTACAGTGAACGAGCCTATTCCCAGTAGATATGCTTCCCGACGTACCTAAAGCTGGTACTGAGAATTTTTAATAGGAAAACCCAAATACTCCTACCGGAACAAGTAGTGTTACAGTTTTAAAAATTGAACTTGGGGCCTATCGGTCGGCCATAGCCAAAAGCGTAAACATATGTCACAGGGCCAACGAGGTAGTCTAACAGACGTCTTATAATTATTCTTCAAAATGTTGCAGTTTAAATTTTCCCTAAAGCGTCAGAGTAATGACACATAACAATCACATATAAGCGGGCGAGCGCCGCCAATCATCACACTCTGTGAAGATAATCGCAGCGAGTGGACAAGTTTTCGCGCTGTCTTACCTCTACCCCTCACCGTTCATTAAAACATGTCGTGCCACATGTGGTGCCTCGCGCTCGCTTGCCTCGCAGTGACGCTCTCGCTCGCGCCCACAACCTCCGCCGTACCTAGCGGCTTACTCGCGGACTTAGCCGACAAATCTATCTGTAAATCTGAAGTGATATACAACACAAACGAGAAAAGGATACCACGCATTATTAAAGAAGTGAAGTGCACTGCAAGCCCGGATACAATGTGCCCACTGGGAGACGGTGAGACGTCGTGTTGTGCGCGGAACTCGCACCGTAACAGAGGGTTTACTTGCGAGGAGGTGTTGGACACCGTGCTGGTGAGCTACACGGACGCAGAGCCCGGCCATGAGACCGTGTCCGTCGGCTGCTCCTGCATTATGCACCAAGTTGTCACAGCCGAGGAAGTGTAGCACACGACTAAGCTTTCATACGGACTACAATTTATAGCTAGCTAGTTGATTCGTGATAAACTACTGTGTTATGTTCCTGTAAATCATTACCAAGGACCTTTCTCCATATTGGCTTTTTAGGATTTAGTACCTTATGATTTGTGTCGATCTCAATATTTTTACAGTTTGAGTGAAAATGAATGCGAGTGTATAGAATGACTTTAATTTATTGTGTGCATATGACTTTTTCTTATTAAGAATGAGCCATTTATGTTTGTTTGGGGCCCTATTTATATGTAAATATAGTGTTAAGTGTTTTCTAGATACGTTTAAATAAATGAAATTGAACCATTTTACAAAGTTTACTTTATTTTCCTATGAAATTGATACATGTGCACAAAAAATTTATGGGTACCTACATAGCCCATATACCGTAAGGAATAATTATTATAAGTCCTCTAGTTATATTTTTAGTGTTGGCAATAATCTAACGGACAGAAAGTTTAAATTATATGGTATTTTAATCCTTTCTGTGAAATATTATAATAAATAGGTTCAGTATATACTTATATACGAACCTATATTATCATGATAATAGAATAACTATGGCAGTAAAATATTCATTAACATATTAAATATTTTAACTAGTAGAATAGGAGCGAATCATAATTAGTAAATAAATTTATAATAATGTAGTTCTTTTAATATGCTACTTACTACTTATTAATAGATAGGCAAATACCTAGCAACCAAATTATACTGCGTTATCGCAGTGATTTATGCAATAGGTATTAACCTATTCGCGATTACGCAGGCATTAGCCTGCGTAATCTCGCCACTATGCACCCGTACTCCTAGTGTTGAGTAATAAATCCACACACAACAGTTATGTAATCTGGAGATAATTGATCTGAGATTAGATTTTCTCTCTAATACTTGTTTTAAAAGTTTGTGATTATCAAAAGATTCTACGTTTTTGTCAAAAAATGGAAAGTAAAAGCACTGTGAATATTATACAATAGCAAAGTGGTTATGTATAATAATAACATATGTGTGACTCATGAGAATTTCCACAAGTGAGTCTGACTAGTCTTGGTATCTGTTAAAATCGAGACCTACCTATTCAAATCTTTTTTATATACCTATCTTGATAGTTAACGGTTAATTTGTTGTTCTCTCGTAGGTAGGTATGTTCGACAAGTTCAAGGTCGGGCGACATTACCTGGCGTCGCTCACCCCACGTAATTACTCCGTCCACGACTCCCAGTGGCGTCGCCGTCGGCGCCTCTCTGACCTACATCACTGTTTCTCGTGCCTCTATTTACCTGTCTGACTCCAAGTACCTATACTAACTAAGAAATCATAGGCAAGTTATTTCGTACAATCTCATACAAATAGTGTGGAATTCCTTAAATATGACGCCAGAGATCCTAAGATATATTGTATTTATTATATATTATTTTGTTTTTCCTTATGAAAAAATGTTCTTATGTGTGTATCTATGTTTTCCTTATCCGTCATATAGTGCCGGTTTGAGCAATACCGTTACACTGTGTAAGATGTTGTAAGCACCCAAGGATGCGCCTCAACCTTTCTTGCCTCGCGCCCTAGGTGTTTAGATACACTACCGCGTCCTTTTTTTTTAACCTTGAAAATCCTTTATGGATACCCCCTCTCCCGGGGTTATATGAGACTCTCCGTCCCTGAAGAGGGTCTGTATACACACTAAAAACCTGGGGGTAAGCAGTCCCTCCGCCGACGGGGTGAGGCGGGATGTGGTCGCGTTAGCAATCACCATCCCACCCCGGCGGTGACCGGGCCTCAGCAAGGCCATCCCCCAGACGTCTGGGGCCGTACAAGCCGGTAGAGAGTCCCTTGACTCTGTAGCAGTGACCCTACTATACAAGAGCGAGAAGGCGGGCAACTCGCGCTCCGCAACCTCCTCGCTCCCGTCCGTCTGCGCCGGAGAGGGTCAGCGAGGAGGTTGTTCTCCCTGACCCTCTCCGCGGTCTCCTTCTGCGCCATGACAGCCTCGCAGAAGGAGAACACTGCCTGCCACGACCTTTCGCCGCCGACCCAACCGCGTCCTATCACAACACATGATATGCTACAATAACAGTAGAAAGACTGCACAGCTGTAGGTATAGTTCTATCTAATAAATAAGAAAACTAACATATAACAACACAAGTTCAAATACGGAATATTATAAAAGTCTGAATTCCAAAATGGTTTAAATTGTTTCAGCGAGTGGCGTAATTGCAAGGGGCGGGAGGCGGAGCGACGGGCAGGGCGCGGCAAGCGTGCGCGTGCGCCGGCGTTGACGCCCAGCACTGCGCACTGCACGCTCGTTTATTGAACTTCTTTACTATTTTAATATACTTACATTTTCTTTGCCTTGCTTACAATACAATACTAGAATAATACTTATAGGTAAGTAGTTTTCCACACGTTTTTTTTAATTTAGCAATTAGAACAAAATATACAAATTTAATCAAATATGTAAATAAAAAATGACTCAGTTACTAATTAAATATTCATTATTAAGTAATATATATATCAACAATAATTATAAAATAGTATAATTCGTAATTGAATAGATTTATATCAACTTAGATTGCTTCCTACGCCAGTAAGATCAATGTGGGTAAATGTCATTGAACATAAACAGGCCGAATCAGCTCGATACCAAAAGAGTTACTTTTGCTTATCTAACAATCATACCTAACAAATGCATATTTCTCTAATTTAAACAGTGGCTGTAACTACACATTATATTGGTTGTAGCTATATTGCTTGATTACGTACCTCCTTAAAAGTATTAGTTTTAAATAAAAACTATTACATGTAATATTAAAATAATGCAACAAAGAAATATATTGGGCATTAAAACTCGAGCTAAATGACGTTTTCTATAAGCAAAATGCGCTTTTATTTAGAACGTACCGCCCACTCTCGCAAGCCCCGCCCACAACCTTAACTTTAACATTCCCTTGCGCTTGCGCATAGGTACTACGTTGGCACTACGCTGTAATGCACATATTTAGACTTCGATTGTTTTATTTCAGTACTTATTTTCCTCGACATGACTGTGTTCAATTAGGTACGTATAAGCATCAGACTACCGTGTCTAAAGTTTACCGTAAGTACCTACTAAGAAACTGGTGAACTTTATCGAAAAAGAAACGATTGCAGAAGGCAGAGCACTACAGAGATAGATAGCTGTTGGTCAGCATTTCGTGAGTAATCGGGCGCTCATCGGCATTCAAGTTCAGCTCGGAGCGAGGATAAATTATAGAAGTACCTACCTAGTTTAAAGTGGGTGGACGGTAAAAAGCCAGTGAAGGCCTCAAAATTAACTCCAGCCCATCGAGCAACCCGTTTCTGTTTCGCAAGAACACTGGTCATAAAACAAGAGTATGTAATGGCGTTTATTCTGTTTTCGGAAAATAGTGTGCGATGTATGGCAGCAGAAGAAGGCATCTTCTTATAGGTAGGTATTATAAATTTTATGTTTGTTACGATTTCACGCCTCAACTTGAACGATTAATATGAAATTTCGAAAAACCAAAAAGTACATATGGTACCTAGCATCCAGAGAAAACGACTATTTCCAAAGGGATAGAAATTTATTGACAAAATCTACATTAACGCGAGCGATGCCGTGGACAACTCTTTGTAAATAATTAACACATATTAAATAGAGCCATGAACAGCATAATAAATAAATTATCCTTGAACCATAAACTAAAAACTACTTCCTGAAACCGCAGATAACTATTACAGTTAGATCTTGAATTTTTTCTCTCTCTCTTCTCTCGGCAGGGTCGCGATTCGCATGTGAGAACGTAACGTCGAGAAAAGTCGTGGTAAGTTAAGTCGGTAAGACCAGAGACGTTCTATCTTACCCCAGGTTAGCCTGACATAACGTCTCTATTGCTGGCGGAGAGGAACGCGTACATGCATACCTCCACATAAAAGAAATGATTAGTTATTTAGTTGGATGTGTGGTTAAGTGCGCCTTTCTGCCCATGTTCTCTGTAGATACTAGTATCTACAGAGAACATGGGCAGAAAGGCGGTTTCGTTAATATTTAATTAATTATATGATTTGATTCCTATTGATTAAAATGAACTAATTCCTAATCTTAACTTATTTGTCTTATTTGCGACTAACTTTAGTCCGAATTTCTGGTACCTACCAATACCCTTATTGCGTCGTCGCTCTATCGACATCTCATCATATATATTTTTAATAGCCTCTCCGCTGAACACTGAATAACTAATTAAAAGATATGGGTCGTAGATAGAGAGATAATCATCGTAGTAACAAACCAACAACTATGGCTACTCATGAAGAAAACTAGCAATTCCTTTTTATTCGGCTGAAAAATTTAATGAACAAAGAGAGAATATTATCTACTTTTCAGTACGTAGGATTTCAGGAAAATTCCGTTGAAAGCTGGATAATTTTCTCTACTCGTACAATGTTAGGTATATTCTTTAAAAAGACAATTTCCGCTTTAGGAATAATTCCTGTTTCGCGGAGAAATTTACAAACAACAATCATAGAGAACACCCAGACTCAAAACAACTATTCGTCGAGAACACTAATTTTTGTCCCGTGTGAGGATCTAACTCACAACACTCGGCGTGGCGGCAGTGGCGAGGCGACCACTTAAACCATTACGCCATCCGTGCAGTCAAATAACCTTTGAGGTATCTACTTTCTCATTACCGGCCACGTCTTAAACAAGTGAGAATCGGCAATGAATTGCAGTAAATCTTAGAGTTCAAAAAAATGGTTCAAGTAATATGCAAAGGTCACGTGATACCATGTGACCTTGAGGTCAGAGGTCAAAGGTCATAGTCATTTCGGGGTATATCGACTATGCTGAATCGAATGGCGCTGACCGCGAGTCTCTAGCTCTTACGGTTTTTGAGTTGAAAGTTGTATAACAGACAGACGGACGGGCAAAGACTTTTTTCAAACTCTAATAAAACCCTATCAGTACCTAAATACAAATCATAAACACAAACAACGTTTTAAACTCTATCGACGTCACAAGATTTACCCTATAACAACAAATAAGTAGAAACCATCACGATTCACGACGGCATTTTCTAAATTTCTTCTCGTGTGGGTTTCCTGTAGTAGCTACTCGTATAGTTAGTCACATGTGTTTGTCTAGTCGATGACGTGGTCGATAGTTCCCACCAGTATGACATAGGTCAAGTGTTAAACGCGCGGGCGCGTGCCATTGTTTTCCTTCCGCAAAAGGTATATTGCAACGAGGGAGCATTACAAGGCACCTAGCTTTTTGCTGCAAAAATCCAGTGACGTATGTAATTAAGTATTGCATTCATTGTGTAATTTTTATGACAGATAGGTAAATTATGATGCACTTGTAGTATGCAGGTGGTATTCTAGGAAAACAACTTCACGGATAAATGTCACAAAACTTATTTGCGAATATAAGCTGAATGTGTTAAACACTGACACAATTTGTTTTACACCTATTTAATTTAACCAATTCTATAGTGTGCAGGTAGTTTTACGGTAGAAGGAAATAAAATACCTAATATAATAGATAACAAGATACATTTTTCAAATTAAGAAATATTCAATAAAAATTTTGGGAGTATAATACTCGATGGTAGTCACTGGTTATTTTCTGTCAAACCCAATCAAAATCCAAAGAGACATCAGCAAATAAAAAAGAGAAATTACAAACAGACATGTTTGTAATTTCTCTTTGTAATGGTAGCGGACAGTATAATAATACTAAACATATATATATTTTAATATAACATTATTCGCAGTTTGAATTATAAATTACTAGTACTCTTGCGAAGTCCTTCAGTTAAGCTATTATGCTTATATTAGAAATGGGTTCATGTCGATAGTGCAATAGATAGGATTCGAATCCATGACCTCTCTATTACAAGTCCAATGCCTTATCCATTGGGCTACCGTCGCTTACGTTATTTAGGTATTATTACGTTATCTATTGATCTATGTCCTATACTAATAAGTTATAAGACGTTAGGTACCTATTTTGAGTATATTTATTATATTTATAATACGTTTTATACAACAAGGGCGCAAACTAGCTTATGGTATCTTTTTTTGTGTTGATCTTATGGTTGGTGGCTATCTGTTACCGTATTCTAAACTTTAGGGCAAAAAAAATATCGATTTACTCTATACTTTCTCATTGAAAGAATAGAAAAACTGATTTAAGGTTGTTTCTTTTTCCTTTCCAATTTCGCTTCGTAATTTTTTAGCACGCTAAAAGCTCATCAGCATGTTTTTTTTACGAAAAACGAGTACAAGCTAAAATAATTTGTAGGTAGGTACTCTCATTTTAAAGCTAAGACTTAGAACTTATGGAATTTAAAACCTAAAATGAAATTTAGGTTTTAATTTTAGTGAGGGAGAAATTTTTGTATCTAGAGTGACTCGATTTATAATAATATTTTATAAGACTTTTTGCATTCGATTGTACTTTGACCACAAATCATTATTGGTGTCGTCAAAATACAAGATTTGGCTGCGATTTTCTGTAGTGTAATTTTTCCAGCCGAGTTGCTCCAAAGTGATCACTTAATCCATATCCAACGTTACCATACCGAAAATTGTTTTATGTTTTATGTTTGATAGAACGCGCAGAGAGATTTCATAGTTTGCATGCCCATATCTATAGCAGACTAAAGCAAACAATTACATTATATATTCTCGGTTAAAACCATTACTCGATATCAAAAACAATATAGCTACTTTGGGCCTAAAATAAATAATATCAAATTAATCAATTAACATTTTATTACAATAATAGTATCAAAAAATAAATAGACATTTAGAAAAAAGTAGGTACCTATTTCAACAAGCAACACATGAGGCGTAACATTGACACGACGAC
The DNA here is from genome assembly GCA_930367265.1 of Catocala fraxini. Lineage (NCBI taxonomy): Eukaryota > Metazoa > Arthropoda > Insecta > Lepidoptera > Erebidae > Catocala > Catocala fraxini. The sequence continues at coordinate 19,206,317 of OV884039.1, read as the reverse complement.
GTTTATCTACTCATGCTTTGCATGTTATTAGGTTACGATATAATAACAATAATTCATATCACGTTTCAATATTCCAAAAATATAAATAATAGAAAAGGCTTTCCGCCATTCGTGGTTAAATATTTCAAGATATATGTAGATAAACTATTAATTTACAACATGTGATATATATTAAACGAGATAACAACATACATAGCACGATATATAGGTACACAATATTGAGGTACGTGAAATGCATCTATTAAGGCTCGGTTCCTATATCAAGAAAAGAGTTGTTTTACTTACGGACAGTTAATTTTTGACACATAAATATTCTATAAAAAAATTGACAAAGTTAACTGTCCGTAGCTAAAACGATTTGTTTCTTGATATAGGAACCGGACCTTAATGATACAATTGCATATTATGTCATTTTAATGACGAGAACAAAATTGCTCGTGTGTATACGGCTACCATAGAAGATGATCGCTTGCAATATTATCACTCGTTCGTCGCCGACCCTGAAGACTATCTTATATTATATAAGAATAGGTAAGTAACAATATAAAAAAAAAAATTATCAACGCATAACATTCAGTATTACGTTTCCTAGTTTCTGTGACTAACAATGGCTGATTACGTAAATAAGAATAAAGAAAAATAAATGTCATGAAGCTGTATTTATACAATAAATACGGCCTCTCACTTATGAAAACAAAAAACATTGAAAATAAATATAATACGAACAATTTAAAATACGATAATTTGGACTTGTACCTATTTACTGGTAATTTTGAGATGGTACAAAGTATAGAACACACAAAATATCTACCATAGTTATTGAATTTCACAAGTTAACTTTATGTTGAATCAAAGTTGTTGTTAAATCTCATACGAAGCTTTTGAACTATTGTACGAAAAATCACACTAATATATAAGTTTGAAGTTTGAAGAATTGTGCAAGATGAACGTACTAAGACGTGGTAGTGAAGGTAGTTTCCCTAGAAGAAGTATCCTGCTCTATCATTGAAGATGCCCTGGAGAACGATGTGTCTGGCGTACTGCTTATCCTGCAGAAATTATCATTAATATGTTAAACACAAGAATACTTCATTGGCGAGTATGATGGCGTAAAGATTTTCACAACCCAGACACGCCATACCAGTTGGGAACAGCAAGTATTTGATATTATATATGCCTATAATAAAACGTACTATTAGAGTTGTTTAATAAATGAGAGTTTTCTTAATAAATGAGGGTTTAAACCTATCTTATCTAGGTATAAAAACGCAATTTCTTGCTTTCACTTTGCTAAAGTGGGCATTGATAAATCTAAATTGAGTAAATTTATTGAGCATAATTGGAACACAAGTATACGTACAATCGTACATATACGTCTAGTTAGCTAGGCGAACAACATTGCTTGATGAATGTGTTATAAAATAGTAGGTTATAATTTGATTTGATGATTATTATATTATAATTAATTTGATTTAATGTATTTATTTAATACAAATAATTTTACAAATCATCTAAGATAAATAGATTATACAGAAACATCTATTATTTATGTCAATCATAGAACACGTGTTGTTGTGACGTAGAACATCTGTTAGTAGTGGGGCTGTGACTAATAAATACAACAGAAACGCTAGGAGCGGGGCATTCTCTGTTGGACCGTTGACTGGAGCAGATCTAACAATTGTGTAAAGTTAAGTACTATTTTATTATGTATTTAAAGTATAAGTATAATGGTTCTAAAATATATTTAATAATTATGATTATATATACGAGTAGCTAATTTGTTTTAATACTTATTAGTCTGTACTTTGGTTAATGTTTAATTTGTGAATCTTAAAATTCAATAAATATACGTATGTTATCTACATGCTTTAAGTTTTATTTCGACGCACCGAATTTCATGAATATAGTATAATAAGGGTCAAATAAGACAACGTGTGTCGGTAAATGGAGGTTATGTATCGACGGATTATTACCTAATATATAAGTAGATATCTATTATTGATATATAATAGTTAAAATACCAATATCTTTTAACAAATGCGAATCAAAGACCCTGCACCACAAAAAGCGCCTATATGTTTTACATAGCAATACTCTGTTTTGTAAAACCACTGTCATGCCGTACCTACTGAGGCGCTACAGTGTGATCAATTATAACTTGTATTATGTGTCGATGTCGCAGTTGCCGACCTACCGCAATATCACATAGGCACGTTTACATAATACAGATCTCGTGACTCGTATTCTCTCGAGAGCGATGTGCGGGAGCATAATTAATGCAACTCGGCCACAGCTGCATCAAGTCAATTAATTGATTGCTCATAAGAATATTGTGTTATTAGGTCAATGTCACTATGTGGTATTGATAAAGGTGTAAAATTGTCGTTGATTTTAATATATTTCCCATACATTATACAGTGATTAATGTTCAAAGAATTTTTTTTGAATTGGTTTCACTTTGATTTCATTGATGATTTAACAATATCTCCAGTCGGAGCTAATATTTTACCGTGTCTTGTCTACTTTATTAGTACAAGCTTTGTTTGCAACTTACTATTGAACTGTGAAGGTAGCAACAAAATACGTTCAATGTATTTTGCTTTTAGTTGTAAAACTCGAGTGAGTAATACGAAATATACATATAAGTATTTCCTATTTTATCTGCAGCTTAGTTAATTTTTAACTATATCGTTAAAGATATGATTTTACGTTAATTAAGGCTTATACAATAAGTAATAAGAAGAAGTAAACAAGTGTTCTTCTCCTATGGTACCAGTTATAAAAATGTATAAAATAAAGGTACTTTGAAATTAAACTGCTATATACGGATTTTATCGCGTTGTTTATTTGACACTTTATTACAAAATTTTGAAAATTGTTTCACTACTACTACTATTAAACTTTACTAATTTTTAAGCTAATTAAAAGTCTCCCCGTGACCATGGCTGCTGAAAAGCAACCGAAACGTCGGGGAAAGTGTAAAAGTAAAAATAAATTAAATCTAAATAGTTTAATAATAATTTAATTAGCTTAAAAATTAGTAAAGTTTAATAGTAGTAGTAGTGAAACAATTTTCAAAATTTTGTAATAAAGTGTCAAATAAACAACGCGATAAAATCCGTATATAGCAGTTTAATTTCAATGAATAATATTCGCGTAAATAGAAGACAATATTATAAAGGTACTTCTAACTGTACGCCTACGGCGAGACGACTACCTTGCGGCGATATCACATACAATAACTAACGTATGAGCCGTATTCCTACAAATACAATGACAACTGACACATGTCACTAGTTATACAGCTGACTAAGATATAATTGCTCATCATCACAACCCTATTGATTTCTCTCTAATATCGACAATAATGGCGTTCCTATGGCAAATATATCTGAAAGCTACTTTGCAATAATCATGAACAGTGCTGTGCTAAAATCTCTTATTTTTTTATTGTTGCTCGTTATAAAGACTACGTTTCGCCTGATGGGAGACAGTAAGGTAGTCCGCGAGCAGAGCCGACAGTGGAGTGTGGACCGAATGTGGAGACATCACGTACTCTTTATAACTAAAGTGATGCCGAGATCCCTACTTTGACAGCCTAAGGTGTCTTTTCATGCCCTACTTGAAGATAAGGCCACTGAGGCTGTCAGTTAGTATTATAGACTGACTATAGCGTATGCCTACTTTTGCGTAGTTTATGCTCCTATAGTATTGTAGAGGTATGTGCTTACCTGCGGCGCTTGGCGCTATAACGAGTGCTTACTCTTGTGCTGCTAACTGTTGTGTCCATGCGTGCACGTCGCACGCGCTTACGGCTGAAACATACATAACACGTTAATGCAACACAACACAACCAATCTATTATTACTCGTAGTCAAATTTATTTCTGTTCTCTTCTCTTGTAGGATTATTAACAGCTGGCTTAGCAAGAGCTAAGCCAGCTGTCAATAATCAGCAAGTGTTTTTAACAATACAGGGTGTTCTGCCAGCGTTTACCAAAGCGCCGGTAGCCATTCGCCTAACCGTTTGTTACTACCGCTAGCTATTAGACTCTAACCCTTCAAGTTAGCGGATTGTTTATCCTCTTGGTATATTTATCGTTATGTGTTGTAACTGTTACCTTGGCCCTACAGACGTAAACCCTTTCCTAACAACAAGCTAAGCTTAGCTGAAAGGGTGAAAAAAGCAACATATGAAAAAGCTACTTCTAACTTGCTAAGTTATAACAAAGATTATATTGGTAAACCAAATCGTTAGTAACATTTAGGTATTGTAGCGACATCACACAAAGAAGTTTCGATGACAGACAACAGATGGCGCCATGCACAATAGGCGCTTATAATCACACTTGCCATACAATACTGAATCATGCAAGTGAAGTTTTAGTTTACACACGACTAAGTATATATGGGAGCGAATCGCCATCTATCAGCAATCATTCACAATAATTGTCAAATATTGATCTATAAGTTTTAACTTTTCGTTTAAATCGTTCCCAAAGTGGTGCAAGTGGACCCCCAGGGGTCCACGGGAGACTCGAAGGCGGTCTACGTTGGCGTAACATAAATGGGAGTCCACAATTCGTAAGCGGAGGCTGCTTTTGATAGTTAAGATCTAAAATGTTGCCTTGACTTCACCTATCAATGAAGATATATTGCAGATAATATTTTAAAAAGCTCAGCGACTGTTACTTGTAAAAACTTGCATAATATTCCACATGCAATACCAGCGGCCTTAAAAATAAAGTCAGCCTGCCTACCGTGGTCGGTTCAGACCCGAGAATTTCAGCTGGTAGAGATTTGATCAAATATAAATACGAATGCCAAAGACTATGGTAGAAATGTAGCTGCAGGGGTCCACCAGAACCTGCAAAATTTTGAGAATAGTCTTTGAGTAAAATATCTGGGAGCCTCTGGTTTAAATGATTATATTATTTTAGAAATGCCCGAAATATATTTGCTTGGTATTTAACCTGTTGTATGCCAGAATACCAGACATAATAGAAAAAGCATTGTGTCTCGCGCAGATCCACGTTCCGGCATACCAGAGGTTAAATAGTTATTTGTAAACATAAATTCGTTATGTATCAAGCTCTAATATTTAATAGACGCAGTGTTGAACTGTTTGAATGTTTAGAAGATTATTGAGATCTGATTTATTATTAAAATTCTCAATTTAATGTGTAATCGTTAAAAATAGAATCTGTATAATTATGCCAATTTATGTATCGAATTTAATAATTTTAAACAATAAGTAAAACTTAATTTCATTTATTGAACATTTCGTTTTTGGTACAGCGCCATCTGTTGAGAATGTTTGTAACTATATTACTTATTTAATATAAAAGAAACTTAATTCATGTAAAGTAAATCATTTGGAGTTATGTAAAATTCATTAAAATGATTATTCGAATATTAAGCTATATTTCAAACTAAATTGGTTAGTCTGTCATCATAAGAAGTTGAAGTTGTTTATAACCGTTTGAAAGCGTTGTGAGGCAGATATAAAAAGCAGGAAGAAACTGTGTGTAAGACCGATGGTGCGAAAATAAACGAAGTGTTGTCGACGTTGTATTTTCATTATCATGGACTCTGAACATTCGACACCCTGGCGTGTCGCTGACATATATATACAGTGTCCCGTAAATAATGGTCCAAACGTAAGACAATCATTATTTGCCTAATTATCTACAACAAATTTGAATGATTTTTTTTTAAGCCAAAGTTGTCAAAATAGCAAATTTTTTTAAAAATTATACTACTAAGTTTCGAGATTTTTCACACAGGTCCAGCAAATATTAATAACACAACGCACTAGTGTACTACTAGCGTGTACGCACCAGTGAAAAAAAAAAAGAAAGAACGGCATGAGTGCACAAATGACAACACTACGACTTAAAAAAAAAAAACCAAATTAGTTGTAAATAATTAGGCAAAGAATCATTGTCTTACGTTTGGACCATTATTTACGGGTCACCCTGTATACAAGTTCCGGACATCAACGGCCCGCCAGGCATGATCACCCAGCCTGGTCGGCAGATCCTCCCTTTGTGTTGGAGGGACAACAGACCATGACCTCCACACCATAATGTTAAATGGACAGCAAGAAAGAAAGCTGTTAATGTCAATTATGTTCACTGAAAAAGTTAACAGCGTCTCCTAATCTATAATTTGTGACAATTTAGATATTATGTAAGCTACATTAAAATGCATATGAAACCAAAGACGCCCAAAAATAATTGTGATGCAACTTGTCATAGTTATTGTACGGAGCACTTACAAAAACTTGAACACTTTCGTAGCATTGGACCTATACCATTCATGGACTTTATTGAAGCAGCAAATTATTATTTGTTGAGCTTATTTCCCTTGTAGTTTTCAAGTCGCATCAAACTGAACTTAAGTAGGTATATAGTTTTGGGCGAAAGAGCGTTGCCATTTATGTGGTAACGTTACAAATGACCCGACTAGCCCGGGTTAGTCTAAGAATCTTACAGGAATTCGGGGTCAGTGGATACGAAACGGGGCACTATGACAAGAGACTTAGAAAATTCCAAGATCAGTGATAGAGGTCAGTGACCTTGACCTCAGGATTCAGTTACCTTGAACTCAAGGCCAGCTTCTTTGAACCCAAGGTCAGTAACCTTAACCTCAAGTTTAGTATCGTCTTATGTAATGTGTCGACGGAGCCCCGCTACGCGGGGCTCCTTTTTCTAAATGGTCACAAAATAAAACCACGATGGCTACGGCGCGGCGGGAGCACCGCTCCCGCCGCCTAAACCTAATCTATCCAAGTCGGAGTCCTAAGAGTCCTGACTCTTAGGACTCCGACTCCGACTCCGAATTTCTTTCGGAAGGTAAACGCCCCGAGTCCTGACTCGGGGAAATTCTGACCTTGACCTCAAGTTCTGTTTATTTGACTACAAGTTAAGGGTTAGAGTGTAGCAAAGAGTGTGCAACTTTTTGGGCATTGTCCTGTAGCGTCACCCGCGTATTGCAAAAAGAATTGAAAATAATTTCTTGTTTCGAAAATTTGGTAAATTAAGTTTTTTGAGTATTCTATTGTATTGAGGGGTAAGAAATAACCATCTTTCTCTCTTGTAAATTTTTCGCTATTTCTAATAGCGGCAAAAGCGATTCAAAGTTTTATCGTCGTAATAACAACGCCGATTATCTCACAAATCACCCAGCCTAGACAAAAAGTGACAAGATGACTTTCCGCTTATTTTTAGTCGTCTTATACGATAGAATTAAAATAGACATGATTGAACAAAAAAAAATATTCGCAAAAAATAAATCCTGTGAGCCGCCCACGTACTTAGTTCAAAAGGACTTAGAAATATTTTCCTGTGATTTGAAAATTTCGTAAATTTCTCACAATTTGAAAAGAAAAACTTTCTTCATCATAGATAAAAAGTTCCAAGATTACTTTTGGTTTATTTTTAGCCGTTTATTAGGATAGAATAAAAACAACAATTTAAGAAAATTTTAATTTTAGCCAAAAAATATCTAATTTCTTTTTCCTCAGTGCTGATTCTATGCAGTCTATATATACGAGACAGTTGTCGGCGGTGCCGCAGTAGTGTATGCGATTCCTATGCATGTGGTGTCGTATTCGAATCATCATCAGTCTGGAACTGTGGTCGGTAGACAGCACTAGGCTCGCCTCCTGTTCCGTGGGCGTTATATGGGTATAATACACCTCTATTTAAACCTTCGGGGAGAGCGGCGTAAGACTATGTACGTGTGTATTCTACCTACAGACGATTAAGAGCATATTTATTCGCACATAAAAACCTACTAGTTATAACAAAAATGTTGAAATAATTACAACTAGGAAAGTCACTCATTTATTTTTTGGAAAATTTACTGAATATTTGGATGTGTTATTGTGTTATTGGTTTTATGTGACGGGTGATGTGTAATGTCTACTAGAGGGCCAATAACCTTCCTTGCTATCTTACTTCACCTCTTCTACCCTCTCTGCTGTGTTGCTGCGAGTAGCTGCGACTGTGTTGCCACCTATGATGTTTACTGTGGACAGCGGCTTAGTGTTTTCACCGTGATGTATAAAAATCCTAGATACACAATTCCATACAAATGTAACACTTTAAACTGTCCCCAGTAGCTTATAAGTAGTTAGATTAACTATATAAATCTTCATTCATGCAAATTAAACCTTACCGCCTTAACTTAACGTTGAATATACAAGGCTATATAAAAAAGTAATCAAATTTTACGAGAAGATATCGCCGACAGAATAAAGAATGGATGGAGTCGAATATTGTTTTTACAAATATAAGTTAACAATCTTACGTAATTATGTAGAGTTTATAAAATGCATGTGAATGTGTGTTATAAACACATGCTTTTACTTTTACCTGTAGGTATTTTACCAAGGTTGTGTCCTATGATTTTCAATAAAATTAAACTAATGTATTGCCATTATAATTTATATAGGTATATAGGTAGCTCTTAAACAGATGGTAGAAAATCTTTTATTATTTTACCAGACATATCAGTAGTATTTATTTAACAAAATAGACTAGACAAGTAAAACACTATCATGTTTTTAATATATAACAGTAATAGATAACACTATGCAACAAGGTATTTTATTTTTATTTTCACTAGGTTCACAGTATGTAACTACGATTCGCCACCTTAAAACTATTTAAAATATTGAAATAAAATTGTTATATCACGTCTAGTTTAGTAGTGAAACGCATTTATTGATTTACTTAAAATTCTATGAAGTACATAGTGACATAAATTGTTATTCTACATAAAAAAACAATTTTCCTTTGGAACGATTAGTTTTCCTCTTGTAGTCAGTAGTAACAGTATCCCTCTGGAGGCTCTAACAGTAGTCGGCAAGCATGGCTTGCTCCCATCTATCCTGGTGACACTTCTCATACTCTGCAATTATTTGATAAAATCTTTCACCGCGTTCATCACTTCCTGAACCCACGTTATACGAAAAGAAACGTAAATGGGAGTGTAAGAAATGGATTTTCAACGACATATTGCACCCTAGTTTATGATATGCATCCAGCATCCGATTAATTTTTTCATGGAAATCGAAATTGGCTTTTTTTTCACTTTTAGGAGTGAATTGACCACAAACATAACAAAATAAGCTAGGAGAATTTATTTATTTATTTAAGGATTTCCAACAAAGGAATATACAACAACATACGAGTACATTATAAAGCAATAATTAAGTTCTTAGCGTGTATAGTCCCTCAATTATAGGAAACCACAGCTTGCAAATTATAATTACAACTAAATTAACAAACTTAATTACAGAAATAAACATGGAAAACATAAAACATAAAATTTTTAAACATAAAAATTTTATGTCAACATAAACCGCAGCATTTTTATAATTTATAAGTAATCTAAATGTTTTGATGACTTTTGTACAACGATTGATGATATAATTTTATAGCTACCCTCAACCAAGTGTTGCAGAAAGTAGTAAAATTTTCGGTATTTATGTTTTGGGACGTGATATCTAAATATAAATTTGTTTTCTGTTGTTTACTAAGCATACCTAATTCGAATCACCACTTGGGATATCGTGATTTTTTTGGTGTTGCATAGTGTAATTAATACGCACGTAAATTATATTACGAGTATGTTTCAATGTTCTATAATTATGTTCATATACTTGAATGCCCATCTTTGAAATTGAAATTTGAAATACGTGTTTGAACAAATTAAAGTAAAATAAAATAATATAGAGAAAATTAAGATTTCAAACTTGAAAAGATACAACATAATAAGGTTTTTAATTTCTTTGAAAATATATATTTTTTTTATGGTTGAGGGGGCAAACTTGCACACGGATCGCCTGATGGTAAGCGATTACCGCCACCCATGGACACCTGCAACACCAGAGGAGTTATAAGTGACGCTGGCGAAAAGAGGCGGCAAGGATCAGTCCGAACAATTCCTCGGAGCACTCCCCATAGTAAAAGCGATAGAAGATGCATAACGAGGCCACATCTCTACGCAGCGCCAAGGGGTCTAGCTGATTTGAAACATCTTGGCAGTCGATGATTCGAGTCGTTCTCCGTTTAATGCGGTCGAGAGGGAGAAGCGGGTACTGGGGTGCCCCTGCCCAAACATGAGAACAGTATTCCATGTGAGGCCGAACCTGCGCCTTATAAAGCAGTAGGCAGATATTGTATAATCTTTTCTTTTGACGGATTTTATATTTTTCTTTTTAAAATAATATTATTTTATAAATTTGTTTTTAAAAAGCAACGGCGTCACTAATAATATTAGAGTCAACATGTAACCCGGACTAATCAAGTGGAAATAGAATAGTATGATTAATGCGTTTAGTAAGTGTTCATTTAAATGAGCCGCGTTATATGGTCGCTATTTGTAAAGAAATAAAAAAAATATATATTTTACGTTAATTCCTTGACGCAATAATCAGTATTATTTATAATAATAACATTATTACTTACCGAAAATATGAATCACGATCCTTTTTTAGTGTCCTGGAAGTGTGATTTTACAATTTTTAAACGATAACTGCGGCGTTTATTCTTGGAGGGACCGAACAGTACTAAATTAAAAGAGCACCCAAATGTTCAAGTGGGTGCTGATTTCGTGAGGAGGTTTTTTGACGCTGATTGTGTATCTAGGGTTTTTATATATCAATTTGTTTTCATAAACAAAAACATATCCACAAGCAGCAGTAAAACACTTTCGTATAACCGATCACAAGAATGACTATATAGAGCATAGTGATGTGAATATGTGTTGTATTCCAGTGTGGTGTAATAAAACAAGTACGTATATAATAAATATAATTTATTATAAAAATATATCTTATATCTAACATCTATATTTCTCGTCATATAACAAACCAACATGATTTTTGATGCGCAGCCCACAAAACCAGTTCATACAATATTATAATTTTAAGAAATTAATTAATTTATTTAATTAATTATACCCAGCCGACCTATTAGTTCAAACATAATGTATTTATGTGAATGTAATAATTTATTATAATAATAATATAATTACTAGCAGCCAAAGACATTGCGGGTAGGCGGACAAAATGTATAGAATCTAGTAAAATTTAAGTTGTGTAAATCCAGATAGGGTTGCCTCATCGTAGAGAGCTTTATAGTACGTAAGGGGTTTATGTTTTGTAGGCTGCGCACATACAACTAACTACTTACATAACTAACTACACATACAATACGCTAAATACATAATAATCAACGTAACAGACCGTCGCGACGTGAGCATCGACTCTCCGAGAATCGGAGGTACTCCTACTTACTCTAATATTAAATCTATAAGGCCACACGTGTGATCTTATTGATAAAAATTATACATTGATATTAAATTAAATGGTCTTGTTATATTACTTTAATGTTTTATCGTCTCATCGCTCCTATACATATATAGTTTTAGTTACTATAATGTATAAGAGCAAGACAATGATAAAACATTGATCATTTTATTAAATCATTGATAAACACCCGGTTGCTGAAAGGCTAATCAACTATGTGTCAAAATCAAACTCATGTCAACAACAATTGACCTGTGTTTGACTTACTTTTAATAAATTGTTGTGTAAATATGTCTTTCAGGAACCGGGGTATAATAACAGTGATATTGAAGGTCACCAACATACAAACACATACATAATACAAATAAAATACGTACAATAATATTGAACCATCTATGATACCGTTACGTCTAACTACGATTACTCCGCAGAGTGGTTGTGTCTCACCCGGGCTGCTCCTGGTCAGATTCCGCGTTTTCTTCACCTTCCTCATCCTCGTTCTGACCTCCTGTAAGCAGATTTTAATTAATCAAACCATCAAATAATGGTACAAGCAACGAGCCGCAGTACGTATAAACATAGTCGCTTGTATAACTCGGTAAAGATTACGTACGAGGCCTGCGCGCGTAGTGTTTGCGTGCGGGCGGGGGTTTGTCGTCGGGCGCGTCGGTGAGCAGCGAGCCGCGGTACGTATAAACATAGTCGCTTGTATAACTCGGTAAAGATTACGTACGAGGACTGCGCGCGTAGTGTTTGCGTGCGGGCGGGGGTTTGTCGTCGGGCGCGTCGGTGAGCAGCGAGCCGCGGTACGTATAAACATAGTCGCTTGTATAACTCGGTAAAGATTACGTACGAGGCCTGCGCGCGTAGTGTTTGCGTGCGGGCGGGGGTTTGTCGTCGGGCGCGTCGGTGAGCAGCGAGCCGCGGTACGTATAAACATAGTCGCTTGTATAACTCGGTAAAGATTACGTACGAGGCCTGCGCGCGTAGTGTTTGCGTGCGGGCGGGGGTTTGTCGTCGGGCGCGTCGGTGAGCAGCGAGCCGCGGTACGTATAAACATAGTCGCTTGTATAACTCGGTAAAGATTACGTACGAGGCCTGCGCGCGTAGTGTTTGCGTGCGGGCGGGGGTTTGTCGTCGGGCGCGTCGGTGAGCAGCGAGCCGCGGTACGTATAAACATAGTCGCTTGTATAACTCGGTAAAGATTACGTACGAGGCCTGCGCGCGTAGTGTTTGCGTGCGGGCGGGGGTTTGTCGTCGGGCGCGTCGGTGAGCAGCGAGCCGCGGTACGTATAAACATAGTCGCTTGTATAACTCGGTAAAGATTACGTACGAGGCCTGCGCGCGTAGTGTTTGCGTGCGGGCGGGGGTTTGTCGTCGGGCGCGTCGGTGAGCAGCGAGCCGCGGTACGTATAAACATAGTCGCTTGTATAACTCGGTAAAGATTACGTACGAGGCCTGCGCGCGTAGTGTTTGCGTGCGGGCGGGGGTTTGTCGTCGGGCGCGTCGGTGAGCAGCGAGCCGCGGTACGTATAAACATAGTCGCTTGTATAACTCGGTAAAGATTACGTACGAGGCCTGCGCGCGTAGTGTTTGCGTGCGGGCGGGGGTTTGTCGTCGGGCGCGTCGGTGAGCAGCGAGCCGCGGTACGTATAAACATAGTCGCTTGTATAACTCGGTAAAGATTACGTACGAGGCCTGCGCGCGTAGTGTTTGCGTGCGGGCGGGGGTTTGTCGTCGGGCGCGTCGGTGAGCAGCGAGCCGCGGTAGGCCAGCAGCGCCGCCCAGTCGTCGCCCCACTGCACCGCGTGCGGGATGCGGGAGTCCAGGAACTTCAGCACCTGCACGACATAACACACACACATATAAATATTAAACGTCACTATGTCCAATTGACGGCGACCACCTGGCAGAACAAATCACTCACCTGGCGTTTGTCCTGCCGCAGCAGTTTATTAGAGAACTCTGCCAACGGCTCAAGGAACAGCAGGTTGGGTGGCGGCGAGTGCCCGTTCTGTTCCAGCGCGGCGAACGAGATGCCGGCGCGGTGCAGCGCAGTCAGCGCCTCGCGGTTCTTCACCGCGTCTAAGCCGAACATCACTGAGAACCGCTTTGCCAATTCCTGTGTCATAAATACACACTTTTGTCATACTCAACTGTAGGAGGAATGTCGTTATGGTCTACCGCAATTTCGAAACTATATTTTTATATTACATAGGAAAGATTGTATAATGCAATAGTCTTCCTATTTACACATAAATATGGTTTCGAATAACAAATTGAACAAAAACAAAAAAGGCCGTAAGTAGTAAATTATTCGCGGTGAACCAGTCCAGAATTTGCGCGAGTGAAGAATTAACACCCTATAAATTTGGTGCCTTACAGTATAGTACAACTTTAAAAATAAGTGATGTGTCATCAACAAATAACACATTGTTGATGACACATCACTTATTTTTGACATTGTATGACGCACAACTTTTGAACGAAGAACAACAAATAATTTATGTACGCTGTAGCATGCGTGAATGTTTCTAATCAGAAAGGGTCTTAAAATTGAGCCCCTTGGTACGCCCATTGTGACTAGTAATCCAGAAGATCTACTTCCGTTGCTTTCAACGTATTCGTAGTCGTAAGTCTATCGCTTATGTAGGAAACCACGAGGGCAGCATTTCAAAATACCATAATGACTGAGCTTTCGCAATAACATTTAATGTTTAACGCAGTCAAAGGCTTTTAAGAAATCACAGAATGCGCCAATGGCATCTTGCGAATTTCTGCAGGCAGCAAATATGCTTTAAAAATGTAACCCACATCTATTGTAGATCGATCCTTCCTAAACTATATTTTTGTGTATATACATTGATGTAAACTTGTAAAGTATGTGGAGGAACGTGGTGTGATATTCTTCCAACTCAAAGGGAGGATGTTCCGACAAGGCTTGGTGATCGTACCTGGCGGGCCGCAGCCCGCCAGTTGATGTCGGAAACTTGTATATATACTTAGTCGCTGGGTAAACTTCACTTGTGCGATTCAACATTGTATGGGAAATGTCATTTTAAGCGCTTTTGTATATAGCGCAATCTGTTGGATATAGACTGAACTTCTTCGTCTGTGCGGAGTCGCCACAAGTACCTCGTAGAACCGTTACTTAGCTGTTTATGTAGAAGTACAGTAGTATACCTTGAGCTCGAGTAGTTCCGGCAGCTGTCGGTGCGGCGAGCGGTGGCGCGCGAGCATGTCGGCGAACAGCGCCTGCATGGCGAGCTCCATGGTGAGCGCGCAGTTCAGCTTGTTGATCTCGCGCGCCTTGCTCAGCGTCGCCTTGATGATGTCACCGTAGTCGTTGTAGCACTGAGTACACACATATATAAAGGTATTTAGTAGCTATAATGCGCAATATAAAAAAAGTATATGAAAACTAATCTGAAACTTTAAAAATATTCAAAATTATTCGTGCGTCACAGATTTATTTCCTAATTTTAGACGCAAAACTGAGTAGATGAAAAAGAAGCTGGCTGTATTTGTCAATAAATAAATTCATGGGCAAATTCAGCCAAGCGAAAAGGAATTTCGGAAGTAATAGATAAAAATGTAATTACTAATAAAACAGTTTTTGTTATAATTCCCTAGCCACTATATCCCTTTTACAACTTCACGAGGCAACAGCAAGCGCTATGCTCACTGGCATTCTTTGGCGCTCGAAGTACTCCTAAAAATCAATAGAAATACAATACCTTAATATAATGTTTGAAAACATCAGCGGCTCGGCGTATGGGCGCCACGTTATACACGATGAGCTTGCAATAAGCTGCCAGGAAGTTGCGACGCTTGTGTAGCTCCTCGATGCGTCTCTCATCTTGACCGTCTGCAACACCCACGTCACAATATAATCTCTGTATAAGTATAACAACATTCAGAGTCAACCGACAAATTACACAGTTAAATGTGTCAAGTGATGTTTTTATGTCGTTTTAATATGAAGAACACTTATCGCGCCTAATACACGCCCAAATTACAACCAAACACTAAGAATGTCATATGTGCCAACATCGCACACATTGTGCTACTTTAAAATTCACACTGATATTATGAAATCTAAAGAAACTTTGTTTATTATGCTTATACGGCTAAATAGTCAAAGGGATTTTGTGGAATAGGGTAGTTGACTCGCATTTTGTTATTATTTAAGTCGAATATAAGTATTGGACATAATTTTTTTGTCTATTACACATACTCTAAACGACGAAGATTTTTTTAAATCTGTTCACAAATAAATAATATACAAGCATTCCAAATCTGGTAGCAGGACTAAATGTCAAATAACAGAAAGGGATGCATGACACAAACTGTGACGTAAACGCTATTAAATGCAGCTGTCCGAGGGAGATAGCTGGATCTTATAATTGCTTTTTGCTTTTGCCTGTAAAATAATGTACAAATTAAACATAGTCAACTATCCTATTAGGTATGGTTATAGTTGGATCCCGGAGGAAGTACAAACGGTATACTTAAATAAAACTCAAAGGAATCGCGGATTTTAGCTATTTTGACATAAATTTGAATGGTTCCAACCAATATAATGGATGGTCTCACAAACTACACAGGGCGTGTAATAAACGCTCACGATGTAACTAATAGACAACCAAATGCAATAAAATATTCATAGAATGTTTTTGACATTAAAACATCACATACCTCAAGTTGATACCATGACATATATTTTTATAATAATATACTTTTGAATATCAAGGACATTAAATATGGAGTTGGTTCAGCTTGAGGTAATCATTTAACCAAGAATCATGCATGGCACTACAGGCTACATATGGAAATAAATAAGCTCAAATAATAAATCCTTCGATTCACGATTAGTCGCAGGAAAGTACCACACCCTGTCGTGTTTAGTACAAGCCGTTCATTTCAGTCTATCATTTGTTAACTCTTTATTTTTACAAAATTATAATGCTAGAAATTATAATACGAAATGCAAAATAAACAATATACACTGCACAAAACATGCTGAATTTCACAAAACTCGTCAAGTGTGTTAATTGATTTATAATTCCAATCCGATACCGTCGACGAACACTGGCCATACAACATGGTATGTTTCGATATTTAAATTTTAAACAGTTGACGTTCACTCATCCTCGTTTTATACCACGCGTTTTCTGTTCATCTACCCATATGTCCTGAATACTGTTCGCGGACACCAAATATGTTACTCGTAATATATATATATATATATCTAATTCGCAGTCGGTTTCGGATCGCATCTATGAAGCGGGCGCGACAAATTTTCCCTTAGTAATGTTAAGTGATAACACAGAGCGAGTGCACAGAGTCCGCTTGTCGCGTGGAGACAAAAATATGCATTATTGGCGCGCGGCGGCGACCCCCGACACCGGCCACGCGCGGCACGCGCCGCCCACGGTCCCACACTGCGCTACCGCCACCACGGACGTCGCCAGTACCCGTTCTATAGAAGTACTAGTGCCACCGTGCTCGTGTTTGGAACTAAACATGCTGAAAGTTCTCAAACGAAAGTATAACCACATTGGTAACGAGCAATGTCTTGGAGTTTCTGGCTTGCTTCGAGTTAAGTCCGTGGTCGCAGTAGCTTGTGTGGGTGGGTGGTGCCGGCGCCGCACGGCGTGGGAGGTCGCGCCATTACTAAGGTAAAATACGCCGTCGGTGTGTCATCTAGTGCGAACGGAGTGCGGAACTGCTTACCGGCGTCGGATTGTACGCGACACGACAGCCCGCGGGGCGTGACATGCAACCAAACATACCACACCGTTATCGCATCGAGCCGCGGGCACTGTGACACGGGGCACCTTCGCTTCTTACAACCGACTGTACGTCGACGTAAATAATGCATATTTTTTCTCGGTCACTGTTTGTTTTATACGATGCGGCAGTGACGTTTGCGTGTACTGAGAGGCACACCTCGACATTTAGCGAGCACCATTATTCGCTACGTTTCAATAGTCCCTAGAAAACTTGTATGTATCTGAATGCATTTAAGAGCTTTTTCTTTGTACTTCAGTAGCTAGTAATAACGCTCGCATACTTAAGAATTACCACCTCTATACTGAGTACCCATAGAATGCACCACACCGATAAACTCTACAATATCAAAACATAAACCCAATTTGGAAAAATCAGCCCATAGTGCACGAGAATTTACCCACGATATTACTCATATTTTACAATTTTATACACGTCTTTCATTATATATTTCATTAGAATTTCAAAATAAGAATACCAATGAAAATTGTAACCATAATATTTTAGGATGTTTATGAGAAAAATAAATTGTCTATCCAAACACACGGTAAGTCAACGATCAATAAATATCACTTGTATATAAACTAAAGTATATCTGGAAATTTATAAAAATCTACAAATTTGGTGGAATAGAGTTTCAGTGAAATCAGAATCTGTACTATCCAGACTAGGATTTCGAAATTTCAACCCACCTCTAGATAGTAGGGTAATATGAAATTCAGAAAATATATTTTCACCGTCAACTTTCGGTAACTATACAGTAGCAGACAAAGACAGTCGGCTTTTAATATTCATCCAGCAAATCGTTGTCTACATTTGCTTGCAAGTGTGACGTCATGACGTGTGCTACGTGATACGTCAGAGTTGCAAGTGGTGGATGGGGGTGAGAGGATGCGGGGGTGAGGTGGTGAGGTGAGTAGGCAGTAGGTTACCGTAGTTGTGGTGCACAAAGACGAACTCCTGTATGAAGTCGTTGAGCATGTCGCAGAGCTCGGTGTCGGGCTCGTAGACGAGCTGCTTCATGTCGGGCTCGGAGTGGTGGTGCAGCGTGTACAGGTGCTCCGCAAAGAAGATCAGCAGGTCGCACAGGCTCGTGTACGCCTGACAACGGACACAAGAACGTTAAAGTTTAAGTGGTCGCCTTGTCACTGCCACTGCGCCAAGTATTGTGGGCACTGGGTTCAAATCCCACACGGGACCCAAAATTTTGTGTGATCCACAAATTGTTGTTCCGAGTCTGAGTGTTCTTTATGTCCGTTGTTTGAATGTTTGCAAAATGCCCCCGGAACACAGGAATTATTCCTAGTGCGGAAGTAGTCTTTTATAAAACTAATATAAAATCCTTTCTAATTTTATAAACTAGATTTTACCTGCGACTTTGCTCGCGTTGATGTATATTCTGTCAATAAATTTCTATCCAACGGGAACAGAATTTTTTTCTGGTTGAAAAGTATCTGTTTCAGAGAGCAGCGATAGCTCAGTGGGGAGACCAACAGACTGCAATGCCGAGGGTCTCGGGTTCGAACCCACGTCGCGCACCGCTGACTTTTGGAAGTAATATGACTTTTCGAAATTATGTGCGTATTGATTGACAATTATCGTCTGCTCCGTGCCTCGGATAGCACGTTAAGCCGTCTGTCCCGGCTGCCATGAACATCTATGGCAGTCGTTATTGGGAGTGTCGACACAAAAGATCCCATTGGGTCGAAGTGTCGCTGGTCTGCACTGACTGGCCCCCACATAAAATAAGATAAGATCTGTATGCATAATTTCATGATGATTGGTTAAGTCGTTAAGGCGTAAAAGCATGACAAATAAACTCACTTTCACATTTATAATATTAGTAAGGAAGTAAGGATGTGAATGTGAGTTTGTTTGGAACGCTACTACGCCTAAAATACAAAACCCATTATTATGAAATTTTGCATACCTACACGTTGTCAGGGATACAGAAAAGACATAGGGTATCTTTCATCCAGAAAAAAGTACTGTTCCTGGCAAAAGTACTGTATACGTTGTTTTAATCAATTCTTTGTAGTGTTATGATTGCATAAATTTGTGGTTATCAATTGCATATATTAGAATATAGTACAAATGCTTAAATTTTGATTGTTTTATTAAACCTGTTGCACAAGTTTATGCAAACAATTACGAAATCCGAGGTACACAACATGTTACTCGGTTTTCCTGTTGGCATATTTCAGTAACACTGTGACATCTAATTTGATAATTGTTGTGTGTGTATGTGATAGAATATTATTATTATTATTATATGTAGTGATAATAATAAGTGACGACCTATGAAATTAATTCAGTTACGAGCGTGATGCCATGTCACCGTGTTCACCGTCCATTTTAAAACAGCGTTGCAGCTAAGCCATTTTCAATGACTAAAACGATATTTAGTAATTAATTTCACAAATAAAACTGTACATCATACCTCCTCCCTCAGGTCAGTAGTGAGTCCCCTCGCCACGATGTGCCTGCAGTGCGTGGCGTAGGCGTGCAGTCGCTCCCGGAGCGCGGCGGCGCCGCTGACTCGTTGTTCGACGCCGTGCAGCGCCCACAGCAGCGAGTAGAAGCACGAGCGCACCACGTACACCAGCGCCTGACGACAAATCAACACCACGCGTCAAGCGGACTAAACAACGCCAAGAGAACGCTAGAAACAATTGTGATTAAAGTAATGATTACTTAAATAACAGTTGTTCTTTTATCTTTGTCAGAACAACAAGAGAATGATCTCTTGGTGTTCTTACAAAGATAATAGGAATGTAACAATACGATCTACAGGACCACACGAGCTTTGAGGAAGACTTCGAAGATTATAATATTTAATTATCTCCACTTAATAGATTCCTTAGTCAACCACGACCCTAAAACGTGATTGACTAACTATAACGTTACACTGGGGCCCAATTATAGGTGGAAAGGCTCGTTACGTGTTCTTTTTTTTTTTATTTATCTGTGTTCTGTGCAAACTGTCCGAAAAGGTAGGCTATTTTTATTTGTTCTAAAGTGTGTTAATCAACCACGTGCGCACATTATATCACATAATTACATATTTTAATTACTGTTCTCGCTGCGCCGCTTCGAGATCATTCTATAATCACCTCATAAACGTGGCATTAAGAATCGGTTCTCGCGTTTTTGCTTTTTGGACGGATTTCTATTATTATCTTTCTTTCTGTATTTCATAGATATCATTTTATCACTTTCTATATTTATATTTGTGTGGTTAGTTGTAATTTCTGACGCTTTAGTAACTCGTATACGTCGCGTGTTCTCTCGACAAAATGGCGTACGAAATCAAATTCGCGTACTTACTAAAAGTGGAGCTACAGTATGAAGTTTGCTTAAGACTGCGCTAAGCGAAATGTGCCAAAACAGGCGGTCACAGTTAAGTGAATAAAATTAACACTTTTTGTTTAATACAAATATAAAATATAAATTTACCATAACAATGAATGTTTTTACAATTACTCCGTGTAAAATACTTAAAATAATTAATATTTTCGTATACAAAATTACGTAAATTTGTATGTTAGTCGAAATACACCTAATCTATCTATCCTACAGCTTAAACGAAACATAAATACTTATATTACAATTTGTCCGTCCCAAATTTTTAAGTAATTGGTTGACAATAAAGATACATATTTATCAAAAAAGCACTTCAAATCCTCTATACAATTTTACTAGTGCGGCCGCGCCGATTTGAATATGCGCCGCACGAGCTCTGTCATTATCTGTCTTACGCTCGGCTCAGTCTTAAGAGGAGGAGTAAAGGCAAATACTGTCAATAAGTTGACGAAGCTATTATTTATATAATTGCTAATTTAATATTATTATAATTGCTAAGCTCGCTCTAAGTTCTCCCTCTGAGAACATTCTAGAGTCACATCTGCCTCCCGAATAGGATATCGCGGCCTTAAAAACTTCATTGTTTAAGGCTACAAATAGCGAGGCGCTCATAGCCAGTTGCACTCACTGATCGGTAAACGATTAGCGAGGTTAAGCAACGTTGGGTGCGGTCAGTCTATAGATGGGTGACCGCTTAGTGGTATTTCATCTGAGCGTCTCCGTGCTTCGAAGGGCACGTAAAAAGTCGGTCCCGGTTGTTATCAAATTGACAGCAGTCGTTAAGCCATTTCAGAGGCCTACGGGCCGCTTGAACAACTTTTGACAACAGGTTGGCCACTAACCACACGAAAAGAAGAAAAATAATAGCATTAAGGTGTTAAAAACGAAGTTAGACAATCTTTTAACTAGAACGGAGTCGTTATTGCACCATATAAATTTACCATAGGTTGAATCGCGTGAGTCCGCACGACTTGTCTATTAGAGGTGACATAGAGGTCACTTGGGACGAATTCCATGCTTTATAATCGCAATTTAAACCTTCTATCTCTCAGTCGCCTAAGTTTGAATTGCAAACGAGCTGTACGATAGATAGTGATCACAACGGTTCTATTAATTTACTAATGTAAGAACGTAAACTTTTTTCTGAATTATCCAAAAATACAACGGAAAGTCTTGTGTACGCACTTTTATCCAGAGAATTAACGAATTTATGTCTAGTAAAAGCATCCCTGAGGACAAAATATTTTCTTTTGTGTTTGAGATCTTTTCGGATGCTGGCTTGACTTGGTTCCGTAGGATGAGGGATAGTGTCACTTCTTGGAGTTCATTATGTCAGTTATTAAAAAGAGATTTTAGCCCTCATAATTATGACTATAAACTGATGTCAAAAATAAGACATCGATCGCAAGGCGAATCCGAGAACATAACTTTATATGTTGCAAAAATGCAAGGATTATTTACTCGTCTCGATACGCTCATTAGCGAATCGGATAAGCTTGAAATTCTATTAAATAATATTAGACCGTGTTATACGAATTCTCTTTTAACTGAAAGAAAGAAAGAAAGAAAGAAAGAAAATAATTTTATTTGTTCCACGCTCATAATATAAGGTAACAGAAAACACAACCAAAAGTACATATAGAACAAATAAGGTCCTGCGTCAGCAATGTTGCAGTATATCCACAACGCTGGTATTCTCGCAGACCCTGAATGATTTCGGTGCATGTAGGCAGTAACATACATACATACAACTCAATTAAAAACAAAATATCAAAAAACAAAAAAAAGAGTAACTTAAATAAATTAGGCAGAAGGTAGATGGCAGAAAGTAATTTCATACTAAATAATAATATTGGTATCTATATAATATAATACTTATATGTATACATACATATAGAATTAAAAGTACCTTGAAAATAATAAAAAACAGATAATATAAGATAAATAATACATAATAAAGACATTGTATCAATAAAAACATTATATTACAACGCAGCATATAATGTTGTGTTACATTTCCAAACGACCCCCGGCTCTTGTCAACAAAACATGACACTGATTGTCATCGATGTCATGTGCGAATATAGTAGATATTCCTAGTTTCATTAATGTGAGCAGAAATTTCGAAAGGTTTTATAGCATTAGTAGGGACTTCTGTGAACCTCCTAGGGCATCTGCTAATACCCTAGCACCTGATTTTGCATACAATTACCCTTCTTCGAGTTCTTCTAGTCCTTATAAGGGCAGTTTCAATAACAAAAACTTTTATAATAAATTCCCTAATTATAAGGGTAAACACTTTCATAATCAACCTAGTACATCTCCTGTTACAAAGGCACATGTTAATGTTATCGGTTTTGCACCGAATATTATTAATCGATTCTGTCCTGCCAGCCGATATTTAATTTGTTTCAAGTGCGGTTTAAAAGGTTTTCGTGTTTCTGAATGTCGTAATTGTAAGTCTAAGCTTAATACTACTCTGTCAAAAAACTTATTGGCAAGTATTGGGGAGATAATAATCACTCTAAATTGAATAAAACTGAGTGGTCTAATTGCAAAACTTATATTTCAAAAATCTTTATCTGTAATCACTTAACCTCAACCCACAATTCTAATATCGAAAGCACCCCACATATTTCTCTTACCGTAAATGGCAAAAGCACCGTTCGTTTCTAGATACGGGTTCTTCTGTGACAATTCTTGGAAACAATTCTTATAAATACTTTATAAACAATAACCATCAATTCGATAATTCTAAACAATTAAAATTGATAACCGCGAGCGGAGATAAACTAAATACATTAGGATCGGTTTCTATTCCGATTGAATTTCAAAATAAATTAATTAATTTGATTGTTCATATTGTTCTCGATTTACAAAACTCTTTAATTCTAGGTATGGATTTTTGGAGAAGTTTTGGCTTGTTTCCTAAACACTTGGAATCGATCTTGCTACTAAATAAGTCTGACGCGCACGTCGCTGAACTACAAAAGAATGGCGGTACCCATCTTGTTTCTTATGGTCTTTTAAAAGCCAATCAGAGAGCTACCGCTGACAACCTTATCCCTAAATGCACCGATATTTCTTCTCAGAAACGGGGTCTCGGTTGCACAAAACTTATTTCACATACTAATGATACAGGTGATCTTGGTGGTCTATCTCACCCAATACCTATTTCTACTATTACTAATGTGATTAATGAACATTCTACATTCAGATTCTTTACTTTTCTGTCCCAGTTACTAATGATTCCTGGTATCTAAATATCTATAACGGGTGTGTTAATTCCCCGACGTCGTTAGTTGACTATTAAGTCATAAGAAACAAATTATATCGTTTTAAAAATGTCTTAACCTTCTCACTAGAGACTTTCAATGTAAACAGGTTGTTCTGTCTGAGCAACGATCTAACATCCTAACTGAAAACCGTTCTTAGCCCACAGCTGGCCATCTTGGTATTTTTAAAACTTACAAACGTCTCGCACATAACTACTATTGGCCGGGCATGGGCTCTGAAGTTCATAAACTCGTGCGATTCTTGCATCGCACACCAACGCAATTTTAAATCCTAT
Source organism: Catocala fraxini (assembly GCA_930367265.1). Classification (NCBI taxonomy): domain Eukaryota; kingdom Metazoa; phylum Arthropoda; class Insecta; order Lepidoptera; family Erebidae; genus Catocala; species Catocala fraxini. The sequence goes on along the minus strand of OV884039.1, from coordinate 19,182,265 downwards.
CATTTACGTCGTAAACCAGTTAAATTCAACGCGGGTGACATTGTTTGGTGAAGGACATTTTACCGCAGCGATAAGAATAAATATGTTAATAAAAAATTTGCTCCTAAATGCATTAAATGTAAAATTGTTTCCACCAGAAGTCTCCGTTAGTTTACATACTGTCCGATATGTCTGGCAAACCTCTTGGTGGATGGCATATACAAGACTTAAAATTAATAAACTACAAAGAATAACACTTCCTAGTGTACGACTAGAAAGCATATACTTCTAAATGGCGTTCATCGTAATGTTGTATAACAGTTCTACAATTGTTTTTTGGAAGAACAAGTTTTCTTAGATCACACATTGGGACTTAAATACTTGCACAAACATTATGCCAATTATTACCTTCTAAATTTCTAATTAAAATCTAAATATTATAATTTTTTTTACCTTATGGTTCAGTGATTAAAAGGTCACTGCCAAGTCGGTCTACAGATTCGATTCTTGTCATTTGATGTTTCCTTTTGCAGACATATAACTATGCTTGTCTGTCTTGTTTGGCGTACTAATCACTATTCTCTATTCTGTAGTCTAACAATAATTTATTTATTTATTTATTTATTTATTAAGGTTTACTCACAGCACATACATACAGGTTACATAAAAGTTTCAGTATAATATGTTACATAATATTCTCATGTATATGCCAATTACGAGTTAACACAACACTTACATATATTTATTACTAAAACATGCTAACTATAAGGTACTAATCAGTTAAATTAATAAAACTTTACAATGTTTATAAGACTGATCTTGTAATTGTTCTAAAGATTATGTTCTAAAGATTATGTGCTTAGGGATTTCAAAGCTTGGGATTTAAATTTTGCTCTGCTATCATGGAATATGTCAACCTCGGGTGCTGCGCGAATGACCGAATTAAGGTCTCTGCAAATTCTTAATATTGGTGAATTTCGACCAACGTTAGTAGAACAGACGGGTAGCTCTAACACTCTTGTCATTGGATATCGGGGAACCTTGCGTGGGACACTCAGAGACAAATGTGAAATCAGATTACAATCTATTAATCCATTGATCAACTTATGCAAGAACAATAGGCCACAAATTACACGACGCTCACGCAGGGATGACATTTTGAAAGTGGTAAGACGTTGGTTGTAAGAACTGCGAGGTGTTACCCTATTTGTTGTATATGCCAAATGTCTTGTAAAAGCCCTTTGTACACTTTCTACGCGTTGAGATTGAACGGCATACCACGGGTTCCATACCACACAAGCATACTCTAGTCGGCTACGTACCAAGGAGTTGTAAAGAGTTATTTTAGCCTGGGCGGACAGAATACCTTTGGTGGCGCGCTTAATGAAACCTAACATTTGAGCAGACTTCGTAACTGTGCTATCAATATGAGCTCTAAAGTTTAATTGGGAGTCCATGATGACACCTAGATCTCGAACTTCTTTTACCTTTGTTAGATTGGAACCACCGATGGAATATGAATGACTTATAGGCGACTTTTTTCTGGTAAATTTAATTTGATAGCATTTGGAAACATTTAACAACATGCAGTTCTCTATGCACCACTCCTGAATTCGATCTATGTCACTCTGAAGTTCAGCAGCGTCGTCAGAAGATGTTACTGTTCTGTAAATTTTTAAGTCATCTGCGAACATCAGATGTTTGCTGTGTTTAATCTGAGAAGAGATGTCGTTCACAAAAATAGAGAACAGGATAGGTGAGATATGCGAACCTTGTGGAACACCTGAGGTTGCGAAATAGGGCTGTGATTCACACCCATTCACTGCTAAAATCTGTGACCTACCTTCAAGATAAGAGCCAAACCAGGCCAAGAGTGTCCCATGCACACCGACCCCGGCAAGCTTCGACAATAGAAGTGAATGACTCACTTTGTCGAATGCGCTGCTGAAGTCCGTGTACACGGCATCCACTTCTAACCTGTTATCTAATGCCCTGGATACATGTGACACGAACTCAACTAAATTAGTTTCCACTGTGCGGCCTCTTTTAAATCCATGTTGGCTAATCGAAATATGTTGATCTACGTGACGATTTAGTATGGGCGTAACAAGGGATTCCAATAGTTTTGCTGTACATGATAGTATCGAAATGGGTCGATAATTTTTTACATCTTTGGGATCTCCTTTTTTGTAAATTGGGACGACTCTTGCAACTTTCCATGCTTCAGGAAAGACTCCACTACAGAGAGAACGGTTAAAAATTAAACAAAGTGGATGTGCAATAAATTTAGAACTACGTCTTAAAAATAAGGGTGGTATATTGTCAGGGCCCGATCCTTTCGAAATATCCAACTCTTTTATTTTCCTCACAATATCCCTTTCAGCAAACTGTATAGTATTGTGGTTGTCGTTTCCTATAACTACATCTAAAATTAATTAAGATGCAATATTATTTTATCATTATAACACAAGTTTTTTATCTAATGGTTCGCGACCGAGCAACATTCCAAGTCAATGACTCATCTTGCCTATGCCGTCATTTTTTATAGCTAATTACTAATCGCTTTGTTTACGTTTGTCGTGCGAGCTCGTCTGTTTTTAATCTTTATTCTATATGATTTCTAACAATCTAATTTAAATTGTTTTAATTATGGTAACTACACCACTTCTCCTACATGTTCCAGGGTACCGGTCGGCAGCTGCTGCCGGAGGAGCAGGGAGTCCTCGGGAGACCGAATTTTCCCTAAGTAAAATTCTCCCCTAAAGAGGGTGGTGTGTGGCGCGGACCCGTCGCTGCTGAGCGGCCGTGCTCGCGGCGCCTCTCTGAGCGGAGGCCGACCGATATATAAGCCGATGTTGCGCTGGTGCAAGCCTTCTACCTGCCGTATTGCCTACCAAGTTAAGCGGTCTTTCAAACTTCAAGACCACGTAGCGGGCCTACAAGAACCACGCCCTGTTGATATTTTTTTCTAGAAATTCTGTTTGTTCTACACCAAGTTGTTTATAGAAATATAAACCTTTAATTGTATAGTATAATTTTTAATTATCTGCACTTAATAGATTCCTTAGTCAACCACGACCCTAAAACGTGATTGACTAACTATAACGTTACACGGTTCGTGACCAGTATTTTAGGAACCTTTTCAATCCCTGTTTTTAACCTCTTTAGTAAATAATATTGTCTTCTGTTTACGCGAATGTTATTCATACAAATTAAACTACTACATACGTATTTTATCGCGTTGTTTATTTAACACTGTATTACATAATTTAAAAACTGTTACACTACTACTACTATTAAACTTTACAAATTTTTAATTGTTAATTGACGACCTCGATGGCGTAGTGGTTAGTGTAACCGACTGCCACGCCTGAGGTCGCGGGTTCGATTCCCGCACAAGTCAAACATTTGTGTGCATAAACATGGATGTTTGTCTTGGTCTGGGTGTTTCTATGTATAATATGTATGTATTTACAAAAAAGAAAAGTATTTAAGTATGTTTATCCATTGTCTAGTACCCATAGTACAAGCTCTGCTTAGTTTGGGCTAGATGGTGTTGTGTGTATGTGGTAAAATATTATTATTATTATTATTATTATTATTAAGCTAATAAAATGATTAAAACTATTTATATTTAAGTTTACACTTCCCCCCACCCCTCCCCGTTTCGATTGCTTTACAGCAGCCATGGTCACGGGGAGACTAAGATGGTAGTTTCTCAATGTTCCAGTGTAGTTATTTCAAAGTACCCGAACATAATTTAATCATTGGTGTTTCTATTTACGCAGAATGCGCTCAAAGTATCATGAAGTCTAGCTGTGGTTTGCTTCTTCTTGGGTTTGACTATTTGAATTACTGGATCCCAAGCTGGTGGTACATTCCAACCACCTTCTCTATTGAAAGTAGGATGTTTTTTTATTTCAATAGCCTTGTGAAGCATCCTTGGTAGGAATCGGTGTTCTTTAGCGAGAATTTGTGGTTTGTCAAATCTCAGGTAGTGGTTGGTTGCACATGTTCACACACAGTAAAATTAATCACTCTCATAAAATAGAAAATATACGGTCTTTCCAGCTTGGAACATTGTCTATTTACAGAGAAATAAAATTAAAAATTAAATATTAAAATATTTTAAACTTTGACAAAATATATTGAAAATACTAATAGTGAAATTAAACCCGTATATGTTTGTTGGTTAGCGGTTCTTAAAATTTTTATATTTAATGTAAATATAAAAATTTTAAGAACCGCTAACCATTTGGTTAAATTCTTTATATAACTTGATGGTCTCACATCTCATAATTTTGTAGCTAAGAAATAAAAAATATTATGTCCACTTTTTAAAAACGTATTTTTATTAACCAGTTTCATACTTCTCCCTAGCCTTTATTATTCCCAAGTCACTTGGGATCGGCTTTTTCTAGTCTAAGTTCTAACCGGATTTGACTGGATATCAGTTTTTACACGGAGCAGCTGCCACCTGACCTCCGCAACCCGAAGGCTAACGATACCCTAAGGCTAGACTAGAGTCAGGATATTAGAGGGTACTGACTTCCTAATAACGACTGTCATAGATGTTCATGGTAGCCGGAATCGACGGCCTAACGTGCTCTCCGAGGCACGGAGCAGGCGATAATTGTCAATCAATACGCACATAATTTCGAAAATTCATATAACTTCCGAAAGTCAGAGGTGTGGGACGTGGATTCGAACCCGAGGCCCTCGGCATTGCTGTCTGTTGGTCTCCGCATTGAGCTATCGCTGTTTCATAATCACCAAAAAATATCAAATTACTACATGACCATATTTCTGAATACTAAACCTGAAGATACCGCAATACCGATATAACAAAAATGACAAATTAATACCTACAGACCATACATTAAATTGAAATATGAATGTTACATACCTGCGGCGGCATCTGCGTCTCATTTTCCTTGACGCACTTGGGCAGATCTTCAAAAAGCGAGTCCCAAATGTTAGTGTCGTTTAGATTGTGACACATGTACATGATTGACACCTTGCGCAGCGAGTTGATCACGTTGAACACTTCGTCCGCGTCTGGCGTCTCACCCTGATACAAAAAGATATAGCAAACATGAGACCACTTTTTCACTGTAAGTGTATTTGTTTTTGGTACAGTTAGAAATATAATTATATATAAACATTTGTGCTATCTTAATTGCTCAATACACAATAATAATAATTCCTAATTTACATTACAGCAGTAATAGCTAAAGGACTGTTATTTTAATTAAAATTTATTATTGCACAATATTTAGACATTTTTCTTTCACAAACTCATCCCCTGCGGTAACCGCATAGCTTCTGCGAGTCCAAACCTCAATGTCAGGCAAAACACCTCTGATAAGCAGTCGTTAAAACACAGGCACAGTGTGCTGGACCCCCAGCTAGACCCTGTAGTATCCCAGTAGTTTCAATCCTTATCTACTGGAGTCCGGTCGTGTCGGATTGCCGTCCCATCGGATCATGAGAGTTAGGGAACAGAGAGTGCACATGTGGTTGCACACATACTTGTTCACTATAATATCTTCTGCGCTGATGATCAGTCAAGATTGGCCGCCGTGACCGAAATTCGGTGTGGATGACATTATTATTATTTGTTTCTCGTCTTCTCGTTAGGAAAAAACCGGAGCTTTGGGAGGCTTACACGGGGATATGGGTCCAACGTGCAGAGGCCCTTCGAGAGGTTTAGTTTAGAGAGATGGGACACTTACCATGACACTAGCCGCGGTAGGTGTAGGAGACTATTGCTACATATGGAACAAAAATCTGGTCTATGGGGATGGGTGTTTAATGTTTCGGTATAATGTACTTACCCCTTCAATAAGACTGCGGTATTCGTCGATGGCTTCCTTGTAGCGGTTGACGCACATATCGGTGATGGTGGCGCGCGCCACGTTGCAGCGCGTGTACACGCCGCACTGCTCCGTGCACAAGTACTCCAGCGTGCGCCCGCACGTCTCCAGTACCTCCGCCTCTGTCTGCACGTTCACTACTTCACGGATCTTGTTCAACAGGAGACTCAAGTTCTATAGCAAAACATTAGGATAAATTAATGCTAACTAATATTATAAATGCAAATGTGAGTCTGAATGTTGCGCTTTCACGCCTTAACTACACAACTGATCGTCATGAAATTTTACTTACATGTTCTCGCAAGCACAGATAAGGATATCTTTCATCGAGAAAAAGTACTGTGCCGAGAGATAGAAAATTTACAATACCTACATTTACGCGAGCAAAACCGCGACCAAAATCTAGTATTAGATAAATTTATGCCAGAATTCTGATATTATCTATACTAATAGAAAGAGATAATATTTAATTTGTTGTTTTTTTGTTTGTAAAGATTTAAATCAAAAACTAATCATCCGATTTTAAACCACGGAACATTCTTTCACCATAAGAAAGGTTTTTTTTTTTAACGCGGGGTAATGTGCATATCACATTCCCCATCGCCGGTTTTGGGGCGGGCGATGGGGATATGTCGGGATCCAGCCCATATATTTGGGCTGAACCGACTAAAAGCACCGCGGTGTTCCTCACATCTTTATGGCGGGGTCGCGCGGATCGCTCTCGCATTCGAATCGCGACCCCGCCAAAGGTTTGACCCGCCGATGGACGTGGCGTGTCCCACAAAACTTTATACACATAATTGGGGGACCTGGTCCCCGACAACAAAGCGGGGGGACCTAGTCCCCTTTCCGACATCGAGAGGCGTGCGTGGAACACGAACGCCGCCTACTCGGACCTGCGCTGATCGGGCGGTGGACGGCACCAATAGGTCCACCGCCCGTAGGCTTCTTCTACTCAGGGTGGCTGGAGGTCGTCTTGCGCCCTCCTGCGCCCGGCTCTGCGGTTAGGGAGAGGGATTGAGCGTTCCCTCTCCCTCTCCGCCGCCTCCTTCACTAACATCACCTCCTCACAGAAGTAGGCGACGGCATTCCAAGACCTCTCGCTCGAGATCATGGACAGAACCATAGCCTCGAGCGAGAGGACGACTCTACCGACTGCCACGTGCATGACACGGCGTTGCGTGGCCCAAGCAGGGCAAGCCACCAATGTGTGCAACGCCGTGTCCTCGACAACGACGCGGCAGTCGCCGCAGTGATGACAACCGAGCGTCTCCTGTTTGCCTATTCGACACAGATACCGACCGAAACAACCGTGGTCGGCCAGCACCTGCGTCAGGCGAAACGTGAGGGCGCCATGACGCCTCTCCAGCCACTCTCTAAGTACGGGTCTTACCGCCACGATTGTGGCGTGCCCGACCATAAGAAAGCTATATTATCACCAAGTAACATAGGCTATATTTTTTTAGCACCGTTTTTAACTTTAGTTACAGTTTAAAAAATATACACCATTATTTTTTAACTAGTACAAAAACTTAAAGGACGTATTAGGGAAGACATTATTATCATATATGTGACGAAAGAATCTCATAATACCTATAAATAGCAAAGTTATTATCATTTGTTTATTGTAAAAAATCTCACTTAAATCATAGACATATTTTACAATCCATTCACTAATTCATTGATAGTATTTCATCCTACTCATTCGCATTCGTAATGTCGCACTTGTGACGTAGGTAGCCTTAGACAATAAAATGAAACAAAAGAACAAGTGATAAGTAGTTACCTACTATATTTAATTTTCTAAATTCTAACCTCTCTTTCATACTTCATCCGGGCTTAGGACCGGCAAAATTTACAATTAATTAAATACGTATGTAATTAGAAAACAATAAACAAATATCAAAATAAAAAAAGGTATTCTGTACTAAAAGAAAAGAGTAATTTTGGCGTATTTATGAAGTTAGAATCAGCTGCTATTTACAATAATTATTTACATAGGTATTATTTACTAAACCAACAAGTATTTGTAGTAGTTTCTATGTATAATATGTATGTATTTACAAAAAAAAAAAAAAAAAGTATATATGTATGTTTATCCATTGTCTAGTACCCATAGTACAAGCTCTGCTTAGTTTGGGCTAGATGGTGTTGTGTGTATGTGGTAGAATATTATTATTATTATTATTTCAATTGTCCTTCGAAATGTCCATCACCATTGTCAATACACAGACGGGCACGTTTCATTAAATTGTTTTTTAACGAGAGAAGTACGCTTCTCTGTCTTTTCACTTCGTCAAAAGCGTCCAATATGCGCTGTTTTAATTGTTCGACACTAACCGGCTCACTTCTGTACACACGTCTCTTAATTTCACTGCACAAAAAGAAGTCCATGGGCGTAAGGTCAGGTGAGCGTGAGTAACAATCTTCCAGGCACAAGACTGGACTTGTACTCCGCAGGGAATCCTCTTTAAAATACGCTAGTACATCGTCGTACAGATTTTGTGACAATGCCGGTCTTCCTCGTCCTTGACTATGTGACGGTGCGTGGAATGAACCGTGATCAAGTAAACGTGCGTTCGGGTACTATTCCCTGTACATACGTACAGCTACACTCGCGTTTTCTCCACTCAAAAAGTACGCACGAAGCATAGCTACTCCCGTGATGTGAACTGATAAGCCATCGCGTCAAGGAAAACGTAAACAAACAACTGTTGCAGCGAAAAAAAGCATGCACACTTCCGCTAACAATTTAGCACTGTTTTTTGTCGTTGTCGCGTCTGGGTTTGCGCGGGCGCAGAGGGATGGGGTGGCGAGCTTCGACGCGAGTTTGCCGGAACGTATCAATGGAGCAGCGCCGCGTAGGCACTCAAACGCCGCCGCACGTTTGAATTACTACACATAGTACCTACTATCTAGGGACGCGTGTCGGTCATTGATTTAGTTATTTAGCATTTATCAATTATTACGTATTTTTGTGGACAGTTTTTCTAACTTAGTGTTTTTTATTTTTTAACTACACAAATATGATTAGTTAAAGATACTTAGAGCCCAGTTAAATTGTATGTACTAATTTAAAAATAGTGGTGTATATACAATATAGCTAGTTAGTTAAATCCTTACAAAAAATCAAATCTTTCCTCTTTATAATATTAGTATAGATAATATCAGAATTTTGACATAAATTTATCTAGATTAGGTTATGTAACCTAACCTACTTTTACGCGAGCGCAGCCGCGGGCAAAAGCTAGTGTGTCATAAATAGAATATTCTGAGTCTAAATTAACACTTACCCCTTCTTGCCGCTGCGTGGTATACAACTCAAGGTCGAAATATTGCGGGATGGATACGAGATTGGTAAGCTTTTCCGGATCCGCGCCGAACTTGTCCAGTAGCGCCGGCAAGGTTACGATGAAGTGAGCCGTCATTTTTGTTCGATCGTCGCTAACCACCTGTAACAATAAAGAAAAATATAATATTTTTGTTACTTATGTGTTCTTACATAACAATGATATCGTGAGAAGAAATAAAATGAAAAATGTGTCTGTTGGCAAGTAGCACTACACCACTTACTAGTAAACCCATTGTTGTGGTCACCAGACCAATCAACCTATTTGATTAGACTGTTGTTTTAGTTTATGTATGTGATACTATTTTACTTTCTTACTATCCATATCTTATTGTGGTTTCAATTACCAAACCTGAAATAAAATAAATTAGAGTAAATTTTAATTCAAAAGTAATGTGTACCTTAGCCTGTTCCTTGGAGAGCATGTGGTGGTGCTTCCTGGAGGCGCCGCGGCCCACGGGCGGCTCGCCGGTGCTGGCCTGGCGCACGCAACACACCATGAGCTCGATGAGCGAGGACTCCTGGCGGTTGTCGAGCGCCTCCTCGCTGGGCCCGGCCTCCTCCAGCAGCAGGTCGGTCATGCACTCCCAGTCCTTCATCATGGGGTTGGAGTCGATGAGCGAGTCCACGAGGTAGGCGCCGTGCTCGTGCAGCTCGGACTCGATGAAGAACTGCACGAGGTCGCGCACGAGCGGCGTGCTGGGCAGGCGCTGCTTGCCGCGGCGCGAGCGCGCGGGCGCGGGCGGCTCGTCGGCGCGGAACAGGCGCACGTTCAGGAACTCGCCCGCCGCCGCCGCCACCAGCCGCTGCGACGAGTACACCAGCTCGTACACGTTCTCGCAGTCCTTGTCCGTCAGCACGTCGGGGTGCATCCTGGACATGTGTATCGCATAGCCGCTTTATTGTCACTGATCGACCGTTTATTTCACAAATATAATCTTACCCACTGAACTAATTGGTCACAAGTTATTTGACAACACTACAAAAAGTCTCATGGAAGTTCTATTAAACGATATATACAAGGTAATTTTGAAATCGTGTAATTCTTTTTAACCACGCATTCTACTGGTTGTATAGAATAATCCTGACTATATTTTTTTATTATTAGAATTCTGTTTTTAGAGAATTTAATGTACGATTTTTTTTCGTGAAATGGTTTCAGATAGTCGTATGTTAACCATCAGACACAATCTAAATAATTTACTAATTAAAAAAAAATTACATTACAATAACTGATATCGCAAATAATAAGGGGCAATAAAAAGAATCGCCCGTTACTATTTACGACATTACATATTGATATTCTTTTAAATTTAATTAGTGAAATATCTAAATTGCCTCGGGTGCTTAACATATGACTATCTGAAACCATTTCACAAAAAAAAACAGAACAATAATTTATCAAACAAATAATTAAAATAAAAAAAGTATGGTCAAGGTTATAATAATATAATATAATAATAATAATAATATATTTATTTGCTTAAAACATGGTATACAAAGATGTTATGTTACAATATAGTTGTAACATGTTTGGCTAAAAAGCATGCAAAAAATTGTGAACATTACGAACTGTAATTTATGCTCAAGAAATTCCTTAATACTATAAAAATTATTTTGATTCAGCCATTCGTATAGTTTAATTTTAAGCAGTCTGCAATTTAAAGTCCTTAGATGCACTGGTAATTTATTATAAATTCGTACACACATAGCCAGGCAGCTCTTATTATATTTTGTCAATCGATATTCTATACCACCAGTAGAATGCGTGGTTAAAAGGAATTACACGATTTCAAAATCACCCTGTATAATAATACGTAATAGGTATTAACACGATCATACATAATGTTTACCTTTTAATGCTTGAAGTTTCGACCAGGTTATGTCAGGCAAGGTGCGTCGATCTCATGTCATTGTTTGTGAAGTAGATGAATCTTGATCCACCACCACTTTCCGTATATTCTAATTAGTCCATGTACCGTCGGGTAAAAATTATGCAAGATCACGTTTAATACCTGTTACGTATTATATATATCATGCAAAGCGAAAGTTTATGTTTCTTTTAAACAATATCTGTAAATTGTCTTTATAATACATTGATGACCAAATAAAAATTAGCAATCCTTCTCGTAGAGCAACTTACTTAAGAATAGCTATAACAAGTTTGACGGCGTGCACAGCGACTTCAGTCTCCTTATCCAGCGTCATGGACACGATGCGATCCTTGAACTTGGATGTGAACAACTCTAGCTTGCCCTTTAACTCCTCACATTCGTATAGAGGCTGCAGGGCTTGTAGGCACCGGAGTCGTACTTCGCCCACCTGTACAACAAACGCAAGTCACTTTAGTTATCAAGCTTGAATAGCTAAAATCCCGGCAATATGGAAAAAAGAAACTTCTGAACTTTGAGACTTGGTAATAGCCATAGGCTAAGAAACTAAAACTTTAAATGACAAAACTTTTTCAAAGAATATAAAAGACTGGCCTTTCAATCAACAAATGGATTGCTTTATCTAATATACACAGTACTGATATGCTTTATAAAAGAAAATAAAAACTAACCTTGTCATGCAATGTCCAACCAATATATTTCAGGTATAAATCATCAAGGAAATGTGCAGGGAATTTCTCCATCCAGATCCCAATCTCAGCCATTGTAATGGCTCTTATGTCAGGCAATGTATCCCTGAAGTTATGAACAGGTTAATCAATGTCTAATACTTAACAAAATGATAGTGGCCTATAAATATAGTTTTCTTGTTCTGAATATAAACACTGCATAATTATGTAATTTAATTCCTACTGTTTTACTTGTAAATGTTTAACTTATGATTCCTGTGTTCCAATAATTTAAATATCTTCTACTCAAAGTATAGAAGACTATACACCTATCACAAATTCTAATTTCAAATTTTATTTATTCTAATTTCATCCTCATGAGTAATACTTTGATCTACCTTTTAAAAACAATGTAATTTAAGTACTTTAATATTACCTGTATATCGAATGGTGGTCAAGGTAACTTATCTGAACAAGCGATCAACAAATGGTGCTAAATTTGTCATATTAAATGCTGCACTTACCTATATCTGTGCACGAACACTGACTTAAACATATAAGAGAGCATGTTTTTAATCTCCTCCATGTTCTCCTCAAGCTCCTGTCTCTTGGCTACGAGTACCTCAAGGCGCTCGTTGGCGCGCTTGTCCCGCGCCTTCAGTCTTTCTGCCTCGTACTGTCTCAGGCAGTTATCACAGTTCACGCTGGTAAGCAGGGCCACATCTACTAACGCTGTCATTAACTTCATCACTGTGGAATAGTACACAAGGTTATTTATACACAAATCAATTCTTAAGCAGAATGTACACAATAGTTCTTTTATATAATAGTTTACTGATACCAATTATTTGGAGACAGTATCAATGAGCTGACAAGTTACAACAAAAGCTCTTGATTAAGATTGGTTTATTATTTCTTACATTAAGTGGCTTCAATGTAAAGAGTTTCCAAGTTTCAAACTTTATTTTAGTAGTATGATTAATATGATTTAGTTAATTTAAGCAATGATAGCTTAGTGGGGAAACCAACAGACGGCAATGCAGAGGGCCTCGGGTTTGAACCCATGTCGCACACCTCTGATTTTTGGAAGTTATATGACTTTACGAAATTATGTGCGTATTGATTGACAATCATCGCCTGCTCTATGCCTCGGAGAACACGTTAGGCCGTCGGTCCCGGCTGCCATGAACATCTATGGCAGTCGTTCTTAGGAAGTCAGTACCATCTAATATCAGGGGGGGGTTTGTATTTATGCTTTAATAGTTGCACTGCCTAGCTTGCTTTTTCTGCTTTCTAGCTTCACTGGATGGGCTGCTTGTTTAGTATTTATGCAAACCTACTTTACTCGACTCTTCAAGACGAGTAAGGTGCCGATGGTCTTAGGGGAGAGCGCAACTGTCGTGTAGATCCCTAAGACAAGTCTGGTGGGGAACCCTTCTCGTGGTTGCCCCCTGTTATTGGTCTAATTCCCTCTGAAATAGACGTAACTAAAACCACCAGACGACCACTGCCTGGGATGGAGAGGTCATGTCCCGGCGGGTCCATCGTCGAACGACAGACGCTGGATAGTAATGACCTCCTGCGTGTTTGTGCCGTGCGCAGGAACCCGTACGGGAGGATGAAGGAATCCTGGGGGTTGAGAACGTAGCGAGCCGGTTGTTGTTGTTCGCTGCCTTCAACACACCCCTTTGGTCTGGATTTCTCTTCACACGGGGGGCCGCTAGCTAGCCACTAGCGGTCAATCGGCTGTGACGTCCCGTCTGAGGGCCGTCGGCGAGGGTCCCTAACTGGGGGAGGGCAGACAGCGAGGCGCGGAACCCGGAGGTAGGTGTGCGGCTTGTTCTTTGGTCGTACACGGCCCCGGAATTCTTCGCAGCGTCGAGTCTCGTCCATCTCACAGGGTGTGGGCCCTAAGTCTATGGGGTAGCTCTGGCGATCGTGCGTAGAGCGCACGACGTCCCCGACTGAGGACTCCGTGGCGGGTGGAGCGCCTCATAGATGATATTAACTCTCTAATAACTATGGCTACTAAAAGAAACCCCCTTTTCGCTGTAAATACAGCTCCCTCGCGGAACTCTGCTGCGTCCTCGGATGCGCAAATTCCATCAACCTCTCGGGCTGCTGCGTCGTTGGACGCGCAAATGCCCAACATAACACCGGCAGCGTCTTCGGATGTGCCAATCCGGAACACGACCTCAGCTCCGAATGCGCTGAGTTCCAGCAAAGCCAGGTCACAGACTGCGCCAAGTAGAGGTAAGGCAAGTTCTTTGGAGGCGCTTAACCTGTGCGCGGCCCCGTCTCAGACGGCGCTACGCACGGGCAGGGCGAATCCGACGAATGCGCCGAACCTCAACAAGGCAGCGTCCACGACCCAGCTGCGCGGGAACGACATAGCTGCTTCCTTGAGCGGGTCGTGTTCCCTTAACTCCCCTGCCGTATCATCTGACGCGCCCCTAGGGGCTTCGTCTACTGGTACGGCAATAGAACTGTCGGCCCTCAAGGACGCCATCCCGGTGCAACCTGAGGAACCGAAATGGACCCTGGTTTCCCCCCGGAGGAAATCAAAGAAGAAGGGCAAGAAACCCCAGCAGGCCAGACCGGATAACCAGGCGCAGGTCCAGGCAAAGAGGAAGGTTGTTGATGAAGGGCGACAGCTTCTCTCTGAAGCCAAACCCGTTACCCGAGTAGACAACGTCGAAAAGGTCCAGGTGCAGGCGACGCCTGAGGCAGCGCCAGCGCCATCATCCAACGACCGTACTCGCCGCCGATCCAAGCCACGAGGTAAACGCGCAGGCAGGCTGGTGGCCAAAGCCCAACCCACCACTCCGGCAAGTTCAATGCCAGGGAACAAACGATCCCGGCCAGAGGACACAACCACGCCAACTGGCGACAGCAAGCGTGTGAAGCCGGCAACAAACAAGCTACGGGGCTCTGCTAGCTACGCGGCTTCGTTTAGGGCAAACGAACTCTGCGTGGCGGTTATGACTGAGCCCTTCCACGATCTCACCGCAGAACAAGCTAACGCTATTCGCACCTGTCTGGAGTTGAAGTTTGAGGAGGACTTGCTGAATCCGAAGACAACAACCCAGACGGCCAAAGTACACTTCCGGGGCAAGGCGCACCACAGCGAAGGCGTCCTTAAAATGTGGTGTGAGGACGACGTCGCGCTGGAGTGGCTCCGACCTGCCGCAAACAACACGCCATCACCGATCGCTGGTACCAAGCTTGTGGTCAAACCACAGGCAGAAATACAGCGAAGAATCCTTTGCGGACTCTTCATCCCTGAGCCCAACAGGGATATTGATAAACTACGCAGACTGCTGGCGGCACACAATGGGTTCGTAAATGTCAACTCCTGGTCCCTGGTCCGTGCGGAGAAACAGACGGAACGTGAAACGCCTGGCGTTCACCTGCTACTCCGGATACCAGAGCCGGACGTAAACACCCTGAAACAGCAAGAGCGGCGCCTCTACTGGCTCTTCGGGAATATCTACGTCCGGATCCTCGAGGAGGAAACCGACAAGACCGACAAGACCGACAAGACCGAAGGCGCCGCTCAAGCTCAAACAGCGAAACCAGCCGGACCAAGTACGGCACCTGTCGGGAATCCGTCACAGCCACAACAGGACGCGATGGATGTTGTTGTTGTGACTGACACCCCGACAACCCCAGGAGTGGGAGAGTGCTTTCTCGACTTCGGGGGGAGTGAGGCCAGCGACAGCTGCCTCAACTCCTCTCCGTTTCGAGATTAGTCACACTCCCATTCTCCAAACCAACCTCCAGCATAGCCTCGCTGCAACGGCTTCCCTACGCAGAACGCTGGAGGAAAACTCCAAGACCATAGCCCTAATCCAGGAGCCGTGGATCAGGAAAGGCAGAATCTGTGGTCTCAACAACATCGGTGGAAAACTCCTCGTGAACACCACCGTAAGTAATCCCAGAACCTGTATTTATGCTCCTAAACATGCCAAAACACTTTTAATAACCGAATTCTGTTCTAGAGACTTGACAGCTGCCAGGTTTCCTGCAGCAATCAATAATCAGTCCTGTGATCTAGTCCTAGCGTCCGCTTACCTGCCAAGCGACGAGGACATACCATCGCCGGCACTGATGTCCCTGGTGGAATACTGCGCAAAAGAGAAGCTGGAACTCATCATATGCACTGATTCCAACGCGCACCACACCTTGTGGAGCAGCGATAAGTCAAACGCCCGTGGAGAGGAACTGGTAACCTATCTTTTTACTACTAACCTCCTTTTAGTCAATAAAGGATCGGAACCGACATTTGTAAACGTGATAGCACAAACTATTATAGACCTTACTCTATCGACAGACAAAGCATCCCACTCCATTACCGACTGGCACGTCTCCAAGGAGGCGTCATGCTCGGACCACAGATGGATACGCTTTAATCTTCGTATAGCCCTACCCAAACCACAACCTAGGCGCGTCCCGCGTAAGACGGATAGTTTAAAATTTGTTAAAACCATTAAATCAGCACTCGCTACTGCTAACACGCCGCTGTGTATGGCAGAAGTCGAAGACATTGAACAGTATGTTGATACACTCACCTGTATCATCACGAACAGTTATGAACAGAACTGCCCTCTCGTGACGCCCAAAGCAGGCCCCAAGCGTCACTGGTGGGGCCCTGAATTGCAGAAATTACGTCGCAAAGTAAGGCAACTGTTCAACAGAGCAATAAATACGCGACAACCAAATGATTGGGAAACCTATCAAACCACAAAATCAACCTACAAGAAGCGCATACGACTCCGTAAACTGGAATGCTGGAAGCGTTTTTGTACCAATATTGAAAACACCAGCCAGGCAACCAGAGTAAAAGGCATACTATCAAGTGTACCTGAGAACATACTAGGATGTCTGAAGAAACCTGACAACACCTACACTAAATCAGATTCTGAAACCAGTGCACTACTGCTAGAGACACACTTTCCCGGGTGCCAGATTAGCGATACTCACAACTGGGAAGTGTATACAGAACGAGCATGCAGTAGTCAAGATTGGACTGTAGCCCTGGACCTCATCAACAGAGAGAAAGTGTTATGGGCTATCAACAGCTTTCTTCCCTTCAAATCCGCAGGGCTGGATGGAATCTTCCCCGGCCTACTAAGATGGAGCGGCGATCTCCTAGCAGACCATCTTGTTAACATATTCAGAGCATGCGTCGCTCACCGATACGTACCACGAAAGTGGAGGCAAGTGAAAGTGGTATTCATTCCAAAACCAGGCAGGAGCCAAAGTCAAAGTCAAACTACACTTTAGCGAAATCTTTCCGGCCAATAAGCCTCACGTCGTTCCTCCTCAAAACACTAGAGAGGCTATGTGATAAAGAAATAAGAGGAAACACTCTAGCTCACAAACCTCTACACCCACACCAACACGCCTACAGCCAAGGCAAATCTACAGAATCGGCGCTCCACAGCGTTGTATCGCGAATTGGAGACGGATTAACCTCAAAACAATCAACGCTGGGCGCCTTCATTGATATAGAAGGAGCCTTTGACAAAACCAACTTTAACAGTATAACCGAAGCACTAGAAGCGTATGGGGTCGCTCCAACGCTGTCAGAGTGGATAAACAACATGCTGAAATACAGAGCGATACAACTCTCAGTTAACACAACAACCAAGGCAATTGTGGCCAGAGGCTGCCCACAAGGTGGTGTACTCTCGCCACTCCTATGGAACATAGTGGTAGACGACTTAATACGAAAACTGAACGGCAGAGGGCTATTCACAGTGGGATATGCAGATGACCTTGCAATTCTCGCGACCGGATGCTTCGAGGACACACTATGTGATCTCATGAGATCTGCCTTCAGAATAATCGAAGAATGGTGCATAAGCCATGGTCTATCGGTCAATCCGACAAAAACAGAACTCATAATGTTCACTCGCAAGAGAAACTCAAACAACCTCAGACTACCGAAACTTTTCAACACCGAAATAAAACCTACCAACGAAGTCAAGTATCTAGGGGTCATACTAGACAGCAAATTGTTGTGGAACAAACACCTTGACTACAAATTACAACGAGCATGCGTATGCTTCTTCCAATGCAGCAGAATGCTCGGAAAGACATGGGGACTCTCCCCAAAAATAACACTGTGGCTATACACCGCCATAATCAGACCAATAATAACATACGGTGCCTTCGTATGGTGGACCCGGACTGAACTCAATACCGTCATCAACAAGCTGCAGAGATTCCAGAGAATGGCATGCTCAGCAATAACTGGATGTATGAGAACAACACCGACAGCCGCCCTCGAAGTAATTCTAGGGCTGGCCCCCTTAGACCTCTACATAAAACAAGAAGCGACTATGGCCGCAATACGGCTGAAACACCAGGGCCTGTGGGTAACCACTAGGAGCCCACATGCATCGATCTTAGAGCGAGCTATAGCTTATGAACCAATGCTCGCCGCTCCGTGTGATAAGATCTCCAAACAACATTTATTTAACAAAAACTACCATGTACAACTTCATGAGGAACAGAGAGATCAATCGGGAATTAACGAGGTCCGAGTCTACACCGATGGCTCAAAGACCATACAGGGAACGGGTGCAGGAGTTCATTCCCTGGATCTCAATATTAACACATCTATGACACTAGGCTCACACAGTTCCATCTTCCAATGCGAATGTGTGGCCATCACGGAGGCCGCCACCGCGATCGGTAGGAGACGGATTGAAGGCTACAGGATACGAATCCTCTCCGACAGCACAGCTATACTTAGAGCCCTAGAGAGCAATAGCTGCAACTCCAGGCTCGTTTACGAATGCCACCTTGCTCTCGAAAGAATATCCATAAAAAACACAGTGACCTTACAATGGATAAAGGGGCATAGTGAATCGCTGGGCAATGATGCTGCAGATGAGTTGGCTAGAAGAGGGTCGGGAACCACCACGGAAGGTCCATCTCCATTCCTCCCTCTACCATTCTCACAACTAAAAACATGGATGCGGCTTCGCACTCAGAGCCAACATAATAAACGCTGGGCACGGACAACGGACTGTAGACAGTCGAGAGCAGCCCTACCGGCCATCTCACCACGTCTGACACACCGCCTGCTCAACCTACAAAGATTGGACCTTCGGACCATCGTGGGGATCCTAACAGGACACTGTCCCCTGAACAAACATCTTTACAACATCGGAGCAACAGACAGCCCACTCTGTAGGGGATGTCTGACCGAAGAAGAATCTGCTGCCCATGTAGTCCTGGAATGTGTGGGAGTAACAGCACAACGTAAGGAAATCCTCAACAACCCGAGGTCACTCCGCGAAGCCTGCGAAGACCCCAGGAAACTTCTGTGCTTCTGGGCGGAGTTGGGCTGGCTATCTCCGTAACCGGCCGACTCTCACGCATAATGGACCAACTTAGAGTTCAAATGCGGAAAAGGGAGTCCAATTACAATTACAATTACAATTACCCTCTAATATCCTGACTCTGGTCTAGCCTTAGGGTATCGTTAGCCTTTGGGCAGCCGCTCCATGTAAAAACTGTTATCCAGTCAAATCCAGTTAGACTAGAAAAGTCGACCCCAAGTGACTTGGGAATAATAATGGCTAAGGGCTGGTCATATAGCACGATATTACAGGATCGTAGTACGTGAAAATTTGTGGGCTCTGCGTACACCTCCGGGGAATATGTGTGATATGTGTCTATATTTGTACTAAACTCAAAACTACTGGACCGATTTTATTAATTCTTTCACCATTAGAAAGCTAGTTTACCCAGAAGTAACATAGGCTATATAACATCACGCTACGAGCTACGGGAGCGAAGATTAATTTGATTTAGTTAAAATAAGATAAAACAAAGGTATGAGATTTTAAAATTGTTAAAATATAGTAAAATTCTCACTTACACAAGTCACATTAGAATATTGTTTTGTCCAGTGCATAATAATTGTATAACTCACACATCATTTTAAATTAACATGACAGCTTAACCATATTGAGACATTATGATATGAGGATTGTCTAGATGCCAGCAACCCAACGATAATTAATGAGTTACAGTTTGATTTTTAATTTATGACTCCACTTTGATTATAAACTTTAGTTATACCAAATCTCATCCTACTCCATGCTTAAAAAGGTATAAAGATTTCCCTTCACTTATACAATATAGACATATTGTATATGTGAAGGGAAAATCTGCCATTCAGAAGCCGTTGGGTTTAGACCCCACCTGTAGAATGGTTTTAGTGATAAAATAGAGCAAACTATCACCCCTAAAATTTGTACAGTCCGAACCCAGACATATTGTATATAGATTATTTTTGCTGGTCTTACATGTTGTATGATAAAATAATTTTAGATGATGATTTAATCATGAAAACTCATAATAATGACTCTATAGTTGATTAAACAGCTAAGGATATTATAATACATAAGTTATCTTACCAGCCAAAGTTGCTGTGTGTCTGAATGCTCTGACTTGGGAGTCAGATAGCCCAGTGAGCAGGGATATGATATTGTCCATAAGATACTGGTCATAGATGATGGAATACTGACACATCTTCACTAGCGTCTGGATGAACTCACAGAAGTTGGAGCGGAACTTCTTCCAGGTCTGTCCAGTCATTATCAAAGGATATTCTCCACTTTCCTGATAAACAAAATTACAAGTTTATAAATACTATATTTCAGAATATACAGGGTCTGTCGTTAATAATGGATAACCTGTTAGCTGGAGGTTAACCAGTTATCAGGAGGTTAACCAGTTATCAGGCAGTAAGAAAATAATATTTTTATGTTATGTTATTGTATCCAACCTGGTACAAATGTACCAGGTTGGATACAATTAAACAACTATTTCAACGACAAAGCAAACATAACTAAATCTAAAGATAAAGAGGCTATTCAATTGAATTATGAGAATTTTTGTAAGTTACCAAAATGGGCTGTATAAAAAGAGGGGTAAATTTTGATAGAGTGTGTATGTGGTGGGTAATCTCTGGAACTGCTGCATTGTCATTGGATTGGTAGCCTAGGCAACCAATCCAATGACAATGTATTGTAGATGCATCAGTTCACATACACACTCTATCAAATTTACCCCTCTTTTTATAATAATAGTAAAGATAGTATAATATTATTAGTATAGACAATGAGCACATAAGGAGCAACTTATAAACAATATCATAATTACCTCATCAAATTCTTGTGTCATTTTCTTGATAATGAGTGTATGGTCCATCTGTGCCATGTCCGGTGTGACTTTACCGCGGCATCCAGATGCATTGATGAAAAACTGCATTAATTGCACCAGTGCTGCCTCACGATTGGTCTTATATTCCTCTATCCACATATCAACAACTTGCTATAAATTAAAATACACATTAGTTTCTATGGATAGACAAGTTAAAAGTTAAAATCATACTTATAATAATAGATTACTTACATTAATAGCAGTCTTATTGAATCTTAGTATATTGTAAAGACTATTCTCATCATCACCAGGTAATAGCACTGGGGGTGGTGAGTACGCAGGTGGTGGAGCGGCGCCTCGGCCTCGACCACGACCGCGTCCACCACGCCCGCGCCTGCGCAATGGTGGTGGAGGTGGTGACTCTGCTAACCGACCTACAAAGCCACCATCGCCTCTTCGCCCGCGGCTTCGAGTCACCCGTTTTGTAGGTGTAGGGGACGGTGACCTCGGCTCCTCTTCCTCATGATGTGACTCCTCAGCCTCATCCCTCGGTGGTACTTCTGTGGCAGTCGAGTTAGCTATTGCACCGACATTAAATCCTGAGTAGTTTACATTAGGTGTTTCTGGTTCGTGAACAGACTGACCACCATAGTCAGTCATAGGGGTCGCCGGGGTCATGGGGTTTACGTATTCAGGAGGAGGATCATCCATCCTAATACGTTTCCCGCCACGACGATGCATTGTGTTGTGAAATATAAATAAAGATTTAAAAACAAAACCTCACAGGTCACATAACTTGAAATTGTATGTTACACAAAGACTGTTGATGTGTGTCTCACTAAAAACTATTGATTTTCTGACCATTGAAAGGCAAGCTCGAAAGAAAGAGAAAGACCGAAGACGACAACCAAGTATTGATCAACGACGCGCACCGGCAGCCATTACAATTTGTAAAGTTGTAAATGTCATTGTATATTATAGACATAAAGTTATAGAAAATTTGGTTTAGTCGATTATTTTATTGCAAAATAAATATCGAATTTCATTTTATAAAACTTCATACGATAAGTCTCAAGTGTTACGGTTAGCAAACGCTAAAATTGTCAATAATACCAATCTCCTCAAAAAAAGTTACTATTGTGCAGCAACTGCATGCCAAGTAAAAAATTGAAATGACATCATTTTTTTTTAGTCTGGCAAATTGTAATCTAAACTGTCATATCTTCGGGTCGGATGATTTTGGGGTTTTATAGTTTTTACTTTTCATAAACGTAAAATATATTAAAATGGCTAAGAAAACTTACGATTTACTGTTTAAACTTCTTCTTATCGGTGACTCTGGCGTAGGGAAGACTTGCATTTTGTTTAGGTTCTCAGATAACCACTTCACGACGACGTTTATATCTACGATCGGTATGAACCACCTTTGTATATGTGATTTTGTATCATCGGATCATATCTTGCTTCGAACAAGCTCAAACTTCGTATTTTGTATTTTGATTAAAGAACAATGCAGCGTACCGCTGGAACATAATCACATATAGATTACGCGTAGCATAACTAATATTTTTGTATGTATATTTGTCGTTTGTAGGTATCGACTTTAAAATAAAGACGGTGGAGCTGCGAGGCAAAAAAATTAAGCTTCAGATCTGGGACACGGCAGGACAAGAAAGGTTCCACACCATCACCACATCTTATTACCGCGGGGCGATGGGGATCATGTTGGTCTACGATATCACTAATGAAAAAACATTTGATGATATTGTCAAATGGTTACGAAATATAGACGAGGTAAGGTTCGTTGCTGGCCGGAGCATTTATGACTGATACATACAGTATAGGCCTTCAAAATGTATGACTCTTACAACCGATTAACTAAAGATAGAAGCTGTAACTCCCTGATATTAAATACTGATAAAAGTATGACTATTATTCATATAAAATTATGACACATATACATTTGTTTGCTGACTACAAATTTAATTTTTAGTTATTTTACTAAAGTCATCTTTCTTTTAGCTTGAAGTATTCATGAGTAGACTACCATTGGGTATCTCAAGTAAACAAAACAATAAATACATTAAACCTGATTTTTGCTTAGCAACAAAGGTATATAGACTATATTTTTAAGAGCTTCATCCTGCACTAAATCCCAGTATTATGTTTTATAAATGTTTGAATTTTCAGCACGCTAATGAAGACGTGGAGAAGATGATCTTAGGCAACAAGTGTGATATGGAGGAGAAACGTGTAGTGAGCAAGGAACGCGGAGAAGCAGTAAGTAAACAATCTATGATGACTATTGATGACATAAACCTTTCTCATTTATAGATACAGGCAACAAACAACATTTAATGGGCATTGAGAACCACTTCCAATAACTACTAAATCTGTGGCTTCTTTATTAAAGATAGAAATTTGACATGAACTAGTAAGGAAAATTACCAAGTTTCATTATTTTTATACAGCCATTAAACTGTCAATTCTTGGAATGCTAGATATAATTAAAATCTATTGTATCCGGCCACCGGTGTGCCGCTGCCACTCAATAGGTTAATATAATAACATGTCATCTTATTGTTATTAACTGTAAGGTCAATTTAACTTATTATATGTTCACCTGACCTATTTTATCCACTAACTGCTTGATATAGTTTAATAGATTATATCTATTGTCTGTCACCTTGGTTTAAACCTATGTAGGTGGTAAACTCAATGTTGAAATCATTTACAGCTCTACTATTAGTAAGAACACAGCCTTGGTATGTTTATAGATCAGTTGAAACTTACAATAGAACTTGTGGCTATACATTAAACAACTACTTGCATAATTATATAATTCTTAATATATTAGTTCTGTAGAAATGAAATTAGCATTACAAAGATTGCCCTGTTTATTTTATGAAACTACCATTACACGGTACATTTTATTTTGTTTTACAGTGATTTTATAGATTGACTAGCCTCTGTCCGTGGTTTAGTCCCCTGAATCTCATGATAACCTAAACCAGGTTAAAAGTATCCCATGTGTAATTGGGCCATAGTTTACCCTTGTGACAATTTTTATCCAAATTAGTTTAACAGTCTATGAAATGAGTAAAATGAGCAAAAATCATCACAAATATTCATTCAAAGCAATCATTTATGTGTAAATCTGATACATAAATGATTGGTATTCGGCCTACCAAATGTAACATAGATGTGTTAATGTTAGTGAAAATCGACATTAATTAGAATCCGTTCAGTAGTGATGTGCGAAATGCGCCGGCGCCGCTCGTTGTACCGCGCCTGCGCCCGGCACCGTGACTCACGCACAAATCAATGAAACTATTTGTGCTCGCCTTCTGATTTCTATGTTGGGCAATGTGCTAGCACTACAACTGATATTAGTAATTAAGGAAATTATATTGATACAACAATTGCTGCGACAATACGTATATTGTACCTATATTTCCGGTTACTACTCACTCGTAAATAATACTTTTATTTGAATGCTTGTTGCAGAAACTTTTTATTAAACAGGCAACTGATGGATATTGGCATTTTAATTACCTATTTTTGGTCTTATCCTTTTAAAATTACATAAGGTAGTTGACAATTCTCTCTATGTATAGGTAATTTCAACAAGATAAGATTATTACTATACATCAATTACTCATAATAGCCCACCGAATTTACAACCGATTAATTCTTAATCATTGTTTTAGCCCCACCCTGCTCATAGAGCAATTCGAACTAGATAACATATAGATCGCGCACTGTATGATGGCCGGTCTGAACATTGCGCGAGTGGCGTCGTAGTTGTAAAGTTTTAGGTCTCTTTGGTGGCAGGGAGCGGGGGCGGGATGCAATCCGTACTGACTGACAGACTGTACATGCGCAACAATTCGAGACGCTATGTTCAGTCCGGCCACCATAGATTGCGCGGTCTGTACCACATGTGATTATATAAAGAGCAATGTTCTCGATGCACAGATAGCGCGCGAGCACTGCATCCGATTCATGGAGACATCGGCGAAGGCGAACATCAACATCGACCGCGCGTTCTCGGAGCTGGCGGAGGCCATCTTGGACAAGACGTCGGGGCGCGAGGCGGACGCCGACCACGCGCGCATCGCCGTGGAGCGCCGGCCCTCGCGCGCGCCGCCCACGCGCGCCTGCTGCACGTAAGCGCGCGTGTGCGCCGCCGCCGCCCGCCGCCCGCCGCCTCGCCTTTCTGTTAGTGGTTCGCGCGATTCTCCTACTCTAAGGTATATCGGTAAGTCGCGCGACCATCTACCCAAACTTTACAAGGGAGGAAAAATTAAAAGGCGGTTGCTCTTCTGATCGACTTTTGGAAGCAAAATCTATTCAGTAGGGACGCTAGAGATTTCCTATTTAAATATTTGCGACCTTCGAGAATGAGCCGAGGAGCGGGCAGTGTAATGTGAGGCGGCGCCGTGCGAGGTGCGGGGCAGCGCTTCCCTTGGGCGCGGAGCCCCTCCGGTCTCATCGCGACACAAAGATTTAAAGGAAATGTGTTGAAAATACGTGGCGAGCCTTGAGTCCGACGACTTTCGCTTGTCTTATTTTCGATGTATTTTCCCGCGGGAGGGTGAACTTACTCTACATAGCATCTTTTCATCGTTAGCTTTTAAATTTTAAATCGTGGGTATTTAGAGGTACCGCTTTTATGTTGTATGCTAGGACTACAGTGGAGTTGCAATTTCCATCGTCACCCGTGGAATGTCTAGTCGCATAATAATCTGGGTGCAATTGAAAACTTTGAAAGTGAGCAGAAACCGCGCCGGTACACCTCGTAATCAAATAAAACGGTAAAATCTGGTCTCGAAAAGTAATATCGCGTGATCGGTTTTATGATTTCTCGCTTCGAAGTGTTATTCATTTTTTTATTAAATATGTAGATGTAAAATGTCTCACACTCACGGAAGGCTATGGCGCAATCATTCAACAACATCTCATTCTACTGTTGAATGGTTGAGATTTATATATTTTTATTTACTGCAACGCACACATTCGTTAGCTTTCGGGAGTAAGATTGAACTACGTAAATACGGCTGCGTAGATGCTTATCCTCGCAGTGTTATTATGTGCAATACACGTATCGCTCGTATATTTTGAAGATTAATGAAGTCGCATGCATCGTGTGACTGTTCCTGAACGGTTTATAATATTGTATGTATCGCGTATGCTTTATCATATTGTTCAGTCGACGTATGTTTTCTATGAGTCCTATACAAACTGCAAGTTCATAGTAGTTACATGTTACTCCGACGTTAGTATCAATGATTGTTTCAGTGATGTTATCCACACGCTTATACCATGTTTACTTAATTATCGCTGTAGAAGTTATAGGTTACTCGAGTGGCATTAAGCTTAATTATAATATTTTGTATGGTTGACACGCGATCAGTGACATATCTTGGTGAGCAATACCCGAGGCGCGCGCATTACTAGCCGGCCGCTACGCTAGGGTATATTCACATACACACGGTGATCGTTCTAGGTACCTAGGCCGGCGGAGGCGAGGGCTCTCGCGACAGTTTTGCTACAAACTTATTTACCTTTATAGCAGAGCTGTGCCGCGAGTTAATAGTTAATTATTTAAGTAATTATACTCTATAGTTATGTACGTTGATGAAATAAATCTATTTTATCGTACGGTGTATGTGTCTTGTCGGTTTTTACCTGCTTTTATAAATAAACATCAGCATTGTATATTATGTTCATATTAAATTACTTATGGTAAAGTGTCGTGTTTAATTTTAACAAACCTAATAGTCATAATGTTCTCGAAGATGTTAAGTCTGCCAATAGCACTGGGCTAATGTGGTAGACTATGGCCTAACCCTTATCACACTGAGAAGACGCACGTGCCCAGCAGTGTAAAAGTTTGTACACCAGGCTGATATTATTATTCTTTAATCTTTTTGTTTTGCTTTTAATTTAGTTGTAAATAGTGTACCTATATTTAACGCACTGTGGGCTATCGGGTATATATTTAATTATTTCAGACTATTAATCCACCCAAATTGTTAATAACAATTAACTTAACCTAGTATTAGTAACATAATACAAACAGGCAAACACAGATGTGAATCACGAGCTACTTAATTACTATGTCACCATCTGGGCCTTCGCCCACGTAAATATAATTATACTATTATAGAAAACTAGGTAAAATAATTTTATAGGTGTGCCTACTTTCCAATATGAGCATGCTATCTATATATTAATACGTGAAGCAAAAACTTTGTGACCCTTTTTAAGAAAACTGTGCGGACGGAGGAGAATTAAATTTCGTTAAAGTTCATATGGAGAAGGAGGGGCGAAACCTAATATTTTTATAAAATATGCATTAGAAATACATTAAATTAATGAAAAAACACTACACGCACACTTATGTATTTGACACACGCAGTCGAATCGCGATCGTAGTATTTCGGCATTGTTCATCTGACGTCGTACAATTTATTTGTAACTATGGTTACCTATATCTTATATTAATACGTGAAGCAAAAACTATGAACCCCTTTTTACGAAAATTACGCGGGCGGAGGAGAATGAAATTTGGCACAGTTAAAGTTTATATGGAGAAGAAGGGGTGAATTCTAATATTTTTATAAAATATGCATTACAAATACATTAAATTAATGAAAAATCACTACACGCACACAACTGTGCATTTAACACACGCAGTCGAATCGCGATCGTAGTATTTCGGCATTGTTCGTCTGACGTCGTACAAATTATTTGTAACTATGGTTACCTTACCTTATTTATAT
Organism: Catocala fraxini; assembly: GCA_930367265.1. Lineage (NCBI taxonomy): Eukaryota > Metazoa > Arthropoda > Insecta > Lepidoptera > Erebidae > Catocala > Catocala fraxini. Next base: position 19,154,527 of record OV884039.1, on the reverse strand, counting down.
GTAATAAAGAAAATCAGAAAACAAAGTAGCAAGCTTAGGAATGTTAGTCGAATTTTGACCACTAGGCGACCGCTAGTAATAGTTGATACATAATTATTATAGTCCATAAAAAAGAGGCAGATAATTTTTATTTATTGCTTCGGTGGCGCACTGGTAGCGAATACGTTTGCTATGCATGCAATCTCGGGTTCAATCCTGGCTTGCCCAGTGTTATTAGGTTTATCTTTCTCAATCAGGAAATTCTCAGTAGCAACACGCAGTCTGGCATTTTGCGCGGTAGGCTCGCCCTCTATACTGAATCTTAATTACTTGCGAGATGTGGATATACTATACCTACCTACATTTGCCTACTTCTTTAGAAAAACTTGAACTAATCATTTAAATTTCAAAAACTAGTCTCAAGATAATAACAATCACACATTTTTTTGTAGCCTCTTAAAATAACTAAGTGCTCTCTGCTTGATGGTAATTAGTTGGGTAGTTCACGAACAGACTCCTACAGTTCGTGTTCACGTGAAGTGGTGCCGAGGTCTCTATTTTGACGGTCTAAAGAGTAGCGTTTTCATTTCCCTTTGGACGGATGGAAGGACCTAGGATCGAAGGAAGAAGGAAACACGTGTGTCGGTAGAATTCCAAGTTCGCTAGGCAAAGATATGAGGTTTCAACCATCTTAGTACGCGCTCTATTAGGATTAGCATGACTATCGTTCTCCAAAACAACACGTAAACAATGTTCGAAAACCCGATGTATTGCTGTTCCAGTTATTACAATAAACATTGTGTCGTCAACCTGCCCTTGTTATCACGCGGGGTCGTCCGCCGATGTCAAGCGGACACGCCGTCGCCGCGTCCCTCGATAGCACGCAGTCGTAGATATATCCTCAAAACGCCAACATGGGGCCGTTAGTCAAGTTTATAATACTTTTGTTTTGTTTTAAACAAGCACATTTTACTGATCGTAAGTTTTTATATTTGTAAATCCTTTAATCGCATAAGAAAGCTGTAGTTGATTCTTGATATAGATGTGAAATTATTCCAAACTCAACGCATTAGGTAGTTCTACTTATTTTACCTACTTACTTATTTTTCTTATGTTTGCGTGACCCAAATTTAATGAAAACAAGCATAAGGCTCACCTCATGGTAAGCAGTTGCCAACATGCGGTCCATACACACATACTAGGTACACCAGCGGTAGGTTTCACTCTTCTCAAAGAGGTGTCGCTGTCCACCCAAAGGTCAATATTACACTGATCCGCTGTTGCCAGCACGGCGTATCCTTAAGAAACCTGAAAACCCTGTTTAAAGCAAGAACAGAACACAACATTGTTAGGCTGCGATCTTCTGTAGGATGGATATGAATGCAACACAAGGTGGTTCGCCTGTGATGTCTTCTACCTGTACATTCGGACTACTTTAGTTTCGGCGAAAACCTAGGTTAAATAAGGATCCCACTGTACCGTGTGAGTTACCGCAGCAAAATGTAATAAAATTTTGTGCTTTAGGGAGTTGAGAGTATAACAAATAATTAGTTCATCGTGAATAGTAGGTAGGTAATTTTTTCATTAATAGCAAAATTTGTTCAGGTTGTAGTTGTAAAGTTATTCGACAAAAACAGTTTTTGCTGCCGTAAGGTTTGAAACATAAGGTACCCTGGCAAAACTTTTTTTATAAAATCTTTTCATCCCGAAAATAAATGCATGAATAGATAGCTTTTGTTGCGTATTAAATGTTTGTGAACAGCAAAATTTGTGTGTGTTGTGGTTCTAGAATTATTTAAGATTTTGCTGCGGTAACGTTTTGGGATTGCCCAGATCTTGGTACACCTTTAGGAATTCAGTAAATTTAGATTATGTGACTCTACGCAATATGAAGATACAAAGAAATTTAATTACATTTTATATGGTCTGATTCAATACGCTGATTGCGTATTAATTATTAACCATTTTATTACATTTTGCTGCGGTAACGCACACCACTATGCCTACTTCGCTTAATCTATATCAACTTTTTTGAGTCTACAATAGTTTCTTCTCGGTAATTTCAAGAGGTAAGAAATCTTGCCTCTTTTTTATATCTACCACATACACGATCAAGATTTATAGGTGTATTAGGTATGTGTCCAAAGTTCTTGGTCACCGCGTCCTAGGCCAAGGCCGTCTTAAATCATGTTGGAACCCTTAGATACTCAGTATGTAGCACTTTATAGTTATTTTTAATTAAAGCTAATCACTGTGCGCTATTGATATAATTTACAAGTGATGCAAAGCTGTAGGTAAATCTTTAACTTTGTTTTAGTAATAGGTATAGCCACTGGGTTTCAGCATCGAGGCTCTATCAGGCACTGTGTTGGGAGTCGCTAGAAGCTCTGATTAGTTCAATAAGTGCCCCTATTGCTCTATCAGGCAATAGGGGCACCTATTGAACTAATCAGAACTGCTAGCGACATCAATAAATGATTTAGCCCGTAGCAGTCCACTACACACAAAGGTCTTTCCAGTTTATTTATTTGCTAGCGATATGCTTACCTACCTAAGTACCTACATACAAAACATATTTAGGTGCACAAAACATCTTTAGTTCCTGATTATAATAGCGGGTGAGCTGTTTGCCTAGACTTACAAGCGAGAACTACACTCACTGATACCAGAACCTAGCTTATATATAGGTAGCCAAATTAGTGGGAGGTACCTAGCTACTTATTCAAGTCTTTTGTAGTTTTCAAAACTAGCATCGATAATTCGTATTAAATTCTGCTTTATAATATAATCATGTTGCCGCAGTTAGGTAGGTACCTAGAGAAACTAAAGAATAACATTTTTCAAACGGGCCATAAAATGGTCTTAGCAGATGCGTCTTCACCTGAGTAAACATTGTCGTTTTGCTGTGCTGACTATCACAGGTTACGTAGCCGCTCATCATAAGGCACGCTGCATGGTATTTAGCCATCTTGCATCATTAGATCCCTACTTAGTAACTTGTCTCACACCAGGCTTTTATGAGATATTCTACAAACTGTCGTTTCTGGCAGCACCATGCATCATGGAGCTAGAGTGTTCGGAGTGCATGCCGGACAACATGCCGCTGGTGACGTCACACCGCGCCGCCAACGGTTCCATCCGCGCCGAAGCGGGCGATGAGGTGGCGTTGGCGTGCGGCGGTGGTAAATTCCTCGCCTACCCGCTACGTGACACGATCACGGCGCTGTGCGAGGCGGGCCGGTACAGGCTACGTCACGACAACTCGCTCCGGCACCTACTCGAGCTGGGCTGCCAGGAGAGCATCTTTGAAGATGTTTTGCATCAGGTGAATTTTTTAATTCTTATAATATCTGGCCAAAACCCTACTCACAATCTCTCCGCGTGCCCAGGAAGAGACAGCTCGATACTATGCGTAGCTGAATCCTGTGCATTAGCATGCACAAAATCGAGCATTATAGCATTAGCATAGCTGCCAATGCTTTAATTATCCCGTTTATAAACGATCCCATTACAAGTCACATACCTTCCTTCAGCGTGAAAGACCTGCAGTCTCCTAACCAATATGCCAGGTCATATTGGTTAGGAGACTGAAGGTACGCAACAGGTTTTGTAAGTTGTGACGCCTCGCCGCTACCGCATCGGATGTTATAATGGGTTCGTTCGTGTACTAGACACTAATGTAGGTATGTTTTGAATTATCTGACATTACTTTGTTAACTTTATATACAGTACCTACATACATACCCGTGTCACAAGGCTTAATCCCCGAGTAAAAGTTGTAGTTGTTTATGCCAAGATAAATAAAAAAATAACATCAGCAATAACTTGTTTCGTTATATATTTACACATTTTTTCCACTAGGTATCACTTGTGTTATCTATTCAGTATGATGCATATGAACAAATATAGGAAAACGACCTTATGTCGAATCAGAATTAACGCAGCACCTATATCCCACATGATAGTTTAACCTATATTTTCCAGGTGACCAGTTGTGCACCGCCTCTACAAGGTCGTGCATACCAAATGCATGAAACCAGCTCTCGTCACGCGCTGCGGCACCTTGCCACCGTGTGCTTTGACGAAGACCGCGCCGTGGCCGTCAGCCTACACATGAGCAACACTGCGCATAACCTGCTCACGTTGCCGCCACACTCCGACGACAGCGCGCCGCTTAGCATCCTTGGCAACTTCAACCACATGTTCGATGCAAAGACCCGAAACGACGCCGAAAAACTCTATTCCGATGACGTCAGAATGAACAAACGGCTGCACGAGCTATTCAAACACGAGAGGTATTCCTTCGCAGACCAGATGCTCACGTCTGCCAAGCTACTGAGCAGCCACTACTTCGAGGATCAAAATATGAGAGCTACGGACTTCGTGTCCAATAAAGTCGCTGTTTGGAAGAGCGTTGCGAGAGGCAACTTGCACCACATACATCATGACATCGCCAAATTCTTGAAGCTGACTCGACCTCACGCCGAAATTGACGTGTACACAGGCACTCACGGCGTCCTGGCTTTACGTTCCGGCCATACTCACACTGACGTCTATCTCAAAGCGGGGAAGAGGTTTCCAGTACCCAAGTATATCTGGAGTGTTGTGCACGCTAAACAGTCGAACAAGGCTGTGGCTGTAGTGGTCCTGAATAACCCGTTCGTCGCCGTGAGTGAAATCAGGGAGGCAGTATTTTGCGAGAGCGCGTGCAGTAAAGTTCCATGGCTGCACGAACTGCGAAGGCACCGGAATTACGAGGTGCCAGTCTATGGACTAGTCTTCTGTTGCAGTATGCAGAATTTTACTAATGTCGTGACGGAAATGCCCAGACTTGCGAATGTGCCGGCGGGCAATGAGGGCATGCTCACTGAGTTGTTTCTTTAGATTTTTGAATAATTAATTGTAATAAGTACTAGTTAGTAATATAACTTTTATGATTTAGTAATTGTTATGGAAAGTTGAGATTGTAAGCACAAGTAAATTCCCAGGTAAGAAAATTTTATTTTATTTAAAAATTATATATAGAATAATTTGATTCACAAATCCTTAATCCTTCTCAGCAATTGCAGTCAGATGTCTGTCGATCTCGTTCTCAGCCAAAACTCTGAAATATAAAAAATAGAAATTGTAATTGAAGAATATTAGAATGCTTAAGAATATTGCAGAGTAGTAGAGCCTTGCTGATTTCAACATGAATGTGCCGGCTCGACCGGGGAAGGTCTACCTACCCTCTCACAGTATACCGACGTGATATAGCAGTATGTATTCCTACTGTTGTGTTTCGTTCAATGAGTGAGAGTACCGGAGGGCCAAACACCCTCTTTTCCACTTCCCGCTCCTTCTCCTTCCCATTTCCATTACTAACGAGTGATTAAGTGATGCCTCTGCTGTCGCGTCCACAGGCTACGGTGACCACTTTCCATCAGGTGGGCCTATGCTTGTTTGCCACCATAGGTGACAAAAGCATAAAAAAGTTAGCATAAAAAAACTTAATTTTCTTAAATAATATTATGCTGTATGAGACATGTTAGAGAGTTTTTACACTTATAGCTTCTTTTTTCAGCTGCTAGATGAGCAATAATAGTTATTTATTTATTTAATGACAATGCATACTTTAGCTAACTGCCTGATAATATTATAAAGGCAAAAATTATTAATTATTTTTTCAGTTCTAAAATGATTTTGACGGAAGTAGGACGTAGGTCCGAGCATCAACCATAAAAAACTCAGCGGCCAGAGCTATTAATACACAAATATAAACTTTAACTTACCGGAACTTAGGATTTTCCTTGCTCACAAGTCCAACCTCGATCTCCGAAGACTTAAAGTCGACAGACAGCACTTGAGAGAGACAGGAGATAGCTAGCTGCACCACCTCGTCAGCTGACAGATCAGAGCGTTTCTTCAGCTTCTTCTCCAAGTAGGCGTTAGCGTCAGTCGCCTTGGCGCCAGCCGACACCGCCTTATACGAGCAGTAGTAGCCCGAGGGGTCTGTCTTGTAAACGCAAGGACCAGACTCATCGTCGTATGCTACAAGCATCATACCTGCCATAGGAAATATAGTGATTAACGCCTTTATTGTTTGTCTTCTTTTGATTTGTAATTAATTGATAACATTACAAAAAACTGCCTGTGGTGGCACAGCAGTCTGTAGGTTTTGGGTACGATTCTCGGATGAGGGTAGCAAAAAGTAATTTTGTTTTTCTGAGAAGTCAATAGCAGCAGTTGAGAAGTTAACCCCCCTGCTTCGTAAAGAACGTACAGCCGTTGGTGCTGCGCCTGATCTCTCTCCAGTCATCTTAGATTGTAATGCCATCAGACTGAGACAATAGTGAGCATTGTACATACTCTGCACTAAAATATGACCTGCACTGATGAATCTTAACAGATACTATGTCTGTTAAAATTGACTACTGTGACTGAAAAACAGTGCAGAGATCAGTTATTTATTTAATGTTTAAGTATTAATAAGTTATAAATCAGTAAACAAGTATTTCTAGTTAAATAGATAATACTGCTACTATAAATGAAAAGAAACAAAACTTCTTTGATCACTATTTATAGGTAAAGCCTGGTTCGAAAATAGGCATTAGCTATGTTATTATTAAACCTAGTTTAGACAGTAGCTAGACATAACACAAACTAATCAAATCTTGTAATTTTGCATACTAATGTGATTACTGAAAATGGCCTCATTTCCAACAGATTTTTAAATCGTCAGATTTGCAACTCGACAGACTGTCATGATATCTATTATATACAATTAATTACACATTTTCTTATTATTTTTCCTCATACATCATTCAAAAGTAGATTTATAAATTACGTACCTATATAAATCTCGTTGAAGGAAACATACAGGTTAATAGTTGCCAAAAGTAATTGCAGTAAAAATTAGAATTGTGTGACATTATAAATTTTCAGACACTTAAAAATGTATGATATTGTGATTTACATATATCTTAAACGAAATATTTGTATTGCATCTGTAACAATACGCGATGGGAAATTATTCAACCAAAGCCTACATAACTGTTTTCGAGAAAAAACTTCAATATATTATGATAAATTATTTGATAACTGCAAAGCCGAAGTGCAAGCAAACATGGAACCCATTCCTAGAATCTTCGAAAAACATTTTACTGACTTAAATCAACGAGACATGCAGTTAGATCCAAATATACAAAAATTTTGATCTAAACAGTCTAAACTCTACAGAACCAGGTATAAGTATCTTTAATTATAAAAAAGTAATTTTAATAGCTTAAAAGATCACAAAGAAAGAAAGAAAGAATCTGGTAATTACTTTATAATTAATAGCTCTTTCTTATTTTTTCTGATTTTATAACTTCCGAAGAGGGCGAAGAAGACAAAATAATAATGTTTTTAACGCCCGTAGCAAAAGAGTATTTCATTGATTATTAAAATTTAATTTACTATCGAGATGGAACCTTCAGTGTCCTAAGCTGTTTTTTCGGCTTTACTCTTTACACGCAAATATGTGTGATAGTGATGAAGATGCTAACTTTATACAGTTGTTATATGCCTTGTTAACAAACAAAACTAATGATGTATGTACAAAGCTATTCACAATATTAAGAGACAGATTTTCTCAGCACAAGTTATTTTAAATGTGATTTCGAAATAGCCGCTATTAATGTGGTAAAAACGGTTTTCTAAAAGTTTGTTACTACCACTATGTTAAAGCCGCTTGGCATAATCAAAGGCTAAAATATCACCAACCGCTCTTCACGTCTTGCACTGTTACCGCCTATTTTGATTCCTGAACCATTTTTGACAATATATGTAATAATGAGGCTACCACAAATTTTCAAACTATAATTATATTGAACGAATGGATCAAAAAGATGTGATAGAATATTATTATTATTATTAACTAGCGACATATCCAGTTGCTACAATGAGTCTTTTATAGTTTTTAGTCATTTAGAGCATAGACATATTAATCATGGGATTCCCAAAAATCCATCAGTATTGTATTTTATTACATTATTGAAAATCAGAAACATTTTTCAAGGTAAACAACTAAAGAACGGCGTGTATCACAATACTACAAAGAAACGAATTGATAAAATAGAAAAATAGACAAAATTATAGAAGATGGATTAAAGAAAAAGAAAAATGTATTATATGAAATTTGAATGGCTTTTCTTTCTTTTTAAATTAAACACTTTTTACTGTATCTTTGTGATAATATCATGACAGTCTGTCAAGTGCAAATCTGTTGAATTGGAATTGAGGCTGCAAATGTGTGTCTTAACCTCAACAGGTTTAAAAAAAACTATTGTGTATGCTGCTCACAACAGTTGCAGCAGCATACACAACAGTTTTTTTATTTATGTCCAGGGTAACATTAACTTTAAAATGAAAACTCTCTACTTACTGCAACCAAGTGGGCGCATCTCAGCGTTCTGTGTGTACACCTGTGAGATGTCGGCGATTCGACGACACAGGATGTGCACTGGGATCTCTGTGCCAAACTTGTACTGCCAGTTGGCAGCCTCATATCGCGCGCGTTGCACTTGAGACCGGCTGTCGGCTGAAAATATAACAATGGTTATAAGTGGATAAGACAATAATATTGTCTTATTTTAAACTTTATTAATTTATCATCTCTTACCTTAACGTAACTCAAGACTGTATTTTATAAAACACGCTTAAATTATATAGAATCTCAATACAAGTACACTGTATCTGTTCCTTTAGAGAATATATATTTAACCTGAATCCAAAAGTAACTGATTGCCCACTATGAAAAGTATCCTAATCATTGTCAACCCATGTTCTAAATTACATCAAAATAACTAAGTTAATAGTTTGGGTTTGAGAGGGTGCTACCTAACACATTTTTAAAATTGAGGCATCTTTAAAAGCCACAATCTTACAGCACATGTCTATGCCTACTCAAAGGGTAGGCAGTAGTGTAACCCACATATTGCCAACAATTACTAACATGACAACAAACACTTACTCACTATTTGGAACATTGATAGTAACCAATGGCTACTCAATCATTACCAACAAAACATCAAAAATATTATATTTATAATAATTATATGATAATGACAAAAATGGAATAAGAAAAATAACCTGGTGCATCTTATCTTATGTGGGGGCCTGTCAGTACAGACCGGTGACACTTCGACCCAGTGGGATCTTTTGTGTCGACACTCTCCCAATAACGACTGCCAAAGATGTTCATGGCAGGCGGGACCAACGGCATAACGTGCTCTCTGAGGCACGGAGCAGGCAATAATTGTCAATCAATACACACATAATTTCGAAAAGTCATATAACTTCCGAAAGTTAGAGGTGCACGACGTGGGTTCGAACCCGAGACCCTCTACATTGCAGTCTGTTGGTCTCCCCACTGATCGCTGCTCTTTAACCTGGTGCATACTTATGTACAGTATTTCTTCAAATTATTTTGTTTCAATGATGGCTTGATTCAATGGCACAGTGGTTTAAACATAGTTAAATCTTAAAGTTACCTAAAAGTAATAGAGCATATTCATATCTGTATACACACCAATCATGCCAGTCATTGCGCATCCAATACGGTTGGTAAGAGGGAACAAGTGTGTAACTGAGGCAGGATCCAGAAGGCGGTCAGGGACCTTGCGCTGAGCTGCCACCACAGCAGCATCTGCACCTCGGAGCGCCACTGATGTCAACCCACCCTGATTTATGGCTTTCAGTGCATATTCTGAAATGAAACATAGCATCATATCATTAGTGATCACTTTAAGTGACAGTGCAATAAATGAAGAGTCTTTATATTTTGATCACTAAGAGAAGTGCTATAAAATGAAGATTCTGACAAGACTTGGATATATAGGATTGTGAAAACACACAAGTAAATTATACAGGCATGACTGTACGTTTTTTAAATTATCCAAATATACTAAAAGTGCAGAGTATATTTATAGAGAAAATCAAATGAAAGTCACAAACTACAGCTAACTTGATATAGAGCAGATACAGTAAAATTAACTACTAAACGTATACAAAATGCTGGCAGTAGTTGGTTACCGCTCATTGCAAGTCATTACATATAAAAATAATATAACTTACCAACTTGATATAGTCTTCCCTCTGGAGAAAAGATGGTAATATGTCTGTCAAATCCTGCGCTACTTTCTCGTGCCATTATTTAGATAATAAATTGAAAATTCTTAGAAATTAGAAATGAAATAACTCCTTTGACAGCCGCTCTGTTTATCACAGACAACAAAACTTCAATTTTCGAATCTCATCTCTGTATTGTCATTGTCCATAGACAAAATATTTTTGTCTGATTGCAACTCCAAATTGCCAGCAATGAGCATTGCATACACCTGTAAAAATGAAAATAAACTACTACATATAATTTAAGAACAGTCATAATAGCTCCACAGTAACCTTAGACAAGAATTTATGGTACATAATCTAAGATGGTGATCCATAACAATGAGTCGTTGGTATATAAGCACCTGTGGGTGTTTGCTAGGATAAGAACAAACGATACTATAAACGATGCTACATCGGAGCCTGTTGATACACCCTTATACTATTTAATCCTCGAATTGAATGCTAGATTTCTTGGGGAGATTGGCTAGAATGTATAATAATATCCACAATAACTGAAAGCAAAACATACTTCGTAAAATTGTGTATTTTATATCCTCAAATATACACATTACATTTGTTTAAGTTTCTGTATCATGTTTTTGAAGCCACTTTAGTAGGATATTATATTATACTAGAACTTTGAGGCAAATGTTTGCAGATATAATTATACACTTTTATTAGTATGTTAACATGTATTGTCTATGACGAAGTTCGGTTAGAGTCACTGAACATTCATCCGCATTTGTCTATGAACAGTTGTTGTCAGTGAGGCGAGTGTGGAGGTTGTGTGATTTTGAATTTGATTTTGGTTTCGTTTTTAATATCGTTTGTTATTTGTAATTTATTTCTAAAACAATTATACCATTTACATAAACGTTTGCAAAAAATACATACACCATTTAGATATCATTTAATAAACATCGTATTCTTATAATCATGATGCAAGAAACCGTTACAAACACCAACGAAAGAAAATCGTTGTTTTCATCGGTCCTGGATGCACTGGAGGCTCGTGACAAACAGGCACAGGCCGATAGGCGACTGCAGGAGGAGAAATACTTGAGGAGGACCCAAAGAATCTACGATTTTCATGGTAAACTAATCGCGCCAATTATCGTAAATTCACGATTACAAATCAGTAGTTTTGAATTAAAGTAATCAAATTAACGTATAATTTACATAATTATCTAACAGTCTCTTAAAGCCCTATCATATTTTATGAAAACTGTGCCAATTTTAGAGAGCTTAATTTAAATTAATTAGCTAAGTATTATTTTAAACAAATGTTTTTCCGGTTAGGTGTATTGTTATTTTTAATATTATTCTTATATTAATTTGGTTTCTATAAGTAACCAAATTCATATAAATGAAATAATATAAAATGAAGGTTGTTTATTTTGGCTTTAATATTTTTAATTTTGTATAAGATTAATATAATACTTTGGTGTATATTTAAGGTATATCTTGTCATAATTACAATAAAATTCTCATATTTAAAATATAATAATTTCCAAGCTATTTGCTTTTAAAAAATATTATCTAAATGTTTTTATATTAATATAATTTGTTTGTGTATATGTAGTTGGTAATCTCTGGAACTAATACACCAAATCTAAAAAAAATATTTAGTTATCAAAGACTTCTTTGTTCCTAAGTAAAGGAAGCTATATTTTAAAGACATACTATCTAGGCAAATCCTTAGATGGAAGCTAGTAATTAAACAATATGAATTTTCTTCAAACTTATCTTTGAATAAGTAATCCTTAAATCTGTTCCTTTTATTAATTCTATTTGTGTTGGTCACTCAATATATAAGTATAAGCAACCAATATTATTGCATTAATTTTCCATGTCAAAATATAATTATGTATCAAATTATAAAGATTAAAATCAGAAATTTACACTATCTTTTAATAATTGCTTAAGAAAAAGTGTGAATCAATCACTCACTTTCACTAATTAAAGCTTACCTACACATTGTTTTAACAAAAGAGCAATTAATATCAACAACAAGATAAAAAGTTAATGCCTTGATTGCATAGTGGTAGTGAATGCAACAACTTTTTCTTATCAATAGGTTCTCAGTGACAGTTCTGGGACTGTGCCCTAAAGACAGATATAGGTCCATTATATGGGACCTAACAGCTTGCTAGGCAATATATGTGTAACATGACTATGGCTACTCTCTCTATGCGGATATACATAGATGTAAGACTATATTATTATGTAGTAAAATAATATCATTTATTTACTAATCTTTTAAATATACATTGCTTTTTCTTTTTTTCCTGATATAATAATTCCATAATTGATTTTTATTGATTATTACTATTAATCAATATAAAAACAATGAGTAATACATGATTAGAAACAAAAGTATCCACCTGAAATTGTTAGGTACTATAACAGATGTTGTCGAGGGCAATGACAAGGTTCTTAAGTAATTACAACAAAGCAACAATTTAGCCAGAAAGCATACACACTCTGTCCATAATGATTACACACAAGCATATTTGCATACATTGATGTACTGAGTAAGATGTATATTTCAGAGCGTCAACGTCGCGAAGCAGTGGAGTTGCGTCGTTGTTTAGATTACGTGTCGCAGCACGCGCATGTGCTGGAGACTGTGCTGCGAGGAGCTGGTACTGCCGGCACCCCGGGTTCCGAAGCCCCGCTGAGCGCAGCCCTGGTGCGCCAAGCAGCAGCGCTGCAGCGCTGCATGGCACAATGCGTGGTCAACGCCAGCCGCATCCGCCAGCTGCTCACAGCTACGCACCAGCCGCAGATGGACACCATGCTTGCTAAAATGGTCAGTGTTCTATCAATACCTGTTTGTATATCATCATACATTGCACTACTGACGTGAATCTACTCCTAATACAAGCATTCTATCTTAGCTGGAGGGTTATCAAGGATACTAGTAATTTGAAACATAAAATTGCTAGTAACTAATGGACTAAAAAAAAACAAAATTAAAAAAATCGATGTCCATGTAGGATGAACCGCGTCATATCTACAGGACTAATAAAGTAGTGTGACGTGCTCAGGTTTTAAAGCACTTAGAAACCCCTAAACGATTGAAAATAAAAATACTTTTTCGAGCATAGGAACATATAAGCAGTTGTCTTCTTTGCCATACTCTGGCTCTAAGCTCGTCACACTACCTCATTCGTCGGTAGATATGACGCGTCTACATATGACGCGGTTTATCTTGCATGGATATCAATGGACCGTTATGGTGCGATAAAAGATGTCCTGTATTTAGATAGCAAATCGAAATACTAATCAGTAGATGACTAACTTGTGACAATGCATTAGTTTGTATGCTGTATGCATTTTTGTATGTTTAACTAGCTAGGGTCTTTTCACACGCGGTAAATCAGCTCTTGATCTAATCACTTAAGTCGTAGCGTGATATTACAGCCTTTAATCTATATTAATAATCCGGCTATCCAACAAAAAAAAAGGTGAGATGTGCGTTCAAGCATACAAACTTGTCAGCTTTAAGAAAGTGCCTAATCTAGCTTAATAACAGCGCTGCGGTGACTTTACCAACATTGAAACATTTAAAGAAAGCGCCTGTTCTCGCATTTATCTATGTCTGGCTTCATAACATTTGTTTCACCTAAGAAATGAACTTACTATACTCGACGTAATGTCCAGGTGGCGACTAAACTTCTGCAATATTAACAATATTGATGTACGATTCCACCTTTCTCCACATTCACATATTATAATTTATAACATAACGAGCGGAAACTACAAGACAAAATACAAAACGAAATAATTAGCTGGGTGTCGCTTTATCCGTTATGTAAAACATGTCTAATGCTTTAATCCGACATACAGACTACACGAACGACAGACGGTCGTTAACTTGTTGCACAGCACCGTCACGCTTATAGCAATCAAATTGCATAAAATTAAACATCAGATGTAATCGAATGACAATCACGAGATGCCGGCAGACAGGACATATGTAATGCTAGCTTATGCTTACGTGATAATTCGTATCGTATATGTTAACCTATCAAGTCTTGGGATGTCAGACAAAAAAACTCTATTGTGTCTGGTCGCCGGAATGTTGCGGCGACTCAATAGATTAATCCAGAACATGGTATATCTGTGTGACAAATTACATCCAAATCCGTCCGACTGCTTACGAAAGATTGTTTAACTTCTTCTTTGAAGACAACTCCCGCAATTACAACAAGCCCTGTGTAGCGTGTGTCTTCACAAACTTTGAAACAACGGACACAAATAACAACCAGACTCTGAGCAACTATTAGTGTACCGGAAATATTAGTCCTGTGTGGGGAACGAACCCACTATACTTACTCAGCGCTGTAGCGGCGAGGTGACCACCGTAACTACTGCCCCATCCATGTAGTCAAATTTGGATTGAGTTATAAAAGCCTTAGTGCTGTTATCAATACCTACTATGCATGGTCATGGATGCACCGTACCTAAATACTTAATGTATAGTGTCAATGAATATCTATACTAATATTATAAAGCTGAAGAGTTTGTTTGGTTGAACGCCCTAATCTTAGGAACTACTGGTTCGAATTGAAAAAAATATTTTTGTGTTGGATAGCCCATTTAACGAGGAAGACTATATAAAATCACGCTACGACCAATAGGAGCGGAGCAGCAATGAAAAATGTTGCAATAACGGGGAAAATTCTCTTATATGAAGCAGACGAAGTTGCGCGGGTCAGCTAGTATTAAATAATATTTGTAAAGCAATAATTATAGATTATATTTTGCCTAACGACATCTATAGGTAATAGGTTACAAACTAACCTTTGAGGCACAGGCACTACACAAAATATACTCCAACTCAGAACAAATATGTATCGATGACATAATTTTTTGTTGCTTATATTATCGCTATTCTATGCGGGTATCGAATCCGCCACATTTAGCATGGCGTAATTGCGAAGTGACCACATAAACCATTGCGCGCAATCTATCTTCATTAAAATTGGCTCATTGATTTAGACGTCAAAACGGCACAAACTGACTGTGTTACTTTCGCATTACCAATATTAATGTGGATAGGTACGTATGTATAGAACGAAACAAGCTTGCCAGCGAGAATTAAAATATCACGTTTAAAAGGATGTAAGAATTTATTTGATGTGGCAGTTTCATAGCCGTAGTACATGAAAGCACGAATGATATATGCGTTCTTACATGCACATAAAAGCATACTTTATTGCTTATTAGATTGCCGAGTTCACACTCAGTTCAGCAACCGAGCGCGTAAAATATATTTAACTATTTTAACACGCTTTATAAGCTTTTTTAAAGAACATGAAAGTATTGCCTCGTTTTATTTAATACTAGTTTACATCTGCGGCTTCGCTTGACTGATATATCGTTTAGACAACCTATGTTCTCATGTTTAGCAGCTTTCTTCGAGTGAAAGAATTTTGTCTTCTGTTTACGCGAATGTTATTCATTAGAATTAAACTACTATATAGGTACGGATTTTATCGCGTTATTTATTTTACACTTTAATACAAAATTTTGAAACTGTTACACTACTAGATACTATTAAATTTTACAAATTTTTATGCTAATTAAATTATTATATATATATAAATTTAATTAGCTTAAAAATTTGTAAAGTTTAATAGTATCTAGTAGTAGTGTAACAGTTTCAAAATTTTGTAATAAAGTGTAAAACAAATAACGCGATAAAATCCGTATATACCTAGTAGTTCAATTTCAATGAAATAATTTTTAAATCGCTTGAGGTATCTTAACAAATAAACAAACAAAACCTCTTTATAATATAAGTATGAATTATGTTTGAAAAAGCAACACTCGCTTTGGAAATAATTCTTGTATCGTACGATTTTACATTTTTTAAATAAAGAACTCCCAAACGAAATTACATTATAAATATTTTGTTGTTCCGTAATCGCACTGCCAATGGCAAGGTGATCAGTTCAATCACTGCTCTATCCAAGTTGTCAAGTGTATCTAAATATAAAATATATTAGTTAACTTATAGTAAAATATGTGGTGGAGCTGCTTCAGTTGGTATCGCTTGTTTTACATCATTAGGTAGGTGGAACTAATCAGGGGTTATGAAACGGCCTAAATATCGTTACTCAGCCGTTTACGTAGATATGTTTGTTCAATACTTGTAAAACTAGGTGCGCCTTACAAGACATGTTGTTTTTGTAACTATTAACGCCAACAAGCTCATATTTTTAATTAAAAGCTTTGTTTACAATACTTTGAAAATTCCTAGAGTGTCACGTATTTAGAAATATTTTGGACTAGCTTTTGTTTACGACTTCGCTCTGTCGGAAACAAATTTTTTTTCGATGTTTTGTACCTTATATCTATTTATTTGTTAATTAAACTTAGACATCCAGTAGTCATTACATTAATGCTTATTCTAACAAAATAAATACTAATGCTAACACTTAATGTATAACTTTTTAAGGTGTCACATCATGCACCATTAAAGTATATTGACGGTAGCACTTAATCACTAAGATAATGCATTAGTTAAAAACAAAAATAAACTTAAAATATAAAAATACAAAAATATAATAAGATCTTACATAAGCAGAGATATATAAATATTGACAGACATTACATATACATATATTTACATGATCAAACCAGAGTCTTAAAATTGGTTATTGCTCCTCGACAATTAATAATAATAATAATGGCATTTACAGAAAGTAATAATTATACCTATAATTCTTTCTACAACAGGAGTCATACCAAAGCAGCTTCATCAATCTCTTAAAACTTTAAACTTATCACCAAACACCTACTATCTTCTGAAAAGGCAACAATATTAAATACGTGCCGATTGGTAAGAAAATTCTTACAATGCGAACCGGGTAACACACAATCATTACCACACACACAGCCACATCGCGAACACTCACAAGCTCATACTTAAACTAGCCTGATGTACACTTGGCTTATCGCCCGTGCCATCAGGATCTTACCGACTAGCCGAGAAAATTAAGAAAATCAAATAATAATAATAATAATAAATATTCTACCACATACACAACACCAGCTAGCCCAAACTAAGCAGAGCTTGTACTATGGGTACTAGACAATGGATAAAAACATACATAATTAGATACTTTTTTTTGTAAATACATACATATATTATACATAGGAACACCCAGACCAAGACAAATATCCATGTTCGTGCACACAAATGTTTGACTTGTGCAGGAATCGAACCCGCGATCTCAGGCATGGCAGGCGGTTACACTAACCACTACGCTATCGACACCAACATTGAATTCCATCACTGAAAATAAAATATTCTCTCTAAATTTTAACAAGTTAGTGTTAAAGATATCTAATTCACAACTCATAGTATTTAAAATTTTTGATATTCTAGACATGGTTAAACATTATTTTTACTGTTTTTTTGCAAAGGGCTGATGTAATAGCCCGTTCGCTAGCGTTGTACGCCTGGGCAATCGTCGTGGAACTCGAAAGGTGAAAGAAGATAAAAGGCTTGGGCAATCTAAACCATATCTAAGGATTTTATATAGAAATATTAAGTCAAGAAGTAGTCTGCGAGTCAGTAGGCTGTCAATTTTAAAGTGTTTGAATTTATCGTCATATGTAAGTAGTTGCTTGTGTAACCCACTACAAAAGCTAGATGTCTTGTGAATCTCCTTTGGATTCGTTGTATTCGCAGTTGATGCACCTCGTAGCTAGGTGTCCAGACAACACTACAGTATTCAACGTTGCTACGGACATATGCATTAAAAGCAGTTATTTTGGTTGTCGGATTGCGAAAAAATGTTGTGTTGCGAATAATAAATCCGAGAATTTTGAATGACTTCTTAATTATGTAGTCAAAATGCTGGAAGAATGTTAGCTTACTATCAAACAATATACCCAGGTCTTTAACTACAGTTTGTTCTTTGAGCATCACTCTTTCAATATGGTATTGAGTCTGAATGGTATTATGGTTACATGTGAAATTTATGAAATTGCATTTTTTCGCATTTAGGGTTATGTTATTATTGGAACACCATTCAGATATTGCATCTAGGTCTTTCTGGAGATAACTGCACTCTAGATCAGATTTTATAGTTTTAATAAGTTTCATATCATCTGCAAATAGATAAGCTTTACTATATTTGACGCAAGCAACTATGTCATTGATAAACAAGTTAAACAACCACGGTCCTAAATGAGAACCTTGCGGAACTCCCGATGTGGCTGAATAGGTCTTAGAGTGAAACACTTCAACCTCTACAAATTGCGTTCTGTCTAATAAATAGATTCTGAACCATTCCAAAAGATTCATTCGTTTGAGTATACGACATTTTATGATGATCGGTCGACACACACAACAAACAAACTCACATTCGCATTTATAATATTAGTTAGGATAAACATGACTAATAATATAGAAGTTATGTTTATAGGTAAGAAATAGGTTGCCGAGATGGGGATAGTTATCTTAGGGCTAGTCTACAAATTGAAAGTTGTGCAGCGAGCTATGGGAGTTACTAGTTATGAGTTACTTTGAAGGACAAACTTTGAAACGAGTTTTCTCGTTAAAGAACCAAGCCACGCTTAGACCGCCATGGCTTCCAGAATAAGCAAGTAATCCGTAGTGAGCCGGCGACGCGGCATCTTAAAGAGCCATTCTCGTTAAAAAGTAATTTGACTTAAACTTTACGTCTTTTAAACATTTAGAAGCACTATTCTATTATAAATTTTTTCCATCAGATTTTTCTGTTTCGTCATGACATACCATAGCTTATAGGTCTTCCTTCCCTCCAAATAACAACAAAGCTGTTGTTATCAATATGTTGAATATTAAATGCCTAACGTTTTGAGCTACAGTTTATCACATTGTGCGAAATTGTGAAATTATGTTTGGTGGAAAATAAAACTTATTTTATTAGCTACAGCGACCCGCCGCGCCGGCGCTGCGGCCAGACAATTGCTGTTTAGTCATGTCTAGCACTCAAGCATTTGACAGATTAATAAAATTAGAATTTTTATAAATATGTCCTTTCTTTGATTTTTTATAAATATGTCGCAAGTGTAGATAGTAGATATACAGTTTTATCTGTGCTTGCATTTAAAAATAAATAAGGTATATAGTTAATCGTCTCTTTTCCTTGGGTTCTTAGCGTGATTTTATACAACCTATATCCTTCTTCATGAGACTGGCGACAACCAGTCTCATAAAAAGATTTTCGTATCAACTTGATACTACCTCACATCAGCGCGTAGACATACAGACTCTTCAGCAATTATAGATTGTCGTGATGTAGGTACGTTTATTTACAGCTACGATAACTAATAATAGGAGTTGAAGTTAACGTTGTATAGTAATAGATAGATATTTGATTAGATATAAAACCTTTATGGTGTGAGATTTTCGAGTGAAACTTTTTTCACATGATAGCTATAATAAGATTCTTCTTTTAAATAATGTGCAGCATTCGATTTTCGACTTTTAATTGTTTTTTATTCAGCTTAGACGGGAAAGATAGATACTTCGAAAATCCGAGTCATTTCTATCGTAAAGGCATAAATGAACTTCCGTTTAGATGGCAGCAATGTATAGATAATGAGGGTAAATATATATAATCGGCAATTTCATACTTTAACCCCTAATATCTGTTTGCTTGTCCCGAAACTCGCGTATAATCACCGTCGAGCGAGTTAGGAAGGCAGGTCGTATGTTCACACCGGTTACCGCCGCACGTTTAGTACACTAATTAGTGCCAATGCTCTGACGTATACACACTTAATCCAGTTTCCATTTTATAAGCCATTAACAGTTTACCTAAATTACTATATTTTCGTATTTGGCGCAGCACTTAAAGTGAGTCGTTCACACTGATCGGTGAGAAGATGAACAACCTTCGGTGTGGTTTGTGAATATGTAACCTTCTTTTTGACTTAACGAGTATTTAAGCTAGGTACGTTAATGCTGCATGAGAAAAGTAAAATGATTGATTATTGATTGGAAAAAGAGCTTCTTTATTAACCTAGTACCTTTTGATTCCATTCACTTAAATTTGGATAAGATCGTCTCGGAAAATACCTTATAATCCCTACTTATCGCTGCCAAATTAAGCTGCGCTGCTTTCTCCTGCGTGAATATGATTGCCAAAGACCTTAGTGCTCTGTATTGTTACCGAGGGAACCAGTGGTCTTTTCCCCTTAGACAACAAGATTATTATTTCTAGCTAGGTTTAGATGTTATTTCTTATCAATGACCACACCACATTTATTCATTTTTATAATGAAAAAGATCTCTACATTATTTAACATTATTTAGCAAATGGCAAACCGATGAAAATCTGAATTTCATAATATTGTCTTCTGTTTACGCGAATGTTATTCATTGAAATTAAACTACTATATACTGATTTTATCGCGATGTTTATTTTCCGCTTTATTACATAATTTAGAAACTGTTACACTACTACTAGATACTATTAAACTTTACTATTTTTAAGCTAATTAAATTATTAAGACTATTTATATTTAAGTTTACACTTTCCCCGACGTTTCGGTTGCTTATCAGCAGCCATGGTCACGGGGAGACTTCCCGTGACCATGGTACAGAAACAAAGACATAACAGTTTCTAAATTATGTAATAAAGTGTAAAATAAACAACGCGATAAAATCCGTATATAGTAGCTTGAATCTCATCTCAAAGACTTGCCAATGACTCAATAGGAATATGAATCAGTAACGTATCAAAGTGAACATTAACGCTTATTGCATTAGTGGCCAGACATCACGTATCGTACATGACGCGATACTTTGTATTTGGGTGTCACTTACTAAATTTCAATACAAAGGTTGCTACCGTTATGGTGCACATTAATTTCGTGCTAGCGGCCACATCAAACAAAGCTTCGTGACATTAACTTGTACCTACGTACAATAGGTCAACAATAGATTTGTATCTAGGTACTAATGGCTGGATAACTGTCTGAATAGAGGTCAATACATTATGTGCAAATTAACAAACTACCACTGGTACCCATACAATTGATATATGTACTTATACCATTAGCAGGTGCGATAAGTATCATACATCCGTAGTTTGTTCTATCTTTGAGCATATGTCCAAAGTGAATAGATCAAAGCAATAATGTACAAGTCTTGTAAGCACTGTGTCTGACCCCGCGATGCCATAAAAATCCAGGTAGAAAATCTTAATAAGGGTGCTCGATTAAATACTATTGATATAAAGCTCAGACTTTAAGCTAAGCATTATAATACCTTATTAAATACTTATGTATTTGATAAAATGTTTACGGGGTCATAATTATATAGTACGAATGAAAATTCTTGTCAAAATAAAATAAATTCATTGAAAACTGTACCATGATGGGTTTTAGACCTGGACGTTATAAACGACAGTTGCATTTTTCACAGTTCACAGTTATACCATGTATCTACCGTAAATAAATAAGAAAGACATTATGTTCTCTAATGTCAACGAAACATTGTGAAATCGATATAATATTTAATTTCATTGTTTACATTCGCATATAATATAAGTATTTATAAAAAAAGTATTTATATGTATGTTTATCCATTGTCTAGTACCCATAGTACAAGCTCTTCTTAGTTTGGGCTAGATGGTGTTGTGTGTATGTGGTAGAATACTATTATTATTTATTATTATATTATAACAATATTGTTCACCAATCAAATATACCAGTAGGTATATAGGTGCCATAGGTGTTGTAATACGTATTTATCTATGAAGTAGCACGGCAGATAAGATATCTAGCAATAGGCAAAAGCCATGTGGGGCAATAACATTTTACGATCGTTCACCTGTTTGATTATTATCATAGAGAGCGCGCATCGCTCGTAGCCCTGAACGAGGGCGCGCGATCTTCAACTCGTACCGGAAATAGGGTTGCCAAATACTCGGGTGTCGTATGGATTCTGCCGAATTTTATTATATGTGGTGTAATATATAATATGTAATTCTCTAACGACCAAATGCTAAATTTCTCCACAAGTTTATTGATTCATTATTTTGAGTTCACCAACTCGCAGTTTATCACAGTATAATAACAATGTATTGTAGGCGTCTTACGAAGAGCATTTTTTTTCTTCTCATTACATAGATACATAGACTCGCTTCTGTATAAGAGAGAGTTGACACAATATGTCGCCTCTTCCTTACAATGGGCATTGAGCATGTCCTTAAAGAAAATACATACTAGTAACGCTTTGCATTACCAGGAAATCGACCTTGAAACCTCACTGGCGTGCACAGATATAATCAAGAAGTTTGAGGCAATTACTCGGCTGCAATAATATTCACTTTATGTAATAGATAAACAAGTGAGATACGGCAATGAATTGCCGTTAATCTTAGAGTTCGAAAAAATGGTTCAAGTAATATGCAAAGGTCTCTTGATACCGCGTGACCTTGAGGTCAGAGGTCAAAGGTCATAGTCATTTCGGGCGTATATCAATTATGCTGAGTCGAATGGCGTTGACCGCTAGTCTCTAGCTCTTACGGTTCTTGAGTTGATAGTTGTATAACAGACAGACAGACGGACAAAGCTGCGGTATAAGAGGTTTTTCGAACTCTAAAAATTATATTGTGCATGAAGTCTCTAGTTCGATTCCCGGGTCGGGCAAAGTGGATTTAGGCTTTTCTGTCAAGAAATTCTCAGTAACAGTATAGAGTCTAAAACTGTGACGGTAGGCGTCGATACGGTCGCTACCTACCTACCTAGTACTAGGACCTAACCGGTGAAATTTAGGCGACATACACCTCTGCCTACCCTTTCGTGGGTATAGGCGTGAGGCTATTTATGTATGTAATGTTAAGATTTTTTAATTCGGCAACCCTAACCGGATGTGTCAGATTATGTTATGATGTAATGTATGTTTCTCTTCTATTACTGTCAGATGCAGTTTATACAGTATTCATAAACAAATCTGTCAAGTTCACTCACTGAAGGGAGCGATGTTGCGAGAACTGTAAAGTTATCACGACAGACCTCCGATATTAAGTCTGCGCCGAGCGTAAGACAGATAATGACAGAGCTCGTGCGGCGCATATTCAAATCGGCGCGCGGCCGCCATAGTGAAATTGTATGGAGGATTTGAAGTGTTTTTTTGATAAATATGTATATTTATTGTCAACCAACAACTTAAATATTTGGGACGGACAACTTGTAATATAACTATATATGTTTCGTTTAAGCTGTAAAATAGGTTAGATTTCTACTGTTATAATCTAAAAATCACGTAACACGGAGCATACGCTTTTGCATTTTTGCAAATTCACGTAATTTTGTAGGCGAAAATATTGATTATTTTAAGTTTTTTACACGGAGTAGTTGTAAACACATTCATGGTTATGGTAAATGTATATTTTATATTCGTATTAAACAAAAAGTGTTGATTTTATTAACTTAACTGTGACCGCCTGTTTAGCACATTTCGCTCGGCGCAGTCTTAACAACATGTATAGTATCACGCTTGTATATCTACGAATGGTACCTATACAACTCTGCAGGTGTTTTTGAACTTTGTTTCGCTGTTTTAATACCACGCAAAATGCCCAACGTCGTTTCTATGAGACTAGATGTGCTCGCGTTTATGGTTACTGCGCCACCCTCGTGGATCGTAGCGTGATGTTATAGCCTTAAAGCCTTTCTCGATAAATAGGCTATCCAACACTAAAATAATTTTTCAATTCGAGCCAGTAGTTCCTAAGATTAGCGCGTTCAAGCAAACAAACCAAACAAACTCTTCAGCTTTATAATATTAGTATAGATGAATGCAGGGATGGCGTAGTTGTTTAAGTAGTGCCTAGACACCGTCGCCGCGTTGAATGCTGTGGGATCGATTAGAACACCACAACAAAAAAAACTTGTGTAAATTACAGCTAGTTGTTGCGAGTCTTGAGTGTTCTTTGTTTAAATATTTATAAAGTCCCCTGTGATACAGAACTTATTGCTAGTATGGCGGGTGTTTTTAAAAAATAAATATTATTAAGAAATTCAATTTCCAAAGCTGGTATTAAGAATTTCTTAACCTGTCAATATTTGAAATGCCTGACATAATTAAAAATCGATTGTATCAGTGTTCCACTGCAAGAGTCAGATTTTTCGAGTCGGTTATTAAACAGGCCTCGGATACTTAACATGATCGCCAGTAAGCATAAGGATGAAATTATACCACTGAAGCACTAGAAATTAATTTTGTCTTTACATCAAATGAAGAAAGCAGTCGATATCTACCAGTTATTATACATCATACATGAATATATTTGGCCTTAATTGCAAGAATTGACCGCGATCGGTCGTCCATTCATCATAGTTCTTGGAATCATTTAGTGAGTACACTAGGAAATGCAACAAATCATTAATCACGTGTTCACAAAAGATAATCTAATGAGCGAGAATGAATATTGAATGTACGTAACGAATCGATCGTCATTATCGTACTGGCATTGTTCATTATTCATACATGGTGTTGATAACTATTAATTGAGTAGCGCTTCAAGGTGGGCACGCGATACCGAGTCACGACGGGAGGCAGTGTACTGTATTCTCATTGTTTTGAAGGATAATATGAATATTCGAGTGCAAGTATGGCGTACTGGTTTAGTGGTCGCTTCACTACGATGAGTGTGTTCTACAATTAATGGTTGTTCCGAGCCTGGGTGTGATTTGAAAGTTCTTTCTTTAGTAAGTTCAAAGTTCCTTTGTATACAGGAATTATTACTAATGCAAGAGATGAGCTTGTTCTTCGAAATTAAATGTGTTTTCTTATTAAGCGCCAAAAGTAAGAGTACTATTGTTATTGTTGGTATTGTTATTGTATTGACTCACCATGTACCGTATTCATATTGTTTGATACTCACACACTGAACTGTGGGAAGTTTTCCGCTGCCCTGACCTCGACCGAATTCGCAAAGAGACATTTGTATGTATATCAATCGGCGTTTTGAGATTACACTCAAAATCTTGCCTCCGAATTACTTCGAAGTTTTAAGCCGTACTTAGGAATAATACCTTATGAAATACGGCCTTAATTTAATTTGAAGTTGGAATTTAAATAGGGTTGTTCGCTTTAGTTGAACAATTAAAATCGTTTGAAGGTACAATTGTAATAAAAAGTGCTTGAAGGTTAAGCGTGGGTTTATATTTTTAGAGTAGTTAACACGAAGTGGTGTGTGTAGGAAATTATGAGTATTTACGCATCGTCAATAAACTTATGTGCACGAGCTCTTAAAATAAAATAAATTCGTAGACTGTAAGCAAATATACAATATTTGCCTGTAGTTGCGTAAGAATATTGCTGTTTGATTATTGTTAGGTTTAGTATGCGAACTTCACCATTCTTGTGTGGGGTGTTTTGTAAACACTTTAAGTATATATGTAAAGTTAAAATATATTTTAAACGAACTTGACTGACTGCACGGACGGATTAGTGGTTAAATGGTCGCGTTGCCATGGTCACAGCGCCGAGTGTAGTGGGTTCGAAGCCCACGCTGAACAAAAATTTATGTGATCCACTTATAATTGTTTAAAGATTCGTAAAAGCCCTCTAAACACAGGATGACATTAAAAACCTAGAAGTGCCTTTTAACAAAATATTGTAGATACTAAGTGTAGGTACTCTCCGTAAATATTATATTATAAAACTCAACGTTTTCTATGGAAATGACTCCGTATATTAAATTATTATTTTAAAACTGTTCTCTTTACGGTATGTCCAAATTAACATTCTAATTAGGTGGCATGTACAGTATAGATATCTGCGCACTATATTTTTATACTTAACGTTATTACGTTAAGTATATGTATAAATAATACCTATTGGTATTATACAACGGGTCTAACATAATAATAAGTGTCGCGTTGGTAATTATTGAAGGGTGATAAATACATATTTATATTATAATATCAGCCCTGTATTAAACTGTCCTACTGCTGGGCAAGGACCTCTTCTCTGTGTGAGAAGAGTTAGGTCGTAGTCCACCACGCTGGCCCAGTGCGGGTTGGCTGACTTTACATATTTCCGAGGAAATTATGGAGAACTCTTGGACATGCAGGTTTCGTCACGATGATTTTCCTGCACCGTTAAAGCGAGCGATAATTAACTATTTAATACGCACATAAATTCGAAAAGTCAGTGATGCGCGCCTTGAAATCTAACTTAAGACCTTTGCGGGACAGTCCAACAGTCTTCCACTAAGCTATACCTATCTATTACCTTAAATAATTATATTATCAACGCGTTTAAAACATTATCTCTCACTATATTTTCGTTCCACAATATTTGTATGTTACATCGACTGAAGATATAGTAATATGATACGTTTGGCAGCCCTAGTCATAAGTATAACGAGTATCGCAGCACTTGTAAATCTTGTAATCCTGGTGAACACGATAGCATTATTCTTTATCACATCCCTTTATCCTTAGAGTAATTGTTGTCCAGTACCTAAACTG
Source organism: Catocala fraxini (assembly GCA_930367265.1). NCBI lineage: Eukaryota > Metazoa > Arthropoda > Insecta > Lepidoptera > Erebidae > Catocala > Catocala fraxini. Next base: position 19,127,917 of record OV884039.1, on the reverse strand, counting down.
ATTTAGTTTTCTCTAGTTCTTATTTGTCTTGTTAGCCAAAGAAATAAAAAAAATACTGTTTTATTACCTTGACTGCACTGATGGCACAGCATACATTACATACATACATAGATTCACGCCTGTTTCCTAGAGGCAGAGACTACGGATTTCCATTTGCTACGATCCTGACACGCTTCCCTGGCTTCATTCAAAGTTTAAGGTGCTCTTAACCTGGCCTTTGTCCAGAACGTCTCCGACCTGGTCAAGAAACGTTCGCCTAGGTCTGCCTCTTACGACTTTTCCATTCACTCTAGCCTATAAACTTTCTTAGTCAGTCTTTTCTCGTCCGTTCCTTCTATATGCCCAAACCAGCTTAACATACCCTTTTCTATTCTTGTCACTATATCCACCTGGCACAGCAGGCAAGCGCAAACCTTGGCGCTGTGTGTATTTTGAGTTCAAATCTCATTCAGGATATATATTTGTGTGATCCACAAATCATTGTTCGTATCCTGGAATTACTTAGTGTCCGTTAATGGTATGATTGTGAAGAAGTCCCCTGCTGCACATGGCTTAATATCGTGTTCAGAAGGGGATTTTATATATAATGTTATACTTTATACCAGTTATTTTATTCACCCATCGGCTTCGTACTTGCTAGGGCTTTTCAGTTTTCATTTGCAATAAAACATCCATGTAATCCTATACGCCGTAGCCTTGTACGGCATTTTACGATTACACGGGATAGTAAATATCGATGTTCCAAACATTAACTTCTTTTAACCGAATATCTAGTTTCTATAGGGAATTAAATGACTCGATATTATAAAATAAAAGGCTGAATTCCACTAAATAATAGATAAACGTAATCAAGGCAAAATACATAATTGTTTTTAAAAATCTAGAAAATAGTTGCGTGATGATAAAGTCTCTTAATTGCTCTCTTTTACATTGTTCGTTTAAAATACATATTACAAATAAAAATGTTTCCTCATAATCATTTTCAATTTGAATAACTCAGGCCTCAGGCTGAATGACTCATTAGTACAGTTGTACAGTTATACAAAAATCTTAAATAAAACCTCTTTAACACTTTAGTTATTACTATCCGAATATGGTATAATTTTCTACCAGGCAATAAAAGTAAATTAACGAGTGCCTTTTACATAGTAATAAGCCCACTCCTTGTTATGTAGGTAATTGCTGGCAATATAGGTATTTAAATAATCAAAGTGTGATACTCCTGTCCAACTTTTGGATGTTACAGGCGAGGTTGATGATTATACAGGCGCAATGCTATGTAAAATTGAAGCGTGCTACGTCACTTCAAACAACAAAAAAAACATAATGTCGTAGTACTCTAGATACGATCATAAATAGTAGTGAAACTTGGGTGGCGTGCGACGTATTGTCTCTGAGAAAATGTTAACACTTTTTCTCTTTTCCATTTGAGTAGCTATAACTAAGCTACATATCTTTTAAATCTTGGTTAATAGCGGCAATGATTCTTTTGACGGGGCTTTGGTATCTGTGACAGGATCGCTACAGACATTGCTATAAATGCGGAGGGTGCTTCAGGATTCTCATAAATCGGACACTTGCTCAAATCTTAGTTCCATGGATTTAATGACTATATACACATACTAACTCTCTCTTGAGCACACGCTTCAAATATAGTTCACGAATATATTCGCAATGCGGTTTCTTATTTGGACTATCACATCAAACAATGGTAATAGAAAGCTTTTTTTATGTAATTTTATGATTAGGACAGGGATATCCCTTAACCTCCTTTATCCATCAAAAAAGAAATTTGATTTTAAAAATTAAACGCTACTTCGAATAAATCCTGTGTCGAGGGGATCTTTGCAAACACTCCAATAACGGACACAAAGAACGCCCGGTCTCGGAACAACTATTTGAGGATCTCACAAATTTTTGTCCTGTGTGAGGATCGAACTCACAACATTCGGCGCAGTGGTAATGGCGAGGCAATTAAGTAAACCACTACGCCATCCGTGCAGTCAGATTGATATATTATTCATAAAGTGTTCAATAAATGAACCGCTTCCTCGTAATTATCTCTACCGGTACCAGTTGTGATATGAAGTGAGTTACTGTGGCCCTGAAAGTAGATAATTTGATACATTTATCTAACAGTATTAGCACGAGTGCCTATTGCAGTGTATCTCGCGATAAAACGTCAAAATATGGGTCATGACTGCGATTTTTGTTTATCTGTTCATGTGAAATAGATATGGAATGTTCTCACCGTGTGTCTTATGCGGTAATGCATTGTATATTGTGCTTAAAATAAACACGGTGGACATGTGAACCATATTTATATGGTGTGTTGTCAAAGTGCTAAAAACAATATTGACAATACTCGAAAACATATTCAATTTACTATATGCTCGGGATTTTTCCTGGCGGGGTAGGCATGGTCAGGCGTCTTTTTCGCTCCATTCACTCTCATTGCATTCTATATACGTGATCGTCTTTGGGAGACTTATATTCTGGCTTTTCTCCAAAATGTCTTTGACCTGGTTAGGTTTCGCCTAAATCGCCTATTTCGACTGTCCTTCATTCTTATTTTATATATTTTATATGGCGATCTATTGTACTCACATTAATAATTACTACTCTATTTATTTAAGTGTATTTTGCTTTCCTATTTTGGTCACATCTGTGCTACCGTTTTGCTTAATTGAACAGGTAAAAACATTGTTCATAGAATAACAACATTATTTTAACGCGATAACTACCATTATATATTTTTACTATTATTGTTACATAAACTAAAATACCTTATTATATGTTTCATGTAGGCCGCAACAATAATAATATAATAATAATATTCTATCACATACACACAACACCATCTAGCCCAAACTAAGCAGAGCTTGTACTATGGGTACTAGACAATGGATAAACATACATATATACTTTTTTTTTTGTAAATACATACATATTATACATAGAAACACCCAGACCAAGACAAACATCCATGTTCATGCAAACAAATGTTTGACTTGTGCGGGAATCGAACCCGCGACCTAAGGCGTGGCAGTCGGTTACACTAACCACTACGCCATCGAGTCGTCAATAAAACCTTTGGAAGCTTTAGAATGTTGCTTTGTTTCAACCTACTTCAAGATTTATTGTAGTGTAATGTCGTCCTAATATAAAAGTTATAAAGTAGTAATAAAAAAAATTCTGCTTATAGGGAAAACAGGGCAGACTTTCACTAAGATTTAATTTTAAAAGCAATTTCTATGTAAATGCCACTAAAGATATAAAAACTGTATTTTATAATTAAATAGGTACGTTTGAGAACAAAGTCTCTGCCGTTCAGGTACATACGAAAACAATATAATCTTGGCGCTACTATAAATAATTGTTATTCAGCTTAGATTTTCCCACAGTGAGATGATTGTTAGCCTGCGGTATCCTTGCGTTTCAAAGGCTTTGTGCTCGAAGCTCGTGTTGCAATCTCCTCGCCGACCTCGCCTCAAAGCCTTACAGATCTTACATTTTCAAGATTTTAACGTGTTAATTTTATTTCTATTATTATGTATATGACTATTTAACGTTTGGTCATTATATTGTATTTGTATGATTATGTGAATAAACATGTCTCGAGTTTGTTGTATGCCTCATTGAATAAATGACATAAGCGTGAGCTCGTGTTTCATCGCCGATTTTCTGGCACCGATTCTTGAATTAAACACTGTGTTAGACTTTCTCTGCAAGCAATTTCTTAAAAGAACAAAGGTACAGGTTCGCTCTGCCCTATTGTAGCCTAACCGGCTTACATGACCTAAATTAATGCTTAGTGTATTAGTACTATCTTATACCTTTAGACGGCTTTATGCAGGCGTGCACAATGAATAAAGTAACGGCCTAACTCTAAAATATATCACTTTTAATAAGATAATATATATGTATCTATTATACTATTAGAAAAAGAGGAAAACCTAGGCGAACGTTTCTTGACCTAGAAGACGTTCTGGACAAAGGCCAGATTAAGAGCACCTTAAACCGGCGAGCGTGTATGAAGAATGTGATGAAAGTAAATGAAGCCGGAGAAGTGTGTCAGGATCGTAGCAAATGGAAATCCGTAGTCTCTGCCTACCCCTCTGGAAAACAGGCGTGAGTATATGTATGTATACTATTAGAAAGCAATATTGTAAACCTTCAGGTATAATTTAAAAAAGTTTGCGTACTTATTGAGGCAGTCACTGTGTCTGATAAGTAGTAGTATCTATGAACCTAAGTCAATAAGGGATATCGCTGGCCTGATAATAAGGAATATCGGTTGTTGTCCCCATTTAAGATATCAGTTACATAAGGTAGTATCACGCGTGTATGTGTGCAGGGTTGCTCTTGCTACATGACGCTAGCTATATGGTATATTAGTTATGGTTCACTTAACAAAGGTTGAGCCTACTGCCTAGCATATAGTTCTTGAATCCGCCCTAAGAAGTTGCTGATGGAAAATCCTAAACACGAGAAACAAACTAAAGGCTTATACTGCCAGCTTAGAGGCTCTCTCCTATGTACTCCCTACAGGTTATATGGCTGACCATGCTTGAAACTAAGAACACATATTTTGAGGGGCACCCGTCCCCCAACAATATTTGAACAAGAGTGACATTATTGTTACATGTCCCACAGAGTGACACGGAGTTAACATGTCTATAAAGTACAGTGAGAAACTTCAACTATGTATGCAAAAAGAGATAATATTTTATGTACAGATTAAAATGATTCATGTGCGTTTGCAACTAATAAAAAATAACTTTATAGTCAACAATACATGTTTACTTTTATGATACGCACAATGTTCATACAATAAAATTAATCGTTAATGTTAAGAAATGTTTGTATATACCATAATGCGTTTATTGTATACAACACGCAGTGTTTACATCGGATGAATTCTTAATAAAACCAACTCATGAATTACAAATGAAATTGCTTAAACGTTTCTTCGTATCTATGGCCGGAGTTGGGCCGCGGCCTGTAGCGTCTCGTCAAATATTCATACACTTAGAAGAGATACGGCATACACAGGTGTATTTAGCTTACCGGGGCGCAAACATGACCTACAGACTACAGACAAACGCCGTGAGCCGGCTGTAAACATACCCGCCACCAATTATACCATGTAATATTACGGTTTTTACTTAATGCCACTTTTTGTACGTTCGCCTTGCCATTTATAAAGGAATACACAAAATTACTTCCGCAACCGCAGCTCAAGGGCCACCGAGATTATGATTGACAGAAAAATATTATCTGTGTACCTATGTCAAGCGCAACAACACTGACGAGACAATGTCCACTTACATGACACTACGATTTGGACGGTTTGTTGTTTCAACATCATTGTGACTCGCAATGGTTGTCCGCGGCGAATTTAACGAGCGACCCCCTAAATCACTCACTGCTATCGCTGCTGCACCTCATAATATCATTCGCTTCCCTGGTGACGCAACTCACGCACGGGAAGTCGCTAACTCATTAAATAAAATTGAATCGGCGACAATAAAATTATATTAATAAGAAAAACTTGTCGACATCAAAAAGTTGTAAAGATACATGTGAGCGAATTTGATGTTTATGTGACACGATTATTTCATCCGTTTCCTGTCGCTTTTTACATCAAAACCCCTAAATTTAGTGGAATGATGAGAGTTGGAACATTGTGCGCACCTGCTCACCGCTTCATTTTGAGAATATCGACGTAAGGATACCCCGGGGCGGGCATTCCGGAGCTTTTCTCCTGAAATATTGTTTTCATAATGTATGTCTAAGTTCAGCTGAGAGGCGCGTATTGTTCAGACAGTTTTACTAATTTATTGAATACGCAACTATGGCGTGTCTGTGCGGCCATGACTCTTGACAGCTTTAAATCTATTTAACCGACAATTAGGTAAGTTGGCCATTAAACAAATCATAGTTTTAACCGTAACAGTCGCTTCAACTCGCCATCAACATGTACCGTCAGTCTCACAATGATGAATGTCTTGCTAATGATGGATCGTGTCGCTCTTAGTTATTATTTATCTTTTGTTAAATTAAATTGAAGTTTTTGTTAACAAGACCTAAATGTTTGTTGTATAGATGTTTGGTTAGTCGGAGCTAGCCAATAACGACGGGTGCCACGTGTTGTATTTACGAACGAGTATGTCCGTTGACCATGTGGGGTTTCAGCTTCGTCCTATTTCGCAACGCAGCCTTTTCAATCGAATGAATTAATTAATTGCTGTTACTTGTCTTTGTTTAGAAATCAACGTTGATTTGGTATTTAAATTGCGGATTGTATTTTCGTTTAACAAAGGCTGTTACTATCTAGCATTGTGTGGAGTCATTTCGGCTGGTGCATACAATCGTCAAGGCCACATCATATGTCCAGCTAAGTCAACAGCAGGACTTTGGCTGAGTATAATGATACGTTAGATACATTTCTAACTCCGTGTCCAAAATATGAGACTAGACCGTCTCTCTCATAAACACCGATAAGGGTTACCAATTATTTGAGTTGCTAACCAGATACAAAAAATAGATATCTTGAGTTCTTGAAGCCTGGCTATCGTATAAGCTTTTTATATGCAATCTTTTTTGTGTTACCTTTTATAACGAAGCGTATTGAGACTCGTTTTCGTAATATAGATATGGCTCTATCCGATTATCCAATATAGCACCTGGCCTTGACAACCCATAGGCATGACTTAACGGAGCTAGGACGGTTAAGTTTACTAATTACTCTTCTCGACTGACATATCTGTTCTCACTAGACCTCCAGAGATAAGATACAGAAGAATTACTGATATTTGTAAACTGTCACCCATTTATACGTTGATGGCGATAATATAGCTTTACCGCCACAGTCAGTATTATTTAGTGCCCGCCTAATCTAGTTAAATACGCGATATGTAACGCAAATGCTGGCGGACATTTACCAATAAAGTAGAGATTACATTGGTGACGTTTTTACGAGAGGCCGTACATGAGAGCTGGTCGTAAACCTTTGATGTGGGCAGAACGATCGCATACTCGATCCGTGGCGCAGCGGTAGTGAATGCTACTGCTGTGCATGAGGTCTCGGGTTAAAATCCTGGGTCGGGCCAAGAAAAAGTTGATGGGTTTTTCTGTTAAGAAATCTCAATAGCAGCCCGGAGTTAGGAAGTTGGCGGTGTTAGACACCCCCGTGCCTCGGAAAGCACGTAAAGCCGTTGGTCCTGCGCCTGATCTCTCTTCGGTCGTGTCGAATTACCGTCCCATCGGATCACGAGAGTTAAGGAACAGAGAGTGCATACACTTGTGCACTATAATATCTCCTGCGTAGATGACCAGTTTCCGTTAAGACTGGCCGCCGTGACCGAAATTCTGTCTGGAGGACATTATAACTATTTCCTACCATAACAATATTATTATTATTAACTAGCGCGTTATGTAACTACGTTGTGACAGGTTTTAATAAAAACTATGATTTGCGGCGTCATTATTTTTTTTCATAATTAACATTACATTACAACAAGACAGTGCCCCGGTACTTATGAGTTTAATGATTCTCTTCACCTATATGCATAAATAAATCACAGCTAGAGTAATTTAAACTAAAGGCCTGTTTTTATACACGTACTTTTTTTCGTGATGGTTAATAAATTCTTTGAACAAAAGAGGCGTGGAGTTTTATTATACTTATAGACTATGAAGTATTTCGAAGTACTTATTGCGAGGTACGTACCTAAATAAATTAGAAATGTTCATGATTTAAAGCCCTGTTGGGCAAAATGCCTAACTATGTTTTAATATAAATTATAATATACTTATAGCTAATACGACAAACAACAATAATAATTGTGGTGATAGAAAATCAATTAACAGATCTCACTTGCAATATGCATTTAAGTTAGTGTCTAAACAATTACTTAGAACAATGTTTCCGCTTTTATATAGTCCATTTGACAATCGCTATGTGTACGCTACGCTTCGCTATGTGTCTCTGACTGTGAAAAGTTAAAAAATGAGGTAATATACAACACTGTAAGTTGTTTAAAGGGATTACTAGATATGAATACTGTTTAGCTTATCAATTTAACTCGTATTTACCTGGAACTAGACCACATAATGATAACGTAGACAGCGATTACACCTATAAAGAGTTTTCAGTTACACACAGTTGTTAGAATTGATCACATACAAAAAGAGGACGGCGTAGCCGAGGTCACCGTCCTTTCAGTATAAGGCTGCGTCGCCGCAGGCGTTAATTACGCGCCACGAGCGCGCTCCACGCGTGGCGGGACTACTCTAGCCAATCATTAGTGATCACAGTCTTGCCGATATCATACGTCATAACCGTGTTGTCATGATAATACACTCTTATTATCATTAGCTGTACGAGGACAGCAATATCGCTGTTAGTGATGTCGTACGATGGAAATCTTCCAGTTAATCCAGCGAGAGATTCAAGTAGTGAGACAGTTTAGTTTGATGCAGTCGTTTAACTGATTATCTTGTCAATGCCAATACAACAAGTCATGCTCTTTTGATTAGATCGGCAAAACATTTTTGTAATACACAGATTAATTTTATTATACGGGCTTACTAACTTACTAATAGAAACAAGTAAATCCCATCATGAAACTAGTATGATTGCTTCTAAAGAGTAAAAGTAATTAAGACTACGCCGAGCGAAATGTGCCAAAACAGGCGATCACAGTTAAGTGAATAAAATTAACACTTTGTTTAATACAAATATATAAATATATAATATACATTTACCATAACAATGAATATGTTTACAATTACTTCATGTAAAAAACTTAAAATAATTAATATTTTCGCCTACAAAATTACGTAAATTTGCACGAAAAATGCAAAAACGTAAGCTCGTGTTACGTAATTTTTAGATTATAACAGTAGAAATCTATCCTATTTTACAGCTTAAACGAAACATAAATAGTTATATTACCATTTGTCCGTCCCAAATATTTAAGTTATTGGTTACAATAAAGATACATATTTATCAAAAAACACTTCAAATCCTCCATACAATTTTACTATGGCGCGCCGATTTGAATATGCGCCGCACGAGCTCTGTCATTATCTGTCTTACGCTCGGCACAGTCTTAATATTCTTGCGAATCTCTCTATGACGTTCCTAAAATGCTTCGTACGTTTACTGATACTTTGTTACGTATTACAAAGTAAAAATTGATAAAGGAAAAAATCTTTCGTAAATGTATAGATTGTAATACGTAACATTTCGTGGAAATCCGTGTATGAGTGTCTCTACTATTTTTTCAGCGGCGAAGTGCGTGATCTTGTCGATTGCGGTCAAAACGAGCCATGCGATCTATTTGAGACCCAAACTTTTTGTACCCGCTCTCAAACAGCTTCGTCATTTCCTCTCCATCGGTTCACTGCGTAGGGAGAGTTACCTTCATTGTTCCGCAGCACGACTTCGCGTGGCAACCGCCCACCCAAACGTTCTCAATAACACAAACAAGTTGCCCTTATCATGCAATTTATTAATAACAAAAACAACTTGAATGTCAAAAATACTTCGAAGGCTTCAAGCAATATGTCGTGATTAGTGGCCACTTGTGTGGTGTAGAGGGTAGTTGTAGATTGTAGCGTGTCGAGGTTGACCGTTAATGAGCTCAACTGCTTACCCTGGCTCCGGTCGTGCGCCGGCTTCCTGCTTCACGAAATGTGCCCTGCGTGTTCATGTGTGCTCAATGCCGTAATTACATATTGTGATGATTATGACCATGAGTATACGGTAGATAATCCTTCTACGACGAATTTACTACTGTATGTACGAAGAATAAAATACTAGGCAATAAGAGATTGCGCACGCCGATATCTCCGGTTACTTAAACAGAGCGAAGTGGAAGTAACACCATTCTTTAAAAAATCTACCTTCACTATAGTCATAGTAGTGATTTCTGCGATAGCCTAATGGGAGATCGCTGCAGTGCTACACAGAGATCTAGAGTTCGTTCCGGATGCACGCAGCTCTTCTTCGAAGGTAATAGGGGTTAAAGTATTAAGTTGCCGTTGTATAGTAATAGATACTTTGAATAATTGACATAAACGTTCATGGTGTGAGATTTTCGAGTGAAACTTTTTTCACATTACACCTATAAGTATCTTCTTCTTTTAAAAAATCAACATCCGAAGTTTTTTTTATTCAGCTTAGATGATTAGATGGATACTTCGAAAATCCGGGTCATTTTTTAATACGAGTGCCGACGTGGAACTAACGCGGCAGAAGCGGCTCGCAATATCATCACTGCGTTTGGATAGGAGACTGCTGATGAACGCACCGTGCGTTTTTGGTTTAAACGCTTTCGTAATGGAAACTTCGACTTGAAGAACGAACCACATGGAAGACCGCCCACACAGGTGAATAACGCTGAATTGAAGAAGATGGTGGAAACCGATCCGTGTCAAACTACCCAGGAATTGGCGGCATTAGTTACCCTACTTACAATATTAGCTCATTTGCATCAAATCAATAAGATAAAAAGTATGTAAAATGGGTGCCTCATGATTTGCCTTGCCTTCTGTTGCCTTGTTGAATCGGTACAGAAATGAAGGAATATTGGATCGAATTGTGACATGTGACGAAAAGTGGATTCTTTACGATAACCGTAAGCGAAAAATGCAATGGCTGACCCCAGGTCAAACGCCGCAACAGCGCCCTAAAGCAAAGCTTACCAATAAAAAGGTAATGGTAACTGTATGGTGGTCTCTTCATGGTGTTATTCACTATAGCTTTCTCAGGTTTGGTCAAGCAATAACAGCAGATGTTTACTGTGCCGACCTTCGAACAATGATGACGAAACTGGCAGTGAAACCCCGACTCGTGAATCGATCTTCACCATTATTGCTCCATGATATCGGAATACGTCACACTGCACGAGAAACCGTTTTAACTCTATAGGAGCTGCAGTTAAAAACCATACGTCATCCTCCGTACTCGCCAGACCTTTCTCCAACGGACTACTATTTCTTTTTGTGATTTGGACAATTTTCTACGTGATAAAAAAATTTCTTCCCAGGAGGCAGTACAAAATGCTTTCCCACAGTTTGTCAAATCTAGATCCCCGGAGTCCTATCGTAAAAGCATAAATGAACTTCCGTTTAGATGGCAGCAATGTAAAGATAATGAGATTAAATATTTCGATTAAATAAATATGGTACATCTTAGAAAAAAACGTGTTTCAATTTTGCAGTACAAATCGGCAATTTCATACTTTAACCCCTATGTCCTACTTAACCCCATATGTGCATATAAAATAGTTAATAGTTAATTATAGCTCGTGTAGCGGTTAAGGTAATCATCGTGAGAAAAACGTCATGTCTGTAAGTTACCATAATGTTGTCGAAGATATGTGATGTCTGCTAATCCGCACAAAGCTAACGTGGTGGATTATGGCCTAACCCTTCTCAAACTGAGAAGAAGCCCGTGCCCAGCAGTGGGACAGATTATTTACAGGAGTAACATTATATTATGGTTTTTGTATTAACACGTTGTGATATTGTAAACCTTTTTTTTTTGTGCAAATAAACATTATTATTATTATTATTATTATTATTGTCTGCGTTCATATGCTACGACAGCTACTTAAAACATCTAACGGTTCATAATATGTTTTGAAACATTAATAAAGCTAAATGGGATCTGTCCGATTCTTTCCACGCGTACTCGTAACATGAATAATAATAATTTAATAATAATAATAGTAAAAAATTATTTATTTGCTTAAACATGAGTGTACATGAGTGCATGCAAGTTGTTACATAAAAATATTGATTTCATCATGTGTGTCATGTGCAATGACGTGCAAATATTCTTACCGATTAAAATTAAGTTTCACAAAATAAATCATTTCTCGTAACTTAATGGTTAATGTACCACTCATTAAAAACAGTATTCGAAATTTGATGGGTAAAATAATCATTAATAATTGATGAATGTCTTAAGTTAGTCACAATATTATCAAAATTTGTCCTGAAGAAAGTCATTAACATTATAATAAGTTTTGTCAATTAAAATAGATTTCATTTTTAATTTAAATTCAACATAAGTCAATTCTTTCCAACACTTAGGCAGTTTATTATAAATGACCGGTGCCATGCATAAGACACTCTTGTGCATAAGTGCAGTTTTTGCCGATTTTAAACATAATCGGCTGTTATCACGTCTATTTCTAGGGAACATATCTGCAACACATGGAAACAAATGAGGATTTGATTTAATAAATAATAACATTTCTAAGATATACAAAGATGGCAGAGTCAGTATCTTACATTGTTTGAAATAGGGTATACAGCTATCTGTTATTTTTAAATGGAACATTGATCTCAAACACCGTATTTGAGCTTTAAATATACTTTCTAAAATATAATTGAAAAAATATGAGTACCGAAGACTAGGTGACATGTCCCAGTATGTACATTAACTTAGGTTCCCGGCGGACGTGGCCCGAATGCGGCCCAAATAACAGGATAAATAAGTAATACTGTTTGTTACACCTATTATAGAATACACGCTCATGTACAATACACATAATTTATATAATACTCGCAAGTACGTAGTTACGTTAAACACAGATTACTATTTATAATTCACTCTACGTAACCGTTTGAAGTTCTTTTCTTTTATGTTTATTAATATAAACCTTTCTCGGTTGAGCGCCGCGCCGCAGGATCTATCCAGCTCATGATCTCGCCGCTTCATCATTACGCCTAGAAACAGTCTTTTATAAAAGGTCGTTACAGGCAGCTAAGCTTTTAATATTACATTTTCAGCGTTAAATTATGGCACTTTGCTCGAAATAGATGTCTGCTATATTAATGTTTTAATTAAATCGTACTGTATACGAGCTCAACAAAAAATGGTCATTAGCAAAATAGACTTTCAACACTATGAGTTCCACAGAGTTTAGTTGGTTAGATGTTAAGATATCGAATGGCGCCTACGGCAGTTCTTTGATATCATCAGCCATCGGCGCAATAACATCGTTAACGATTCGAATGAGTTTCTTTATATACAACCGTTAAGATGTTTTAGACGACGTGCATAAAAAGCGAAGAATTTTACTATGCGGAAACGTCCTGTACTGATTGACGAAAGTAATTACTTGTTCAGAGATATCATCACCGGTGAAGCATTGTTAGCTCGTGTAATGGTCGCGACGTGCGGTGTCGCGCGCCGCCGAACTCGATGAGATCGTGCTCAACACGTTCGGTTAATAAAAAGACAATAATGTTCGATAATTAAATTTGTGTCAGTGTCGAGTGGTAGTTATTATAAGGTCGTGCGGTTTGTCGACCTGGTTTGCGCGATGCGCGGCCGACGACCCTCATTACGCGAACTGGCCGATTACCTCTGCTCCAGAGTGACCACGATCAGGGTCACATCGCGCTATCCCGCTGCACTGTCGATTCAACCCCCGCACATTAACTCTCACTCTTGATTAGCTAACCGGAATAAATTATGCTCCGAAATTGCTCCAAGTGTTCCTCAATTTTAATATCACTTGATGCGTAATGTTCGCTCAGCGGTACTTGTGACCTCACTCAAGAGAAAATTGGTTTGATGTGTTAACTATTTAATCAAGCAAACCGGTGTGGCATTACGTGGGGCCTCTTGTCAACACGTGACATTTGTGTTGACACTTAACGCGTGCTTCCGCGATTGGTGAACTTTCGTCGCCCGAGCGGATCCCTCGCGCTGGGGTCAAGCACACGAACTGTCAGGTGTCACACGTGCCTTCAACTAACATCCTGATTCCTCTTTCATAACTTTTATATAAATATAGGTTCTTGTGAGAAACGGCCCATCAATAACTCTAATTTCCTAGCATCAGTCGGAACGAGCGTGGAGATAAATCACAACGGTGGTGATGAATTTGTTACTTATTACAAATCAATCTATTTACCAGCGTTTTCCGTGCTGATTGTTTTCTAGAAATACTTAACTGATTTGTGTACGATTTATTTTACCGGTTTACATGTAATGCAATTGGATATGGCGTAACGAGCTATGTGGAAGAAACGAGCTTTGTGAAATATTGATAATTATAATTCTATTGTTTTTACTCTTACTCAATTCGCTTGCAAATACAAGGAATTATTCAAAATATATGTGATGAAAAAGGGCAGTGATGTGGCATATAGCGGTCGTCAACGTGATTGCGTAATTAAATCGGCTGGATAGCGAGGATCCTGTATGTATAGTCGTCAATAAAATTGCTTTACCACCCTTAGAGTAAATGTCGTTTGCATAACACAAAACAATAATGTCTATTTTTGCTTGCAAGTGACATCAGTACAGTGACAGTTGTCATCAATGCGCGACGTCAGAGACGTAGAACTATTTATCAATTAAAATAAAGTCTGTCACTACATATTATAAAACAAAATCCTGCGCCGCGTCTGTTTGTCTGTCTTTTTTCACGATAAACTCCAAAAATACGAATTGATTTTAATGCGATTTTCATCAATAAACATGGAATGAAAAAATGGAATATGGGGGGGGATATTTGGTGAAAATGTCGGAAATAGTCAAGCTGCCTAAGAGCTTCATATCTAATAAGCTCTACTACCTTTTTGTATAGTCCATTTATCGAGGTTGTATGACACCACGCTATAATCCATGGGAGTGGAGTATGGACAGCAAGTTATAAATAGGTGGTGTGCAAAAAAAGGACGATTTATAAGAATTTATTAACAATTTATTAACAAACTATATTAATGAAATTAAATCAAATAAATTTAAAAAATCCTTTTAGCATATATTTTCATAAAATGTGATAAATAATAAAGTTATCACGTTTAATAATACGTCAATTAGTAACTTGTAAATCCGCAATTTGATTCAATTACTGCCAACAATCGGCTTCTCATTGATCCTACAAGTCGCTCACAAATATCTGTAACCCGCATAGCCTCCCAAATCTCTCTGCGATGACTCTTAATTGCTTCTTTACTTTTCTCATTGCGATGTGTCCATTTTTGTACCATAAGTCCATACCGTACCTACACGTATATGTACATAAGTAGGGTAGGTCGATGTCGGTGTGATGTATGGTGTATCACAGCGAGCGGTGTCATTCATCGGGCGCGATGAAATCACAAGGCCCGCCAATTACAGCGCGTTATCCAATTGAGCGCGTGCTCACACAATTATGAGGATTATGACCTTAATGCAATAATGAGACGAGATGTGCTCCACCATAACTGCCTGTTGACAACCACTTTTACTTACTACTTAAGCACACGACACGTTCGTTGACATCTTATGTTGACTCACCTACTGTTTACTTCTAAATATTTGCCAAGAAACTTTACTGCGTAGTTTTGATAGACCGATTAAAACATTAAATTGAAGGCTTTAATATGTGCATCTATGCTGAAGTAGATGGAGAAAAGAATCTATTGACCCAGAAACCTTTTTATATGACCCCATCCTACGAGTTTGGAATAGTGCCATCGCCTTCTTTTCTGAATAAGTTTCCTGCATAAGAGTATCCCAAAATTTATGGGCTTGTATCAGACCATTTCTTCGTACCTATTAAGTGGCGTCTAATCACAAATAACAAATGTGCGCTCACATTTTGAAGCTAACACGGGTTTGTGCCATCTATCTCTATTTGTCAGTTGATAAGATTTGTGGAATGTCCAAATATGATTTATATCTCATCTGCCCTACTATTTTGTTTTCTCTCGTATTCTTAGCGGTTGTTTGATAAACAAATACATTTGTAAAACAAATTGCATCAAATTTACCTTTATATTGCAATTCTTTATACTATTGTATTTTTTTATGCAATACAATCAAATGAAAATCGGCACTTATTTTTTCGTTCCCCTCTCAGATTTCAGTATATCGCAGAAAAAAGCAGGTATTCTATGGGTTTTTTACTGCTATTTAAACGTACTACCTGTCGGTCTATCACACGATTGCCGTCAACGGAACCGCCCTCTGTGTCAGTGGCTAAGAGTGTAAGTGTTCAAATGCTACTAGCTTATTATTACAACATGGCACGATCCATCGACCACCACCGTACCAACCATTACATGTTGGCCGCACGATTTTCCAACAAAAAGTAACGAGTACGCTTTAGCCGTAAGATATTAGATTTTCCGCACGGACGCGGCGCGGTCGCCCGAGCCGGCCCGTCGACGGCGACAACCAGTAATTTGATACACGTACGGTGGCTAATGAGTCGATATCTACTATGTGATCTGGTACACGGTGAAAGTTCACAAAAAAGCTCCTGCCAAGTCAGCTTATCTGTGCTAATACGTATACAATATAATATGTGCTAATAATATAATATAGAGAATTAGAGAGTGTAGTCGTGGATACAGTTACTATTGTACCATCTACTCATCATTTTTTACCGAACTTTTTTTCGACGTGTGTATTTGAGACGTGCAAATAGTCATAAAAATCTGTCAAGTGCAGATATAACGTCTGTTGGTAGTTTAATTTCCATAAGTACGCGTTTGGGTGTCATTAAAAGTTTATGATATTGGCGCTATGGCAGTGGACCAGGCGCTAGCCTGTCTGGATGCCAACAACGCGTGTCGGGGCGTCGCCGAAGGCGGTGCGGAGTCGTCGACCCGTTCTAGCGTCTGGTTTTTCAACCTATTCAACTGTCGATTCTCGGGACTCCGAGACTAATATATTATTAAAGCTTAATACGTATATACCTTTGACCTCACTTTAAAGTTGGATGAACACAAATCAATTCCATAATCGTGTTTTCAGAATTGTTTGCATCAGTAATGTTCATGCTAACTTTCAATAGCGATTTAGAGCGGAATTAGTGAGCTAGTTTTATTTATTTTCGCTTTGTTGTAAGTAGTTCTTACAACAAAGTTTCCGCACTTTCCGTGCGGAAAATCTAATATCTTACGGCTAAAGCGTACTCGTTACTTTTTGTTGGAAAATCGTAGTTCTGACCTGTAACGCCACAACGGGCAGTTTTAGGCCTCCATCGGTGACCGACAACCGATAGTGATCGATTGGTCTCGCCCTCTAGACGGCGCTGACGACAGCAGTACGCAGTGCCGCGTCCGCTAGTTGCCTGTCATTGTACATCCATGTACTACAGTGTACGCGACTTACACGATAATAGTCTGATAATTAATTTATGTCACCTTATCGGACAAATGAATAGGATCACACTGGCGTATTTGAAAACAAATTATCCGAGTACTAACAGATAATGTATTAGGTTAACGTAATGACACCTTTAATACTTTTAGCTCAGCCATGTTGTTTTGTAAACATTGCGAGATAAGGTGCGTGGTACCGGAAAGGGTATTAAGATTTATAAACATTCGCTTTCGTGATACGTCTGGACTACTGATATCTCGATGTCGCCGGAAGGTTTAGTATGCAGAGCGTTAAGCGATACCAGCAGTGGAGTGCCTCTATTAAGGTATTATTTATGAGTTAGTCTGCTATTGAGACAGATCTACATGTTGTCAGTGCAGTGTTCGTTATGGCCGAGCCCACACATAAATTAATTTCCCGAGCCCCGCTCTCACATTCTTTTGTTCAGCTAAATGTTAAGTACAGTTTACACACAATACATAAATGTTGTGTACACACGTTTTGTTGAACATAACGGGAAAAAAGTATAACAATAAAACAATCGACACGAACAATGGTAATATTTGTAGTTAAGTATATAGGATTTGCATATAAATGGAAATTCGCTTTCTAATGAGTGTGGCATTGTGCGCGGATTGCGGTAATGATAGTGAAAGTGCGCGCGCGCAGGACGCAGCGACCGCGCGCACGCGCGCTCGCGCCCTGCTTTGTTCGGCAGGGCTAATAGCCACAAGAAAGAAAGGCACGCGCCCGCGCAATATTTATTATTCAATAACTGTTACTTGACATTTATGTATATGGTCCATATAAAGGGTTACCAAGGATTGATAGAACCTGCCAAAAATGCTTGCGCGAGGATTAATATATGTATTTCATGTCAAGATTTTTTGAATTTATAACATCTTTTTTTGTAATAAACACTGTTAATTGTTTTAATGCGGGTGGTAAGATTTTAACTCTTGCGATGTTTTCACGAGAAGCAAGCGTTTTATAAAGTCACATAAGCGCGAGCGATACTCTTGAAGTTGCAAACGTCAAAAGTTTATATAAGCAAGAATAGTTTGTTTAGCATCCTAGTAGCAGGTATAAAAGAAAACGCTTAAAATATCCCATCTCATAACCATCGATTTCCCAAAAGTGAGTATGTAATATAAACAAACTATTTTATCGATGGCTGTTACATCGATTGACTAATGTATCAGATGATTGCTGTAAAGATACTGCGATATCTAAAGAAAGTTATACAGATATGGGTGCACGAGTAAAGTGCGGCGCGATATGCGATACGGTTTACGTTGCCCTCGTGCAGGTGCTCGCGTCTGATAACGATATTTTATCGATTGTGTTTACACCACTATCATCGCCGCCATTGACTCTAATTACCGATTCAGATAATTTTATGGGTCAGTTTCAGCTAAAGCGATTTTGGGACACCCTGCGATAAGATACCATTACGTGAACAAGAAACGTGCGCAACCGAAACTTCAATATATAATTAGTGGGATATCTTTAGGCATTTGAAACGTGAACGTAAAGACCAAAATCTGGATGATGGCAACGTGGGCTGCTTAACGAGCAAAGTTTACCTGTTGTATATTTGCCTCTCTGGTCCCGTAATAAAAACGTTGAGCTGTTTTGTAGTCCCGGATTCCATTCCTGGGTCGAACTGAGTTTCGAACAATAGCTGTGTTATCAGCATAAGCGACAAAGACAGCTATGGTTTCCAAGGTCTCCCTGCTAATAATATATTACTTCCTTCTGCAACTCCTGCTGAACTCAGGACACAAATTTATTACAGTGCGATATTCGGTAAGATTTTTTCTAAAATCCTAAGCGTATTTTCTAAAAACAGAAGGAACATCCGTAGGTAAGTAAGGTTGTAAAGCTCATTCAGTGCCTTGCAGGAGAGTGGTGAACTTTTCATTCGCTGGAATCCGCACAAAAAGATACAAACATCATAAATACTTTGCGCATTGAAAAGAAGCACTTAGATAAATGTCGTTGTAATATGCGAGGGGTCACATATTCACTTTCGTGTGCAGCATAATCGAAGTAAAAGCGTGTAAATCGTCATCATTTTAGAGGCGCGTTGCGTTACCTTAATGCGCGTCATTATGTTTTATTATAGAGACAGTGGTGAAGGAAAGTGCTGTGGCGCTTAGTCATCTAAACGGTTGTCAAGTTACGAGTAATGGCTCAGCAATAGATTCGATCCGCCAATATGCTCTAGCAGGCCATCAGCAGTATTGAGCGCGACGATGTTCAGCTAATGACGGTGGGCGTGCCATCTAACGTATTGGTCACTGACATCTTATACTCTGCTATTCATCCGCGTCAGGAGCAACTTTAAGACGTGACGAACACACAGATTTCAATAGTACCAAGGGGGTTAGATCAGATATAAAAATCCTTCGTACATTTGTTAACAAATATTTGTTACGTTGTTCCAAAAAGGTTAGGTAGTAGCGTATCAGGAATTAACAATTTACAACCACTAATAAAGAAACTTATTTTAGTACCACAAGGTGTATAGAACAAAAAACAGGTATTTCATTGATAATAATAAAGTTAACAAAAACTATACCGCCTTAAAAACAATGAATATCAAAAAAATATGTTTTATTCTCTTATAACATCAGATAAAATCAGGACTAAATTAATCCTATCAAGTAACAAAATAATAAATCTTTTCTTTACTTTTCGGTTAATCCGTTGCTGAGAAATCGGCGAACATACACATTAAAAATTACGTGCTATATACAGAAGCTGCCCCCTTTTCAGGTCGATTGAATACAATGGTCAAAACAATTTCTTACATTCAAACCGTAGACATAAAAGAGATATCAGGAAATCAATATTCGATGTATACTTCGATATTTGGTTAAGAATTCGCTCCTGGCTCGCTCTTATGATATATTCAAATCATGGATTTGTAAAACATGCCTTTGTTATGTAAATGTCAGTATGTCTAAACGAAGGTGCCTGTAGGTCGCGAGTTCTCGAGTGAAGCAACCCGTGTCTTGTTCCCACCGCGTTGCTACACCGCTTTGTGTACCATTATGTAACCGTCACACCTATAATGTACGCGAAAACGACAGATGTACACATACTCACAATTGTCCCCAAAGGTATAAATGCCTAGCTTCAGGGCTCGACGTCGTTCCTTATCTGTTCTTAACGAAGGAAAGACATAACAATAAAAAATGGTGCGACAGCGTTGTTTCAAGATGCCCTTTACGTTTTTCCTTTGTTACATCTGTTGAGATTCATATCTTGGGTTTTCTCTCAGGCCAGTGTAGAATTACTAATTAAAGTACACTCAACTCTAACAAAGAAGTGTTACATTAGTCTTAGGCACGAGTGGCCCCATCTTTAATTTCTGCGAACTATAACAAGTTTAATTAGCACATGGTCAATAAGCGAATATTTCGACGAAGTATTAATTTCGTGCGTGTTGTGGTTGGTTGCCATGTTTCAGACGTCGCCTTTCGTGCTCGTTTTTACATCAGTCGCTAACCTATTAAGTCAATATGTGGTTGTTTATCATTGTTAGTTCTCGTGAAACATTCGCGTGTGGCTTTTCCTTTAGAAACTAAAATGTATGTTAGCTATCTACATACGTAGAGCCGCGAGAACGCCGGGGCTTACAACGAGCGAATTATTCATGTAGTAATTCAACACCTTGTGTTGATTATGAATACAACATAAATAAGCACAATTTCATGGCGTAATTTAATACGCTACGTTAGATTGGTAGGTAATCTAATTTTCACCGTGTACACATGCTCGGTAAAAGTATTAGTTAGACGTTGATAGTATGTTCTCTAATTTTACGCATTTGTGATAGCTGTGTAGGAATATATTAATGACTTACGTGTGATAAAATAAAACTTTTCTGCTACTTGATCAACATTATGTACAAATAAACAATGTATGAAATATTAACCCAAAGTGATGACATTTTTTTCAGGCTAGCAAAAAATTATTGTTCATTTAATATTTTTTTACTCGAATGGACTAATTATGTTTGTTTGTACAGTCGATTATCGACTTGTGGTTTCTTCTTGGCGAGCAAGCTATATAGGTAAATGTTCTTTAAATACTCGATGTACACGCGTAGCATTAAGCAGTAACACAATAGAATGTCCTATTAATAACAAAATGGTTATTGACATGATCGGTCATACTAAAACGAAAAATGTATCAATGTCATCTAATCGTTTAATCGTTATTGGTGACAACACATTAATAAACAATCGATTACGCTATTCTACAATTTTCGAATCATTATATTTTTAGCAGCTTTAGTGCACTACAATACCTACTTCTTAGAACCCTACTCAGAATACAGTAAGTATTTTGCAGAATTATTCCTGAGCCGACGATTACCCTCTATTCTTCAACCGACCTGAACAAAACAATGATTTAAATGATAAAAAATAGCAAAGTTACAGTAATAATTATCTTTAATACAAAAAATACCATTTACGATATGTATACTGTTTGAGGTTAATGAGCTGTATTCATTCACAGGATTCATTAACGCTAAAGTGTACGGTACATAGACGTGATGCTTCGCGAGAAGATGCCGTTGATTCTTTATATTCAGTTTCTCTAATATACCTACAATAAAGTCTGAAAAAAAAAAGAAAATAACAGCTGTATCATGTTTCTGAGGCAAAAGAGGTTGCGTAACACACACTGAAAAACAGAGCGATGACAATAGCACGTTAATGTTATATTTCAAGCAATCGTATACGGAAGACGCGACATCATCTCACGTTTCAATCTATCGATATACACGCGATCACGAGCCGTTAAGTACTCGTATCAAAATATTATGATCTTGTGAGCGTCCTTTCGCTGTATCCTTCAGCTTTCTCAAAAGCGCCGCGACTGCGACCCACATACAACTGGTACGACCGGCCCAGTCGCCACTCGCTTCGAAAGCTCATGTATCAATTCTCTATAAATAATATGAGACACCGACAACACCCTTTCATTTATCGATCGTGAGCTTGCTCCACATAAGTATTGGACCAGAATCTCTCCACTGATTACAAGTTACGTCTATTATAGTATTTGTCTGGATCATCCAAATTAGGTTACTATGGTACGCATTAATAAAATGATGACTTAATCGAGAGAGTTGAACTTTTGGCTCAGCGCCAGACAACAGAAACGCCTCCTTAATTCCCGACGTAACCGACTCTACAAGTAGTCATTTAGGCCTGCCTTAATTAAATCACTGGAGAGGTCAAAAAATAAAGTAAGGATAATTAGTAATTAGCAGTTAGGTGATTCAGCTAGTAGATAAGGCACATTAAGCGTTGGGTCATGGTCCCGCCTATGCAAGGTGTCGTAAACATGCGGTCACCGCTATTTTTGCCTGAACAGGTCGGGAGCTCTCCTAGTGTTGCTATATGTCCCGATATTCAAGGGACGCTCCGATTTTTGTGGTACCATGAGCTCATAGCTCACGGCGCGTGGGTCTTACGGAAGTCGATTGGCCTGATTGTTTAATACTGGAGAAATAAAGGTCAAACCTAGCTTAATAAAATTAAAAGGAAGAGAGTGCTTGTCTTGTAGAGGCATAATGATTAAATAGAGTAATTCACCACTTACTCTAGTCAGAGTTGCTAATAACTTAACTGAACAGAGTGAAATAATGTTGCTAAAACCGAATTTCTCTTGCGATTGTTTTGTGTGAAACGTGAAGTATTTATTTTTTAGTTTGGAAAATATGATGTATTTTGTTTGAAGTTTACGACAGTAAAAGATCGAATGATTGTTATTAAAATTATTTCTTGGCACTTCTTGATACTCTTTAAATAAAGGTTACATTTAGTATTTTATCCATATGAAATCTACTATTAAACATAGGTCACTCCTATTTTTCCAAAACGCTAAATATGCTGGCGCATTCTGCTTTGGAAGTTTGTTTGATACTTTTCGCCATTAAAAGTTTTCTATCCCGATATTCTTCACGTTTGATTATAAAATTAAGGTATCAAATCAATAAAGCAGCTATTTCTTAAACCAAAAGCAGTTATTTAACTAGTTATAACATTAAGTGGTATATCGAAAGACTTATCCCAATTTTAATATGGAGCTAGGATATTGTAAGATGAGTACCTGGTGGCAAAACAGCACGGTGGACTAGGCGCGTGTGTACGTACATGCGGTAGGTAGTAGGGAAGCGTTCGGTGCAGCGACCGCGCGGCCGCCGCCCGACCCTGACCGTCATCATCTCTATTTATACACGTGCGTGCAGCGGTCGCCAGGCGCTCCATTTGTTACGTACTGATGTGTACACAACTACACACCAGGAAGTCGACCAGAAACACTTCGCGACACCGCCGGACGTCCACACCACATAATCTCATTGCTTACCGCTTTGTTTACTTCTTGTTACATTATCATAAAACATGTGGAGATTGAACACTTTACTTTGTATTATTGTGTATCTACAAAGAGTACTTTAACGTCAATTCTTTGACACGCTACAGCCATGAGTCGCTGTCTTTGAATTAATTAATCTCTCTTCATAACACTTGTTCAAACAAGTATCTATTTAAACAACCGAACCAGCATGACTTGTTAATAACTATGTACTGACACAGTATAGAAACATATTACGTCTTTTCATATGATAGTGTATGTATAAACGGATAAGAAAGCTCACAGCAGAAAAACCTCAATTACGTATTGAATTTTCTTCATTAAGGGAACACGGAATAGGTCGTGTGAGTAAAGCCGGCTGGATCCGCGGCTTAGCGGTGCGGCTCCAACATACGTACAGCAGTACTGTATCGGTTAAACAACTCGCTGTACGTATATC
Organism: Catocala fraxini; assembly: GCA_930367265.1. Classification (NCBI taxonomy): domain Eukaryota; kingdom Metazoa; phylum Arthropoda; class Insecta; order Lepidoptera; family Erebidae; genus Catocala; species Catocala fraxini. Next base: position 19,103,942 of record OV884039.1, on the reverse strand, counting down.
ATAAGTATAAAATCTGTATGGAGCTTTTGTAAGGCTTCTCAGTGTTGCTGCCGCAAGCTAGCCTCTTTATATACAAATGTGTTACTATGCGATCAACTTGTTTGATTATGAAATATATTGAAACCGTTTTATTTACTCTAGCTTCTTAGTTCAGATAGAATTTCAAGAACTTTTTGCATCGAGGCAATGGATTAAAATTCATTTTGATGGAGCATGAAACATCACTATTTGTGTTCTGTATGACTGATACTTATACGAACTTGTTTAAATTGATCAAATGCATTTGATCTATTTTAGACGAGTCAAATTGATATATGCGCCATAGAGTTTGTCTAGTTTTATTTTAGCTGCGATAAATTATTTAAGGCTAAATGACTCGTATTTATAAATAAGTCGGTAATATGAAATATGAGTACGTATCGGAAACCTTATACAGGTGGCTCTTGACTAGAGGGTGCTCGGTAAAGTGGTGGTATCCGTTACGACGTCCCTTCCTGTGTTACCACTACGCCACCTTGTACGGTTGCCAATGATTGATTATCTTCATTATAATTAATTATAGCTGTTGTGCTACTTCGTTTATAATTAATTACAATGTAGAGGCGTACTAAAAGTACTACAATTGTGTTTTTGCGGCAGATAATACCGTTATAATCGTGACTCTGACGTAAAAAGGCAAGTTATAGTACGGTTAAAAGTATTTACGTTTTATTAAAATAATAGTCGCATTTATTACCACAGTTTAAGGTCTTGGGTTTTATTTTTGGAGACGGTGAAATTAATGGGTATTATTGCGAGAATATCATCAGAGCAATTTTAATGACAATCATTAAAGGCATCATTTTATTACGTGGGTTGAACGTGAAACATCAAAAATATATATGTATATATAAAACTATTGCAGTAAACTGGCAACAAAAAATACATTATACCGTGTCTGTCATTATCGTGGCATGATCCTTTGAGACGCGGCGTCGCCGTCGCTGGCGTATAATGCTCACTGGAGTATGCACCCCGTGAGTCATTACTCTTCACATTCTCCACTTGAGGCGAGCCGTGTCTGTTAACAACCCTACACGCGGTATCGGTAGCTTTTTAATTTAATATAGCACGGATGTGGCCTCGCTTAATACACGTTATACACGTAGAGGTGATTTTCACGCAAATGAATAAATCAATGCAGGCTTTGGTAGGTTTGATATTTTATATTCAAACCCATGATCGACGTGTGAAATACCAATAAATTAGATTTTGGCGAGTCAAATAGAAGCTTGTTTGCTTACCCGGCTATAAGATAATATACATTTATATGGCTTTCATACGCATGGCTTCGTTACATGAATACGTCTCACGCCTGTTTCCCAAAAGGGTGGGCAGAGACTCAGATCTTGGCATTTCTCACTTGACGATAGCATAGTCTTTTGGTGAACGTGCTCGTCCTAATCAATCGTGTTTGCCAAGTCCTGACAAACACGATTGCTGTCCACGCAATAACTCGTTTAATCCAGCATTAGTCGTCTAGCACTAGCTGGCTATTAGTTAGGCCATGTCTTTCGTTCTCTGTCAAATTAATTCGTTGCGATTTCGGCCTTTCAGGAAGTTCAACTATATCCTTTTCTATAGCCCGATGAAGAACATCAGATTAGTGAACTAGTCTTACCACGTTATTCCATGTTTTGCCTCAGTATGTCATACGTTGGATTTTAGTTAAATGTAAATCGCTCTTACAAGGTAAAACAGCACGTATTCTTGGAATTCGAAAACAATACGTGCCATAAAAATAGAAACATTGCAGTAAGATGTTTTTGTCGTCAACGGCTCGCCGAAACTCCTTCAAAGAAAGATTTCAATTAGTTGAATATGTATATGTCATTGAATATGTGTGCTTTTATTGCCACTATATGATCTAGCGGTCTTCCTATTAGTATGGGGTAACTGGTGTTCATAGAATTCAGCAACGTAAGAAATATTTACAGCCAGGCCGTGACTACTGTGGTAATAGTTACTCTATTTACAGCGTTTGACAGGAGGATTTCATAGCTCGTGTATATCCTATAAACTACGACAATTATTTTTGATGAATAGAATTCTGATACCATTAACTGTCGCAACCATATATAGAGGATGTTAGCCTTCGGAGTGATTTTCCTTTTTTCTTCATTTTCGTATGCAGTAACCATCTATTTATCTATGGGCTCTATGTAGAAGAGTAAATATCTGGTCCTGGCTAACTAGGTCCTTTTGAAAAACAAATGTTTATAACCTTCAACATGATATATAACACGGATTACCTATATGATTTAATCGATTACAAAATTCCGTAGAGTCTTCGTAGCAACAGAAGAATTTATACATTATCGCAAAAAATGTGTTACCGGTTTGTATTTATTGCTCACCTACGCTTTCCGGAGACACACTATAAACAAACATGTTAGATAATACTGCCAAAAGTCGTTAAAATCGCTTCGCATACGTCGGGCATTCCCCGCCAATAATATTTGCATACATTAATATTCAGATTTAAATGTAACCGTTTTTGGTGTAGGTTTTATATTCTGCGTTAAATCGGACATCGTCACAATGAATACTAATCCGCTTAATAGCCATATTCGTTGTATTTATAGACATATTATGTATGTATATTATGCAGTGACGGTTCGTGTTTATTAAAGGTAATAAATAACAATAATAATAAAGCTTATTTCTCAAAAAAGAAAAAAAAAGTTATCTGATTTATAGGTATACTTCTCGTTAATTCATCGCCAAGGTGCTAGACAGTCTGCTTGAGAGGCAGTTTAAGAGGCACATTAAATTACGTGACGCGCAGTCTGGTTTTAGACCCGGTTTATCTACTGAAAGTGTAATCCTGTGTCTCAAGCAGACCGTTAGGTACTACACAGACAGGAAGACACCGGTTTATAGCTGTTTCCTTGATCTGTCAAAAGCTTTTGACCTGGGTAAATTATGACATACTATGACATAAAATTACTGATGAAACAGACCTACCCACTGAATTTATATATTATATATTTAAGTATTGGTATAAAAACCAGAAAAATTATGTAAGGTGGGCAGATGCCCAGTCTGTACCATATGGTTTAGAGTGTGGAGTAAGGCAAGAGGGTTTAACGTCTCCCAGTTTGTTTAATTTATACATAGACGGGCTGATTGGTGAGCTGAGCAGGACTATGGTTGGTTGTTCTATAGATGGAACAATGATCAATAATATCAGTTACGCCGATGATATGGTGCTGCTTAGCCCATCGGTTTGTGGTCTAAGAAAATTACTGACCATCTGTGGGAAATATGCGGAGGCATGACTTGAGGTATAACGTCACCAAAAGTAAAATAATCGTGTTCAAAGTTCGCAACAATACACCCCTAACTGTTCCGCCTGTAAAGCTACTAGGAATTCCACCTCAGGTCGTCACTGAATTTAAATACCTTGGTCATGTGGTTACGGATTCTCTTACAGATGGTCAGGATATCGATGGGAGCGCAAAGCGCTGGCTGCTCGATGTAATATGCTTGCTCGCAGATTTGCAAAGTGTTCTAAACAGGTTAAACTGACTCTTTTTCGGGCTTATTGCCAGTCGTTTTACGTTTGTGGGTGAATTATACGTAGAAGGCTTACAGCGCTCTGCGCGTCCAGTATAATAACGCGCTAAGGATGTTGTTGGGACTACCTCGATTTCATAACGCTTCGGGCTTGTTTGCGGACGAAAGGCTAGATGACTTTTATGTCATCATGCGCGAACGATGTGCGTCAATGCTTCGGCGAGTCAGGGATAGTTCCAATAATATCCTGGCAACTCTGGCGGGAAAAATTGATGGGACCGTTTATACAGCACTGGGTGCGTAGACATGTACGTGCAGATGTACATGTCTTTAATTAGTTTATTTTATTTATTATTTACTACTAATACTAATAGGCTAAGGTGATACTAAAACTATATGGATCATGAGTCTGAAATTAAAAAGAAAAAATTTGTTTCTCTTTCACGGGTATTTCCAAAATATGTTAGGAAAATACCTATCAAGCATAGCATGCAAGCTAGAACTGCCTGATTACTTATTACCTATATTATTTGATTTTATTATGTTTTCTTTTTTTTATTATTAATCAAAGTACGTAGTTAACAAAATGTAAGTGTAATTCAAAATTTAATCTCTATGCCTATATTCTCAGAGATACATAGGTATGCAGGCGTCCTAACCCTTATTCTCCCATTAAACGCCATGTTTGTCTGTGTGCAGCAAGCTGAGCTGAGCACCTGGACGGCGTTCCTGCAGCGCGCCGTCGACGCCACCTACAACACCGAGATCGTCATCGACAACCTGCACAACTTGATCGGTGAGGAAACACATACATCGTCTCGATTTTTCAGACTTCTTACTTGACTTCCAGACTTTGAATAACTAATCTGCCTAGGGAGTTCAGTTAGACTGGAACGTAAATGAGTCGAATAATCTTAACTCCGGTTGTCATCAACGGTGTGTTAAAATAAAACTCATATCAAGTGATTTGTTTGAGTTTTGCAAATTCAGTGAGCCATTCCCAATAGTTGACAGATTGTTGCTTAAATATTTTTTGTGTAAAGCTGCCTTTCAAAATCCAGGTGTGAGATGCGGTATGTCTATGCTAGGTGTCAGGGACTATCATAGAATAAAATGAGGCATATAAAAGAGATTTGAAAATAAACTTCAAAGAATACTAAGTATTAGTGTCCGTAATAATATCGTCAACGCGCCGGGTATATAAAACATATTGTAAGATTGGTGTCCAAGACTTTTCTTGGAGCATTAGCAACATGTGGTGTTTGCGGTGGTTTTGTACCGTCCCGTGAGCGTCAGCGGCGCATCGACGTACGACGTGAGCAATAACGCGACACCCGCTATAAAACTCTTTTATGACGGGTATAAAATATGTCGGCGGTGCGCGCCACGGCTCGATACTCATGTGATATTATGTCCCTGTGCGTGGGCCTTTATTGCGGTGCTCCCTGCGCTTCCCGTCTCGGTAACACCGTGTTTATATCTGGCGGATGACTATGATTTCATCTCCATGTTCACGAATGACACCATGCAGGTGGTAAAGCGATGCCAAGTCGTATCGTGACGACGGACTTCGCGTATTTTAAGAGCTTTGATCAACATGATGACTGATGATACTATTAATCATAACGGCACATCATTTGCCACTAGTCAGCGTGTAATCTTCCTCCATTGTGTAATCAAAAATGGAACACGAGGGAAGAAGCGAGGTTCGTTAGCCTACAGCCGACCAAACTTCTTCTATCTTGTTTCTATTAACATAATTAGCGTAACCCTCATTTGAGATTCAGTATCCACTCAAATTAGTTTCTCTAGTATTAAATTATCGACGCAACCCGAAGGGATAACAATAAGACGTAACGATATTAGACTCTCTAAATTTCATGCCCAAACAATCGACCTTTAGCCACCGACTAGGCTAAGTTGTAAGGTAACAAGAAGAGTAGAAACTAAACGCACGAGAAACTTAGTAAATCCGATTAGCGCGGTTCCTATATCAAGAAACGAGTCGTTTTCGCTACGGACAGTTATGTTTTGACATATTTTTCAGGGTGAAGTATGTGTCCAAATTAACTGCCCGTAGGTAAAACGGCTTGTTTCTTGAATATAGGAACCAAGGTTTAGTTAGTGGTGTTTAAGCATAATGCGATTTATTTGCAGCGGAACAGCGTCGCTGTGTACGCGAGGTGTCTTCTAGCAGCGTGTTCACTTCGCTGTGTGCTGACAGTGAGGCTTGCGACAGCGCACCCAGTGCTGCACCAACCGCAGCCAGCGCTATAGTCAGCGTCAACGCCAGCGCCAGCGCCAGCACCGGCTCAGTGATGACGTCACCGCTGGACCGACGCGCCCCCTCGCTGGCATGCAGCACGCCCATCGCGCGCGACTAGCCGGCACCACCGCGCGTGCCGCGCACGCGCAGCTACTACTGCTGTCTTACGAACATTAAGCGTTGGATATAGTGCTGTTTATCTCTATCTATCATGGTTTCTTATAGTGTTAGATCTCAAATGGTCTGCTAGCTTTCTGTAGCGCGATTTAGTGGTCGCGTTAGGTTGTATGATGAGGACCTGTATTTTATTTAGTGAGTCAACAGGCTTTTGCGGGTTCGACCTTCAGGGAGAAACTGATGGATCAACTGTTAACGACGCTAAGTCATTCAGGGTTGATCTATCAGTTTTTCCAACGAGACGGATACTACCTATTACTCAGGGTGCTTTCAATGCTAACGCGGGTTGATATCAGACTAATAGTAGTTACACGTGTTAATGAATATTTAGAAATATTCATAGCTGAATCGCGCTTCAGAGAGCTATCAGTGCGTTTGGGGCTTCTTCATGCACGTCCACTATCCCACTAGTGTAACTAGATTACCCTTCGTGTTTGTGATTCTTGGTGGAAGTAATACCCGATGCCTTTAACCTAAAACTGCAGTTGCAAGAAAATAAACGTAGTTTTAGGTCGCCTGTTCGACATGATGGTGTGTAATTATCGATCTCTGTTCGGTGACGTAGTGTCGCCCGGCGGCATCGCCTGTGCGTTATTGTTGCCCGAACGCTGTATAAATAGCGATCGCTCGACTACAATGTACCGCGCGAGGCCATGGTATATTCCAAATTATATTTTTATGATTTTGTAATCAATATGGGAAATGCGCCAAAACACTCGATATTCTTACGAATATTTACTGTGTTGCGATCGGCGCTGTTCGACACTTGAGATAAGGCTCGCCGTACACTGCGTTGTAACGCCGCAAGCGTTTCCAACCTAACGTCAGGTTTCTGAAAGGCTAATTAACGACGTCAAAATCAAACTTATGTCACCTGATTTCATTCACTGTTGCTAATTCAGTAAACCAATCATAACCGTTGACATGGGTTTTACCATGTATTCAAATTTATTTGTGTTGATCTGCCTTTAAGAAATCGGGAGTTAAACGTTCAGTGTTTTATTCATGGAATGTTCGTTCACAGCAGCTTCATCGCGATGACGCTAGTGTGTGGCAACCTTTAACCAAACCGCGTCTGGTGCATGACGCTCAAAATAAAATATATATGAAGTCATTCGAACGATATAAATATGTAGTGGATCGTTCATGTAACGTGTGAGTACAAACTGTTGCTGATATCTGTGTATTACTATGTACATTTATCTAACACTGCCTTATAGTGTGTGTTCAATACTATATAACTGCCCAATGTTACATTATCTTCGATGACATTCACTGTCATCACTTATTATTACGTGTGAGTGGATTACTTGTTATACTTATATATTCTATTCGCTTTGAAAATGTACGCGTTAGGGTGGGCGGTGTAGGCTACGTATCATATTATCGATATTTAAATTGTTATTATAACTCAGATTAATGTGTGGGTGGACACTATATTAATTTATTATACAGAATGAGTTCACAAGTGACATGCGACGTGAACAGTTTAGGCGTAACGCTGATATTTGCAATTTAATTGTTGTTAGAAGATCGAGCTTGATATTTGCTTCACGGTTTTTCGTTTCGCGCTCAAAGAGTGAAACTAAAATGAGCGGCTTAAGCTCCATAAAGATCTTAAGGCAATGCAAGCCTCGAAGCAGAATGTAGTAAAGAATAGGTTTTTTTCGGAGGGGGCTATAGGTAGTTGTCGACTTTACCTTTAGTCCAATCCGCCTCTGCTGCTTAAGACCTTATAAAGTAAACATCAAGCAATCTTGGCGTTGGACAACAAAAAATAGTGATACCCACAATTACGTCTATACGTGACTATCACAAAGGTTGTATATTTCTGTAGCTAGCTATCTGTTATTTAAATAAGGTTGACTATCTTTGGTATTCGGTGCTGTGCACACACGTGTCTTAGAACCACTAGTGTTGTGCTCTCCATATCGACACTAATTACTGTAAATTAACACCAATTTTTCGCGTGCTTATTATTATTACATTAATAATATTTTAGTATTAATGCTACTGAGTTTTTAATGGTGCTGTGCAATGTGTATGTGTTATTATATTTTAATGCTAATTAACTGCCTTTTAGTTGGTCAACTGGAAGCCATGTACTCTATAAATGTTGATAAAATATACGTAAGAAATTTTGTACGTTATAGCTAGAGACGTAGAGTTGAAATTGCCTTGTATTGTATTGCCACCGAGTACATGGCTATGTCGCGTCGTATGTAGCAGTGGGCCGCGTGGTGTCAGCGGCGTGGTCGCTTTAGTTGTAGGTTTTTGAAACTTTTACATTAATCTTAGTATATAGCGAGTCTCCTGCACGCCACAGCCAGTGTTAGTACCGTCTCGTGTGAATATTCCTCAGAGAATGTCGTCTACGTGTTGTGTGCGCCCGGGAACTCGCACATTTGTACTCTCTATCTTAATCGTAGATCTGAGTAGAATAAGTTTGTCTAAACAACAAAATATTATGCTTCAATGTTACTTATATATAACACAGTATTAATAGTTAAACATTATATACAGAACATTTAATGTATTACAATATATGTCGATGTATAAACTTGTATATAAAACAAGAGTGTTGCCAAATTTTGAATAGTACATACCTATATGTATGTGAGGAGAACTCCTCACTGCCTCAGTAGCTTTATGAAATATCGATGTGTTTGTTTGGCGATATATTCATGTATTTTTATATTATAAATAAATGAAATTGTTACTATTACATTTGAAGCTTGTTCTTAGATAAAAATTATATAATAATTGTATATATTTATATTATAATATTGTCGCATTGTGATATAACAACGAAGCATATAAATGTTAACATTTACATGTTGTTGGTGGGACCTTAACTAACTTATTGTTGTCATTGACCGCTGCTGTCTTCGTCTATAGATAATTAATATTAACAATTAACGCTCGCTGTCGGACGTGACACGTCCGCGGCTACATATATTATCTGTTTATATTAAACTGTTAATAGATCCAAAAGAGAGAACTAGCATACGTTTTAAGAGTAGTTATATGTCATTTGTATTATTGTAGTTAGTCTAATATGTTTAAATTATCCGATATTCAATAGTTTGCACGCACTGTCTTGTTGTAAATTATATTGTTAAACTTAATTATACTGAAATTATTTGATATAGAGTTTTTGTTAGTAATATTTTATAACATAATCTCGTTTCGTAAAGTTTTATACAGTGCACAATTTGAATTTGAATTTGTGTAATATAAATTGTAGTATTGCTCTGAACTCTGAAAACTGCCATCTGAATTGTTACACAAAAGTGTGCGCAGGCGCAACGGTTTGCGACGTAACGACGGCACTTTATATCAATGTTGAAACTTTCAATAATTAAAAAGTGTCATAACTGTTTAACTGTGATCTTACATGCTAACTTAACATAATAGAACTTACTTTTGTAATTTGTCCCATAAATTCTTTTTATATAATACTCAGTTCTCGTTGGTAACGACTAATGGGTTGCGCCTCGCACTCCACATTCCAGACTTTCACGTATTTTGTGTATAAATTTATTGTAAAAATAAAATAAAAGTGATTATTTAAAATATAATTTTATTTGTACCTTTTATCGACATTATACATTTGATTGAAATTTTCACAATTAATACATTAGATTACAAATAAAAATATCCATTAATCAGACTCTGGTTGGCAAGCTCGCGCGGGGGCGCTCTCGCTGTAGCACGCGCGCGCGCACGCAGTTACTTAAGTGTTGCAGCTTTACGCGATGGACGCGAGGTGGCACCACACGACCATGTAACTAACCGACATTTATGCTTTTAATCACGTAATAATGGCCATAATATATGTAATTCTCATTATAAATAATAATTTGTTAGTTGGTTTCAACCATAGACAAAGATTGGGCCGATCCTCGCAAATGTGATCATTCTCGAAAAAGACAAAGCGTATGCCTGTCTTTCTTATTTCAAATATTAAAGTAAATTGATTTTATTTATCCAAAATTGTATTTCCGTTTCTACAAGCATTATGACAATGACTGACCAACATTTTTAAAAACGTTATGTTTATTTATTTATCTACTCCATGGCTGAATAGAGAACACCCAGTCCGTTTGCTATGTCTATACTTTGAATATCGAATGTCGTTAGTATCGCATGGTGGCGTCTCGGCAAAGCTGCAACAGTCCTATATGACACGTAATAACAAGCTACCCTAAAGCGGTACAAGACGAAGTGGTAACAGAAGCAAGCTGTGCCATCGTCGCAATACTGAGTTACTTCACGTAACGTACGCTACTACATAGTACTTATACTACGCTATTGGGGATAGCACCGATTGCACAACACTGGTAGCAGACTGCGACCCGCGACCATCACTACAAGTATCAGCTGGCGGATTTGAATAGTCCCTGTTAGGTCTTCACTTATTGTATAGTATAATATAGTAAGGGTTGTTATTAATATTGTTTCCAACTGCTTAGGCATAAATTACAAAGACGTAGATGCCCGGAGTAATACGATAGTCCGGTTAATACAGCGAGAGAGATAATTGGTCAACTATTGTTGGTTCAAATTAGCTTTACACACAGGATTATGTTTAAGTGCGCTGTTTACTCACTTTCAAGTAAACTGGACTTCTATAGTGTTGTCTTCTATGGTGTAGATGTATTGTACTTGTATACCGATCATGTGCGTGTTGACATATTTGCGTTGATTACTAACAGATATTACATTTTGGTAAGATTATAAGTAGACAGAACCTAATACAAAAAAAATATCGCTAGTGGCTCTGCTCGTAGCTTTAGGCCTTAATCACCATAAGCGGGTATAACTGGTAATGGATCACAGATTTAGAGTATTGCTCTAGTAATAATAATCCTATATTAATTAGGGTATGTCGAGTGGTGTGGTCGCGGGGCTGTAGATAAAGCCAGCGTTTAAACAATGTCGCGTGAAACTATATAATAGTTGCAAAACATAATCTCTTGTATAAATATTTATCACAATAACAATTGTAGAAGGAGCAGGAATGCTGTAACAAGCGACGCCTCGGGGCATTTACAATAGCATGTATTATGGCACAGACGGCGTAGAAGGCGGACTGTTTGTACGCTGGCTCGTAGATAATTTACTTATTATATTATATTCTGATCTGCGGATGAATGTCTGTACTGAATTATAAATAAAACGATGGTCGCCCTGTACATAATACTGCGGCGTCGGGCGCCTGTCGCTCGCATGCTGCGCGACGTCGCCTCGCCGTGCCATGGGACGGCGACCATAAATACTTAAAGTTACTATTTACACTCGATCATAAAATAAGGCACTAATATCGACATCCCACTCCTCGATCCTAGAGGTCACGGAACGCGTGGGACGCGGCGATAACCGCGGTTGCGACAGATGAAGTTTCGCGACTTAATACTTTACATTAAGGAAGACTGTTAGCCGGACAGCGGCTCTTCTGGAAGGACTCCTACGACTACTATGGTTATCGTTCAGGCGACGGCGGAGGGCGGCGCGGGTGCTGGCGGTGCGGGGGGCGGTGGTGGATGTGGTCTCGCTCGCGCCGGCGCCAGCACGTTGTGCGGCACGCACACGGTGCGGCCGGCGGCCTGCACGGCGACGTGGCCGCGCCGCGCCGCGCCTACCACCAGCACGGAGTCGCCGGCGCGCAGGCGCACGGCACCCGACTCGTCCGTCCACTCTGCACCCACTACCCGCTGCTGAGGATAGCCCAACTTCACGCCACCCGCTACTGTGTACGCGCGGGACGGCGGTAAGGGTGGTGGTCGCTCCTGAAACCGTTACGATTGATTTTAGACAATTCCCTAATCAGACACGGACAGCTCTATGAAAAAATATGATGTCTGTGCTCATGGGTTAGATAAACTACAAAACTTTCCTTTTATGGAAGAGGGACCGAAGGATAAAGACAAGGAATTTACCAGATCTAGTCCGAACAGTGAGCAGGTACGCTTGACGAGCGCAGGATCGCACTTGTCGGCGGGATCGGGTGGTGGCGTGCCGGCGATGGGCGCCGGGCGCGGCCGCGCCGGCTGCAGCGTGGGCGGCGCCGCGGCTGGCACGCGTGCTGCTCGGGCGCGATACCGGCGCCACGTCGACTGGATGCACTCCGCCGCGGCTTGCCGCCGCGCTCGCCTCATCCGCTCAAGGACCTGTGCACAATATGTATATAATAGTACATTATATTAGGTGATGCAAATTGTTTTGAGTATAGTGGTGCAGACCTGTCGCATGCCCTCGCTGAGGAACACGTGTCGTTTGCCGAGAGCCCAGCGCACGGCGGCAGGTGAAGCAGGTGCAGGTGGCGCGGCGGCAGCTTGCACGGCTCGCAGCACAGCGGCGCACGCTGCACCCGACTCGCGCTCGGCGCCGCGTCGCCACAACGCACGGTAGCGCCCACTGAACGCACGGAAACGCATACGGTGCGGATAACCGCTCGCCATCAGCTGCGTCGTTTCCAGAATTTGTAGCGCACGCACCTGAAAACATTATAATCACATGTTATCTTTGTAAAAAGGGTTCAAACCTGAATAATATAAATTATGTAAGAGTCGAGATTTAAGAAAACTAATCAAGGTGATAAAAACGCATTAACTGGTATGATAACACTGAGGATATTCCGTTTTACTTTCCTGACAATTAATCTATACTCTTTTAAAAGAATAGAAAACAATTCAGATTGGAACATATTGGATAGGTACCTGTCGTGCGACTGTGGCTCGTTCGAAGAGCATCGGCGTTTCGGTGGCGTTGGCTCGGAGGCATCGCACGAAGTGTGGGCGTGCGTGCACGAGTGTGCGCAGCAAATTGTCTAGCCGTGTGTGGAAGTCCTGCGTCAGCGTTGAGGCAGCCGCGGCATCCAACGCCGCCGCCACTGTCGGTGACGCACGGAACTGACCACCGGTTGGCCCCCCTTGAGCTGTCAAAGCCTGTACAATCACATAGGGTCAGTATTATTGTATATGACAATAAGAGACTAATTATTCGATGTTATGTAAAGGGACTGCTAATGCTTTCTACTAACCTTAAGTTCGGCCCCAAATAGATGAGTAGCGAAGCCGAATTCGCACGTTCTGTTATCGAATGCAGCAAGTAAATCATCAGGTACGGCATCGCGGTTGGCTTCTAGAAAGTCTGCCGCATCGTACGACACCTCGCCCGCGTAGTGACGCACTGCGAAGCGACGCGGGTGTGGTGGTCGAGCCTCTGCAAGTCTCGGGTGACCTCTGAAAACAAAGTTCAAAGTAAATTTCTGATAGAATATAAAAGGACTGGAAGTTGTAAGTCAAGCTAGAGGCAGTAAGTACCTGTGTGCCGCCTTTATCCTGGCGACGTATTGCTCAGGTGTGCCACGCGCTGCACACTCTGCGTCAAGTGCTGCCAGCAAACCGCCACGCAATGACGACACGAGATCGATACAGGGCACGTTGTCCACGTAGTCCACCTCCAGCGCGCACGACACACCCTCCTCGCGGCAGGATTCAGCCGACGACTTGAACACATGCGTGTTGTAGAAGTGCTGCATGGTCTCCGCGCACAGGTTTGCGCACAAGTGCTCCAGCCGGCTCGGAGCTGCGTCCTCGAACCCAAACATGTCTAGGATGCCGACGAATCCGTCCGTTGCGTGTCGTACTGCGTCGTTCAGCGCGGCCATCGAGCGTGCACCGGCGCGGCCTCTAGCTCCGCCGCCTCCGCTACCGCCCGCAGATGATGCGCGTCGCGATGCTGCATCTTGATTGTGGACCGACTCATTCGAATCGGATGAGAGCGTACCCAGTGTCGAGCCAAGCCGTTTCAGGGAGTTGGCACGTCGCACTATAGTCGCCACAGTGCGACAATACAACGCCTTGGCGAGCGCATCTCTTGCGGCCGCCGCGGCTGGTGGCGTGGCGGGCGCGCGTGTGGGAGCCGCACGGGTGCGAGGTGCTGCTCGTGATACTAGTCCTCGCAGCAGAGCCGGGGCTGCGACACCTAACAACGCGGCTGCAGCGGCTAGTTCCGCTTCGCTCGTGGGCTCTGCGGAGCCATCGCCACCCTCTGTGAATTGTACGTTTCCCAGGAGCAACACTGCAGCTAGCACGCGTACCACGTCCAAGAATGGTATACCGAGGATGACGAGGCATGTTTTCCACGCGTGAAACCGCGCCGCGTCTTCTGGCTCCGGTCGACGGTGGTGCGCGGATGCCAGGTACCTGTAGAGTTACAATATGCATTAGGTTTATTACTTCAACGATTGCAGATCAGGGTATCTCGATGGCAAGATTAACATACCTAAGATCTTGGGGCGAGTATCCCTCGAGGTGAAGTTGGGATCGCTCTTCGGTCGTGAGTCCCGCGAGCATTTGGTAGAAAATGTGGTAGTTGCGTTCGCCAGCTGGTGGGCGCACCACGCGCGTTTGGTCAAGGAAGTAACAGTGGATCTTGGTACGGTATAGCGCACCATCCGTCACCTGCACCTCGATGAAATGCCCCTAAGGAGTAACATAATATTTTAGTAAATTATTCATTATAATAAGAACACTGTCTATTCAAAGTAATAAATATAGAGGCATAAATCATGACGTCCAATAATATATAGCAGTTGATGACTTAGCATAAGTTATAAGAAAATTTCTTACAATTCTACTAGAATGTGTGTTAGCAGGCGTGGCTGCGGTGCCAAGCGCTCGCAGCACGGTGAAGGCGGCGGCGAGGTGCTTGAACGCATCGGTCTCGGGCCCACCGCCTGCCACGTCGAACAGTCGCCTTAGTAGGACCATCGACGCGTACGTCTTGCCCGACCCTGATACACCTGCGCGTAATAAAACATTGTCAGATAAAGCTAGGTTGATATCACCTACAGCAACTGTATGATTTAGGTATTATAACAACAAAAACAAAGCACAGACTTATCAAAACAGACACAACGTGTTAGGTTTAAACTCACAACACCAGGTGCACTTGCAGTGGCGAAGGGATGAATTGAACCAAAGCGTGTTCTGTGCAGCGTAGTTTTAATACTTAAGATTTATACAACTTTCCTTCTTTATAGTGATGTTATGTCGACTTGAAACATACCTTACACCTGTGGCTTAAAATTCATTAATTTAATTGTAGGTTGGTTTTGTGGTGCTAACCTGACAGTATGATGGCCTGCGGGTAGCCGGTGTCGGCCTGGTGTCGCACGGCGTCGTGCACGAGGCGCGCCAGCTCGGGCCGGTGCGCACGCGCCGCCGTCAGTGTCAGCGCGTTGCACGCGTCCGTGTATGGATTCACTGCCACCAGGATCGGCCCGATCATCGTCTGTAACATTATTTACAACTTAATATGTCTAGTGCATTATTTTAATCATATAAAGGAAAGGATGGAACTTATTGTATGTAATACTAAAATGTCAATTCTGAGTTCTCTACATCACTCAGCATTTAGAATATCAAAAACCAAGATATTTTTTCACAAGGACCCTTCTTGTAGTGAGAGATGGGACAGCAAGTTATGTCTGTATCGGAATATTATTTGTTTTATACCCGATATGGCCCTATATGTACATATATACATATTTTATTTTACTTGCATTATGCATGGTCGTATCTCTGTCAGAAGCATTACAAAGTTTCTTGCCAGTTCTCTTCATTGGTTCTGCGCCCTTGCTTTGCTGAACATGGCAACAGGTAAATGTAAATGTAAATTCACGTTAATAAGAGTAACTTTGACGTTCATTATTGTTACTTTATAATCTACATGAATATATATTTAGATTTTTTTATTTTTACGTCTCTTTAGTTCTCTTGGATATATATACTAACATAAAACTTGTTGTGGTAAAATCGCGCCTGAAGCGTCCGCACGACGGCATCCTCCGTGAGCGGGCCGCGCAGGTGGATCAGGTCTTCCACATCGGCGCCGGCGCCACTGGCGCTCGAAGCGCCCGTGTTTGTCTGAGCCCCGGGAGGCGGGGCTGCTGGCACACTCCGCCATCGCGTCTCTGCATATATACAACATGTCAAATTAAGCAATTTACAAAATATAAAATTTTTGCAACAATTTTCTTAATTTATTCAATGATAAAATTATAAACGAAGAATAAGCAATCCCTAGTCTTTTAATTTATTTTTTAAAGACATCTCCTCACTAGTAATAATTCCTGTGTCGCAGGGGAGTTTAAAGACATTCAAACAACGGACACAAAAAACACAACAAACAGTCTGTGCAGTTTATATTGATACTGCTTCAATGATTGTCTTTTTTCTCGTTAACCATTTATTCAATTTTTGCAACTAAGAAATTTGTTCGGGTGTATAGTCGGTTAATAGTCAGAATAATATTCAGAGCGGGCGATGAAATCTTGTCCTATTAACAACTTAATTTTATGGTGGTCGCTGAGGTTACTTAAGACAGGTGCAGGTAAGGTACCTGGCGGAGGTGGTAAAGGATGATGCGGCGCAGGAGGTGCGGGTGGCGCGGGAGGCGCAGGCGGCGGCTGCGGCTGCGCGGCGGGCGGCGGTAGCAGGTGCGGCGCGCGCGGCGGTACGGCGGGCTGCGAGCCGGCCGCGCCTGCGCCCGCGCCGCCCGCACCCCCCGCCCCGGCCGCGCCCACGTGCAGGTGGTTGCGGAGCGTCACCAGCTCCGAGCTGAGGCTCAGCAGCCGCCGCTGCAAGTGCACCGCCTCGTTGGACGATGACGCGTCTGTAACATAAACATACATCATTATAGAATTTGTTAGGATTAAATGGCCTCTACTACCACCTGGCTTGTTATGCTTCTTCTGACTTGTTGTGACCATGATTGCATTTTTATCAACTAGTAAGAATAAAGAAAAGGCAAGGAAAAATTTAATAAATTGTCTAGTTTTTAAATGCAAGATTAATTTATGCGTTCATAGATAGATGGCGCTTTAGGTTTCTAGGAAGAGCTATAATGATTATATTGAAGGCTAGAAAACTATTCGTGTTCTATTGTTGCTCTTAGTGTTTTATCGAATCCTGGACCTTTATGTGATTTGTACAAAATATTGTATGTGTTGTGAGTCAGTCTGCCATCATACTTTTATATAATACTATGTTGAAAAGCAAGCAGTGAAGCTATCCATTTGTTGAATTAACTCGTTCTAGTTTTATTTTACCTTGGAACCTACGAATTTACGACAAACACAAACGTAATTTTAGAGCTTTTGGAGCTCGTTACTTATGATGATCTTTAAAGTCTCAAAATGGTTGAGAGTACCTCTGGTTTAAGAACTTTATTCTCATAAGAATTACAATAATTCACTTACTGAGAATCCATATTTACAATAAATGAGCGTACAGAAAAATAGACGAAAGTAAAACTTTATATAAACATAAAGTGGGTGAACTTATAATTTTATGTTAAACGTATCACTGTCAACATCACCAACCAAGCAAACACGGATCTAAAGTAACAAACACAAATACAGCTAGATGTGGCTACCTTGACCAAGAACATATTTATAATTAAGAAAATTATTCCAGAGATCATGAAAAATTAGTATAAATCAGTATTAGTATAAATCGCTAATACTGAACGAAATATATTAATCTTAATAACTTATGTGTGAACGTATGAGTTTAGGAAAAAACACAATATTAAAAGGAACCAGTTTCTTTTATAGACAGACAGCTCTTCAGATTGCGAGATCTATATGCCTACTTGCCTATTTTTACATCTCATTCCGCAGAAACGAAGAGTTCTATAACGACAACGTCATTTCAATTAAACACAATAGTTTTCGACTGCAGTACATTCAACTTTGACATCTGATACCGGAGCTCAGATCCAACAGTAAAGCTGCGATGTAAGAGCCTCCCCTCCGCTTTCATATCTTCAAAACGCATACCTTCGACAAGTATAATGATGACTTTATAAATACTAGCTCTCTGTAACATCTGGGTTACAGATTACAGTTACGTGAATGGAATGTAACATGAATCATACATAATATGATATATTGTATAATTCTACACAAATATGTTATGAGAAAATAATTCGTTACTTCACGAATGCCCTAGCATTTCCACATTCTCACGGACTTTGCCGAATATAATAAAACTATAAAAGAAAAGTTATAAGTTATCTTTCGAACCGAAATATTGACGTTAACGAACGTGGAAACGAATGATCACCTGATTATATTATTATAGGTTGTGGAGGCTGTGGGGCAGGGTGCGGCGCGCGGGGCGCGGAGGTAGGGTAGAGACAACCGGTCGTCGGGGCGCGCGACACCCCAACATAACCCTTTCACTATGCTCCATAGAGTTCCAAATTGAACCGCGCGTGACGCAAGCGCAGCGTCAAAAACCTTTTTATTAGGTAGTGCGCGATCGAAGGACACCACCCCTCCCCCCGGCCCGCGGCGGGCGGGCCCGCTCGCCCCACACCCGCCGCATCTCACAATATTTAAGAGAGCTTTCGTTGATTCAAGTGAAAAAGACGGCTCGAGAAAGTTTGTTCTTGCATGATGAAAACACGGGCAGGTGCCCGTCGAGGCACGCGCATCATCCTGCACATACATAGTGAGCTTTAACATAGACAAGTTGTCTTCCTTAATAGCAATCTCAAAATAGTAATCTATTACGGCTATAATTCAGCGTATACTCTACATCTGATCTACATGTACTATGTATTTGTAAATCTGGTTGGCGTGTTTCAAGCGGTAGTTTTACGACGTACAGTTACTTACTTAAGTAACTGTTGGTCGTAGAACTACGCAATTACTCGTAAGTGTATCAGTAGGAGGCACATTTTGAGATGTGTTGTTCATATGCTTATTATATGACGATAATGACTACGTGAGAATATTACGAACTTATCAGTACATGAACACAGTAGCGCCACAGTAGGAATAAAATGTGGTGCGTCTTAGTAATGATCAGAAGAAGAAGTAAATAAAGTAACTAAACCAATATCCAAAGAGTAGTTTGTAACCCTTACGTATTTACATCGACACATGTTTATATCAAAGTTATATAGAAGCCTAGCGAACCGCTTGCACGGGTAGTACAAAACCTTAACAAAATATACGTATATTATTATGTGGTAGAATATTACCTAAACCAGAGGATCCCAGACATTTTTCTCATAGACCACTTTCAAAGTTTAGCTGGTTCCGGCGGACCTCCTGCGGCTAGATTTCTACCATATTCCAACAATATTATATATCCATTTTCGACAAGAAATGTGAAGATTAGACCTAACTATGGAAATTTGCATTGCGGTTAAGCTCCAACCACGAATTAATAGTTTCGAAAATAAAAGTGAGAATTGATTGGTTAATTAATTAATCGACTGTGCTGTGAGTGGATGTCAAAAAAGTAAAGTTGGCCAAACAAAAAGTGATTCCATCCAACTTTACTTTTTTGACATCTACTCACAGCACTAGGAACCAATCAATTCTCACTTATTTCATTTAGAAAACTCTCCATGCGGAGTGGTAAAAAGAAAAAGAAAATAGTATATTTTTTTGTGATGTATTTAGTCAAATATTTAATTATTACACTATTAATTATTATTGTTATCATATTACATTTTAATATGATAACAGTCGTAATACATAATAAAAATTAAACACTAATAACGTAACGTAACTTGTACAATGACAATCACAAAATAGTCAAAATTTTAATAGGAGGGATGTACTTGATGGATTCACAGCAAATTATTAATATTTGGCTTCAGTTTTGTTAGGAATAACCGCAAATCTCCCCGTTTTGTGATATTCAATCTGCTCCATTTTTTTGGTAAAAGGTTTGTAATGACACTTAAACTTTTTTCGATAAAATATGACGAGGGAAACGCTATCAAAAGCTTTCTCGCAATTCCCCACAGTCCAGGATATTTTCCGGGTATTTCTTCCTGCAGCCAAAATGATTGATACCCTCTTTTAAATTTCACCTTCAGCTCCTCGCTAGTGCTAAGCTCGAGTAGCTCCTCTTGTAATATCAAATTCTCCACTTCCGTTTTATCAAATGGATTTATGATCCTATGGTATTTTCATCGGTGGTATTTTCGTCGTCAGAATATCTTCAAATCTGATTTTAAAGTCATTATGCAGGGCAATTAAATGTTGAACGTATGTCTGAAGATCCTCATCAAGGCATTCTACCTGTGGCAAGTTTGAAAACTGGGTAAATTCGCACCGACTAATATTTTGCTATATAAATTTCAATTTTCCAAGAAAAGCTGAAATTACACCCTTTGTTTTTATTCAATTGAGGCTGTCCCCTTCTAATTGTTAGTTAATGTCGTTAAATTTTTTGAACAAGTCTGGCAAATACGCGATGTCTGCTTTCAAATTGATCAGGTTTCCTTTTAATCTGGAACTTAATTTCCAGAAACTCTAAAACTGATTAAAAAAGTAAGTAAAATCTTGTTAAACATGCACCTTTCGACAACCAGCGTACTTCAGTATATAAGAGCAATTGTTGGAAGTCATCATTATTTTCATCGCACAATTGTGCAAAAAATGCGTATTCAACGTATTGCTTCTTATTTTGTTAACTGCATTAATCACAAATTGAAGCGATTGGTGCAATCTATCACTCAAATTTTTCGCTACTAGGTGTTGTTGGTGGATGACACAGTGAATTGCAGTAACCTCTAGTATAATTCTTTTAAGATGGCTTATAAACTCACGATATCGCCCGACCATGGCAGGAACTCTATCTGTTGCTACCGAAATAAAGCTTGTAAATGGAATCGATATTTCCTTAAAAAATCACTCAGGACAATTAATATTGATTCACCTTTAGTGTCCGTCTCCAAAGTTTTCGCGAATAGTAGCTCTTCATGATTTTCTTCGTCCATAACAAATCGAACATATGCCAATAATAATGCTTCATTACCAGGTAAAGTTGTTTCGTCCAATTGAATAGAAAAATGAATTGTTTGCAGATAATTACACAAGAAACTTTCAATATTAGAGCTCATTTCATCAATACGTCTTTGTACAGTGTTGTTACTCAAAGGAATTCTTTTGAGTATGTCATATGGAGATTTTTGCAGAACAGTTTCTAAAACCTCTTCAACAGCGGGTAACATGAACTGTTCTCCAATGGTGTGAGGTTTTCCAGATTTTGCTATAAGTAATGAGATATTGTAAGATGCCCAATTGCAAGCCATCATCGTTACTTTCAGATGTTAAAGCGAACATACTGTACACGGTGAGCCACTTTTCATATTTTTCCTTCAATGCTTGAAAATATTTCAAATGTTTACCTATTTTACCAGGATGACACCTTCTAAGATGATCTTCGAGCTTTGATGGTTTCATAGAGTCATTGCTCAAAACTTTGTTGCATAAAAGGTTATCGCTTGTC
Organism: Catocala fraxini; assembly: GCA_930367265.1. Lineage (NCBI taxonomy): Eukaryota > Metazoa > Arthropoda > Insecta > Lepidoptera > Erebidae > Catocala > Catocala fraxini. The sequence continues at coordinate 19,082,609 of OV884039.1, read as the reverse complement.
TGCCTTTGATGCAAGAAAACCAAATTTTAAATAATCAACACTATACTGTCAACATTTCTTCTTAGATTCAGCCATGTTCCGTATCAGTTACCTAACGGTAAATAAAAAAAACTGTTTTAGTAATCATAGGGCGATCTTAACCAACAAGATATGGCTATTTTAACAGAATAGGATTATCTAATTAATGATTGCAATGAAATAAACAAAATACCAACCGCAAACTGATTCTAATTATTAAAATCAATAAATCACTTAATAAAACTCTATTATGGATCTTAATCCATAACGGAGATTTATGAATACAGCTGAACCGATTTTAATGTAATGTAAAACATTTTTTCATAAATATAATTTGAGATATTTCTGTAAATTCGATAGAAAATACTTTCAAATTAAATTTGGATATCAAAACTCCGCGTTTATTATAATAATATTATTATTTACTTATTTATTACTTTGATGCATGTTACGGGTACGTAAAGACACGTACCTACAATTTATGAAAATATATTTAATTAAGTCATTTAGCATTAGGAACCTGAAATATTTACAATCATGCAGGTCAATCATAATATATCTCTCCTATATTGAACCACCACACAGTCGGGTAAAACAAAAATACTAATAAAGTAGGGACAAAAAGTTCAACCTTTCTCGGTTTTTCTGTTCTTTTATGGAAGTATCTAATAATGACTCTGTTCAGTATATAATTTTTAATACGTACCTACCACACGCATACATTACAAACATACTTACTACAACATAAAATAATAGTATGCATAACAAATAGGCAGGTAAATACTTACTTTTCTGACACTGGCAAACACTAACATCGATTCACTTTACATTACTTTTCTTCCGGAAACAAATGAGTAACGTTTATCCTTGGCATTCGTATTTATATTGGTGAAGAATCAAACAAGTTCATGCAAGATTGCAAGCACACACATCACAAGTCGTATTTCGTCACTTTGCACGTCTGAACAAGCATTGTGGACGGCGGCGGCGGCAACGGCAGCGGCGGCGCTTTGCAAGTCTCGACACGTTGTTCTGAATATGGCATATGCAAGTTTTTACAACAGTCGCTGAGCTTCTTAAAATATTATCTGCCTACATTGATAGGTGAAGTCAAGCCAACATTTTAGTTCTTCACTATCGAAAGCAAATAAATTTTCGTGGACTCCGGCTTACGAATTGTGAACCCCCATTTTTTTGTCACGCCAACGTAGATCCCCGTAGGGTCTTCCGTGGACCCCTGAGGGTTCACCTGGCCCACTTTGGGAACTATGGATCTAAACCTTTCAGTAGAATTCCGTGCAGTAGTTTTTGAGTTTATCGCGAACAGACAAACAGACATACAGACGCGCCGGGGGACTTTGTTTTATAATTATATAGAAATATAGAAGATTTCCTAGTTAGACAAGATACCTCAGCAGCTATACGAGTTGAACACGGCTAAATTACCGCTATCGCTAGCCGGTGAGCACTGAGCAGGCTGTCGTACCGCCGTACCACCGCATAGGTAGCGATGCTTGGGCAGTCATCAACAACACGAAAACCGGAAAAACCGCCGAAAATATGAAACAACTTTCGAGTCGATGAACCGGAAAACAACAAAGTATATTTGTATGAAGCGCGAAAAATAAACAACGATCTGTAAGTAGGTAGATCAAGATTTAGTCAAACATTTGACATAACTATATTTCGTCAGCTATTTTTATAGCGACGACCAGTCTATAGCATACAGTTCCAGTATGTAAATTCTGTAAAAAAACACTCCAACTGATCTACATGCTCTACCCAAGCAATGAAATGAACCCAGAAATTACAAGAAATAGTAGCGCGCGCATTTTTGTTTACGGAACTGGACAGTAAATGATTTATAAGAAGGTCTTGTAAATGCGTTCCATGTAGCAAAAAAAAAAAAAGAGGTTTTACTTCTTTTTTCTGGCGGATATGTACCAGTATGTGTTCTACATGGAATTATTCGGGAGATGAATGGCAGCTTCCGTCCGCGTACAAGTTTTTCAACTAACTATGAAGAATGATCAGCTTTAATCAACTTTCTGAGTACGGTGAGGTTGTCGGGCCTAGGTATTTATAGGCATTTGTCAATGCTTTGCCGAGTAGATAACTTGATTCCAATCAAACATTTCTCGAAAATTTGGTTGTAACTTTTAATGTATGTATTTAAGCTCTTGTTTTGCTTGTTAGAGTGATTCCACTTCACCTAATGGTTTGCAGTTAGTTGGGCCCAACATAATTTGTTTTCAATCAATTCAGAATGATGATACCACTTGTATATCATGTGGATAACGGTTTAGGTGCATATTAATATACACCTCTTTACTGTTACTTTACAATTTATAAACAAACTAGCCGCATAGCTGTTTCGTGGCAACTTTTACGTCTCTAACTTCAAAGTAGATTTACTTCGTATACAAACTTGCATACTTTATTTGACTTTGGGGATGAATTTTCGTCGTTGTGCTAACCTTAAATGTATAAGCTTAGGAAATCACTGGTTTAGGTTGTCAGCTGTGTGTCTCTCAGACAGTCACTGTTAGAAGAACGTAACTATTAATTTATTCCTAAAAAGAAATTGTTTGAATTTGTCAATTTTATGGTGACTTTAATGATAATGTAGGTCCACTTCAGATGTGTAATATTAATACATATATACTATAATATAACTGTAAAGCAGCTGGCTGTGTAGCAAATATAAAAAAATATTCTCGAACAAGCTAATTCAGGCTTCCTGAATCCAAAATTTTCCTTTTCTTTATGTTGTTCAAGCTTTTTCAAGCTTCACGTAGAAATCACAATGCACTTTTTATGTGGTATTAACTTTAAGGACCTAGGGTTCAATTTCAATATAAGCTAGATTTCACCTAGTTAAAAAAATGATGTTAATAATTAACAATGTTACATTGATAATGTCGTACAATATTTATCACGTCGTTGGTAAAATTTTTACTTAAACATCACTTTGACGAATGTCAACATACAAACATCATGGAGATGATTTTAACATACATATGTACAAACTTTACGAAGTTTATATTAACATATTGCAATGTTAATATTTAACTTCGATTCCCACCTGATAATGCAGGATGGTATTCCAGGGCTAAGATAATGCAGGCCGAATTTCGGTCACATTTAACGGAGACTAGCGATCAACGCAGGGCTTGAGCACTCTATATTCTTTAACTCTTATGATCCAATGGAATGGCAATATGACACGACCGGAGAGATATCTGGCGTAGGTGTTCAACATCGACATTTTCTTAATGGTGAGGTAATATTGAGGATTTCTTGACATTAAACCCACCACGCCATCGAGGCAGTCACTATTGACATCGAGGCGTATCGTCAATTAATTATTTATAAGTATTCTTATTTGGGGTTTCGTATCAAAATGGTAAAAAAGATGAAGGAATCCTTATGGTGCGACTGTCTCCGTCCATCCGTGCATCTGCCACAGCTTCATATCAGAAACTATTAAGCTAGTGACTTGGTATTTGAAAGTTGACAGTTTAACCAAAGGTATACTGACGGCTTATGCCGTAGACCTTGCCAACCAACAACGCTGCCAACGAACGTGTGGGGGCCTTCGATTCGCACGAATGCGTCCATATTCACAATTTTTAACCAAAGGTGTTAAAAAACCATCATTGTCTGATGTCACTGATAGTTTCTTAACACGTTTGGTTTACATAATACTGTCTCATATTCACGCGAATGTTGGATATTAAACTAAACTAGTCTATACGAATTCTATCACGGTTTATTTACAAAAAAACGCAACGTTTTTAATATACCTCTGGTTCCCGTGCTAATAGTGTTATCTAAAGGTGCACTGAAAATCCTATGCACCACAGGAATACAATAAAAGGCTATTTAGGAATGCTTTTCGGTAGAGAAGAAATTCCTCAGTGGCTTGAGTGAGTGACATGTATATCTTTCCTATACATAAATATAACAGCTACGATTATTACGACAACGTCGTCAATATAACATGTTAACACCACCATCATATTGTTACGTGCTGGGTTCGACGGATAAGAATATAAACAATATTACCGACTAAAACACGTTTTATTCAAACACACAATTAAATTTAAAACACAACACTACAACACTATACCACACTTTTTCACTGTACTGCTTCAAACTCCGTAGTATTTCCGCTTCCGTTCGCTTCGATGAACACTTGACCGCTTACGATTGTAAACTGACTCGGCGGTGCGCGTGCGCCCTATTTATACGCGGGTAAAGCGTTTCTAGAGCTTTCTAGCAACGCCATACCCGGTATGTAAACAGTACGATGTTTCGAGAAAGTACCAGCGTTATCTTTACGATTCTCGTACGCATACCTACTACGTAGTTCCGTAAGATGTCAATAGATGGCGGTGTAAATTATTAGACGGAACTGTCGAGTCTTTCCCACAATGCCGAGAGATGTCACTGGGCGTAACAATATTAATCATTCACCTTCACCTGGATTCCTATTAGCTTTAGACAGTTCAGTGGACAGTTCTTAAGCTAACGCTACCGCTGCTTCTTTTCCGTTTGTTAATTATTAGCTATAAATTCTTAAAAAAAATATTTAAACTGAGGTAAAGCCTGTTTGAAGGAACCCTTGTATCACTTTAGGAATAATATTAAACCAAAGATACGAGTTGTTATTTTAAATTTAGATTTAAACGTAGGTCAAGCAAGCAGAGAGCAAGGCAGGTAAACAAAAAACGCAGAGGCGCGCCTTTGCTTAGTTCCTATACAAGTGAGTGATTCCTGTACTCGACTAGTTTGTTATGTGATACGGTGCGCGATTCAATTTCATAGTCCGCTGCTGCGCAAAAAACCATGTTGTGGTATGTACGTCGACGTGCATGGTGCGCGGTGCTTGGAGCGCAGTGCGCGTGCGCGGCATGCGCCTGAGCACCTAGAGCTTTTACTTTCTGCGCGAGTGACACGCGTCGCGTCAGGAATGTTAATACGATAAGCACTCCTGCAGACCACTGACAGATCTTTGCACATCGTTCATACATCTGCATTATGATTTGACATCAAACCTTGTAATTAAATGCAGTATTAAACTGACTGCACAGATGGACGTCTCGTTGCTTACCTAGTCAATGCCATTGCGATTCCTATAGAAAACTAAAGAGTAATAAATAGCTCTGAGTTTGAGTGATAATTATTGTGTCCGGTACTTCAACATCCAAAAATTGTTCGCGGCGTAGGTAATATCTCTAGTGTGGGAGGAACATTTTTAATAACCAGAACACAACAAAAACACGCGTACAAACTTTAGGTACCTATTGAGCACAAATTCTAATATCATGTGCGTGCATTCAACTTGTTATTGTACCTCCTACTCAGGTAAAACCTTTTGGCCGTTGATAAAAACAGCAAGGGTGGCAATGTGACAGGTAATTGCCGCATGTATCCTTTGAATCCTAAAAAAAAAAACTGAAAATATCCTCAGATGTCTGATTCACCGTGGGAATGTTGAGTGAATAAATGATCGATGCTGAGTCAGCGCACAAAAAACGTGTGCTCTGCGTGATTGCCTCGCGCCGCGCTGTCAGCCGCTGCGCATGCACACAGCGCGCTCCACATATGATAATATTCGCAAATGATGCGGAACATTCGGACAAATTGAACACGTCACGGTTTGCACATCAACGAACACCTACTGACTGTGACTTTACTACCCACAACATTGCTTTAAGTGTACCATAAACTTTTATATTATTTGTGCAGTTTGTGTTAAATCGTTTATGTTGTTAATTCCAAACAAAATATATGTATATTCTCACTTAAGACAAACTTTTCAATAGTCAGATAGCTTACCTAAGGAATAAATATTTCAGATATCCTATCTGAGCTGTCAAAACGCTAAATTTAGCTCTTAGTTCAGGCAAATTTAGCATTTCGACGTTCATGCATAGAAGCTCTGCCAAAATAATCGCTTATATAAGTTATCTGATTCATTATTTATTAAAGAATCGTCATCGATTTTGCAACTATTACAACTAAGTGAGAATTAAAAGTATAAAATCTACCTATTCCTCAGGTAAGCTTATAGTGATAGAAAATCGATTCTTAAGACAAATGGACCACGTAAATACCTTATCAAAAATGTTGTTCAAATTACATGTTGTTAAATCGTAGGCGCCCCGAGAGAAATATTAATAAGTAGGTAATAACCGACGCGGCATTCCTAAGTTCCTTGTAAACCGGTTTCCAGTTGAGGCTGGCGATACTGCTGTTGAGAATTGTGCACAAAAAGGTTCATCAAGTGGCTCATGTGTTGGACAAACCATTAATCGTCAATCGTCACCGTGCGGGAAGATAACGCGCTGTGTCTATTGCAAAAACGCACATAGGACGTATGAACACGCGCCGTAGAAACAGCGTGGCCGATGATGCTAGGGTTGTGGCAGTATTGCTATAACTCCCTTGAGCTAGAATATACGGTGCGTTAATATATTTTGCAAGGTGTGGTATTTAAACAGTGAAGGACAAATAGCGTCTTATTTTCAGATGATTGTATGTAAGATTTCTTGTTTAGAAATTTTAATAGTAGCTCGGTGCATGGAATTTGGCGAGATTGCAGATAGATTCCCCTGCCTTGGAAAGTATGTAAAGTCCTGCGCCTAGGTTATGTCGGATTGCCGTCAAATTGTACTGTAAGAGTGAGGGGATAGAAAGGGCACTTGTGGTGCACACACCTCACTTGTCCATTACAATATTTCCTGCGTAGATAGCCAGCCTTCGTTAAGGCGTTTGGTTATGGTAACTATAACCAAAAAAAATTCACAAACACATTCGACTAAACGCAAAACACCAGACCTTCTAATATTTTTGGCCAAAAAACATCGACATCGAAATGTCTACTCGTCACTGGCAATAATTGTTAATAATAATAAAGTTCGGTAACACGTGAACATTCTTTTAGGTATGCATCGCTTTTCAAATCGAATATCTCAAAGGTTACATCAGCAATATACGTTACATAAATATCCAATTGAAGTCGATGACTTTGTAAGAAACGATATGTATTTATATCACACCTATGAACCTACTGGTATGATACTGTGTATATTTAGTTGGTAAGCGTCATCCCTGTTGGGAATTATAAGTGCGCTATCACCGCGGCAAGACGGTGGGATCCGGTGGCACGCGCACTCGGGAATGTGTCTCGGAATACATTCTTACACTTTCCACACTATTAAGTTAATGGTTGAATCTCACATACGTTCACTCAATCATAAGCTCTCTAGAGAGTACTGTAGAGATATATAATGTATTTGCTTGTGCATGCAAGAAACTTGAAAGTTTAACATGAGCTTCAAACTGTAGATTCAGACTGTACAACTTATCTCGCAGCTGGATGCAACATTGCTTAAACATGAAGACCAGTCTGATTTACACGGAAGTTAGTAATGCCCTTTACATTAAATTGAGCTTGTGTTATAGACAACTGGTGTTATGAAAGCGCGCTGTGCGTCGGTCGTACCGCCACCGTCAACGGCGACGGTAGAAAGTTCCTCCGAACAAAGGAATCCTAAATCGATGAGAACGAGCAGCACCGCATGAACTGACTCACAAACTCGTTTACTTATTGTTCGCTTCACCGATATGCTGAAACCAATTTGCGTTTTATCTACAATGTTCTTATTATATTTGTGAGGATTTTTTGTTTGTAATTTTCTGTACCGCTGTTCAATATGCAACAGACATCTGAGGTAATAACGACTGTGTTTTCCTTATCCGAGCAACGTTTTTATTCTTATTCTGAGCCATGGGAATATCGGCAGAGGGCCTAAAACATCACTTACTGTTCCAGTGTCTACATTTACACTGTTTCTTAGATTTGACTTAATACCATTTGATTTGTTTGCTTGTCTTAAATTAATCTATATTATTCCAAGTGGAAAAGTCCAATTTAATGATATTATTATATACATTTTATTGTGTGGATGGTGCAATGGTTTAAATAGTCAGAGGATTGTAACTCAGATTCCACGGGAATTAAATTTATGTTCTCTACAATCTACAAATCAACATAGTTGTACCGAGTCTGAATGTTCTTCGTGTCCTTTGTTTCAATGTTTCTTAAGTTCTCCGCGACAAATTATTTATTCGTAAGTAGTGACTTGTCTTTGAAATGGTATTTTAATCACCAATGATGAATGGAATGACGAAAGATTTTACCACTGTGCTAGCAACAACTAATAGCGTGTGTACTGAGTTTTCTTCACTGTCTGCTCTTATTCTTCCTAGCAGTATTAAAACTCTGGTTCTAGTCTAGTGAAAGTCAGTAATTTTCAGAGCTACTGGCATTTCATGTTTTTATTGTTCAATATTTATAAAGCTCCACACGACAAGGGATTATTCCTACTGGTTTAATGCTTACTAATATTATAAATGCGTAAATGGATTATTTCTCCTTACTTCACTTAGTAACGGGAAAACGTATCGACATGATGATAGTCACAAAGAGATAGTTAATGGCTAAGCAATTTACTAAAGCGATGGATTAACAAAATAATTAAGAAGATGAGCGAAATTAGGCAACTTATATCCAGGTAAAATACATGGTTTTAATGCGGCAGATTTAATTTTCGTGCCTAAAACCACGAGTAAAATCTAATTTGAAATAATATAAACATAAATTGTTAAGTACATTGGATTTTAAGATGTGTGTACGCGTAAAAAGGAATGGGAGTCAAACACATTACTAAACAAGACACTAATTTAAATGATTTGAAAAGTCTAATTCAAAACAACTAATTTAATGATGAAGACCTTTAAATAAATATATAAAATACCTTTATCTATACTATACATACTGTAACTGGTCGATGTTAGTATATAGGAGATATTTAAGTAAAATTGATAACAGCTGACTTTATAAAAGAGAGAGAAGGGAGTTTATAAAAGCTATAAAAGCCAATCAATAATTTTTTGAAGTCTGTCTATATGTTAGTCGCGCATCAAACAAAAGATTTTGCTCGAAATTGAAACGGCTCTCGCAGTTGTGTTGATGGAGGTCTAACTTAAAATTTGGTGCATGTTTCATCTTAAGACGCCGCCTAGAATCCGTATATTCAAAAATAATTATATAGATAGGTACCTACTTCCAAATTCCAGGCGTTCGAAGTCGCGGGCAATTGTTAGTTTAAAAATAAATTTGTAAATATTTCTTGGACACGTCAATGAACGTATAAATTATTAATATATTAATATAATAAAATAAAGAACGGAGAATTAGCATTTAAAAGCTAGTTTGAGGTGTAGAGTTCTCATGAGAAGAATCTGGCAAGAATCCCATGGCCATTCTTTTCACGTGATGTGAAAACTTATCTAGTAGGGACACGTTACGGCATTTAAACATGACCTCACTACTTTGTCACACGATGTATAATAGTTGTTATATTATTACGTAATGTAGAAGAAGAGAAGTCGTCAACATTTTACGTATGGTATGGTTTGGTAAACCTCTTTGATACAGTTTGTTAAGGAGGCAATCCTTGGATTGCCAACCTAATGATTGCAATAGAAAAATGTTAATGATACCGAGCTTCTCTGTTGTTCATCTTTTCTGAGTCACGTCATGAGCTCGTAAATGTTATCTGCCTATATCTGCAATCTTTGGGTTGGCAATACGATCGACTTTTTACAATTAGTCTTTAAGAGGTATCTAGTACTTAACTTGTACATTTTCATGTCACTCATTATACTTATTGAGAACTAACTCCACAGTGGGTAAATATTGTTCAAATATATGCATAAGTATGTATATAATTTTTAGTTAGTAAGAGCTTTGTTGATCGTGGGTGTATGTACGAGTATATAGTAGCTGTCGTACATGGTCATTTATATTCATTATTGCTCAACCCAAGCATGACAATTGACGTGACAATTTAAAGCCTTCCTTCCACTTACCTAGCTATGGCGGATTTAAATGCGTAAAATTGGCTTACTAGAGTTTACGTGAAGCTTAGACATACAAACATACATACAAGCACACGGACATATAGACAAAAATAAATTATACTATATTTTCATCTTCGGTAATCAGTAAGAATCGCCCATACTTAGAGCAACCTGTGCCGATTTGGCCAACGAATGTTATAGGCTACTTTAAGATACGAATGAAATAAGCGACGCAGATCATTTTACGCGTGGGAAAGCACGAGCGCAGCTGGCAAGGTAATAAATCAATTCAACTAATGTTTTCTATGTAATTAAACCCTAGTGGCTATTATTAATTTTTCGTCTTTGAATAAACAGAATTAAAATACAACTTTTGGTAGGTTTATTCTATTTTATCTTAGTTTTAGATGTTAAAAATGACAAACATGAATTTTTTAAATATTATATATTAAAAAAAATTATTCGCATTTTCAAGACCTATTTACTTATTAGCAGCACGATATGATAAACACGAATACACTATGTAATGATAATACAAGTTATGAAATGTATATTCCTTAGTATAGGAAAATAAATTATTAAAATAATATTAGTGGTAGAACGCAGCAATTATATCAACATAATATATATTTAAATATGTACCTCATACAAAATTGAATTCTCAACGCGAACGCCATTAAAGAAACTAATTAATCAACATCATATAATAGAGATGTCTAGCTTTTTTCTAAGTAAAACTCAACCGTGTGAGATGAAACATGCTAAAGTTGGAGTAGCTGCTAAAACATAAGTATAAGTTTCAAAACCTATCCCGACAACATGAATAAAAAAGATTTTCATCCTACATAATACGATTTATCCTAGATTTATTATATTATAAGATTTAATATTAAGCTTAAGCTTAAGTAGTAGTAAAATCTATTTAAATGCCATTCTTTCGACCTCTACAATTTTACTATAGTAGTTATTATAATACAAAATAAGTTTGCTTGTTTAATTACCGATTATCATGGCAATATAATTTTTGGGTCAGCCAAAGTATTATTAGGACAGCCTTTCAGGATTTGTCACTAGCAGTACGGAGTCTGGCAATGTGCTCGGTGAAGGTGGTAGACTTATACGGCATCGAAATATGGATGTTGGTCACAGAAGGCAGCAGTATGGGTGTTATGGTATAAGACAGCAATGTACTGCAGTGACCTGCTAAAGACTACCTACGTAAGACGATCATTTGTATACTACCAAGATGGACCAACAAACACACGGCTCTGATAGTAAGCAGTTACCCTGGCCTATAATTGCTTGCATTGGATAACACTCGAGCATTGTCGACCCGAAATATCCTAGAAAATGTAAGAAGAGTATAATACATATAATGGGAAAAGTTTGTATGCGACCCTCCTTTAGAGTTTGCCACCAGTCGAAACATAGTAACACAAACTAGTCTGTTCTTCAATGATGATACATCCCGGAGCGAGCTGGCTCGTTCGTACCGTCACCAATAATTGGTCTCTTCAATTTAATAAAATAGCATTAGAAAAGTACTTCTAATGCCATTCTATGATACCTACATACCATTAATTAATAAAGTATATAATCATAGCAACTAGAAGTACAGTAACATGTCCTTGATAAGTTTATATCGAATGTAAAACCAACGGTTAAATTACGAGCCGCCATTCCACACGATAGGCGACGCGCCCATAACATTTCTACCTAACGCGTTGAACTCTTTTGTTAGCGCAGTGCTAAGCTGACGTAGAGCCAGCGTTTAAATGCACTAGAGGTCCACGGTTATATCCAAAATTATATAAATGTATAATTGTGAAATTTTAAATTTGATTGGCCACTAATTCGTAATTGTTTTTAGGAGTTATATAATGTTATTTAGAAAAAGAATTCGGTCGGACTGTTGGTTGCGGCAGGACGTAGTGTTTATGGCTTAACCGCCATCAGATTCAAAACCAGCTGGGCAAGACCGCAAACCATGTTTTTTTAGATTATAATCATTGATGTTTTATTTCGTGTTAATCAAGACGCGATATTTAGTAGGTAAATAACTGCCACCCCGCGCAAGTGCTATGCCTATTATGTCATGTTTTAAGTTACAGTCGAATAACAGCAATTAATATTCAATTGTAATCGAATAAAAATCAATCAAATAACTCAAGTCTTTAAGCTGTAAGCTTTAAGTACGTGTCTTAGATGTATGTGATGCGTTTAATGCATGTGTTCTTAATGGTGTTTCTTTATGCTTTGTAATATAGTGAGAATTCCATCCGAGTAGACAAGATTAGCCACAGTGTGTAGTGTAGTGCGGCAAAAACTAAGCGTTAGTGCGCGTGCGCGGCCGCCGCGGATAATTGCACCGGATGCCGATCACATAGCTCCGCACTGTACACACACCACACGCCGGCTCTATCACTTTTTATACGAGTTATGTGTGGAGTTGGAGCCGCCGTAACGGGACCGGGCGGCGGTTACAAGGTGACGCACCTGACGGGCCCGCGCCGCGCAGCCTCCGAGGCCCGGCCTCTAGCACCGCCACAACGAAATCTCGATATTAAAAACTTGATTGTTTCGATACATTGAATGATCCCGACTCGCTTCGGCTGACCGCGGTTGCTGTGGCGGTGGCGGACGCTCGTTGGCATTCAAAAGGTCGTCCGGCTGCTTCCTTCACACGCGCGTATGTTAATGAGTGTATTTAAAATACAGGTGCACGATCTCACCAGATAACCGCTGCATGAGGTAGTACGTTCTGTGTGAGGCATACCACGGACTCTACACATACTATACTACAAAGTTTAATACGACAGCTATGTATAATCCCTGTTTCGCAGAGGGCCTTGCAAATACGGTAGAATACAAAACATTCATGAAAGAATTACTAAAATCTAGTTAATACCAACAACACCTAGATTTGAAACTACTATTTGTAGATGACATAAATTGTACTCGCGCTATGTGGAAATAGAACAACACAGAACGTTGGTGGGGTGACCATTTAACCATTACGTCATCTTATAGCAATATAGTAGTGTACTAATTGCATTTAAATAGAAAATGTATCCATGGAAGTGATACTCAGTATATGTATTACATCAGAACTAACGAAGCAGCACGGCTGCGCACGCGCACCACAAGAAAATGTAAGTGAAAATTACACCAAGCGTAGCGGCGCCGAGCTGGCGACAAATTGTACTTAATTATAAACAAACATACACTCATTTAAATATATTTAACGGTTAGTTACGTCACAACTATGTTGTGGTTAAGAAAGTTAGACTATTTTAATTAAATTGCAATGTAATGTTTCTCACACTCTCGCTTATCTGTTTTATCATTATTTGGGAAAAATTAAAAGACTTTTCATCTTGCTTGTCATCGGATCTTTGTTTCTCTGACCGTTATTTCAATATTTCTCATGCCCGTCATTCATTTTTATTTCTATAAAATATTAGTCTCTATGAAGGGGCTTAAAAATAATTATTTGCATTTTAAGCCAGACTGTCTATCTACTGTCGATTTATTAATGTTTAAGTTATGCTTGTGAACAAATAGTTTACATTTGGTAAATACATTATAACCCCTAAAATCAAAATTAGTATACGCGCTGATCAAATACAGTAAATGATGGTCCACAACAGCCTGAAACAAGTTCACTTATTTCTGCGTTGGAGGTTTCACCGAAAGAGGGTATGACAGATAAATTGAAGGGACATGGATCCTTCAATGTATCTGTCATACGTCGTCGTCCCAGTGTACAAAACATATGACGACACATCCTGCTGGAAGCACCAGGTGCAATACGAAATACTTGATCGTTTTATTGATTATTAAAGTTAATAAGTGGAAGATATTCAGTATTGATCTTTCTTTGGCTAAATTTTTACATTAGATTTGCTACAAACATTTTAAGTTAACAATATCTGATATTAGCGAACAGATCTCTGGGATCTATTAACTAGTTCTTGTACCTATGCTTGTACGCTCTATATTCGTTGTCATACAGCACAAAGCTACACAAAGCTTTCAAGTTTCAGCACGATTTGCCTCCCCTGCACCCCCCTACGTGCCCCCTCCCCGCGTATCTATGACGTGCCGTTAGCCGCAGCTGCGGCCGCACTCGCTCTACAGATGCAGGTTTGCATAACACTTAGACTCGTTTGACGCATTGTTTAAGGTGAATGTTTAATGTCTTTAATATTCCCTGCATCAAAGAAGGAAAAAAGAAGTAACTGCATATTGCTGCTTGGAACATATAATTGTTGGGCTATTCCTGGATGTAGAACTCTAGTGTATAATAATGGGCACACTTCGCAAGTGTGATCTGACCGTTTTCAACAGTGCAGCGATTATAAGGCGGTCGCTGGTTGAATATGTAGGAGTGATATGGTAATATGGTCGTGAGTGTGGTCACGAAGCTGCACTAACTGGTACGCGTGTATTGTAATTACAGATGATGAAGGCATCGACGCGCACCTGCATACAACGCACACACCACTTACTGACGAACGATGGCTCAACAAACGCCTGTAAAGAACATTTTTCGTTTGGTTGGTTTATATTTTCGTCAAGTTTTAATAAAGTTTAAATGGTTTACGGCATTTCAAAATAGTTTCCTGGTTGACCTGCTAGGTAAGGAGATATAGAAGATAGGTTTATATTTGGTAGATTTTAGTCGGAACAGATAAAATCAGATAGTGTCCGGGGAAGTCCAAGAAAAGATTACGTATATCCAATGGAAACTATAACTATGGAATACATGCTGTTAAACAAGAGCTTTCAGAAGGCATAATATGTCTGACATTGTTTTAAAATGCCATCCATTTGTCTTATAAAAAAACGAGTAAACAAAAGGCAGATTATCTATCAGCGCCATTTTGGAAGATGGAACAATTTTGGAGTTTTATGAAAGTCTCAAGAAAAAGCGTTATGCGGTACGTAAACTGCATTAAGATATGATGGTACTCAAAGTATTTATGATAGAGGCCGAGAGCATGACATCACCTTAAGGCAGGAGGGCTGCGCGGGGTCTTGACGAGGGTGGTGTCCGCGATAACAATGCGTCGAGAAGCAGGTAACGGCGCGGTGCCCTGACCAAAATGCACGTTAACGTTAAAGCCACCTATCGAGGTGTTCTATTGCTTATCAAGATTTTCTATACAGAGAGTTGCTCAGTTTAGAGATATGAAGATTGAATTCCAAATGGTAAATCCTAAGTAAACCATATAAATTTTTGGTTAAATATTATGGTTAAAATTTTCAAATGTTCGATCCGAAAAAACTATACTTATATAAGAAGTGTTACAGGCAAATGAGAAAATTAAGCACCGCCATGCTCCTTGGGCCGGATCCTCTAAGAGCTTACGAGCCATTCAACACATATACAGACAGACACACACACACATACACACGCGCGCACGCACACAAAGTAGGTACTATGTGGAGCTTTCGAGCGCCGAACACGACACAAAAAGTAATAATCATCACAGCGGAGCGGGCGGCGAGCGTGCGCGCGGCGCGGGCGCAGGGCTCGCAGGGTGAGGGGGGCGCGCGCTCACCTTGTAGCTTCTTCTCCGTCTCCCAGAACTTTTGCAGCTCGGTGAAGTACTTATCGAGGATGAACACCTTGGAGAGGCCGAGCGTGGCCATGGCGGGCGGCGCGCTCTCATCACACTCCGCGGCCGCGCCGCTCTTTGCGCAAGCGGCGACCACTCGCGCGCACGTCTACCCGCGTACTGCCGCCCGCCGCGCCGCGCCGCCCCGCACACACCCGCGCGCCCGCGCCCCGCCCCCTGACCCGGCACGAGCGACACCTACTTTTGGACTAGAAATGTTATTTCCTGAGCGTTCGGCAAACGACTGAGTATAAGTGTTCTATGAAACGACCTCGATTGAGATACGGCGAGAGAACCCGCGCTCACTGCTCTAGCCTCAAACTCTACCAGGTGCTGGACTGTCGGACGGCTAAACAGTCGAAGTACTGCAGACTACAGCTGTTACACGCATGTATAATAAATTAACTTCTACAGAAGAAATGAGAGCAAGTATGCTAAGCACTTTGGGTATCAAAAGTTCATTTCGTGCATTAAACGGGCACTCGGTGGAGGCTGCAGGTGTGGCGGGGGTGCGGTGTGCGCGCGGGCGGCGAGGCACACCGCGGTATAGATAGCACGGGGAAACTGGTTTATTTATTTGTAAGCTCGCGCGCGCCGAAAGCTATGAGCTGCCTCTTGGCAGCGCCCGCGCCTCGCCTTGCGCCTCTAACTGTGCTCGGTTAGTATTCGGAGCGAGCCCACTCTGCCTAATATTTTGATCGCTAGACACGGAGGTTGTACTGCACAATTAGGATGCAGGACCACCGGAATAACACGCATTTCACTAGTTTTATGAACGACAACAATGATACCTGCAAAACTTGGAAGTAGTATAAATTTGCCTTTATGGTCCTCTTGGGTTGGCTTAAATACCTACATAATGACAAAACCAGAACATTTTTATACAGCTCTTCGTGTTTTCGTTAAGTTTTATTCTATAGACTTACCCTTTCTACTGAGATTATACTTATATATTATATTACTAACAAAGCTTTACTATTCTAAATGTTCTGCCATGTTAACAGCAGCCTTTTGGTCTTTAAAACTATCACGTACATTATTATGGTATTGTAAACCTAAAAAATTATTAGATGAACAAAGAACATTTTTGTTGGATCACATAGACATTGTTAAAAGATGGAAGAGGTACTTAGAAAGTTTATATGAAGGACAAGGATCAGATAATATGGCCATAGCGAAACAATCACAAATTGAAAATGATAACTTAAGTTCACCGATTATAAAAGAAGAATTTGATAAAGCCTTACAAGGTATCCAGAATGGCAAAGCGACAGGGATAGATGTGGTTGACATCGAATTAATTAAGTACGCACGCTGTCCTCCACTACTGGATAAAATATTCCTACTAACACAGTCCATGTATTTAACCGGCAAAGATCCCAAAGACTTTTAAATTAATAAAATAGTCATGTTACCGAAAAAATTAAATACACTAATTTGTGAAGAGTACAGAACGCTTTCTTTTATATCGCATACATCAAAAATTTTACTTAAAATATTACAGCTGAAATTAAGAAAAATTCAGAGGAATGTATAGGTGCAGATCAGTATGGGTTTAGGCAAGGTAAAGGAACCAGGGAAGCAATATTAGCCTTAAAATTAGTTACTTATAGAAGATTGGAAGTAGGCCTAAGGACACATCGCCTTTGTTGACCTAGAAAAGGCTTTTGATAAATTAATTGGAAGATATTGATGAAAGTCTTGAAGAATGCTGGGTTAGATACAGGGATAGAAAGAAAATTTTTGAACTTTACAAGGATCAGGAGGCTGTGATAGCAGCAGGAGAAGAAAGGGAAAAAGCAAAGATCAGACAAGGCGTTAGACAGGGATGTCCACTATCCCCAATGATTTTTAACATTTTCATAGAGTGCGCAATAAAGGAAATTATAGAAGAAGAACAAGGGGGATTATAGATTTATAGGCAAAATATACATTTTATAAGATACGCAGATGACATAGCTGCTTTAGCAGAAAGTAGAGAATAGCTAGAAATTTTAATAAACCGAATGGCCGTGAATTTTTAAATTGGATTGAAAATAAATAGTTCTAAGACCAAAACAATGATCATATCTAAAGGAACATGCCTATTTCTGGGCCCACGTGTTACAGGCAATTTTTTTACTGCAAATACATTTGATCACTAAACAAAATCATAAAAAACTAATTGAATTTACAATGGTTAATAGGAAAATAATTTTTTAAGATAATTAATTACGACTAAATTTGTAGTTAAAGTCATGTGTTACAATTAATATTATTACTGTAAAATGTTTGTTAGTTTATCAATACACAAAATCACAAAAAAACAATATTCAATTTACGATGGTAAAATAGTACTTTATTTTAATTAATTACACTGCATTAATAATATCCAGCGGTGTCAGATTTTTAAATTTCAAACTTCATGTTTGACAATGACGTTTATCGTCAAAAAATCAAAAGGACATTCTTTCAGTTGTGCTGGCGCCGGTAATGTGTTCTGTTATGTTATTCGCATTTTCGTATTAAGTATCGGTGCTATTTGGTTCCTGTTTAATTTCTTATTACAAATCAGCTGAAAGAATAATTATTTTTATTTTTAATGTACCGCGACTTAAAACTTATCCATTAACTAACCTAATTTCTAAACATTCGAATAAAAAAATCTCAATATTGCAATTGCCAATTTTAATGCAATAAAGCAGAAGTATAATTAGTGTATTTCTCTAACACATGCCACCAATTTTATGACTGTAACAAGTAGGCCCAAAGATGTAGAAAAACGGGGGATCTCCTTTCCTTCTATCAATATTGAACCCATAAAACTAAATAACTTTCAAATAGACAATGTTAATAAGTTCAGATACCTGGGAACATTAATAACCAGTGACTCCAAATGCACTCCAGATTTAGTGGTAAGAATAGGAATGGTGAAAGAAACATTTAACTGCAAAAAAACAGTTACTTACGACCAAAAATATTTCAACTAAGACCAAGAAACGATTCATTAAAACCTATATCTGGAGTATAGCACTGTATGGCTCAGAGACATGGACATTGACAGAAAGGGATAGAGAGAGATTAGAAGCGTTTGAAATGTGGTGTTGGCGTAGGATGGAAATAATAAGTTGGACTGAAAGAAAAACAAATGAGGAAGTACTAAATATGGTAAAGGAAAAGAGACATATTCTAAAAACAATAGAGAAGAGGGAAAATGTTGGGCCACTTGATACGACATGACACTTTTATAAGAAACATCTTGTAAGGAAAAATAGAAGGCAGAAGGGGAAGAAGAAGGTCAAGGAGGACGTTCACAGATCAAGTGAAAGAAAAGGTAAAAGTTACGTCGTATCAAGAAGTCAAAGCGGTGGCTGAAGATAGGACATTATGGAAGAGACTCCACCGACAAGAGCTTGGCTCTTAAATTGAAGAAGAAACCTGAGCATAATCAAATCCAGTATTTACCTGAAGTACTCATTGAATATACGGTGGTTGGAGATTGTATTAACTGTAATTTCTCAAATTGTATTGACTAGAACTCTAACTATTTCAGGCTGCAGCTGATTATCGCTGTATCTAAAGGCCTAATAGCTAAACCTAGCTATTAGGCCTAATAGCTAGACCTAGCTATTGGTAGTAACCACCGATCATGGTCACGATAATGACCATGATCGGTGGTTACTACTTACCATTAAATAAAAATAAAATTTTTCAAATTCATTAAATAAAGGTAAAAATGACACTTATACATAGAGGAGGAAAAAGGAGAAGGTGGCAATTAATTCTGCGACAAAACAGAGATTTTAAATTAAAAGAAGAACTTACATAATGTAAAAAGAATATTATATCATACTTATATCAGATATATATGATGTATGTATGCATATGTAATATAGTATACAAGTGAATCCCACATAGGCTACCATTTTGGGAAAGGACCACCATGCCAAATATCATTTAAATCGGTTAAGTGCTTTAGCTGTGAAAGCGTAACAGAAAGATAAAGTTACTTCCACATTTAAAAGTAAGGTCATCTTCCATACCGAATTTCGGTAACGGTGGCCAATTATGTGAAACACAAGTTGGAAATCTAACACGACCGGCGAGGGTTTAGGCGCATGACCAACGGCTTTATGTGGTTTCTGAGGCACGAGGTGCGCAAAACCGCCAGTTTCCAAAATTTGCTACCGAGAAGATTTTGACAGAAAAACCCAAGAATAGGACATTAAATATATTTTTTTAAAGAAACTAACTCAAATTACCTTCATGAAATAAACATCGAGGTTAAAGAAATATAAATATTTACAAAAATTACTGATTTTAAAACAATTCAATTTTCGTTCAGATAATTCGCTTCTTAAGGCTGGCATGATTATTTATTACTAGACACACACATTAAGAGTTCGTCTATGCATAAATTTCTCTGGATTACTTAACAGAATTATATAAAATGTGGCTATGTTTTTAAATCTAACTCTTAGGTAATAAATACGAAAACCGTATTATACTCGTAATAAAAGAAACTGCCAAGAAAATTTTGCGTGACAAATCAACCATCCAATCATTCTTAATAAAAGATACTGCCAAGAAAATTTTGCGTGACAATTCATCCATTAAGGAACCTGTTAAAATATATCAAGATCAGACTCTATATCAACAAACATATATGAAAAATCAAGTAGAAGAGCTGCAAAAATGTATCCTAAATGGTGAGAAAGATCTTATTATTAAATATGAGAACAATACTCCTAAAATTCTAAAACAACAAGCAAAAAACTAAATACACCTACTCAATTAAATCAAGATACAAAACAGGACAAAATCACATATGAAATTACGAACAAATATGACAATTTAGGAGAAGATCGAATGTCGCTTAGGTTTATATATGCGAACATTCGTAGTTTAGTATATTGGCAACTATAAGAAATATCCATGTAGTTATATTAGTTGAGACTTGGATTAAATCTGAAAATGAACCCAAGAGTCTACGACTTCCTGACTATGAATACTAGTATAACTACAGAACCCATACCAGAGGAGGAGGAGTGTCCATCTTTGTCCATAAAAACTTGAAACATGAATTTATAAGTAGTACATGTGAAAATGATAAACACTACTTATGGGTGCGCCTAAAAAAGTTTTCGTTAGACATTGGTGCCATTTATAAGCCAGAAAGAACAAACACAACAATGTATTTTTCTTTATCGGGGTTGCCTCTGTATATCCGCGATAGAATAGTAGAGTAATATTTAAAAACACGTCATAATTCTTAATGACCGCACCTTTCTGATCTGTACTGTGACTACTGTATAAGTTTATTCCATAAAGGGTATCTTTATGGAATAGACTTGTACAATAGTACTTGAAGTTGCAAACCTTTTACTCGTGTAGATAAATAACAAATTGAGCAACGATCACCCACGCGCAATAATCTTTACTAAATATACCGAAATAACACATGTCCTTACAGCTTAATATATAAAAATATAAAGAAAACTGGATGATATAATAATAAGCTAATGTATAACACATCAGATATATGTATAATGATAAGCATATTTATACGAGAAATACGTACAACCATCAAACAAAATTAATATTAGACACAGGAAAATTCAGTAACATTAAATGGATTGGTTTAAAATAAAATGCTGTATTTGTTCCTGTCTCCTAGGAAGCAAAAAACTTACTTATCAACATTGAAATGATGCACTGTCTGTCGACCACCAATTTGTGTTCTCTGTAGAGATTTATGCCAACTTACGGTCCAAATGAATACTCAATTTAATCCAACAACGTTAGATATGATATCTAGCTCAGAACCTAATGTTAATTCTAATGATTTTATTAAATACATTATTAATTTTGACCATTAAACTAACTGGTTTGACGGTTAAAATATCAAATATCTAAATATATAAATATCTATAAATAAAATCAAAATCAAATATATAATTTATTATATATGATTAATTTAAATAAAATTTTATTCTATAAAAATAATTTACATATTTAACAGATGTGTAGTCAAGACTAGTGTAAATATTTTTTATACAGTTCAACTACATTAGGTTTTATAAAATTATATCTATAATGTTCGGATTATCAAACACTACATATAAGCGCCATCTACAAACTCGAACTAAACATAACAAGGTTGTACGACGTGAAGCTTTAGGCACAGTGTCGCTCTCTATATGAAAGCAAGTGAGTTACGTATATACATATACGATCGAGATAGAGCGAAGGCTTTAGCGCGCTGCGCATTACTTCAGGCGCGCAACAGACGGCGCTAGCAGTATAACTACCTTATTAGTTATAAAGTCGAGAATGTAGTTTTTGTGAAGTTTTCCTAAAAGTGTCGTCGACGTCGCTCGACCGGACCACGCACTTTTAGGAGCGATGACCACTTACACACTAACATACATACATACTATTACTTATATATATTATATTTTTCCGTCTGTTGGATAAATCTATCGCACAAGCCCCTCTTATTTTCTAGTTCAAGGCTGTTACCTAGCGCTGTACATCCTTAAACTGTAAAAAATAAACCGTCATTCAGTTAGTCGACTGTTATTTATTGCAAATGCTCAAATAATTCGCTATTTTTGAATGTAAGTCTCGTAATGACACTAATATTGCATAAATGGAACTCAATATCAGCGACACACAGTATGTTTTTAGTTGCATCCTTTCATCATGTCATGATTTGTTCCGAATGAAAAGTGTTCAGAACAAATCTTGACGTCGACTTCATGGTCGAGGCTCATGCCCTATATACGACCCTTGTGAAAATGCTATAGTTAAGTATAGTTAACGCACTCGGATAACTCTGATGTGCTTCTACACAATTGAAGACTGTAAACCTATCACTACCAAACCAGCGGCGGTTGTAAAGTTTTTGAATAGACATATTAACCGTGGACACCCGATCCACCATGAAAATGTCTTTCCAAATATTCAGGGCAGGACATTAATTGTATGAAAGTTTAAAATAAATGTATCATTTACTTGCATCGTACCACTTTCTGACAATCAAAATGTAACGTGTTAAAATATGGTATGAATTTTGGAATGAATGTGTTTAGGATTGCACTAAGAATCAGGCTGAAACTAACGTTTCATTACGAAACACATTTCACGATTGCCCGTTGCCGCCGTCAAACAGCTGGCGGGAGCGGGGCGTGCGTGCGCGTGCCCTGCCGAGTTGTAATGTACCGAATTGTAAATCTTGTAACGCTAGAGAACTTACAAACATTGACACACCAACCATACAGGATCGCTATCTATGAATCATATAATACTGTGCCTTGTGAGGGTATCAATTGATGAAGCGGCGCGGGTGGTAGTCCAATGGATAAGGTATTGGATTTACGATCGAGTGGCCGCTGGTTCGAATCCCACCCATTGCACTATTGACGTAAACCCTCTTCTAATACAAGCATTCTAGCTTAGCTAAAGGGGTTAACAAGAATACTAGTAATATGAAACCCAAATAGCTAGCAAACTGTAAAAAAAATAACTGAGCGTCTTGGCAGATGTGAAGTTACCACTTTAAACCATTCGTTCCGTCGGATTTTAAAAAACTAGGCCTAGCTTTTCAAAATCCGACGGAACGACATCTCTATGTAGAACATCTGTAGATTCGTCCGATCTGGTCCTTCCAAGAAGACTAGTTACCAATAAGACAATTACTGAGGCATGCTGAAATTCTATTATACAGAATGTAACTTTAAGGTGCAGTCATATTTTTTTGTCGTATTGTAGACGACTCGCCTAAGGCAATACTCAAATTTTTATGAAAGATCATAATTGTTAATACAGAAATATATATTTCGACAATGTGAAATTGGACTTGAAAATATGCTGTTATAGTAAATTTATCATAAGGCGCAGGACAAACAGAAAAGATGTAAGACGAGGACGCGTCGCAGACGCAGCGCCTCTTCAATCAATTTTCATACTAGATGTCTATACATTTTGTATGAAAATTTATTGAAAGGGCGCCGCGTCTGCGACGCGACCTCGTCATATGTCTTTTCTGTGTGTCCTGCCCCTTAGATAGAAGATCCGATTTGGATTAGTTGTAATAAGCTTCGAAAATGCTAGTCTCAAGTCCAAATTTCCTTGGAAATTTCCTGATTACCGAAATATAAAGAAAAAGAAATGTACGATAAAAAGTCTAGAAACAATCTAGAACCTGGAGTAATCACGCCGGCTTATCGCATGTTTCAGTTTTCTACGGTATCAGTAACAGTACGTTAATACTCTTACGGTATCAAGAACAGTTTGTGGAGTATTTTCAGTGCCATAGTACAATATAAGCGAGTATTCACACTTTATGTTTTAAATATCGTAATAGCTGGTTCACACAAATCGACGCGATTTCTTGTTACGTTTAGTGTGAACGACGGACACGGGTGTGTATCTTTCGGTGTGACATTTTTGTTTCATTCATTCATTCATTCGCGGTGCCGTGATGGCTGGGGAGTCCCGTGACGACTACTTATTGAATGTAGCATTATCTCCCGCCGTAACATCCGCTACTTCAGGTTGAGTCTATGAGGCAACGCTCTTACTATGAACCTCAATAGTTAGATCGCCGCATCAAATGTCCATATCGTTGTCACGCGGCGTGACATTAGATGCTTAGAAATTACATTGATGAAAATCTACTTTGGGTAACTCAAACAGCAGACTGTAAAATCGAGACAGTACAAATCCAAACACTTACGTAACAATGCAGGCACATGCCCCGCAATACTTCTACGACTGAACAAAACGTTTGATGTGTTCAAGAGAACTTTGGATACTTACATCGCATATAGGCTATATCTATGTATTTGTACGGCCCAAGTTCGAGGTATCTGTTTACAAGGATCCACGGACAAGGACCTACGCTAAGGGTGTGAACACGCTATAACGAAATTCAATCGACAGAACAAGCCATATACCTATGCCTCAGTAATTGACGTGCTAAGCCTGCTAAGGCCGTGATCGACGCCGAAGGACTTCACTAATATTGGAACAAAGGAAACAAGGAATATCTAGCCTCAGAATAGCCATTATGGATCGCACAAATTAACACCACTATTCTCTTTGTGAAGACTTTTATTATACTATACTATAGCATATAAATATCTACAACACTGAACGTTGGAATAATATGCCCATTACCGACTTCTTAAAAAGTGAACAACTATCTTCATTTCACAGAACATTGTGTTGTATTACTGAGGTGACTAGGTTATCAGGTTTTTTAAGGTTTTGTGCCGAGAGCAGCTATTAAGACTGCGCCGAGCGAAATGTGCCAAAACAGGCGGTCACAGTTAAGTTGATAACATCAACACTTTTTGTTACATTTACCATAACAATGAATGTGTTTACAATTACTCCGTGTGAAAAATTAAAAATAATTAATATTTTCGCCTACAAAATTACGTAAATTTGCACGAAAAATGCAAAAACGTAAGCTCGTATTACGTGATTTTTAGATTATAACAGTAGAAATCTATCCTATTTTACAGCTTAAACGAAACATAAATAGTTATATTACAATTTGTCCGTCCCAAATATTTAAGTTATTGGTTAACAATAAATATACATATTTATCAAAAAAGCACTTCAATTCCTTCATACAGTTTTACTATGGCGACCGCGCGCTGATTTGATTTTCGAGCTCTGTCATTCAGTCCAACCGCGTCTTACGCTCGGCGCAGTTTTAATGTGATCATTGTCTCTTCTGCTACTTAGATTGTGATAACTAATATGGGTCTTATTCTCTTCTTTCC
This sequence comes from Catocala fraxini, assembly GCA_930367265.1. Taxonomy (NCBI): domain Eukaryota; kingdom Metazoa; phylum Arthropoda; class Insecta; order Lepidoptera; family Erebidae; genus Catocala; species Catocala fraxini. Next base: position 19,057,255 of record OV884039.1, on the reverse strand, counting down.
AATGGACATCTAAAGTGAGAGAGAGAGAGAGAGAACAAGATAGGTACAGGACTGGTGGGGTTAAATTAGCGGTAATTTATTATGTGTTAAAGCTTGAAAGTAGATGTTTGAATAAAACATTTCAAGTATTGCCGAAATAAAGTATCAATATACTATTATTTATTTAGAATAAAAGTAGTGTCTTTGCATAATGTTCAAAATTAGCACGTATATCACATTTACTTACAACACGTGTAATTGTTATGAAAGTAAGATTGAAATTTCCATAGATTAAAAATACACTTCGTTGGGAAAACCAACCTCACCTCAACAAACCTCATACAAATGTAAACAATAGTTAAATGTCTAGAGTTAATCAACGGAAAAAGGAGTGATAAACTTAACTGACAACTAAACTTTGGTAAAAACATCTTCGCTAAGCTCCCTGTATGCAGTAAAGGGCTCCTTTAATTTGAGGTATTGTTGCTGAAAACAGGCAATACGAGTAGTGTCTTATACCAGCAACGTATTACGTTATTTTAAGTACTAACCTCACTATCTCTATACCAAAGCGTTTATCGTATTGGGATAAATACGGCTTTTAGCGACTCAATCGACGTAAGCACAAATTATGCTACAGTTATCTCCGTACCGTTCTAGTCAGTCTACCAGCCGATAACGCGCCAAAGCCGCTGACTCGCTCGCAGAGGTATCGATGCCTACTGAGATGCCACATCGTATATATTTTATTTCATTTAAAATAAAACTACTTGGGCAAGTATTTTCTCGCTGTTTTCTTATCTAACGTGAACTGGCAGTGAACAAAGGTGTCTCTGGTCGAGCCGGTTCTGTAGGAGGTACACCCGCTGTCCTGTGTCAGAGTGTTTTGCTCTCATTTCTAGATGATCGCTGAACGCGGCTTCAAAAATGATTAAAACAATGTTACTTACACTTATTATACAATAGAACAATTCACAAAAAGTGTGCTTCACATCGATTTACAATAAAACAAATAGATCGCCGACTGCGCTGTGCCCGGGCCGAGCTTACAATGTCTGCGCCCGATATAAAGTACTGCGCGTGCGCAAACGATAGCTGCGGACGGATACGGTCGACTCAAGGCTTAGCTTCATGCGATGGCTTCAATTCTATATTCAAATACATTCGCAGTTTTATACAGACATCCCCCGCAGCGCAGTATTGCTCTACAAACGAGTTACACGGCACGTAGACAGTAATATATTATGTTATTCATAAAAGCGTCGACAGACCTGGCAGCGAATCGTACATACTCGACGTAGATAGCTGCGGAGCGCGTTGATGTCTTCTCCCGGCGCCTGCGCACTGCACTTTTTTTTATACCCGTATCATCGCGAATTTTTGAACACTCGACTGCCGAATATTAATCGATTCACACAAGTAACGATGTGTGGTGTGTAGTCTCGCGTGGCGATCTCGATCGATGACTGATCCATTTCACTGATGGTGATCGCTGAACGGTCGCGCGACGCTAACGAGCGTGCATCACGCGAGAATCGCGGCACGTGCGCGCTACACTCGTAGCTGTGCGTGTAACGCATGTTTATTATGTAGTAAGGACACGGTGTATGCAGATATACTTTGCATATTCGTGATTCTCACACTGTGCGCGCCGTAGCCGTGATGTGCAAGCTCTGTGATTAAGTATTGCGCATGCGGCGTAGTGTGCAATGCATGCGCTTTGTATCTAGTGCTAATGTGCAATTATTTTTAATTCTTATATTTTCTTCTTAAAATAAAGTTATAGCATTTGCTTTAAATAAATAGTATAACTGTATTTTAAGAAGAAATATCAAAACATCTAGTCACCGCACTCGGCAGCGTGGAGTACTTTACAATATGGGATTTGTCATAGTTAGGGTTATATAGAAAAGGAGCACAGAAAATAAAATTTACTAAATAAAATGGTTTTTATTTATTGAAATACGGACATGGTCACGGGGAGACTAAGATAGTAGTTGTCTCAATGTTCCAGTGTAGTTATTTCAAAGTACCCGAACATAATTTAATTATTGGCGTTTCTATTTACGCAGAAGACCATGGCTGCTGAAAAGCAACCGAAACGTCGGGAAAAGTGTAAAATTAAATTAAATCTAAATAGTTTAATTAGTTTTAATAATAATTCAATTAGCTTAAAAATTAGTAAAGTTTAATAGTAGCAGTAGTGTAACAGTTTTTTCAAAATTATGTAATAAAGTGTCAAATAAACAACGTGATAAAATCCATATATAGTAGTTTAATTTCAATGAATAATATTCGCGTAAACAGAAGACAATATCATTTAGATTCATGCCTGTATATTTGAGATCCGAGAAGGTAATCAGACATAAATATACTCCACCAACATTTCGCTGTGTTGTGTGTGAGCCTATTGCTTTGTACTACGTATATTGCCAAACTAAGTGCTTATAATAATAGCTTTATATAATACTTAAAGACCCAAAAGCACTATATTACTGCTCGAAAATTGGAACCAGGACCTCATGGGTAATCGTAAGCGTAACTACCACAGGACTTGTTAGACAAGGAAGTAAGAGAGTATAATTATATAAATATGAAATATATCGACGTATTTGAACGTTTTCTTTGGGTAATTTATTTTTACACTGCTATCTGTGTCCCGCTTCACAAACATTAAATTACGTTTTTAGTCACTACACCTTTATATAATCGTCTTGAATAAAATAACCAATGCAAAAAAATACAATTTGCACCAGCAGTTCCTGAGATAAATGCGATAATACACACAGACTTATCAGCTTAATAAGATTAAGTGCAAAGATTAACACGTAAAGATTCAGTGCAAAGATCTCGTCTGTCCTTTGTCAAGTGTCATTGGCACGGCATTGTTTTAACGTTCACTCACTTAAGCATACATTTAAGATGATAAGATGTGTTAAGATTTCTCACTATTCATTGCTTCAGATACACTTTCACATTAAGTGCTATCATTTGTCTACTTGTAACTTTCAATCACCCGTCGTTTATGATACATAGGTTCTTTTACTTTGTAAGTTATACGCAGCGGTAGTGAATGCGACTGCTGTGCATGAGGTCTCGGGTTCGAATCCCGGGTCGGGCCAAGAAAAAGTTATTGGATTTTTCTATTAAAAAATCTCAATAGCAGCTCGGAGTTAGGAAGTTGACGGTGTTAGACATCCCCGTGCCTCGGAAAGCTCGTAAAGCCGTTGGTCCTACGCCTGATCTCTTTCCGGTCGTGTCGGATTACCGTCCCATCGGATCATGACAGTTGAGGAACCGAGAGTGCAATTGTGTTTGCGCACACACTTGTGCACTATAATATCTCCTGCGCAGATGGCCAGTCTCCGTTAAGACTGGCCGCTATTACCGAAATTCGGTCTAAAGGACATTATTATTATAAGTTGTAACCGTTCTATAGTCTAACTGTTTAATCTGTACCTTTCTATCACAAAATGTATAGCTTGAAAAGATGATAAATACAACATGCGAAACCAAACTCACACATGAGCGCGTATGTATCGTCCAGATCGAATTTCGGTCACGGTAGCCAGTCTCGATGAAGAGTACATGTATATGTATGTCCCGCACCGATGGTCAATCGGTGCAGGACATATACATATACTCTTTTTACACCTTCACTCTCATAGTCGAGAATCACGGTAATCTGATACGACCTTAGAGAGATCAAGTGCAAGAACAACGCAAATGTGGTCACCGAGGGCTGAACCACCACCGACTTGGCTGACTCCAAACTGTTGGCAGAGAATCTTAAAAAAATTTTCCAGTCCACACTGGGATTCGAACCTTGGACGTCATATCCGCAGCCGTATAAACTAGCTACTAGGTCAACAAAGCAGTCCATGACGAGTGCGTATACTTCCGTGCGATATCCTATGAAATCAACTGACTGCCAATGACTTGCTAATACAGCAATATCATTGTTATGGGCGATAGAAGGTGTACCCCAACTTTAAACTATGTAAATTTAAAAGTAGTGCAGCCTAAACTATTTAAAGTTATAGTATACTATTATTGTACAACTTTACCAATGCCAGTTTATTTCTTAATAGCCGTCATATTAAGACACTAGTAGTTATCCCACGGTTTCACCCGCGTAAGTCCCGTTCCCGTGTAAATATCGGGTTTCACCCCTTTCACCCCCTTCAGGGGGGAATTTCCAAATTTCTCTCTTAGTGCTCCCCTACAGTCTTCAAGGAACATACATGCCAAATTTCAGCTTCTTGCGTTCAGTAGTTTCGGCTGTGCGTTGTCTGTCAGTCACTCAGTAACGGAAGAGTTTTATATATATAGATTTTGTTGTCGGGTGAAGCGGATTTATGGACTGCAATTCAATTCTTCACTGCTTTCCACAATGTAGTAGATCGTAATCTTAAAGCTACTTATCAATTGTGGAACCTGTTGGGCACAGCATAGTAACTATATTAGGAGACTTTTATAAAGTTCTCTACTGTATTGTGGTACCTACTACCAAAGAATTATTTTCAACAAACCGATGCCATGGCGATACACCATGTTTACTTCAAGGGCTATGAAACATACGCTCAAAGCAATTACGCTCAACGCGTCGCTTTGCCTCATATATATACGTATCTCTAACGCACAAACCTGAAAAGCATTTAACTTATTCACTTGGAACTTCTGTTTCGTGACTCTTACTTTTAAATCCCACAGTAAAGAATGCCCGCCTATTACTATTAAGCGCAGACTATACGACGAATTTCTACCAAAAAATCTAACTGACACGATGCCCGACCAAAGAGCAGCGATAGCTCAGTGGGGAGACTAACAGACTGCAATGCAGAGGGTCTCAGGTTCGAACCCACGTCGCGCACGTCTGACTTTCGGAAGTTATATGACTTTTTGAAATTATGTGCGTATTGATTGACAATTATCCCCTGCTCCGTGCCTCGGAGAGCACGTTAAGCTGTCGGTCCCGGCTGCCATGAACATCTTTGGCAGTCGTTATTGGGAGAGTATCGACACAAAAGATCCCACTGGGTCGAAGTGTCGCCGGTCTGCACTGACTGGCCCCAAGATAAGATAAGATGCTCGACCAAGGTAATCTAACCCGTGACCTTACACAATAGAAATAGAAACTTTATTCGCTTGAGACATGGCATACAATCAAGGTGTTACAAGTAAAGTAAAGAGGGTTCGAATAGCGTAAACATATGCTGCAGGAGAGGCAGGTAATAATTATTTAGACACACATTATTTTAATAATCGAAATATTATTTATGAGGAGTGAAGCTCGGTGACGCTGCGGTAGGGAATGTGGCTGCTGTGCATGAGGTCGGCTTCCATTCCCAGTTCGAGCATAGTAATGGTGCTTTGCTGTCAGGGACGTCTTTGTAGCAATACAAAGTCTAAAATTGTGCCCAATAGCCACTATTACTTACGACCCAAAAAACATAGTCGGTGATATGTGACTGTAATGTATTACACTTGTACCTCTGCCTACTTCTTCGGGGATATAGACGTGAGAAAATGTGTGTATATATTGAAATAGTGGTCTTAAGGGGGTTAACAAGCATGCTATTATTGTTACCTACATTATTGCGCATAAGCTTCGCTTTATGAAGTACAATAAAATTAGGTATTAACTGCTTAATACGGTTTGTACCGCGTTGTTCATTAAACACTTTTATCGCGTAATTTTGTAACTATTAAACTACAACTGTTAAACTTCACTATTATTTCAACTATTTAAATTATTAAAACTATTTAAATTTAAGTAGAAATTCCCCGATGTTTCCGTTGCTTTTCAGCAGCCATGTTAATCTCTCAGTGAACATGGCTGCTGTAAATCAACTGAAACGTATAAATAGTTAAATCAAAACAAATCAAATATTATTTATTGTATTTTAAGATATTTACAGTAATGGTGATGATCAACTATATTTTGCCAATTAGGCTTACAATAATTTAATATTAATTTGGCAGATCACTAAAAACATGCAAAAATAGTACTAATACAACATATTAAATTGACTTTAGCATAAAGTAAAAAAATAAAAATTATAACTAAGTATTTGACATACACTAAGTATGTCAAATACTTAGTTATCATTTTTATTTTTGCTGCAATTACTAAAATTTACAAAAAAAACTCAAAATATGTACGTAATAAATATATTATTTCATGTCATACATGTAAATGAATAACATTGGCGGTAACGTAAGACAATATTATGAGAATTTAACTAATATAGCAGCTATTTAAAGTAAAAGCTTGCCACATTAGCGTTTAAAAACCTTTTATTTAAAGTCACTTTAAACACTTATTTCAATAAATAGAGAGTACTGTCTAGATATTAAACAGTAATGAGGTCAGTGAAGCGAAACAGTCAAGGCGTGGGGTCGCGTACTTATTCTACACGATCACTCCTGAACAAGATGCTGCACGGTCGCCACAAGTGATGCTGACCTCACGTTACAGGTCAACCACAGAAATATGGCGTAACATTTATTTACGTCTGTTTTTCTACCACTAAGAAGGCAAATAAGCTGTTGTTGCATGAATAGGGGCATTGGACCGCCGACCTTATAAAAAAGAGGCTCAACGTTGCCAGCGTAATGTTTACTGACTAATGTCAGTGATGATGCTTTAAAAAACCTAATAGCGGAACTTGTATAACGAAATTCTTTGAAGTTTTAGCATTTGCCAGCTGCTATTAAACCCTATTATAGCCTTGGCTCGAAAAGAGTACTTTTCCCTGGAGTAAAAGTACCATATGTCCTTTTCTGTACCCTTGACAACGTGTATGCAAAACTTCATGACGATCAGTCGAATAGTTAAGGCGTGAAAGCGTAACGAACAAACAAACTCACATTCGCATTTATAATATTAGTTAGGATAGTAGCAGCTGTCCTGCGCAGTTTCAACCAAGTTTATGATTTCTACTCCGCCCCCGTAGCTCGTAGCGTAATGTTATATCGCCTGTTACTTCTTAATAAAGAAACTTTCAATGGTGGAAGAATTATTAAAATTGGTTTAGTAATTTTAGAGTTTCTTGTAGATGTGTGATTATTTATTTAACTCAAACTAACAATGAGAATAAGAAGTACATATCTTACAAAGTCGACCTTCTCACAAAGTAAAGCGGATTAGATATCCCACTGTGTCTTACCTCGTGTAAGTTTGTACGCACAAACTTTGTATATGTATACTCACAGAACGAACATTCAGATAATACGTATTACTCTGATTATAATCTCTGAGAATAATAATTAAAAGAGACAATGATAATGTAATTTAAAATCTTGTAGTCATTTTACCTTTATTCACCCACCCAGAATAACTTTATATTTATAATAAATTATTAATAAAAAAACATACTTCAATATAAAATATATGAAAAACAATCATCAACGGGAACAAGATTCAAACTTCGGTGACTATACTAGAGAAGTCCATCGTAGAGGGCGAGGCTATTGTTATCTACGGGACACACTCCCAGACTCCGTTCCGCTGCTGAGAATTTCTTGATAGAAAATCCCGATAACATTGTACGTCCGCGTGGCAATCGAATGCGTTAAGGGCCCAGAAAAAGAAACCTCCGTACCGAGAAAGAAACGTATCACCATATCGAGCAATGCCACCTTATTTATTTGATTAACAAAGAAGGTTATTCTTATTTGTGTTTACTTGATACTTACCGAATACTTGATTGTAAATTAACTGATCGTAGCCGCATCTCAAAATATATAAGCCGGACGTGCCCCCAATTTATAGATCGTAACGGTCTGAGTAAAGCCCATCACATGTACTCAGATTACTTACTGCGATCTTTTCAACAACCTTTTAGATGCTTAAATAATTTGTAAACAATTTTAGAGTAAAGAAAGTGTATGAAGCAGAATCATAGTAATGGATATCCCATAGTCTATGTTTAATATATTGGAAAACAGGCGTGTGTTTTCTAAGGAAATATTGATTTATGTATTATAGACTTATTTTTAACGTACAGAAATACGTACTACGTCTGTAGAGTTTTGTTGATGTTCTATTTGGTACTCGTAACTTTCCTAACAGTATCTATTTATTGAACGCACATACGTAACTTCTCGCGGTAGTTAGTTTTATTTAAAGATAATGATTGTGTTAGTTTTGTTTATCTGATTTTAAAGAAAATTATCGTGTTTGTCTTTGTTTTATATAATGACCTAATCATAAACCACCAGCGCCAGAACAACTATCTATTATATAAGACTAATATAGTTAATAGATTGTTATTTAATTTAATAATAGGTACAATTTCTTGTGAAGAGTTTCACAGTTTTGACATAAAGTTGATGATTGAAAGTCGATGAGTTTTGATGAGAATGAAATATTTGTGCGTAACTTTGTTTTGTTTAAGCACTGTACAGTCGTATAAAAGAGCAGTAAACATGTATGTCTTTAGAAAGCAGAAGCAAAAGTACATGTAGTATACATTAATTATATTTATATGAAGGGGAAGAATTTTCTACCAACACCGGCTAAAAAAATTCCGAAGCACTAATTCGCACTGCAACTTCGGTTTCTTCATAATTCAGTCTAAAACTTTACTTGGTAGAGGCTACGGCTACTACTAGACAACTAGGTTTAGTAAACCTACTATTAGTTGCATATTATTATCTAACATAAAACCCCAGAAACACGGCACCCGCCCCGGTCATCAAGACCTAATAAGCCTAAATGAACTTATAAGGCAATACGGTACAATAATAAATTTCAAACCTAATTATCACCTAAAAGTAAAACTGCTGGCAGTAAATATCTTGTCAGTTGTGTGCGCATGCGCAGTGCGACGTAGCACGCGCTATCGTGACATGTGACATATCAATGAGCGAGTTTGAGAGCGGATCTAGAACGACCAGTACTTGTACACTCTTTCATATTTTATAAAACTTTCCACACGTACACTTCTAGACTTCATCGGTAATTGATTGCACAAAGTAATGTTGTTCATAGATATAGTAAAGTTTTAGATGTAATAAATTAACGTCAATTAAATGGCTGTACGCGCAAGTTTTATTAACTGCTAGTTACATTCTAGGCACGAGGTAATTACCGCACAATACGGGATTACGTTTAAGTCAATGATGTCTATTAACAACTTATACGAAATGATTTTGCAATACGACTATCCTAAGCTATTAGATACATTTCCATTTCCTAAGAAATGGAAAAGTAAATAATAAGTATTTTAATACATTTTATTTTAGATTTACTGCTCCTTTAACTTGGACTGCCTCAATGAAGCAGCGGTAGTGATTGCAACTGCTGCGCACGTGGTCACAGGTTAGATACACGGGTCGGACAAAATAATTATTGGGTTTTCTGTCCAGAAATTAAGAGCAGCAGTAGAGTCTGAAATTTTGCTTGATAGACGGCAATAGAGTCGACCTCTATTACGTGAAATTAAAAACCATAGCTAATGGCATATGGGTATTATCCACATTTGCCCTTGGCTATATGTTAACTAATTTTATAAAACTGCAGATTCTTATTTTAAAATGATGTAATTGAATAAACACACTCGAAGATGCGAAAGATAGTGAGTGTGAAAGTTGCATAGATATATCCCGAAACGAATCCACTGTAAGTCCAACTTACCAAATAAGCCTGTATAGTTATTTCTAGTTCTCCTCGCCAACAATGTAACATTCTCCCCCGGTGTAATTTAAAAGTAATTTCTTAAGACTCGAGAGTGGAATAAATATAATTAAAAATAGACACTCGTAGCTGAAGCGTTATCAAGATTCGAGCGTTTGCGTTTAAGTGGCGGACGGGAAAGATTGCAGTTTATTCTTATTGTATGTGGTCGAGACATTGTTCAGTGCATGGTGTGTATATGACAGTACAAAACAGTCCTACGAGCGCGGCACGACGGCGGTGCGACATGTACACGGTACAGCGACGACTCGCGAACAGTAGTGACGCGGCGCGGTGCGGCGCATGCGCAGATAACGCCAATTAAGGGGCGCGTGATCGCTGCCGACTTGTTTATTGTATCGCGTCCTTTTAGTCCTCACCTCGCTACCACCGCTGGTACTTATTGCTGCAGCGACCAAGCCCTTGTTGAATGTACATATGTAACTGACGTTTGTACACGTGGTTGCAACATTTTTGATCAAGTCGTTTTTGTGTAATCGTTGTTGAATTGTATGTATGCGAGGTGCTGCGGACGTGTTTTTATTTTAAAGTGATTTTTGAGTAAGAATAATTCATGTGTCGCAGGGAACTTTAGAAACATTCAGATAACATACATGAAGAACAGCCGAAATCGGAGCCACTATTGTGGATCACACAAGTTTGAGGGTCGGACTCATACAGTCACATACACTCGGCGCTATGGCATTGGCGAGACAACCACTTAAACACTACGCCACCGTTTCATAATTTCAACTGCAAAAGTTATTTGGTGAGGGGGCAAAAAATCTGCCTCGCCCGGAAAACTACTACCCTTACAGAAAACCGATGCAAGAGTAGCCTTTGAGGCAAATTTGATGTCACAAACAAACATTTTCGGCACCGTGCCTAACTTAAGTGATTGCCTCGCTACTGAGGTGTACTGTGGGTTTATTCTCTACAGGGACAAACATTTGTGAGCTCGATAAATATTTTTTTGACTCTAGATATTCTATGACATCAGTGCTGGTAAATTCCTCCGGGACAAAAAGCTCTTTCAAACTAGATAAAACACCCGTATTTTCCTTACCTTCAAAGATTATTTTTTTAAACCAGATGTCTAAATAGTAAAACACAAGACCTTAACGTATTACTATAATAATTCCATTATGGACGTATCACTATAGCTTACGTTCATAAATCTTTCCGCGCTGCAAGTGTTAAAAGGGTATCGACACACAATCACACGCAACAATGTTGCCTGCGCAGCGTTGCTCGCGCTCTCGACCAACTAGACTCCTGACACGACACTCACTAGCTAAACAATACCTACATTAGACCATAAATAACGGCCATGTAACGCCTTAGCTGTGTATTTTCCAACGGCCTATTAGACTTTACCTCGATTTTTAACATAGTAGGTTTTTGAACATGACCTTAGTAGTTAAGTTTCTAAATAAACGTATTACTTAATACAAAGTTTAATGAATGTTTACCTCGTTTGCCAGTTTCATAAATGATAGTGCTTGCACAGCTATCGATTTCGAGGATATACAGGCGTATAATATATGCTAACTTTAACAAGTTCATTAGCAACCACTTTCCTTAGTAAAGACTTTAAATAATTTCGCTACGTTATTAACAATATTACTCTATATTAAGTAATATGTGCACAAAAAGGAATGTTAGGGCGCATGACATTTGAGTTTCCACAGGCCACTATCGATAGCCTCAACTAACATTACATAGTAACTGTTTGAGCATCAAACGTAAATAATAGAGATGAAACGGATATCCGGAAACTATCCGGTATCCGGCCTATCCGGCGGACTAAATACTACTAAAAAACAAGCGTCTATCCGGCCGAATACCGGACTTAAAGAAAATATATTTTAGGTAATTAATTGCTTTATTTAGTTAGTATCACTTAAGAAATACAATTAGTAATCAAAAGATAATTCTACAACTTAGAAAATGAATTAGTACTCATACTGCATTAAGGTAAATTATGGTGAATGAATACTAATTTCTCTGCTCTCTTCTAAGCGGTACCGCTTGTCTTCGTAAATAGGGCCTAAAGCTTCAGAAAAAAGTCTTTGCTGTACACACTGCTGCAAGCTGTTGAAAGATAGATAATAATAATAATAATATTCTACCACATACACACAACACCATCTAGCCCAAACTAAGCAGAGCTTGTACTATGGGTACTAGACAATGGATAAACATACATATATACTTTTTTTTTTTGTAAATATATACATATTATACATAGAAACACCCAGACCAAGACAAACATCCATGTTCATGCACACAAATGTTTGACTTGTGCGGGAATCGAACCCGCGACCTCAGGCGTGGCAGTCGGTTACACTAACCACTGCGCCGTAGAGGCCGACAAATTGAACTGAAACTGATTTAGGCAAACGTTGTAAAATTTTTGTTGCTCGGGTAAATTTAGCTCTTTTTGAATCGTCAGCAGTTTTTCTTGAGCTAAACCTGAGTGATTGAAGTGCGCCACAAGTCATCTATCTTCCAGTAGCAATCATTGTTGTCACTTCAGCCTGGACTTTAAGCGACTCATTTATAGCTCTTTGAAGCGTATGTATGAAACATCTAGCAGAATCGTGCTCAGCCAAACGAACACCCTTCACCATGTTAGCGCTACTATCATGAATGAGTAATGCACCAAACGGCAACGTTCCGCTGGATATTCGGCGGTCGAGTATCCGGCTATCCGGCTACAAGGTTGGCCGAAAATCCGGTATTCGGTATCCGGCTAAACTGCTATCCGTTTCATCTCTAGTAAATAGCAACGATAAAACTACTACCTAAAGGGCTTAAGAGTAGGCTTTCACACCTACTTTTCACTGATGATCCCAAGAGTACGTATGCTAGCATACATACTAGGGATCAAGATTCTTCTACTTAACAAATGGAGACATAAGATCGCCGCACGAGTCAGCTTGTGACCGCGGCTGGTGTGACCTGGTCGTCAAATACATAAAAACAAAATATTAACAAAAAGACATCTCTAAAATTAAAAATGATTGCGTATTCTTGAATATAATTATTTTTAATTATTTTTAACTTGTAAGTGCATTTTTTGTTTTAGAATATTCCTATGTGAAGACGATTTTCTTTTATGTTAAAATTTTTGTTTATTTCTTGGTTTTTAGTGAATCTGAAGTTCGATAACTGATTTTATTTGTCTGAATATTGGTCGAGCTACTAAACGCGCTGCTCATATGAGACAGCGGCCTTTAAATGAGACAAACGAGAGAAGAGAGAAACGCCTATCTCAAAATAGGAATTCTCCAGGGTCATTTCAAAAGAGACATGTGAAGGGCGCAAAAATAGGCTTTCGAAAATGCGGGCTCACATGAAAAATGTTCTGGACAGAAAAACTCGGGATATACTATTTAAATCATTTTTGGCCATAATGCATCTCATGATAATTACAAATAGGGTTGGGATGATATGTTTTATTCCGGTGTTTCGGTGCCTAATGGCGTCATATTAAAAGTTGTATTAATTTTGTTATTAGCTTTTTTGTGTATACCTTGTTGAGTTTAGCAGTTGCATTTATATGCAAGTGCTAAACTCAACAAGGTAGTTACTATACTATTAAATGCTATCAAAAACCAATTTGGAATTATCTAAACAACACATATACATGATTATATGATTGTAGCAATCACGGCAGATTTGCTGTCATTTATTAAAGAATTCTGTTGTATAAAATCGAAGATCTTTATCAAAACATCACCAAATTAGAATGGGGCTACCTCTAAATACTACGAGGGCCTTCAAAACCACACTTCAGAGTTATTTTGTTGTTGCAAAAAATTTGAACATCATCAATGTAGCCGAAGTCTACCAAATACGTATTATTAAGGATAACTCAAAAACGAAAGGTCAGATTTGGATCAACATTAAATGGGACCAAATGGAAAGCACCAGCTTTCAAATAAAAAGAGAATCATCATAATCGGTTCATCTAGAAAAATGTTAAGAGGTAACACACATAAAAAAAAACATACAGTCGAATTAAGAACTTCCTCCTTTTTTTAAATTTGGTTAAGAAAAGTAAACATTATGCATGATCGCGTACCCGTTACGTATTATATACATAATGTAACGCGAAATTTTAAAAGTTATTTGTATTTATACTTCATAACCAGCAGAATGTATTACTGGATATGTAAGTGTTGATAACATAGCACGAGTATTGTACTGACCGTGCGTGGGCCGGGCACGATGAGTGCGCGCGCGCCGCCGTCGCCTGCTGCCGCCGCCCGCTGCAGACGAAGACCTGCGTCAACCAAACTGCGTCACTATTTATATATACATTACTATGTTATTCTATATAATATATACTGCCTCCGTGGCGCAGCAGTAGTGAATGCGACTGCTGTGCATGAGGTCTCGGGTTCGATTCCCGGGTCGAGCCAACAAAAAGTTATTGGGTTTTCTATTAAGAAATCTCAATAGCAGCCCGGAGTTTGGAAGTTGGCGGCGTTAGTCACCCCCGTGCCTCAGAAAGCACGTAAAGCCATTGGTCCTGCGCCTGATCCCTCTCCGGTCGTGTCGGATTACCGTCCCATCGGATTTTGAGAGTTAGGGAACAGAGAGTGCACTTGTGTTTGCGCACACGCTTGTGCACTATAATATTTCCTGCGCAGATGGCCAGTCGCCGTTAAGATTGACGGCCGTGACCGAAATACGGTCTGGAGGACATTATTATTAATCTATATAGAATAGTATAGTATATATGGTCTACACATACATAAACGTGTGTCATTCAAGGGTTGTATAATACAGTGGCATAAAATAGGAGAGGCAATGGATTGCGATAGGCTTTTTGATTGATTATGGAGCCCATAAATCAGGTAGAAGCACTGGCAATTGTGAAAGGCCTTGAAATATTATCATTACCCTGGGTCTTTTCAGAAGGGAAGACTAATATGTAGAAGGTAAAGCATCAATCAACCCATAAGTATGATCCTCGAAAATATTCTTTTTATATATTTTTTTGTCTATCTCTATAATAAAGTAAATTTCAAGTAAATTTTACTTTATTGCAATAATCTTATGATGTCCTTCCAGCATGTTTACGATACTATTCCTAAATATGACCACGTATTTCCTGTCATGAAATCTGGTAACATACCTTATCTCTACATTACGAATACGTATTAGGTTACTTATTAAGAAATAGCACTTAAGTTTTAAGTATAGGGTTCTTCAAAAGTTTTTCAGGACAGGAAATGTGTAAGTATCTTTGTTTTTTTTTATATTTCTAAAGTGGCAAAGAATCATACGGCCCACCTGATGGTAAGTGGTCACCCTAGCCTATGGACGCCTGCAACACCAGAGGCATCACTTGCGCGTTGCCGAAAATTCCTTTGGAACCGCTTGGTTCCAACCAATTAGGTTGTAAGGTGTGAGAATGAAATCCCTGCCGATGGCGAGCGGTGCGATGATAAGAAGTAGCTGAGGGCATCATCTCAAACAACCCATCAGAACACAATCCATTATATAAGCGGTAGAACACACAAAGGGAGGCAAAGTTCCGTCTGAGACTTAGTGGTTCAATACCGTCTGTAAGTTTGGGCTCATTGACAATTCTCAAGGCTCGTCTTTGTACCGCGTCAAAAGGATCAAGCTGGTATTTTGGTGCTCTTGCCCAATGATGACTGCAATACTCCATGTGAGGCCGAACTTGCGATTTATATAGAAGCAGTCTTTGCCCCGCAGTGAAGTACCGCCTAGCTCTATTAAGCACACCAAGCTTTTTGGAAGCCAGCTTGACCTTGCTCTCTAAATGACTGCGGACCTGTACATCACTTGAGATGTCGAGGCGAAGGATTCCAATACTCTTGGAGATGGTGAGAGACGAGTTCTGGAGTTGTGGAGACACAGTAAATGGGGTTTTCTTAGCGGTGAACGCGCAGGCTTGTGTCTTAGCTGGGTTAAACACGACTAAATTTAGTTTTCCCCATTCAGATACTTTATCCAGAGTATTTCCGATTTCAGACACAAGCCGTTTGCGGCTTTCCTCCACTGTGGACCGAGGGATATTAGCGCAGCCTCTATCTATCTATCTAATAATCTAACACCAGGTATTGCACTATCCATAAGCTACAGTAAAACCTGGCAAATACAGTCTGCAGTACACGCATCTGATACTATGAGCATAAGCATCTGATACTACAGATTTAACTATAAAAGCGTGAAAACGGAGGCAGTAGCTCAGGCGTGGTTTGGCTCCGTGCTTTACGATCTCACTATATGAAAACTTTGTTCTTAATTCTTATCACCTTTTATTCACTGCTTTTTATTTTGTGACGTTTTATTTTTTACCTGATAGATAGAGGTGCAGTTTGGTTGGTGCGTTCGTCGGCCGGCGTGTGTCTGTTCGCGCAGAAGAAGTCGGGCGGCACGCGGTGTGCGCGCAGCAGCGCCAGCAGTGCGCCTGCGCCGCGCCGCGCCGCGCCCTCATACGTCTGGTCGGGCAGCAGCATACCTCGCGCCGCGCACTACGCACTCCGCACACACGCACCATTCACATCGACGGTTCTCTCACCAATACCGCTAACTGTTAAAACTCTTGTCTGACGTGCCTCCATGGCGCTGTTTACAAAAACTCGTCGGCGAGGCGCACGCGGCGCGAGTACTACGTCCACAACATAATCACGCAACTAATGAGGTATTGTGTGCCGTGCCACAACACGACGTCGACGGCACTCGCGGTAAACAGCGGGTCATTACGCGCGGTGAGTCAGCGGAACGTCCGGCTGTCGCGCCGCGTTGTTGACTGCTGCGTGCTGCCCCAGGTGCGCCGAGCGACACACATCCGTCAGCCGCGCGCACCGCGCGGGGAAGGGGTCCCGCCGGCCGGGCGGGCGGAATGTCGCGCGTGGAGCTTTTTGCGAGGATTCGGCGAGAGTCGCGCACACATCCACCAGTTCCACCACCGACACACTGACACACATCCGCTACTCACTAATGGTGTGACACGACACGATTCACTAGCTGCTCTGCTTGCTACAATGTCTATACATGTGCGATTCCACAACCGGTTTGATGGTTCTGGTGATAATACCAAATATATACTGATTGTCCAATGTCAGTAAAACTAATGACTGTCTATTATTTGTAAAACAGTTTGAAATGTACCCAAATTTACTCCACAAGTCCGATATTAAATACTCACTAATATTATGAATGCGAATGCGAGTTTGTTTGTTTGTTACACTTTCACGCCTTAACTACTCGATCGATCATGAATTTTCGCATAGGTCACTTTCATCCAGAAAAATAGTACTGACCTAACCTACATTTACGCAAGCGAAACCGCGCGCAAAATCTAGTTTTAAATAAAATCATTTCAACCGAATCATTTGACAGCGAGTCATGCAGTCTAAACGCTAATTGAATACCAAATATGGAGCATTAGTCGTTAATGAATTCGTTTAAAGCCGATGCAGATTAAAGTAGATTAGTTTAACGTATAACGTACGTAGGGTAGCATTGCTTCATGTTTGATAATAACAATTTTGACACTAATTAACTTTGGTATCAATTTACAAAATTTTAGTTTAATGCGCACGATAATATGAATTCCCGTATAAAAGAAAAGGCATGCGGATACTATACCCGTAACCTACTGCTCCGACGATGTATCTTAGAAATGACCGGTACATAGAGCGAAAGGCATTTTCGCATAGATTTCACGGACAGTATCCATTGCCGGCGCATCTATCTCCGATGACCCGTCGCCACGACAGCTTTATATGGCTCAATCATACTAACGACCGGCTTGCATCGACACAAAACTACAAGCGATCTCAGACAAATCAGTCGCTCTTGTTTTTCATTAGATATATAAAAGTGTGCTACTAACAGCTTTTGGTAAAAGCTTTGTCCTTAAAGAAACGAAATTTGTTAACAGACGGTAAAACGCACGTCAAATGAACTAACTGAATTAGCAAAAGCCAATCAAATTACTTGAAATGAGTTTGATTTCGATACGACTTTGATTGGCCTTTCAGAAGCGGGATGTGGGCATTTCTTTAAAAAAAATAGTTTAATAAACTAAAAACACGCTTTAAAAAGTAGAAAATAATTTAAAAATGTTAATGTAAAAAGTGCGGGGTGGGGTATCAAAATATTTTAGAAAGCACCCCACGCTTTTTCACGAACGATAAAGTTATTTGTGTCATCAACCATTGAAAATGGGGATCGCGTTGTCAAAATTCATTCGAATGAATTTATGCGCTTTAGTAATAAATAATTATATTAAAAATGAAGCAAAAACTTTGTACGCTTTTTTAAGAAAATTGTGCGGACGGAGGAGTATGAAATTTGCCACAGTTAAAGTTTATATGGCGAAGGAGTGGCGAATCCTAATATTTATATGAAATATGCATTAGAAATACATTAAACTAGATGTGCCCGCGGTTTCACGCGCGTTTATGTTTACTGCGCCGCCCCCGTGGGTCATAGCGTGATGTTATATAGCCTATAGCCTTCCTCTGTAAATAGGCTATTCAACACTAAAATAATTATTCAATTCGAACCAGTAGTTCCTGAGATTAGCGCGTTCAACCAAACAAACAAACAAACTCTTCAGCTTTATAAGATTAAGTATAGATTAATAAATAAACACTAGACGCACACAACCATGCATTTGACACACGCAGTCGAATGGCGTTCGTAGTATTTCGGTATTGTTCAGCTGATGTAGTACTATTCTTCGTAACTATAGTTACATATATCAATATATATAATTACAAATATCAGCAATATCTTACAGGCAACCTTTGAGTGAATTGGAATAATATATACTATTTATATGTAATAAAGAAAAAAAAGAAAACAAAGTAGCAAGCTTAGGAATAGCTTAGTAAATAATAATTTGTTTGAAAAAGATAGGTAAAATAACTTGTATAGATCGAAATCTAAATGAAATGTGATTATAAGACTATAAAACCTTAAAAATATCAAACTTAAACATCAATTATGATCAAATTTAGACCACTATGCGACCGCTAGTTTATATTAAATTGTCAACACTTGTTTATTAGGGACAACATGACGACGACAAGAAACACCCAACTTATTACTCGTAACAATAAATTCAAATTTCTAACATAAATAAGTAAGAAGATATACGATTCTAACTGTACAAGTGTTAGGTATATGCCTAACCCTATAGTTGATATTTATAAACACGTTTATTGGTTTAGTGTTACAGAGATAGTTCGTGGAGAGATAAGAATAGATGGCATTCATGTGAATCAACGGCGCGACAACAATCAGGTTGTAGAGCGGCTCAGTCACGTATCGTGTGACACCAGCCGCAGGACACGGGAGCCACCAGCGAAGTTACGTTCACCTCATATAAATGTGCACATTACGTAATGTAGACGTGCTTCTTTATAGCCCCGAAGAGATTGGTTCTTACCAATCTCTTCGGAGCAATGTTTTACCTCCACATTTAGCCTTTTTTTAGTTCCCACGTTATAGGGCGCGATTATTTCCGTTTTCGGCTATAAAAATGTTTCACTGTCTCCTTAGCACTACGATAGTGAATGCAACCGCTGTGCATGAGGTGTCGGATTCGAACCCGGGTCGGTCTCTTAAGCCGTAGGTCCTGCGCCTGATCTCTCTCCGGTCGTGTCAGACTGCCGTTCCATCTGATTATGAGACTGAAAAAGTGAGGGCACTTGTATTTGCGCAAATACAAGTTTACTATTATATCTCCTGTGCAGATGGCCAGTCTTCGTCGAAATTGGCCGTCATGATCGAAATTCCGTGGAGGTCATTTTTATTTTTATATGGGCTGACTCAGTAATGCTACCGAGAATCAGCTAACAGGGCAACCCAATAAAATTTTGCCCGACTAGGTACCTTACTTAGTACCTCCCGCTCGCACAATAATATAAAAACAGACCTTTGTATAGAGCGTTGCGTAAGCTAATATATCAACCACAACTACATATAAGAACATTATAAGAGTAGTGATATCAATACAGGTGCTGAGTACGGAATGTAATATTTGATTCAACATAAAATAGGCTATATTTTTGTAAGATTACTTATTTCGCCTTACAGCGACACTGCTGACGCTTTAGTTTTATCAGTTTAGTCAGGCGCAAAAAAGCAATAGCGTTGCGCGACAGTCGTCGCCTCGCAACTACTGAGTTAGGTCGTAGCTCAATATGTATTAATATTATTTATAACTGGTACCAGTAAATATATATCCATGGTTATCATCAAGTTATTTCATTTGGCCATACGACAAAAATCTAATAACCCCTACAGCCTGTTATTAGCTCCAACGTACAGGGATGGACGTTAACCAAGAACATCCCCAAACTGCAGCTAATATAAAAATATAAAACTTGGAACAAGTCCCACTGTAACACCACTGTAATAGTTTGTACTACTGAGCCAACGAGATACTCAGCATTACACGTCTGGTAGGTAAATAATTATGTAACTGTAACAGCCAACAGATATCCTTGCTAATAGTGAGTCTGATACGTAGTGCACAGCCTTGTATATTATTCTCTTGCATCTACTAATGCATGCAATAACTGGACGCATGTTGAAAGCATTCGCAAATCACCAAGATGTTATCCATCCATGTATTAGATGTAACAATGTGGCTTGATCTTGCATATATTGTAAACAGTAGGTACTGAGGTATGTAATCGCTATGTTATATCTATTGTTGAAGTATGGAGAATTATTGCGCGCTCTCGAATGATATTCGGATACATCTACACAACGCAATATCTACTCAACCTGATCAAGGACTCAGCGCGTTTTCTATAAATTCGAATTCATTTTAATTTAATCGTGCATTACACTGTCCCAAGCCATACGATATTATTATCGTAGTAAGTACAGTCAGCGACAAAGGTAGATAAACTATAGACTTTAATTAACTTACATTTTAATTCCCTTATTATACACTAGATGTTCCGCGTTAATGAAGATTTTGTCAATAAATAGTCCCTTGGGAACAATACTACTTTCTTACCCTCAGGGCTACAAAAAGGACATAGGAACCTTATGTCCTTTTTGTACCCCTGACAACTTTTATGAGGATCGGTTCAGTAGTAAGGGTGTGAAAGCAAAAGAAACCAAAAAAAACTAACATTCGTATTCATAATATTAGTCAGAATAATAATGACAATTCCTAATTTTTTACTGCAATAACAGTTAAGGATATTTATTTTTAAACTCGGCTACTTATATCGCTAGCCGTTCCTATAATTATGCATTTAGCGAATCAGCAGTATAGAATAACGCTTATAGTGCGTTTCAAATACGAAGTCCTATTTGGCAGATGATCTTTGAGCAGCGATAGTGAAGAGACCGTTTCAATCGGCACCATAATGAAATTGATTACCGATTAACTTTCCAAACAAACTGTAATTGTGGGTTTAGAATTGAAACAAAAATGATAGAAACAGAAAAACAAAAAAGGAGTCCATTTACGTTTGACATATCGAAATAATACAAAAGTCACAGTTATATATACCGTGCTTAATTGTACAAAAAAACTGGGCTTATCCTTGATTAATTCCTAGTATCACTCCATACTTAGTATAGGGGTGAAATAAATGTGGTACTTATAACATAATTTGATTTTCAAGACGACTACTCTTTAAAAGCCATGGGATATTTAAACCATCCGATACGTCCAATATCGCATCTTCAAATGTATTTTTTTAATAAAGATAATGTATTAAGGGTTCGCAGAATGGGATTTAAGGTACGTTGCAACGTAATAATAATTAATACCAAATACAAATTTACAAAAGTATTTCTCGGACAATTGCTTTTACCTCGAATAGGCAGATTTTATCCGATTCATATTGTCGCGTCACTATGACTGAAAGTGAAAAAATTACCCTAGTGCATAACCATGGTATTGTAGTAAAATGTTATTTTATTTTGATGTTTAAATTATTTAAGACTAATATCAATAGAAATTATTAGTTGATTATGTTTGTGAAACAATTACATACGTTATACGTTTTGTATAGATTATTTTTAAATAATCTTTAGTACCATAATTAATCATTGTTTATTTAAGCAATTTATATGAAATGTGCAGAGTTACGTGCTATGAAGTGTCAAATGGGACTTCGTATTTGAAACAGACTATAGTTTGCTTACTTACTTTCATTATACTTAGTATTCAATTCACTATTAATAAGCAAACACGATACAATACTTTATAAAACTATTGTCGTTGTCATTTAAATACATAAAACTATGTTGAACTGTAACAGTGAAGTGTTTTTATGTGTACTTACTCTAACAACCACAAAAGACAGTGTAGGCGCTTAACGACCCCTACACGGAAATATTTTCATCAGTTCCACGCAACACAACTATTACCTGCTCATTGATATGGGTTATTTTCTGACCCTTAGGAATGATGACTGTTACGTGACATCCAATTGAATCTCATAGTCTTTATTTTATAAGATACTGGTGACCTGCCCTGCCTTCGCCCGGGTAGTACAAAATCTTAACAAATTATACATGTAAAATGAATCACTCATTCGATCATTGTTTATTATTATTATATATAGATATAGTTTGTACATTACTATGTATAAACTATATTTATACCATCGCATGGTCTTACGCCTATGTTCCCGAAATAGTGTACAGAGGTGAGACCCACATGCCGTACCTAAGTTCAATCTAACGCGCCTAATGCCGTCTACCGACCACCGTTTCAGATTCAACGTTTCTATTGAGTTTTCCAAAATTTCTTAACAGACCAAATCAATAATAATACCCGAGGATCAAAGACGAGAACTCATGTACCTACAGAAGTCGTATTCGATACCGCGATGTGCCAATGAGGCATCCTTTTCTATATACAGTTTATAGCTCGTCTTATTTCTCTTAATCCCTAAGTTCGCCAAGAGTGCAGGTAAGGTGCACATGGCATGCGTGAGAGTCGCTCGTACGTGTTGTGTGGTGGGCGCGGGACGCCGGGCCATCGCGTCGGTCGGTCAGAGGTGAGGTGCGCGGCCGGCACAATTACGAGGGCGGGTCCGCGCACGCGCTCGCACCACGCATGCGCGCCGCTAATTGTGTAATGAATCGTGACGCGGTGATTTATTCGCAGCGATCGCTACATCTCTCCGCTCCCACACACTACCTGCAAGAATCTACTCTGCTCTCGTCACTACCTAATGAACACTTCAGTTTCACATAGACGAATAAAATAGTAATGTGGACATATTAAAGCTTTTTTAAACACAAGCGTAATTCCTGTGTCACTAGGCCTTTACTAACAGCGAAACGACGGACACAAAGAACACCCAGATTCGGCAAGACAATTTGTGGTTCACATAAATGTTTGTCACGTGTAGGAATCAAAGTGTTCAATCCAAGTATTGTACTTGGAGCAATCGCGACCACTTTAACTCCTAAGTGATCTATAATCTCATTAATATGATTTGCACTTCAGTGTTTACACTTGATATATCGTCCAGTTACCCGTGACTGAGGCGAGTGCGTGCGACCGAACACCGCCGGCACCGCCATGCGCCCGCGCATTGCTCTCACATTCTCACGCTTTTCTCTCGTAACTACAGTGCTGAGAAATCCTGTCCATTTTGCATTTTGTTAACTTGACTTCTGGACAAGGGGTATTGTCGATTTGAAATTAGAACTCAGTTGATTTATGTAAATCTGACACAATTTGTGTGGGTGGGTGGCAACCCTAGGAAGAAACTGCAGAAATTATATTTACTCATCGCCATTGATAACATATGTTTATAAACTTGAATATCCATTCATTCTTAACAACCTCAACAATCTTCTTAATTGATTTGTGTTCTCGATGTCGTAGGTTCGATCCCTACCCACAGGACTCTAGACTTTAGACGTGAACCTCTTTGTCACACAAGCATTGCTTTGTCCGAGGTTTAAGCAATAATTGCTAGTAATCTTTAAAGATATATAGATACATATAAAAACGATATTAGAAATACGTAAGTAGGTACCGGGTACATTTTCAGATGTCGTTCTACTACGGGGAATTATTGAGAAACGAAAACCTATAGAGCCGGCGATCAAACGGAGTATCTTATGATCGGCGTCAAATATAATTGCAAACCAAAAAAGAACTGGTCGAGTATTTCGATTTTTATAAGGGGTTTGGTAGCTTTTAACATTCATTTCATTTTCAAAAGAAGTGATAGCCATTGGGAGACTGTTGGACTGCTACGTAGAGGTCTCGAGTTCTATCCCAGGGCGCGCATCTCTGACTTTTCGAAGTTATGTGCGTATTAAATAGTTAATTATCGCTCGCTTTTACGGTGAAGAAAAACATCATAAGGAAACCTGCATGTCTATGAGTTCTACATAATATTCTCTAAGATATGTAGTCTGCCATAGTCCACCTCGCTGGCCCGGTGCGCCAGCGAGGTGGACTATGGCCTAACCCTTCTCACATTGATAAGAGGCCCGTGCCCAGCAGTGGGACAGTTTAAAAACAGGGCTGATATTATTATATACTGGCTTTTCTTGATGCACATCCGGCAATGTAATTGAATAACGATATTTGATCTAGAAGTCAAGCCACTACGTATAGCTTGACTCTACATATTACCCTCAAGGTCTATTTTTACTAACCAATTGACATTGACATTGTCAACTAAAAATAGCGTTTAATTCATAGATTTTTGTCGTGGACCGCCTGGTTGATGCTGTGGCATAAGCTTAAGTTTATATCTGATCGTACGGGTTGGATACTTGGGTTGGGTAGTGTCATCAGATTTGCCGGTTAGGGACCAGCAATGAGTCAAGTAATTAACCCCATAGATGGGAAACGAACTCTTAGGTACATTACCTAAAACATAGCTGGCAAAACGTGAGATTAATACTGCCCTGGTAATCGATATAGCAGTATGTCCAAAATAGGCTGTTTCCAGAAAACAGCGCAGATTTTGTTACAATTTTAGCGTTTGTGATAAAACTATATACTCGATTTTTATGTTCTATATGTCAAAAGAAAGGAAAGTAGTAGCTTAGTGGGGAGACCAACAGACTGCAATGCAGAGGGACTCGGGTTCGAATCCACGTCGCGGACCTTTGACTTTCGGAAATTATACGACTTTCCGAAATTATGTACGTATTGATTGACAATTATCGCCTGCTCCGTGCCTCGGAGAGCACGTTAAGCCGTCGGTCTCGGCTGCCATGAACATCTATGTCAGTCGTTATTGGGAAAGTCAGTACCCTCTAATATCCTGACACTGGTCTAGCCTTAGGGTATTGTTAGCCTTCGGGTTGCGGAAGTCAGGTGGCAGCCGCTCCGTGTAAAAACTGATATCCAGTCCAATCCGGTTAGACTAGAAAAGCCGACTCCAAGTGACTTGGGAATAATAAAGGCTAGGGAGAAGATGTCAAAAGAAAGGAAAAACTTTTGTCGTTTACAGTAGAGTAGCATTCCAAATCAGTAATAAAAAAAAATACTACCTTTGACTTACTGCCCTCTAGATTACTACGGCAGAATACATCTCCAGCCTATTCGTTAAAGGATTTATAGCCGTGAGTGTAACTGTGTATAGCTTTTACCGACATATTTCTTTTCAAGGTACCTAGAATATGGCACAGATGACGCTGTGGGCAAGCGGTCGCCTCGCCACTGCAACCGCGCTGACTGCTGTGGATTCGAATCCTGAACAGAACAATTATTTGAATTATCTACAAATTATTGAGTGTAGTTTATTAATATTTGTAAAGACCCCCGAGACAAAGACTAAATCCTAGTGCAGGAATTATTTTCACAATTAAGGTTAAATTCTTAGGAAACCTAGTCACTATTTTTAACTTCTGCTAACAAGACGCACGTTTTGAGACTAGTTAAGCAAATATATATCTCAATAGAAGATCAAATAACAAGGTAAAGTAAATAAGTCAATAGAAAGTACTGACGGGATTACAAATCCCGAATATAATTGCCACATCGACAAGACAGGCGTAAACACATGTCACTTAAAGTCATGAACGGTGCAATTTGATTTATGATGTACTTAACACGTTCGCGAGGCACGCTCGCCTGTCGTATCCCTCACGCCTCCTTACCAGCTGAGGCCGTGGATTTATACTTGCCAATATTTCAATGTATCATCCAACAAATCCTAAGGTATTTTAAAATCGATATTAATTTTATATTTGTACGCCGACATAAAAATGAAACAAACACTTAAGATTATAGAAATACTAGATTTTGCCCGTGGTTGCTCGCGTTAACGTAGATTTTGTAAATCAATTTTTATTCCTCAGGAACGGTACTTTTTCCCTGGTTAAAAGATACTACATATACCCTTTTCTGTACCCCTGACAACGTGTATGCGAAACTCCATGATGGTCGGTCAAGTAGGTAATTAAGGCGTAAAAACGTAACAAACAAACCCACATTCGCATGTATAATATTAGTTAGGATATAACTACAAGCAACATCCGAGTTGGTTTAACCATTTCGGAGATTAACGCGCACAAACACATTATACAGGCTGTTGTTTTATTTAGTCATATACAGTGAACAAAGAACCGCGACTCATGTGGCTCACTCGCTTACTTCATTAAAACCAGCCAAAAAGTACCACTGAGGCACTTTGCTGTAGTGAATTCGACTGCTGTGCTTTTGAACTTGGGTATGATCCTGAGTCGTTAAGGGTTATTAGATGTTTCTGTCAAGAAATTCTTAAAAGCACGGAGTCAAGAACTATGCTCGGTAGATAGCAACAGGTTCGCTCCCTATTACGTGGGAACTAAAAGCCATAGGGGCAAGACAAACAGAAAAGACGTAAGACGAGGACGCGTCGCCCCTTTAATCAATTTTCATACAAAATGTATAGAAGCGTTGTGTCCGCGTCTCATCCGCGCATTGTCTTTTCTGTTTGTTTTGTGTCGCAACGCTTCTATACATTTTGTATGAAAATTTATGTCTCGTCCTCGTCTTACGTCTTTTCTGTTTGTCCTGCCCCATACATAACGAAATGTGGATGCGAGACACCTCTACTTAACTTTTGGGATATAGGCGTGAGACTGTTGTGTACGTACCTACCAAAAACAAATTAAACTGTGATGATACTACACATCTCACTGAAATATCCAAAAACACAGCAACCAATCACACATTCATATTAATAACTAGATGTGCTCGCGGTTTCACCCGCGTTTATGATTACTGTGCCGCCCCCGTGGGTCGTAGCGTGATGTTATACTTATAGCTTATGGCCTTCCTCGATAAATGAGCTATCCAACACTAAAATAATTTTCAATTCGGACCATTGGTTCCTGAGATTAGCGCGATCAAACAAAAAAACAAACTCTTCGGCTTTATAATTGATGATGATTATAAAACTGCTGACGCCTTTTGAGAATACCTATAGAAATAAACTCAAGTGTCGCACTACATCACACGCGGCGTGTTTATTGAATACACAATCGTTTGGAGATAAGATCGCGAACGCGACGAGTCGTACGCAAGAGGCAACGCGTGTGGGCGCAACGCGTGCTCTCCACACTGCGGTTTACCGCATACTGACGTTTTGTAGCGAGAGTTGCACAACGCACCAGAAGAAGGGGCCATAGTATCGCTTCTCGATTCAGCTTCAGCTGCAATGAAGACCGTACTAGTCTTCTGGGCTCTAATGTTAGTCCCGTGGCAAAGATTCGAGTCCTCATCGAGTAGTTACTGTGACAATGAGAACTGGTAGAAGGCCTATTTCATATTTAAAAAAAATCTCTCAAATTTTGCTAGCTGGCAATAGTAAGGGTAATAATCTCTGGGCCGTTGAAGTATTACATAAGCAAGATTTTAGTCCTTTTCAACCCCCCTTGTCAACAAAAGTAAACATAATATATCATCCAAAATAAGCATAGAAAAGACCCTCGTCTCTCTATTAGTGCTTGCGTAATATTTAACCACTCCTTTCAGGGTATATACAGGCACAAGTCTATATGTACATAATTATGTATGTAGTATTTAATCAGTTGGTTTTATTAAGACAAGATTTGACAAATTTGTTTATTATCTTGTATGTAGTAATCGTTGTAAGAGATGACAGTCTTGGTCACGGTGTGATAAAAATTAATTATATTAGTTCAAAATTTTTTTTTATACTTTGTGCACAGAGTCATCTTATGGTTATATGCATATGATCGCACCCTAGGAAAGGGGAAATAAGGATAGAATGTAGGGAAAGATATGTAAGTGTCCGGCATTCTTACAAGTCGGGCAAAACGCAGGATTTATCCCTAGTGCGGGTTTCGTTCAATGTAAAAATAAAACAGCAATGTAAAAAATAATGCACTTTTAATCACAGGGCGCAGGCTCGTTATTAGTAACAAAATAAATACCACAACAACCATACACTGATACTAGTTCTACTTAACACTACGAGAGCACGCGCACACCGGCGGACCTTGTGGCGCGTGTGCTTACATCTACTCATACAGATTATATATATAATCTACTACCAAATTCGTGGAAGTGTGATCTCCATTATCGATAAATTATCGTTACAAACTAAGCTCTGTTATCGATAATCGTTACAAACGATACTTTATATGCAGATCTTCACTCGTTACAGACTAATCAGCCGAATACAGCTTCGTCGTCTCTCAGTTGGCAACTAGTGCGAGTTGTGATGATTATGTTACATGTTACAGAGATGAGCGGACGATCGACTTCACAAGTCAGTGTCGATGCATGCACCACATCTAGTATAGTACGTTCCACTACGAGTGCGTAGTGAAGTCACGGTTACACTGCGTGTAAAACTAAAGGTAGCCACACACGCCTACATAACGCATATGTAGGCGCGGTGCGGCGCACGAGGAATGTCGCGTATCACAAACTGCGAGCCGGACTCGACAACATTAACATACGAACAATAAATAGAGTATCAACTTACAGCTATATACACAGTTTACTCGTCCTCTAACTTAATTCTACCCGGAGAAACAAATAGAGAGGCTCGCTAGCGACGAGCGCGCCGCCGCCGCCGCCGGCGACGGGGCGCGGGACCGGCGACGGGCGGCGCGGGGCCGGCGACGGGCGGCGCGGGGCCGGCGACGGGCGGCGCGGGGCCGGCGACGGGCGGCGCGGGGCCGGGGCCGGCGCCGGGCGGCGCGGGCTAGTGCGCCTGCAGCGCCGACAGGTGCGCGGCGATGGCGGCGGCCGCGGCGCCCGCCAGGATGGTGCGGTGCGTGCCGGCCAGCTGCTGCGTGCTCAGCGGGCCCGCGCACACCTCGCGCAGCCCGTAGTCCTCGTCCAGTGTCACGTAGTTGTCACGCGCCTTGAACAGCGTGACGGGCGCGCGCAGGCGCCCTGCTGGCTTGTACGTGTCGGCCACCACCAGCTTGCGGTAGAACGAGCCGGCCGCCGCCGCCAGCGCCTCGGCGCCGTGCGAGCCCGCCTCCGCGCCCACCAGCGCCGTCGTGCGGCCCACGCGCGCCTCCCAGCTCGGCAGGCGCTCTAGCTCCGCCGCCACCTGTGCGTGGTAACAGGGTTACATATTTGCATCGCATAACAAACTGACACCAGAACATGTCAGTTCAAGGATTACCGTCGACAATTTGCTACAAGTATTTTTTGATTAGCTAATAGATAAATTGATTTTTCTATTTAGACTTTAAAACTATTACCTAATGGGTTAGACAGTTTTTAGGAAGATCAAGCAAGCGAATCTTAGATGACACCAAAAGCAGGTATACTTTTCTAGCCAGAGCGCGATGTTGGAAAATACAGCTACTTACCAGAGTAGTAGGAAAATTTTATCTGTTTGAGTAATTTAAAATATTTTCGTACATACCACAACATAGAACAGTACCTTAGTTCGATAAAATGGTTACATTAGCGTGGGCTCACCTTGGCGGGGTCGACCTCCTTGAAGAGTTGCACGAAGTACGCGAGCGCGTCGGCCTCGTCTGTCTGCGACGTGCGCACGGCGCGCTTCTTCTTGCCGCGCGTGGTGTGCGTGGCCACGAAGGCGGGCGAGCCGTCCACGAGCACGAGGCGCGTGTCGCAGCCCGCCTGCTCCAGCTGCAGCGCCATCTCGAAGGCCACGCCGGCGCCGAACGAGTAGCCCAGCAGCGTGTAGGGCGGCTGCGCCTGCAGCGCGCGCACGTGCGTGACGTAGAAGCGCGCCAGCGCCGCCATGTCGGCCAGCGGCGCCGCGGCCGTGCACTGCAGGCCGTACACCGGCGCGCGCACGGCCAGCGCCACGCCGCGCAGCAAGTCCACCACGCCCTCGATGGGGTGCACCTGTCCACATCACACCGTGTTATGTTGCCGTCCAACTAGGTAACTCCTCAAAAGGTACGAACTACAATTTAATACTGTTTTTAATACGCGGGTATGAGGTACCAGTTCCAGTGAAAAATTATGCAGATAACAAAATCTAAGAGTAAATAATGTACCTAAAGATATAATGATGTCAAAAATTTTATAGCACAATTTCCATAAATTATAAGAAATACGACTTTCCAATATTAGTGCTTTATTAAATAAGTAAGTCAAAATAAATTAAAATTCTATTCACCGCCATATTAACCGGTCGTATACCGCCGGCTCGCATACCAGCTGGCAGATTTGTACCCGTCGTAGGCCGGTGGCTCGCATGCGAGCCACCAAATTGGCGCCAGAACGCCGCGCGCCGCCTTCGCTTTAGATTAAGCTAACGTAAAACCAATTTGGTGGCTCGCATGCGAGCCACCGGCCTACGACGGGTACAAATCTGCCGGCTGGTATGCGAGCCGGCGGTATACGACCGGTTAAATAAAACAAAAGAATTGTGGTTTTAATGTATCTTCGACTCCGGGTAATTCTTGTTCTAATGCGTTCTCGACGCGACAACTAAAGCCGTCATAAAATTTTATTGCATTGCGTGCACTATATTTAGTGCCTCTTGAAAAACAATTTTGTTGTTCCAATGTATGTGGATGTATTTTATTTATATTTTCTACTCATTCTTCGTTAGTGTACATGATACATAAAGTTTAGATGACGTATTTGAGAATTTCGAAATACAAAAAATTACTCACCATGAATACAGGTGCCATGCTAGCATCAGACTTAACAGCGCTTGGAAGCTTAACCATGACCTGCTTCGGCATGAGTTCGCCGAGCGCAGCAAACTGCACCAGGTCGGCAGGTGCATCAGTAGCCGCGGGGGCTTCGCCACCCGCCGCAGCACCTTCCTCGCCGCCCGCCATGCCACGAAGCTTGGCGAACGTCAAGGTCCTAATCTCACCCACTCCGAGAACCACGTCGTAACCGCGCTCTAGGGTCTGCTTGATCTCGGCACCCATCAACGAGTCCATACCCAACTCAGCAAGGTTCGCCGAGTCGGATACCTTGCTTGGATCCTTGATACCTGTAGCATAATAATAACGTTAAAAACTAAGACTCTTTAAGAAGATTTTAAGTACGAGTTAAGTTGCATATTTTAATTTTTGATGATTACTTTGCACGTGGTAAAAAAAACAATATGAGCGCAAGCACTATATTTGTTCAATCTTTCGGATTTTACTAGGATCGAGAATAATTTTGCGTTCGAATTGAATTAAGTGACTCAGTCAATAACATTTCATAAATTACGTAATCATGTGCAAAAATTAATCCTAACTACATATTATAAAAGCGAATGTAAGTTCGTTTATTTGTTACACTTTCACGGTTTAATTACATGACCGATCATCATAAAAATTTCGCTTACACGTTGTAAGAGGAAAAGAAAAGAACATACGGTACCTTTCATCCAGAAAAAAGAACTGTTATTACGCGAGCGAAGCCGCGGGCAAAATCTAGTTTTATATTAAATTGTACCGTTTCGTGTGAGAATATAGGTAATAGACAGTACTAGTGTGTAGTGTATGGGGCTTGTAGTATGTATGACTCACCGAGGATGTTAGCTACTGCATGCAAGAGGTCCTGCGTAGGCGCGGCGCTTGTCGGCGAGTACCATGGAGGTGCCCACAGCGTGCCTAGCGCCTCCATGTACGATTACTAGTGTGTAGTGTATGGGGCTTGTAGTATGTATGACTCACCGAGGATGTTAGCCACTGCATGCACGAGGTCCTGCGTAGGCGCGGCGGCGGCGCGGCGCTTGTCAGCGAGCACCATGGAGGCACCCACAGCGTGCGGCAGCGCCAGCAGCGTGCCCAGCGCCTCCATGCACGACGCAATGCGCTGCGGCACCGTGCCTCCCACCACCGTCTCGCCGTCTCCGCCCATCGTGTCCACGATCAGACCCACCTCACCTGTGAACCATACTCACAGTCAAACTCCGAATTATACACGGCACGTGACGTCTTATCACGCATTCAATCAGATTAAAAACGTTTAGGTTCAAAATGTCTAAATCCCAAAATGTCCAGAGGGTGCAAAACGTCCATATCCCAGAATGTCGATATCCCAAGAGTCCAAATCCCAAAAATGTCCATGACCCAGAATGACCATATCCCAGAATGTCCATTTCCCAAAATGTCCATATCACAGAATGTCCATATACATACCAGAGTGTCTATTTTACTTTGTTCAAACAAAATTATATGGTGGATTAAAAAAACTGTGGTCAATCAGATATTATAATCAAAAGAACTAGAAAGCAATTAAACAAACATATTTTTTTATGTTTAGTAAACAAATGGTAGGTAAATGTAAATGACAAATTTTTAGCAACTTAACAATTAATATGTATATAAGTTTTCTAACGTATAGGTGTAAGTTGTAGGTATTCTTAACTGTGATTATTTGATGTTGATTTTTTATTACGTTATATGTTTGATCCGACAAATAGAGTACCTATCAAGAGGTATTCTGTAAAGTGAATGACGTTAGAAAATTTATAATTTTTTACTATGTAGCAGGACTAGTAGACCTGCATCTTGGAAATAATGTATTAGAGCTTTATAACATAGGCTAAACATGTTTTAATTCTCAACACAATCGGTTAACACCCCTTCTAGCAGATCTCGTCATTGCCATTGTACACACGGCTACACATCAAGTTAGACACCCTATATACGCATAACTACGCTACATACAAAATAGATAATTGTCGGAAAGGGACCGTGCATAGTGGTGTCGATGTAATGGTAAGGATAGAGCGTCGCGTCCCGTTCAGCGTGAATCAGACAAAATAACAAAAATATAACGCACTCTCTCGCACGATTCGCAGCGTTCAACTTCTAATAGTTCAAAATCAAAACAGTCTAGGTTGATGTGTCGCTGTGTGTATAAAGTGTTGTGGATGGAAGCCCACGCGGGATAAAAATCTGTGTGTTCACAAATAGTTGTTCCGAGTCAGAATGCTCTTTGTATCCGTTGTTTAAATGTTTGTAAACTCCCTCGTAACACAAGATTTATTCCTAATGCAGGAGTTGAGTAAGAATATATTTTATTGCGATTTAAATATATGTGTTGCTAATGATATCTCACCGATGGCTCCCCATTGCACGGCGAGACCAGGCAGGCCGTCGGCCTGGCGTTGCTCGCAGATGCGCTCCATAGCGGAGTTGGCGAGACCGTAGTTGCTCTGGCCGGGGTTGCCGCGACCACAGGATACAGAAGAGAACGCTACGAAGTATTCCAGTTCTGGTGCCATCTCGCGGGTCGCCGCGTCCAGCATCTTAGTCGCTGTAGATACATTCCAATGTTAAATACTGTAGGGTAATGTACTTCTGCGCTTCTTTAGTACATTTTATTTTAAGGTATTGTTTCTTATTATCTATTTTTATTTAGGAGTATTTATCCATTCGGATATGACAATTCAATTGTATCCTATCATCTCTAAAATTCGTTATTATGTTTCACTTATCACAAATATTTTTCTAGCACATTAGAAAGCCTTTGGGAGGCTTACACGGAGACGTGGGTCCCCAATTCCATCATATACTATCGTCTCTAAAGCTAATTATTATTATCAAATATACCAAAACTACTTCGCTACTCTACTACTTTGCATAATTAATAATATAATAAATCAACGTTAGGTTAGTGCATATTTAGAATCATATCATCTTATAACGCTATTTTCTGTACCTCGTTCATGAAATAAAGACACATACATATAAATAAAAGAATGAATACAGTAATATTAAAAGTGGAGTATATACCGTTGATCTTGGGCTTGGCGACAGCCTGGAAGTCAGCGGGGGTCTGCTTGTCGATGAAAGCGTCTCGCAGCACGGCGGCAAGGTTGAAGACGCCGCCTACAGGCCCGAGCGCCGCGGCCTCGCGCAGCAACGTCTTCGCGCCGCCCGGGCTCGACGCGTCCGCGGTCGATACGGCCACCTTGACACCTGCCTCGCGCCATCTGTAGATATCAACAACATTGTAATAATGCCAGAAAAAAATATTTAAAGCATAAATTTTGGCTCACACCTCGTGTATATATATTATAACGAAGTAGCAATAGATAAATCATTCACCTTGACGGTGAATGGTTACCATGGCCTATAGATACTTGCGATACCAAGGGTATCACATAACAAATCTACCATTAAAAGCTGTGCTTCCAGAGCAAGCAAATCATTCGAGGAATCTGCCATAGAATGATGTCTGCTGTCAAGCGATTAAAACTACTACCGATCTCCTGCTCGCAGCATATCACCTTAAGAAGCCCGCTCACAATAAAAACACAACACAATCAATTTGCTATCTTGGCTACTCCAGTTTTTGTAAATTCTTGGGCATATTGCTGTGCCTTATCACTCAGTTAATTAATATTAAAATATAGAAACTTCAAAATTGTTACACTAACTATTAATTGAAATATTATATCAGTAGGTACATACCTGCGGATGCACCATGCCTGGTAGCCGGTGCGTACGCCACTGCGAGAGTTCAGCAGAATCTTAGTAGCACCTCGCTTCACCATCCATTGTGCCAACTCCAAACCGAAACCGCCCAAACCACCTACACATCACACAGTGGTTATGAACATATATTTTTAACACACAACTTATTAAAGACGATCAAAGTAATTGGTTGTTAAAATACTCAATTAGAATTTCGCAACTTTACAATATGATATTTTTAGGTCTCAACAGACATCAGGGATCATCAGTCATAAGTTACAACTTTACAATATAATATCTTTAGGTTTCAAAAGACGTCAGGGGACTGGATTCATACGTTAGATAGAGATAAATTGAATGGACCTACTATTAAAGAATTAATTATACGTATAAAATCGGTCAAAGTTCAAACTGTTTTGAACTGAATAGTAAGTACTCTCTCGCTCTAAACACAGGTATAACCTAGTTCGGGCAAATATCTATAAGTTCACTTTATGTAATTTTTAGGATGAAATTTTAAAATTGAGTTTTTTACATAAATAAATAATATTATTATATTAAAATGCTAGTGATGCTATGCGCGGTGTACTTACCCACGAGTACGTAGCACTTGGCGGGGTGCATGTACGTGCGCGGAATGGCAGACAACAGCTTGGTGCCAGCGCGCGCGCCCGCCGCCTCTTCTTCGCGGACGCGCAACACTACTTTACCGATGTGGCGACCCGTCGCCATGTACCTGCGCACAAATATACAGACGCCCTCAAATATTTGTTTAGTTACAATACCATTGCTAGGTATATAGCGCAAACGAAGCTTACCTGAAGGCCTGCTCCAATTGGTGGTCGGAGAAGATGGTGGAAGGTAACGGACGAACAGCGCCAGACGCCATACCCTCCGTTACACAGCGAACCACCGCTGCCTTGTCACTGCTCTCCTCGCCCGCGTCGAACAACGCGTCCAATAGAATACCGTGGAAGGTTGTGTTTTTCAGGAAGATTGACATACCCTGCGACGAAAGATAGAAACTTAATATCTTCGCTCACTCCATGTACGGGCGCGACGTACGAATAAGGAGCTCGACGGCGACACTCACCAGTGCGGTGTCGTTGGACAGGTCGAGCTTGCCGATCTCGAGGAAGCGGCCGCCCTCGGCCAGGCAGCGCACGGACGCGTGCAGCTTGTCGGCGGCGAGCGAGTTGAGCACGAGGTCCACGCCGCGCCCGCGCGTGCGGCGCTTGACGAGCTGCTCGAAGCTCGCGTCGCGCGAGTTGCCGATGTTCTGCGGCGCCAGCGTCGGGAACCGCTCGCGCAGGAACGCGCGCTTGTCCGGCGTGCCCACCGTCGTGAACACCGTGCAGCCCGCCGCCAGCGCGATGCTGATGGCGGCCTGCCCCACGCCGCCCGTGCCCGCGTGGATCAGCACCGACTCGCCCTTGCGCATGCGCCCGCGCACCGACAACGCGTAGTACGCGGTGGCGTAAGCTACGGGCACGGTGGAAGCCTCCTCCAGCGACCACTTGCTGGGCACCTCCCACAGGAAACCTTTGTCCGCGAGCACGGTGCTGGCCAAACCGCAGGCCGCTACCATTCCCATCACGCGTTTACCGTCCGACGAGCGACCACTGAACTCCAATCCGAGAATACACTCCTGAAAACAAAAACGTGAAGGGCGTGAGTAAAATTTATTTGATAACTCGTTACGTATACAGATTAATTGAAAATAAAACATAAATAGTCGGCGTTAGACACTACTGACCTGTCCGGCGAGATTGCCAGGCAAAGCATCGGGCGGCAGTTTGCCGGTTGCCAACATGATGTCACGGAAGTTGAGTGGCGCGCAGTACACCGTGCAGAGGTCTGTGCGAGGTGGCAGCGGTTGGTCGCGTGCGTGCCTCAGTGGAGACTCGATCCAGCGCAGCGAGGACAAGTCACCGCGGGTCAGTGTGTTCACGTACGCGTGTTCCACCTGCAGCTGCGCTGCGGCGGCGTCACCAAGACCCAAGTGCCGGTAACAGCCCCACACGCCCGCACGTAGAACATTCACGGCCAGATCACGTTGCACTTGAGCCGCGTATGCCGGCGCGCTCGGATTGAACGCCTGCTTGGCGTTCGGCAGATAGTATACTCGAAGCGCGCGGCCACCCGGCTCGGCGCGCAGGCACGTGGCCATACCCAGCACACCACTGTTGGCTGCGCGCGCCACAACGTACAGGCGCATCTCTTCGGTCTCAGCGCGTGCCATGGCTTCACGCAGCGTGTCCACCCAGCGGTAGGCGTCGTCGTCGGCCACATCCACTACGACGTGGCGCTCAGGCACGGTGGTGCGGCGCCGCAGCAGCACATACTCGCAGCTGGCGGCCACCTGGCGCGACACTAGCATGAGGCCTGCCTTGTCCAGCATGTCCTTGGCAGCACGATCGTCCATCGCCTTGTGCGGCTCCTCCAACAGCATCATGCCACCCTCGCCCAGCGCGCTCGCAAGCGTGGTCAGTACAGCCGCGCCGTGGCGCGACATCACGTCCGCTGCCATCACAAGATGACAATCGGTCTCCACAGCTACTGTGCCTCCATCCTTGGGCACCACCTTCACGCCGAGGTCTTTGACGACGGCGGCGTAAGGAGCGGGTGTAGCGCCGGCTGCCAATGTGGCATCCACGCGAACCTGTGGCTCAGCCTCCAGCACCTGCATAGCCATCGGTGTCAGCATGGCCTCTGGCGCCCGGTCCAGCGCAGCCTCAGCGATTTTGAGCTTAAGGGCGCCTGCGTTTTCAAGCACAAGTTGTAGGCTCACGGTAACTGCATCGCGCTTGGAGCGCGACGTGTCCTCGGTGGCGACGGTGGCGTTGTCGTAAGGCAGGAAAACGTACTTCTCCAGGGTCGGCGCCGCCTGTGTGTTGGCGCGGCGCGGCGCCAAGCTGGTCTTGACGCCTCGTAGCTCGATGCCACCAGCGCTGATGACGTCGATGTCGCGGTGCATGCGCACGGGCACGAGTTTGCCCTCTCCCAGCGCCGCCACCGCCGCGAGCTGCGCCTGCGGGTCGATAAGTGCGCGTTGCAGGCGGGTAGGCAGGTAGAGCTCACGCGTGTCCACACCGATGATACCGAACTGCAACATGGTGTCCATGAACGAGATCCAGTTGTCGTCCCAGGAGAGCTCACCAACGATGCCGCGCGGATCTGATGAACGGATACCGCGGAAGATGCCTCCATAGTTGTAACCACGCAGACGCAATTCTTTGTAGATGTCGTCAGTGTTGAGCGGAAGCAAGTCCTTCTCGGCCGCGGGGCGTGTTTCGTCCAGGTCACGCAGACGTTCAGCGGCAGGGTCTTCCGCCAGCCGTACTGTACCCGTAACCACAACGGCACCACCCTCGCATACGTCGAACTCGCCGGTGCCCTCTAGCACATTAATTAGGAAGCGCACTGGTGTGTCTCGCGACACAATAGTCGCACGACGGAACTGAATATTCTCCATCACAATCGGTGTCTCCTCTGGCTTCTTGTTGTGTAATTTCGCCATTGTCCTCCAAACAAGAGTCTGAAAGAAAATTTAAAAGATTAAATAAAATAAAATATTGATAAGCTCAGTTCTAAAGAGTAACAAAAATAATTTAGTCAGCAGAGTAACAAAAGTAATAAATGCGGTGCTCTTTTTAATTTACGTTAAATCAACTTGATTAGATAGAACGATTATGGAGTACGTACGAGATAGCCGGTGGCGGGGAAGAGTACACGGCCGTCGATGTTGTGGCCGGTGATGAAGCCGTCGTCGGTGCGCGACAGATCGTACTCGATGACGTTCTCGCCCGAGCGCGCCGCTCCGAAGTGCGCCACGTCCCACTCCAGCGAGTGGTCCCACACGACGTGCGAGGCGAGGCCCGGCGTGCCGCGCGCCACGGGGAACTGCACGGGCGGGTAGAGGCGCGCCACGCTGGGCTGGGCGCCGGCGCCGTGCAGCTTGCCCACGGCGCCCAGCAGGTGCACGAGCGCGTCGGGCGCGTCGCGGCGCACCAGCGCCACGTAGGCGGCGCCGGGCGCGGGCAGCGCGCGCTTCAGCACGGCCTGCAGCAGCGCGTGCGGCGCCACCTCCACCACGACGGCGCGCGCGGGGATCTCCCGCAGCGCGTCCGCGAACCGCACCGGCGACAGCAGGTTGTTCACGTGGTAGTTGGCGTCGCTCAACTTAGCTGTGCAAACAACGGCCTATGGTCAGTCAGAGAAAACGAGCTGCGATACGATTCGCGTCCTGGAGTAAGCGTCCGGTAACGAGACTCACCGAGATCCGAGTTCCACTTGTCTCTGGTTAGCGAAGACGAGACCCAGCGAGAGGTGCGAGGCTTGGGGTCGGTGATGACGCGCTCTAGACTCTTGCGCAGCAGTGGCGCGGCGGTGGCGATGTACTTGCTGTGGAACGCTACGCCGGAGCTGTTGACACGGCGCGCGAAAATGCCGGCTGCCGACAGTTCCGCGACGAACTTCTCGAGCGATGGCACAGGACCTGACACCGTCACGCTGTCAGCGGAGTTGTGGCACGCGGGCACCAGGTCTGGCGGGCAGCGCGCCTCGCACTCCTCCCACGATAGCCCCACGGCCGCCATAGCACCTGGCGCCAACTTAGCGTCTACGATACTGCGGCCTCGCCAGTATGCAGCTAACACTGCCTGTTCCGCTGTCAGTGTCTCGTCCGCGTACGCGCAACCTGTACACCGAAGCGTTTAATACTCGTATACCCTTTAATTAATAATTATATATAGTATTTTCTGAGCTACTACACACCTATTTCACCGACGGAATGACCCACGATGCCGTCGGGACGGATCTCAAGGGCGCGAAGCACATCCACAAGCGCCACTTGTACCGCAGCGATGGACACGAACGAATTGATGACGTCATCGAACGCAGTTTGCGGTGCTTCCGTAATTACTTTCAGCAAGTCAATATTATGCGGGCGCAGGGCCGCAGCCGAACGGTTGATGCTGGCTGCGAACGCTGGTAGCTTCATAAGTTCTTTCGCCATACCGGGCCACTGCGATCCCATGCCGGAGAATACGAACCAAATGGGTCGCGGTTCGCCGCTTTCCATTTCCTGAAACGGATTAACGATCAGAAGGGATCTCTTACTTAACTATTCTAGTTAACATGATGCACATTATAGGTTGACTTACGATGCACTCCTCGACGGGCGGGTCGGTGAGCACGGTGTAGCCGCGGATCGGGTGTCCGACGATGTTGTGCCTATGGATGGTGTCCAACAGCGCATGTAAGTCGGCATTTTCTTTGTGCTTGGCGGCCAGTCCCAGCAACTCGCGCACGGCTTCCTCGGTACGACCAGACGCCACCACGAGGCGCGGCGCAGTACTTGAACTAGCCGGGCGCGAGCCCGACGCCGTGTTCGACTCTAAGATAATATGCGCGTTAGCGCCGCCAAATCCGAACGAGTTGATGGCCACTAGCCCACCGTCCCATGGCATGTTGCGGTCCACCACCTGCAACATCGAGACACCAGGTTTAGGAAAATATAGAAAAACAAAATTATTAACGTTTTATAACCTCCAATCTTTATCAACATTTACCTTAATTCTTCCATCATTGAGTGCAGGAATATCAGCATTGGGAGATTTAAAATGAAGATTCTGTGGGATGACGCCGCGTTCCATGGCAACTAAGACCTTAGCGATGGAGCACAGACCTGAGGCCGGCTCCGAGTGTCCCATGTTGGATTTTACAGAACCCAAGAGCAATGGGGTCTTGCGTCCTGGACAGAAAAAGTCGGCGATCGCGTTCACCTCTTGCGGGTCTCCCACCTGCCAAATGAACGATCCATTACGTAATTTGTTATGAAAAAATAAATATAAACAAAAGAGTGCAAGAGCTTAGAAACAAATAAAAACATTGAGTGACGACATACCTTGGTACCAGTACCGTGCGCCTCGACGTACGCAACATCGCTGGGACGCAGGCGGGCTTCGGTGAAAGTCTCTTCAGCCAGGCGGCGCTGCATGTCACCCGAAGGGAACGTAATACCCTGATCCTTAGCGCCGTCCACATTGATGCGCGCTCCACGTAGCGTGGCGTACACACGTCGCGCTGCCCCACGTCTTTGTAGTAACACGGCTACCGCCGCCTCTGAGCGCACGTAACCACGGCCACTGGCGTCGAAGGCCGCGCAGCGCCCCTCCGGCGACAACATGCTAAGACGATGGAAACTGAGTGACGTGGCGGGCTTCAGACACAGATTAGTACCAGCCACGATGGCCGCATCGCAGTGTCCTGAACGGATGGCAGCCGCCGCCTGCGCCAACGCAAACATGGAACTGGAACAGGCGGTATCCAGCGCAAACGAAGGTCCTTTGAAGTCAAACGTGTACGATAACCTGTTGGGGAACATGGCACGACAACAGCCTGTCAGCGCGTAGCCATTGATCTTGTCTGGGTCGGAGGTCCACATCTCTTCAGTCTCGGAGTTGGACACGCCCACGTACACGCCAGTGCGCGAGCCGCGCAGTTCGGCGGGGTTGTAGCCGGCATCCACTAGCGTCTCGTGCGTCAGCTCCAGTAACAAGCGCAACTGCGGATCGAGCAAATGCGCCTGTTTCGGGTGCACGCCAAAGAACGTGGCATCGAAGTGCGCCAAGTCCTTCAGCTTGCCATTGCGCTCCGGCAACCCATGCAAACCTGACAACAAATAAACATTGTCACCTCAAAATGTACTTACTTAAATATTGTGTAAACATACTTATGTGAATAAGTGATTGATGTTAGAAAATCTCGATGAATTTTGATAAACACGTCAATTGGTGACGTCAGTATCCTATGTGTGTTTACTATATTCTTACGGGAATGACATAATAATAGTTTCGGCGAATGTGTTCTTTGTTAGCATCAGATAAGTAGCGCGATGTGTGACGCATGAAGCATCACGCCACTCAACGCCACCAGTCGGCGCGTCGCGCAAGTCCGCGGGCGACGCGCGCGCGCGCCGGTCGTGTCGCGGCGGCACGAGAGCCCATGCTCGGCCGCAGTGAAAGCCTGCTCTGTTGTTGCGAGACAATGAGCGGCGGCGGCGGCATGCCGTTCACACTAGTCATTCATTCGCACAACAATTGGTTAATCGTACCATTTGCGATAGGTACGTGGGCGATCGTCCATGTTTCTTGAACTGCCGCTATCTTAACTTCATATGAACCTAATCTAACACTCTAAACGTTGCCCATAATACCTATAATGAATGAAAAATATGAACACAGCAAAAACAACACTAGCAATCCATTAGTAAACGGATCCATTTCTACTATAAAATCAGCTTTATGTTTATCCTAACTCTAGGAGATTGATATATCCGACTAAAACTCGTTATCTGTTCTGACTGAGAAGCCACCATCTAATACCTACAGTATTATTGATCCCGTCTCGAGTATTGTGTGGACCAAGATAAAATCAATACCGCTTGTATGTATGTACAACGTGACGCGTTTTACATTATTAAAATAGCTAACATAAGTGCGTTTTTAACTTCGATTCCTACATTAAATAAATAAATCGACAGTTCAAACGTCATCGATCGCCTCATATCGGAGTGGGTGGGGCGTCACAGACCATTCCCAGAAACAAATGGTGCCATGAAATTTGGTAACAAAATGAATCATTGAACTGCGTGTTTACGTTTTGATGAATAATATGAATTGGATCGTCGATATCTATCGAGATATTAGATAAAAATGACGTGACAAGTACCAGAAATAAGTACTTGACGGAAATCATTACAACTTTACAAGATTATTCTTCTTATTACCTATCTGTTGTGACTTTCTATATACTCACATTCACTCTATGGTTAGGAATAGTTCTATACGTTAACAAAGAAAATGTAGAGATCTCTGAGCAGATTACAGTCACATTTTAGTTCGCCAGTATTTAATAATAAATTAGTATTTGTTCTAGAATTTTTACCTGTTGAATTAAACATGTTATATTAGCAGCAAACATGTTAATGTTTACAGAACAAGATCAGTTGTAGACAAAACTTCCTGTTCGTTTTAATATCTGCATACAATGACTTAAGTGTTTCTGTATAAAAAGTTAATGTGTAAAAAATAGGTGTAGCGGAGAAACGACAAACGGAGCAGTCCGCTGTCATCAGTAAACGATCATGACTTGACAATGCGATCAGAGAGATAGAGCCGATCGGTATCGGCGCAGGCGCACGCAACTTGTCAATTTGTGACGCTATGAACAAACGTAGATTCACTCTTGTACGATTAAACTTTGCCATGATTCCTAACTCCGAGCCTTACGTGGCACTATATGAAACAAAGACACTCGATATAATATGACAAGAATGACACGTTTCCTAGTTTAGAGTAGGCACTTCATGCACTTACCCTCTACTATCCATCATAGCAATGTTTTCAATTTTCTTAATAAATAAGGCATTTTAATTTAACACACTAAAATGTGTATTTTCTGTAGGTTGTATTGATCATTATGTTACAAAATTCAATACAACTGATATAACAAAGTTAAGAATAATTGTGATTGATTGTCAATACCTACAATGAATAATGGTGGATTTATTCTAAAGGCCATCAGTTGCAGATGTTAGAACATTTATCTAAGTAAATAATGGAATGTATTTACTAATGTAACACTAAGTTTATTTGATTTATTACATGCATGTTTGTGTTAAATTGACTATAATATATCCACGGTTATACTAAATAGCAAACGTGGAGAACTATTGAACTACAAATTATCTCGTCTCCATTGATATAATAACATAATCATTGGTATCAATGCTCGTACGATTGATATAGGTGCTTGGCCCTCGTGCCCTTAGGGTCGACGAGAACTCATAGTTGTACATCCATAACTAGATTATAAATACGAAACTCGCGATAACTGCATTTTTTTTTTTGGTTAATAAATCGAATCCGATTTGGAAAACTTTTCTTGTAAAGACAGTTTAGGCTCCAATATAAGATATAGTCTTCTTCTCTCTAACCATTATTATTCCCAAGTCACTTGGGGTCGGCTTTTTCTGGTCTAACTGGATTTGACTGATATCAGTTTTTACACGGAGCGGCTGCCACCTGACCTTCGCAACCTGAAGGCTAACGATACCCTAAGGCTAGACCAGTGTCAGGATATTATAGGGCACTGACTTCGCAATAACGATTGCCGTAGATGTTCATGGCAGCCGGGACCGACGGCTTAACGTGCTCTCCGAGGCACGGAGCAGGCGATAATTGTCAATCAATACGCACATAATTTTGAAAGGTCATATAACTTCCGAAAGTCAGAGGTGCGCGACGTGGGTTCGAACCCGAGACTCTCTGCATTGCAGTCTGTTGGTCTCCCCATTGAGATATACTCAAAAAATTGCTAATTTCCCTGCAGGTAGCAAGCCGCTTTCTAAGATGTTAACGATGCCGGGATAACCAACACATTTAGGATCTCATTTTATTAAATCTAAATAGAAAGACAAATGGATGGACAACATTGATAAATGTCTCTGCTCTTTAACGTATCTCTTCTCTTCTTACACGCTTTGTATTTGTTATTGTCGTAACGAAACATAACAACTACACTAACTCAATAAACGCACGTTTGACATACATAAACTACAGTTCACTTGTATACCACCATTATGAAGCTATAATACTGACCCATTAGTGCCTATTACTCCTATTGAAGCGATCACGGCTCAGACATTGACTTCTACTTATCATTTGTGGAGAGTAAGTTGAAACTTCAACTATAGCAGTATAAATTATTGTAACTAATTGAATATATTAGGTTACTAATATCACGAGGAAAATGTTCGTAATTTCCAGTCGGTCAGGAATTTCTTAAATTCCTTTTGCTAATATGATTAGGGAACAGAACTTTAAAAACAGGAAAGTAAGCATTTAATTAAACAGAGTATTTAATATAA
Source organism: Catocala fraxini (assembly GCA_930367265.1). Lineage (NCBI taxonomy): Eukaryota > Metazoa > Arthropoda > Insecta > Lepidoptera > Erebidae > Catocala > Catocala fraxini. The sequence goes on along the minus strand of OV884039.1, from coordinate 19,012,814 downwards.
TATATTCAATTATTCATCCTTCTATTGATTGAAACCGACTAAAGGCTAGTTAAATTTTACTTATAGTTTGATTGCTAACAATATACTGAAATATTATGTAATCAATAAGCAAGAACTTTTACTATTACTTAAACGAACTTGTTTTTACAAATATCATATATGTAACGTATAGGTATGTTATGTTATGATATCAGTATGTATGAATCTGACGATAATTATGTCCGAGTGATATATGTATATCATAGAGAGGTCAGGTGGCGGCGCCACGGCGACTGCTATCTGCGTGGCGCAGTGCCCACAATCGGCGCAAGCGCAACCCAATGCGATCATATTAATATTACGTGAATCGCCAACAAGAAATTGTTTCTATGATATGAAAATATTTGAGTTAATATTTAAATGGATTGTATAAAACTGTCATGAACTATACATAACGTTTTGTTAATATTACATAATATGTTTTATTATAAGCATTAAGTTATTTTTCTCTTATATAAACTCTGACCAGCATGATATGGTTTTCTGGAAAAGTTACAGCACTAAAATATATTTCTATGAATTGAACTTATTGAATATATTATGTGTATGTAATGTAGACAATCTTTAAATAAATAAATTAATTTCTGAACATAAATTTGCATGTTAATGTATGTTAGAAAATTAAAGAGAGATAAATATTATAATGCTGTACGAATCTATTGCATGCCAAAATACTATTACTTTTATTATTATGCTTAGATATTTAAATATTACTGGGATATATCGATTTATTCTGTATAATCTAACAGTGGTATTGGTATTAATTTAACATTAAGACTGCATAGAGTTATATCATTTCAGAAATCGCGATTACCTGGTCCTTATACCGATCATATATTTCATCGGTAAAATACATGACAATAGCATAAATAAACTATAATTTAACTAAGTACTGATTTGTCTTAATAATTAGCTATACGATTTTCTTTATCTGACACTATCATGCATGTTTTGAATGACATTCTCTTATAAAGGCGAAAAGTTTGTATGTTTGAAAGCGTTAACCTTGGGAATGGCTACACCAATTTGAAAATTAGTTACATAGAATCAGGGAAAGTCACTTTCCAAAAGAATTTCCAAGGAGTCTTTTTAACTTATACAAAGCTACCATCATTATCATCAACATCATCATCAGTGCAACCTTAACGTTCATAAGTGTAACTTTGTAACCTACATGAATAACATACATATTTAGATTTTCCTACATTGGCAAATTATGTCATTGTATCAAAATAAATTAAATCCATCAAGTTGTATGTTGAATTATTAGTTGCTTATAGCAAAATCCCATAATACTTCAATGACATAATTATGTACCTAAGTCATTTGCGGAAAACGTCGATTCTACAGTGGAACTTTGTTTATCTTCAGAAACAAGTAGTTTCACTCTTTAAATATGTACACATTTTTTATGAATGATCTATCTAAAACTCATAGCTTTACTCGCGTTTGACCATTGATGATGTTTATAACTTACAGCTTTTATATGGCCTTAGTACACTAGCATAATGTTATATATTTTTTCTCAATAAACTGACTTTCTAATGCAAAAATATTTACTAAGTCGGACCAGTAGTTTATGAGATACGTGCGTTAAAACATACAACTCTTCAGTTTTACTATTAGTTATATACGCAACCAGAATTTTCCTGGTGTCAGACTAAGCAAATATATAAGAAAATATTGAGGTTTACAAAATATTGCATGAAATAAAATACTCTTTTGTAATAGTAAACAAAATACTAAGTAGTACCGCAATGGGGTGACACTTGCTTCTTAAATAACATTTATGTAAATTATAAGCTATCATAAAGTTTCATCATCGTATCATATTTTAGATGACATTGACATTGTTAGCCTTGATGTTTGAATTCATCATTTGCTTGATTTTTTTTTACTAATTAGTTAGGGCCACAAAATACTACTACGCGTCATTGAAGTAAGTGAAGGTGATAATTGTAATACAAATTATACTATTATGGTATACAGGTAAAGTGTTTTACGATTCAAACACTGAATATCTGTAAATTAATTGTTTATAAATTGGCTGTTCACTAGTTTAAATGGATGGGATGTGGTGAGGCTTTTTACCTGGAGTCCATCTCCTGTCGTCGGCGGTGACGAGGTCGACTCCGTCGAACAACTGTTGCGCGAACTCCTCGATGGTGTTCGACTCGGGCAGGCGGCCCGACAAGCCCGTCAGCACGATGTCGTCGTCCGCCCCGCGCGTCCCGTTCATCACGGCGCTCGGCATGTTTGCAGCTCAGCTGTTCCACGTATCTGCAACCAACCACCGCTTCAGTAAACGTTCCACCACTAAGCGCCAGTGAGGCAACCCTGTCCGCACCCAAAGTCCACCTCACCTCAGCTATTGCTTGTTATTATCCACCCGGGCCCGATTTTAGCGCCGACTGAATCTCAAATGCTAAGTGCTAGAATATTGTCGTGAAACGCACTATCGGAACACAAGGTGCGTGATACGCGCGAGGAGCGTGCGAGGCGAATGATGCGCCAGCGATGCGACACGCGGTTAAAAGGGCGCGATAGCGGGGTCGCGGCCCGGAGCGTCACGTTTCCACGAGACCCCGAACCCGCGTTATCGCTCCGCAAGGACGGACAAGGTCGTCGCGTTCTTCCTCCTCGCGAAAGTTAGCAGCCCGTGCCGCTCCGTCGGCGCACGCCATCTACCCCACCCAACCGTCGTTGACGGCACACGGAACACCAGAAGCCCCGCGGAGGGGCCAGGTGTAGTCCGGAGTCCGCTTCGACCTCAGACAGTTTCCTTTATCTATAAACGACGATCTAGTGACCCCTCGATTAAATACGCAATTAATCATAATGTATGAGTGGCAATCACGCGCCGAAACGTCCAGCACCGTCTGTACCTACTGTCCACCCGTACCCGCACCGGTGTGCATCGCACCGCTAACCGGATTTGGAGCAAGCTATTTTTTGCGATCGAGAGGACTCGACCATAAAAAATTCCAATCCTTCAATGACGCACTCGTTTGGAGACTTGGATAGCGCTCTCGGTGCGGTCGCCTCGCTCCGTGGCCCCACGGAAGAATGGCTTGGAGTTCGGCTGATGTGCCGACGCCTCGACTCAGCACAACAATAGCTAGCCTTTGTGCGCCAATTGGCGACGTCGAGCGACACAACGGATCACCTCGCATAATGTCTCGTTCACAGAATGAACCCTCCGCGCCGCGGCTACCGCACGCACCGGGAGTGCGTAGAGCATATTAGATAGCCTTTGTAGTATTTATACAGTACAATAAAACACTGAACACGTAATAAACCGATTGTAGAAACTATAAATAATTACGAGCTACACACAAATCAAATATGTATCCGAGGTACAGATCTGCAGCGACGTGTGACATTATAAGTTATAGATATTATGCCCGCATTAAGTCACATTACAATAAGAAGCAAAAACAAGACAACTGTTCTCAGGACCAGCGCCCCAACCAGAGCATTTATTATTAAATATTTATGTTTCATTCTAACCTTAATGCTTACGACAACACCCAAATTATGACTATAATTATGTTTGAAAGACCAAATTTTTTATAGCACTGGGTCATTGAATGATAATTATTTTTACCATTTAATTATTATATTTTTAGAACTTGAATCTGTACCTTCTAGAGTTATTTTAGGTTGAGCTGTCCAGCCGTTGGTTCCTGAGATCTATGACTATTGACCGACAGATAGACAGACTGGCATGCGACAAAGAGAACCTGCAGGATGCCGTTTTTATATTAAGAAGTATAAAAAGTAGAACATGCAGTTTTTTTAATGCCAGTCGTGTCGGACAGAAAGTTTAGTAATGGCGACTGCAGCTCGTTGGCTGGTTCAAGTGCAGCGGTGACGCGCGTGTTATCGCACAACTCGCTATTTTCCTATCATCGATAACCCGCGACTTGATACGGCCACCTGGCCATACAGCATTATCGATTCTTATTTCCACACTCTGTCATCCGATATGATGATGTAGAGTTTCTACTCTACGTTTGTACGAGACCGATGATGCTTTATACATTCTGCTCACTGCACAATATTTGTAATAAGCTGGCAAATAAACATATATGTACTACTTGATGGTAAGAGCGAGCATGACGATTGCAATACTGGTACGATCGTGCAAAATAAAAGAGTCGCGGTCGTCTCAAGGACAAAGACCACACTTCTTCTGCTGAGATAATAGAGCGTTACTCTACTCAACATAGAAACGATATGCAAAGATTTTTGGCAGTGATCTTATATATGGCGAAGATGCTTCCATAATCGGACTGATCCAGGTTTAAATAGAGATGCCGATGTCATCTACGGGAAGTGAAATACATTGCTCTTAGTATGAAAAACACAATATCTTAATTTCTAACAGATCATTGATGCAAATTTTCTAGAAACGTCGGTGGGAATTAATTCGAATATAATCATTTAGAAAAGATCCATGAACGAGAATAATAAATCCAAAAATTAAACGATAAATTTAGCTTCTGATTTGTAAAAGATATTTATTGTTCATTAATTTAAACCTAAACTACTTTTTGCAAGTAATGTGTATTAATATTAAATATGCAGCACATGACGCACGCGTTGAGAACTTAACACTTGACGACTGTTGACTGTTATTATACTACCAGAAACCGAAGGTCAGATACCGTCACACCAGTGCACCAAAACGACTACTTCCTAGTTTGTCCCTCATAAACGAAATGCATGGAAAATTCAAATTGTAACATGACATATCAAAGCAAAGAGGGTTATGGTTACATGATACACACATGATGTGTAGCAGTTTCATCTCTATCGATCTCCCACTAGATGCAACCTGATGTATTTTGTCCTTCTGGTATTCTTAGCCAAGCGCTCTTTGAAGAGTCTTCTTCTTTTTTCTTTTCGTGTGGTTAGTGGCCAACCTGTTGTCAAGAGTTGTTCAAACAGCCCGTAGGCCTCTGACATGGCTTAACGACTACTGTCAATTTGACAACAACCGGGACCGACTTTTTACGTGCCCTCCGAAGCACGGGGACGCTCAGATGAAATACCACTAAGCGGTCACCCATCTATAGACTGACTACACCCAACGTTGCTTCACTTCGCTAATCGTTTACCGATCAGTGAGTGCAACTACTAGTATAAGAGTAGATTGTGGAATTAGCACGACCAGGACAAAATTTAATTTATTTATCACGATATGGTGCTGCTAAGCTTCCTATTACGTTAGACTTAAGACTATTAAAAGCCTTCGTTCTTTATATTTTCTATCACGCAAAGTAGTCAAAGTATAACTAGAGGATATTAAGAGTGACCTCTTTTCCCTCTCCTCTCAATAAATGGTTTTGTAAGTGAGAACTTAAGAACGTAGTGAAGTTAAGATCATGTATCTCGGCAGTGACTATTCTGAGTGCCATTATACGCGACTTTAAAATACAAATGTGCCCTGATGAGAACACTATAATCTTTTTTAAACAATGTGACAGATCTTGACACTAAGATTACATTAAAATCCATTAAATTGTTTGCAAACTAGAAGAACTCCGCATAATGACAATAAATCTTCTCACGGTGAAAAGGAAAACATTATATATTGGATTTAAAAATGTAACTCTTGAAATTTATTCAATTGTATCTAATGAAATCGATAAGCAGTTCAGAAAACAAAGGAAAGTTGAAATTAAATAGTAACCTAACTCGTAAACAGAAAAGGTTTTTTAAATAGTTAATAGTTTTCTGTAATAGTTTTCACATTGGCTGGTCTGACCAAGTGTATTGTTTTAGCTTAATTTCACTGCATTTCTGGTCATCCATACACTCTTCTAACAGCTGTTAGGAAGCATTGACAGGTAAAATGGGTATCTGCTGACAAACCTGTTAGGTTGTATACCTTCTCTTGTTTTATCCCGAAACCAAAGACAGTATTTTTTACTTATTTTAGCGCAATCGATAGAAAACGATGAATTGGAAGGTTGTGTTTAGTTCTTCGGTTTAGAATGCTTTTTGTTAGTTTATTTAAAACATAGGTAATCCTTACTAACATTATAAATGTGAAAGTTTGTGAGTATGGATGTTTGTTACTCTTTCACGTAAAATCTACTGAACCGATTGCAATGAAACTTGGTATACATAGCTGGAGACCTGGATTCACACATAGGCTTTTTATCCCGATATTCCCACAGCAACGGGACTTACGCGGGTGAAACAGCGAGGGAAAACTAGTTGAAAATAAATATGGATGCTTTACCATATAATAAAGAGGTTGCAATGGAAAATGAACCAAGTCTTTAGGTTAGATCCAATCTCAACAGAGTCGGAAAACTAAGAACAATATTAGTTTTACTTTCAGAAAGTTTTTAGCTGGATAAGGGCCAAACCAGATATGATAGACAATAAATAAACTTCTGTCCAACATTGTGAAGTCACAATGTCGTCCGGGACACATTACCCGTAGTGAAGAAGCACATCTTAGTATGAATGTCATCAGTACACACAAGCTATTTATTGGTTTTTTTGTCCATGATACCTATATGATGATTGATGACAGAAGAACAACCGATATTGTGTAAAATTTGGTGACGTCAACCAATAATTCTAGTCATTCGTTACTTGTATTGAAAATATATTATTTTACAAACAAACACAAAAGAGGAAAATTACTGTAATTTGTTTTTAGACGCAGCGTACTTTTTAAAGACAACAACAGCCACAGGTTGTCCTTCGTTTATAGAGTTGGGTTTAACTGGGAGTTAGTTAACAGATTTTCCCTTTTCCTCTTCAGCACCGATATTTGTCGTCTATATTGTTTAATTAATATTACCATATTTATTAATGTCACTATAATGGCCCGCCGTAGCAACACAGATTTATTTGGCTAATATCGTTTGTAGCATGGAGGTATTCATTGAAATTAAACTGCTATATACGGATTTTATCGCGTTGTTTATTTGACACTTTATTACAAAATTTTGAAAATTGTTACACTATACCAGAAATAAGCTGTGATCTGTATCAATGTCCTTTTTACATAATAAAGTATAACTGAACTGCATCTAAAGAATCTTTTAATAGTCTGTGTTCAATAATAATGCCTTCATATTGCAACAATGAGCCTCCTCTTGTTGAATGATAGTTCCTACTTGCGAAGCTTTTTTATATTAGGTAAAAACAATATTTTGATTTATATTTCAAAATAAATCGACACCCTTAAAGTATAGTAGGTCTTTAATAGAGTATTTCGCATATGAATCATTACTAAGCAAAATCTTAATTAAAGGTTCGTGCTAAGCATCGCGACAGTGATGTAGATAATATATAAAAGTAATATTATCACTACATCTTCTACTACCAAGGAAAGGTCGTCGTTAAAGGCATCGCGCGAATCGTCATGCGTCAGTAAGAATAGAGAATTATAGTTCAAGCTAATCCCAAAGTAGAGATGTACTAAGGGATGCCCGATACGACGCAATATATATCGACAATCGACTAAACTAAATACGATTAATCGTTATTTCTTATCGATATATAACCATGAGCGTCGATATATCGTATCGTCATTTATTAAAATATTCTGCTTTTAAGTTTGTAAATGACATCATAAAATAATAAATCGACGTCTAAGAAGCATCATTGTTAGTTTTTTTTAGTCCATTCATTTCTCAATCATCATAAGTAGAGCAAATAAATTTTAATTTAGTGCCAATTAATAATGACTTTTGCATGTTAATGCTACATCCATTGTTTAATGTACTGACAACGAAGTCATTGGAAAATTTATAGCGCTATAATAAGATAGGTACTGCTGAAGATGTACGTAACTTTACAGGTTACTAAATGTATCTATTTACAACAGCCTTTTCGTATTGTCAAAGCGTTGTATTGGTTACTACGATTATCGATTAGACTGGCACGTTTATATGACATATTAATATACTTCGCAAATTATGCTTTATAGAACTGACAGATCTGATTCCGATTGATAAATTAGGATAATAAAAAACTTAGAGAAAGTTTGTATTGTTTTTAATAATATCCAGAAATTAATGAATGTATATCAATCATATTTAAAGATAATTACGCCAAAAATATTGATAACGTCTATTTATACGACGCGTCATGATTATGACAGATGACAAACCTAGTGATGTGAAAAGTAGTAATGTAGATGCATCGATAATAATAATAAACTTTCTTAGATGAGTCATCTTAGATTTGCTTAGGATTTCAAGGCAATCGGAAATATTTTGTGTGTTTTTTACTGTGGAGAGACCAGACTCGCACCGCAACTATTGTCACATTGCAGCTGTCTCAAGCTATATAATAATAATAATAATATCAGCCTTGTATTAAACTGTGCCATTGCTGGGCACGGGCCTCTGCTCAGTATAAGAAGGGTTAGGCTTCTTAGACATGAAGGTTTCCTCACGATGTTTTCCTTCACCGTTAAAGCAAGCGATAATTAACTATTTAATACGCACATATCTTAGAAAAGTCAGAGATGCGCGCCTTGCAGCGATAGCCTAGTCGGAAACCGTTGAACTGCCACGCAGAGGTCTCGAGGTCTCAAGCTATCCCCGAATTAATAGTAATGGCGTTACATTGTGACATTGATGTTCCGCAGAAAAAAGCGCTTCAAAACGGGTAAAAGACTGCTCAAAATTATCTGTAAAATGGAGTACAACTGAGTACAATTAAATGTATACCACTTTTTATCATAAAGTTGATAAAAATACCTAAAATCTATAGTGGTCGTGCCAGAAAGGTAGACCTATAAATTATAACAGCGAAAATATGAGAGTCGGTAGATGTTTTATATTTTTACTCTATAGTACAATAAAGTACACTTTTCCATGAATATGTACCGCATTAAAATCAAGGTAATCATCCGTGGACGTGCTGCGTAGCATCACACAAGATTTTTATTCGATGTGTGATTTTTCAAGAAACCTATAAATCGGATAATATTTAAAATAATGTTTTTTCGTTATTTTACGTACCATATTTTTAATTGTGATGATCATCAAATAATTATTACAAAATTGGTGTTAATTTTTGTACAAGCTATTATAGTTTAGTTATAACGAAGTAACGTACTGAGTACATGTGTAGTGTATTAACTCAATAAAAGATATTCTACATTATAACAATATTATTTTATCTCCTTTTTTCTAATTATAACGTTTCACCTTACCCAAGATAGTTATTTGTTAGTACAGCTTTTGTGATCTAATAACTTCAATATTTAAGTCGTGGACAGTGTTGGGCATTAATCGACTAAATTGAATAGAAAAGTAATTACGATTAATATTAACCGCAATTAAACCAATTTCAGGTAGCAATTAATTTATTTAGATTAATTTATATTAATTGCAACTCTCAACTAAAACAATTGCAATATTTTTTGTAATTGTTTTAAGAACAATTAACAATTTACTTTACAGATATCTTAAATACAAGGTTCAGTTATAGTTATATAGCCTTGGACAGAAACATTAGACACCTCTATAAAACACGAGCATCTGAATAACTATTGAATATAAATACTAATCCTTTCCTCGAACTTTACTGAGAGTAAGTAGTGCTATCAAAACATAATTTCAATAGTAGACAAGCTCTATTAAACGTTCATAAATGAGTGCAGCATAATCAGGGGCTGCGTGGCTGCGGAGGGAATCGCCGAAATGGTAATTTAGGCTTGTCGCGTGAACAGTGAAAATTGCATATAAGAGCGAGAAACTGCTCTTTTGCGAAGGCATGCGCGTAAGTGAAGGCTTACGCGCATTTTTGGTGATACTAGTTTAGGGCTTTAGGCTTTAAATGATAGTAAAATCATATACTCTGTAACAAATTAGGGGGTACTAACTATTATGTACTGGTTTAGAGACATTAATATTGTTTTGTTGCATTGGCCGACGCAGTCTCTATATCTAAACCAGTAAGTACATTCAATTTGATGTACAATAACGTTTACAGTCACACGCCTCTAACAGCTAAAGAATGAGTGGAATGTTAGAGAACCAGGCGTATGCAGAGAGCGTTACATCCACATTTCGTCAGTAAGTTAATCATAATTACAATTAATTATTGGTTGTTGACAAATTAATCAATAGTAAATTTTAGATACCAAACTATTTAATGTTGCCCTACACTGATCGGGGACAATTTATATCACACTATAAATGTAGTATAAAAAATTCAATACTATTAAGGACGAACGAATATGGCAAACTATAAAAACCTATTATGGGAGTCATCAAGCTGTCAAGGATATTATTGAACGTGGCCTAATTCGAGATTAACGCCAAAATATTGAGAAATGTAATTTGGTATCCGCTCTAAATATAGCAGCCTGTTACTTTTATTCTCTTTTTCTTGTACTATATCGATGGCCATCCAAAAAGCTATCAAGAGTGATGTCGTAGTTGTGTATAAGTATATTTTAAGGAATGAGAAACAGGGCGATTTTTCATCGATTAGCTGCTCCGTAGGAAAGTGTCATCATTCGTTGTATTTCCCAAAGCTGCATTAATAAATTATTCATAATACATCGATTGCCAGGTATATATTATAAACGCTTCACGTCCACTTTGGAATGATCTGTAGACGTCAGTAGAAAACATTAAATGCTTATTTGCGTCATAGTTTTATAAAAGCTTTAAAAAACGTGTTTAGCGTTTGTTACGGTTTGTTTACCTGTTCACCACCTTTCATCAAATTGCTCTTAGAAAACTATAACATAATTATGGAAAATGTTGTTTTATGTAATGTGACGCCAAATTTATCTATTAAATATCTAGGTATTAAATACTGTACCAGTGCTTACAAACTAATTGTCGAGATGTTCGACGTAACATTCAAACCCATTTTTGGTCAAAACCATAACTCGAATGTTGTGTCTTTTGAGCAGGGTTCAAGTTATTATGAAAACAAAATGATATCAAAGAGAAGTTACTGATTGTACTAGTTAAAGACAGTTTTATTGCAAGTAGGTACAGTAAATATATAAACTAAAGCAGTAGGGAAACTAGGCATAGTTTTTGAAATAAGAACCTACGAACCATTGAAGCGTTAGGGTTGTCCTCGTAAGTCGTAACTGACGTAAAATCGAATACATTTTTTTGTCGTGAATATGTCTATGTTTACGTTTGTAATACATTTCGTAAATATTATAGGGAATACCTATTAATGCCATGTCATTGTGCAATAAGTAAACGAAGTTGGTAAGTGTAAGAGGTACATCGATAATAAGCGGTGTGCGAAAAAGCATTAAGCAAATGTCACTCATGATAAAATAATGTTGTTAGATCAGTGGTTACGATGCCCAGCAGTGTTGATGATGCCCAACAATGGACATGATGCCCAACAGGAACTGTTAGGCATTAAGCCCACTGCTGGGCATCAGCCCAGCAGTGGGCTTAATGCCTAACAGTTGGTATGACGACTAACAGTGGGCAAGATGCCCAAAAGTAGACAAGTAGCAGTGGGCATGATGTTCAACGGCGGCAATAATTAAAAGTACGTTAATTATTTATTAAAACAAGTACATACTATATAATATATACAACATTAACCTAAGTAAATGTTTAAATATAATTAAAAAAATAGCTTACAACTAAAATGCGTAATCAAAAAAAAAACATCAACATTTAAAAACAGTGCTGGATGGATTTTGCTACTACCGCTATAATATACACGTCAAACGTCTTTATAATTGCAAATTATTATTCACTGAAAAAAACTTTTGTTTGTTACGAAACGTTCGAAATTTAATAATAAAGCATGCATATTACATATCTAATTTTATAAAATGTTATAGTATAAAAGGATTGACGACCAGATGGCGCAGTAGCTGGAGTATCTGCCTGCCACGCTGGAAGTTACGGGTTCGATTCCGGTGGGAAATTGGGAATTGGGCGGCTGTTTGATTAAGTCTGGGTGTTTCTATATTTATGTATGTATTTACAAAAAATAAGCATATAAGTACGTTTATCAATTGTCTAGTACCCATAGTACAAACTCTGCTTAGTTTGGGACTAGATGGCGTTGTGTGAGTCTGAGGAATATAATATTATATTATTATTTAATTTAATTCTAATGAATATGTAACTTTTTTAAATAAACTATCGGGAAGAAAGTACAGAGTACTATAAAACCGATTTTATCTATTTTGTATTCAATATACTAGCTATTTTATATGTTCAAACAACACACGCGTGGCATTTAAAAAATATCGCGGACAGTTCTTCGTTCAAAAGATAAACAACGTGATGGTTCGGCTTAACACTCGCGATTGACAGCACTGCGATGTTCGCCTAGGAGTCTCGTAGACGAGTGCGTCTGTGTGAGTGTGCCGTTTCGAACGTTTGTTCGTAGTTTCCATACTGCTTTAGCTTATCATTATATTTATTGTAAAGTAGGTACGTATTACATTTATATTATGTAACAATTTGGGTCATACGTAGAAGGCTTGCAAAAAAATCATACTTACTTATAGGTACCCAGGGCACATGCAGGTAAACAAAGGTCTGCAATACCTACTTAATCCTAAAATTTTTGTTGCATTGACAACTTTATAGATGAATCTAAATCGATCGAAAAATCTTTGTGTAGCTGTGTATCTGTAATACCTATCTCATTAATTATCAAACTCACTTTTTAATCCGCTGTAAAACCTAGATTTCTATAGTAATCACAGTAATTAGGCTTGGCACCCACTGGCAGGCCATCTTGAGGTGATTAAGTACTATGTTTACGAACAAATTAAATTTATTTATTTATACCTAGTACCTATATATTTAAATTAGTTTTAGATAAACAACTTTACAGAATGTTCATTCGGTAAAAATTTTAGTTTTTGATAGTATTTTGTAACATAAAGATGGAGCAATTTTCATTTTTTGAAATCATTCCGTTAAATTATTTTATTTTTACGTCATGCTTATTACGTTTTATTATTTATCGACAATATCCATATTAAACTAAGTAAAAGTAACTAGACTGTGAAGACAACAAAAAAATAGAGATAGATTTTAACGCCACGACAGAGAGATTCAACTGTGTACCTATTTTTCATCAAAATTAAGAACTTCGAAATAACGCTTGAATAACATCAGTGCCTTCATATAAATGGCATAGAGTTTTATTCGAAACTTATCACAAGCCATCCAAGAGTTGATACGACTATTATGGTTTGTGGCTGTGCCGCCTGCCAACTTGACATAGACGTACTATTGTGTACAAATTGAACAAGAATGATGACCATAATTATAAACAAATAGTTTCGACAGAATTGACTTAATTTCAATTAACGGGCTGTGGATAGATTTTAAATACGAATACCTAGCTACACTAAAAGATATTTATGTCATTAAAATAAGCAGGCGCGTATTCTATAGTGTACGCGGTTGTACTAGGTGTAGGCAGTCTGAGCGACACGCGACGCCATTGCGCGGTAGCGGTAGCATGGTATCGTCATCATCAGCTGAGCGTGACGTCACACCATCACCACAACCAGCCATCTGTGCAACGTGCGCGCTTTGAACACGCCTCACGCTACCGCACTCAAGTTATCAAGTCTCAAGCTAGTGCTGTGTTCTAGAACACAAGCACTTAACATTTAGACGTTTAGTTTAGTGCGCAGAGCCTGCGCGCTCGTGTCAACTACGCACGTCGCACTAGTCACTACACGCCCGAATGACCGTGCATCTAGCGCCGCCGCTCCGCGAGCACGCTGCACTTTAGGATACAGCCAGTATGATGTTCATCATATTTACACACGGCTTCTATTCAACGTACGTAAACACTTAAATACATTTGAGGATATGCTATTAGGTACATAGTTATACTTTATCTAAGTGCCTGCGACATACGGTAAACACTCACGTAAGGAAAATCAATGGATATTATACATTTCAGTTCTGAATCTGCCTCAGTCCTTTGTACTATATAAAACATAGTTTCGTTCTAATTGGAAAACACATTTTGTCATTATAATTATGTACACACCCAGATTTAGTTAAGTATAAATATCTGAAATTTTCTAGTTACATTTGGACAACACTTAAAATAAATTAGACTCTATTTTTTAATTCACTTAGATTCTATGATATAATATGAACTTACAGAGTATAATAGATTCCAATTTGTGACTGCAAAGTCTCCAGGTAACGAATTTGGTGTGCGCCGCCAAATAATATAATATTTAGGTATATCTAATGAATGGTAGTTAAATATGTATCTTGTAGGAAAAATAGTGGATGAGTTCAATCATGAACCTGGCGGCGAATGAAAGCACAAAGCATTGAGCACTGCCCGTAATTATAAGGTTGGTCGCGTCGTAATAGTATGGGTTCGCGAATATCGACCGGCGCGCGTTCTGCGGACGTCCGGTACGTCGCGACGCGGCTTCGTGTTCAGCGCGACTGTGAATACGAAATGCGAGGAGGCGAGCGCTTGCGCGATATCTAATTGCGACGTGCGGGGGGCGCGGGACGGAGCGGTTGCCATGGTGCGAGATCAGGCCACGTGCATGCGGCCAATGGCAGGACGCGGCGGTCCCTCGAGCACGCTGCGCCGCCGTGCCGCGCCGCCGCCGCGGGCCGCGCTCCGCTCGCTCGCCGTCACGCGCCACCCTTGCGCCTCGCGCACGCAACCCCGCGGCCCAGTCCCAGACTATTCACGTTCCCATGAGTAGTGCACGCACTCGTCACCGCACACACCCCGACTCTTACCTACCTTGCAATGTACACGCTTAGGAATTGATTGAATTGAACTGTCGTTAACAAACCGTTCATAGTTGTACCGCGGTGCAGGTGCACCGACCACCGTGTCGCCATCGCCAAGTTGACGCGTCGCGTCGTCGCTTTCATTCATTCCCGTCACGAGAATAAACAGCCGTTATGTTTTGTTATAGTTTAGGAAGTACACTCAGCCAAGGTCTTTATGGATCATATGACTAACATGATTTAAAATAAAAATAAAATTAGCCAAATTTGTATCACACAGCGCGCGGTATAATTGGGTTCCGTAGTATAGTAGTTAATTTGTTTCTTTTGTGGCGGTTATGAAAATAATTTGATGCCAAAGTGTTTTGCCGTCTGTCGGCTACATTGCTACAGAATTAACTAGGAACGTTTTATTTAACTTATTAGTATGTATTCTAGTGTTTTTATTTTTTTTTGTTTAGATGCTGATGTCTAATGAGTTATTTTAGATATTTTCAAATATTTAATTCCGCCATTTCAGCAAATTTAGAGTACGAAAACTATTTAAGGAAAATTATTTAAAGGGATTATTAAATGATTTTGAAATAGAGAACCCAGACTATTTATTTTAATTGATATTGCAGATATATAAATATTTTAATATAATTAATAGATTTTAGTATCTAAATATTTTAGTCGAACGCACGATCGTGCGCAATATAAGTGACTGAGTGAACATTTATACTGATGCGCTATTCGTATAGCCACATTAATAAATATACTAGCTGTTACCTGCGATTTGACCTTCTAATAAGCATTTAATTTAAATTTAATTTATCTTAATATCTGAGTTTGTCCGACATCTAATTCTATCATAGCCGGTTTAGCGGTTTAATCTGGGACTAGATTTTGACGGGGACCAGGTATTTTTTATAACAAGAATTTAGATTAGTTTTTTTTCTGGAATAAAGGTACCCTATGTCTTTTCTGTTCCTCTGACAACGTGTATGAGAAATTTCTTGATGTTCGGTCGAGTAGTTAAGGTTTCAAAGTGTAACAAACAAACTCACTTTCGCATTTATAATATTATTAGGAACAGGATGTCTACGCCAGCATTCATTATATTTTTCAAATCTTCTTTTTCTGAGCTCTACTTCGACTGCCTTGTCTAATGCAGTGTCTAATGCAATATCTTGTGGTGATGAAAACTTTTTAGTGACTATTCACATAGTATCTATCTCCTTAGACAGGCTTAGTAATTAATGGTTCAGAACCTCTCATAATGACCAAATTTACCTTTTAAAGATAAAGATCAGTTTATTTGTCACAAACATGAGTAATATAACATAAAATGCAGTGATTTTTTTATTGCTTTCTGTAAATGTCTAACTTTAGTACATCTTAATAGTATTTTTATATACAAATAGTATATACAAATAGTATTTTATAGATACTAGAGTATAACTTTCGTTAAACTCATAGCTCTACCAATAAAGTGATATGCAGCCGTAACTGGTTGAGTTAAATAGCCAATCCTTATTTATTGTAGAAAATACGCATGGAGTAATCCCTATATCACCACAACAAACAAAATGTATAACCCGATTCGGTAATAAGTATTTGTGGATCACACCAACATTCGAATGTAGATAAAACGATCAGCGCATTCGTAGTGGCGAGATGACCAATGAAATAATAAATTATTTCGTAATACGACGGTACAGTAGAATCTTACATATACCTTATTAAATGCTTATAGCATTTAATAACGTAGATACTGTAATTTCTTAGAACCTCAAATTTTCTATAAATAGTAATTTAATAATAATTTAGCCAATTTCTCTCATAGATTTTGTCAAAATGTGTCATTTTCGGTTGAGAGAAGTAAAATAATAATATATTTGAGTGAAGGTATTGATTAACACGTATGTAGCATTTACAGAATAATAAGTGTTTAGTTATTATTCTAAACTAGTCGACCTTTGCGATAACAATCAATTTATAGGCAAAACTACACCCAAATTGTGAACGAATAGTTTTTCATGTAAAAGTTTTGAAATCTATACTAATATTATAAAGCTGAGAGTTTGCTTGTTTGTTTGGTTTAACGCGCTAATCTTAGAAACAGAAAGGTTCGAATTAAAAAATCTTTCAATGTTGGATAACCCATTTATCGAGAAAGGCTATAGGCTATACAACATCACGCTACGACAAATAGGAGCGGAGCATAAATGAAAAATGTTGCAAAAACGGGTAAAATTCTCTTATGAGAAGCAGACGAAGTTGCGCGGGTCAGCTAGTCATTACTCATTACTAAGATAAGTGTCAAATGTTATGTCATACTTACTTAGTTGAGGTTAAGATAGTATTAAAAATCTTAGATTACAAAGACATCGATTACTTGTGGATGCAGATAAAGTCGGTATTTTCGCTTAACCTATTTTGTTACAGCGGCACAGCTACGGCCAGACACTATAGGTTTTTAAACAATGTGTGGCATTCCAACAATTGACAGATTCAAGAGGGATTTTGATATTTCTTCACAAATATGAAGAGTCTTTTTTAACAAATGAAGTTGGCAATATTGTGATTTTCCATGCCTTCTTTGCCCACCTTTATTTGAGATTGGTTGGGTATTTGATGCCTTCTACTTCCCTTCTTTGCTATCATATTATAAGTTATAACCCATAGTACCTACTAGTATAGTATTGTATTATCTGTGCCCATAATGAGTGGGTTGTATAATAGTTGGACTTGGCTACTTAATTAAGGTCTTCTAACATAGACATTATTTGCTAACCTGAAGACTTGAATCATTCAAGTTTAAAACCTATTTTTGTAATACTCTATGTTATCTTTTTTAGTGCTTGTAGCATGCGGGTTTTTGACACCATTCTGAACCTGTATTTTTCTATCGTCAAACAAATGACGTGAAGTGCAAAATAGGAGATAACCACAGGCTCTGGCCCCTTTTTTTAAATTCTGAGTACCGCTGGCTTGTCTGTCAAACCAGCCAATATAATAAGACAGTGCTTTGAAATATCTAACCTCTTTTTATAAATTTTTGTGTCGCAAATGACTGCTAAATCCTAAGAATCTAAATTCGTCTCTTAGGCGTACTCTTACACCCCTATTTGCAATACTCAAATGCTAAATTGCAATTTTACCAATTGACGTCAATACATTATTGAAAATTAGCAGTAATTGCATTATAAATACCCGAACTTTTTATATACCAGTTCAGTTGGTTATTTTCTAGTGAAACTGCTTTCCAGCTACGGTCCCGGTTCTTGCCTGCCGGCTGGTTTTCAGTACAACTAGAATTTAGCAGTAACTCCGGGTCTACTCTGCCCTTTACTAGGGTTGTCGCGCTATACAAATTACTATAATCCAAGTAAAGTCAAATCTAGTATATAAGTGAAAACTTTGTTTATTCGTGTTGTGTAGATATTCAGAAATAAACAGTCGTGAATATTCAGCATTGTGTTTTTTTTTATAAGTGCTGAGTAGGACACTCTAGTAGTACGCGTAGATTCCCGTTGGTAGTTATATTTGATCGAACCCTTGACCTATCGATCGCAAGTCCGATACATTCCTGGTGTCCATCTTAATAGAGATACTGTGTTTATAATTCATGTAACATGCAACATTGTTAATAAAAACAAAATCTAAACATTGAGCGTACCCGGCTCTTATCTAATTATGTTGTTTAGAAACAAAATATAATCCGTCTTATGTAGGTAGGTCATACTATCGAGTCAAGTAACGACATTCGCCGTGGTTCAGCGCAAGGCAAGTAAGCCTTAGTTTTGATTTAGTTTTTTTTTTTTTGCTCTTTTCTTAGGTAATTATTATGGTCAACGTTTATACATAAACACGAATCCTTTGTTTCGACAATATTTTTTTGTCCTAATTTTTTTTGTCATAATAATGCTTTGACGTAATAGTTTTTGGCATACCATTTCAGTAGGCATAAATATCATTTAGGCTAATGCTTTTTGCCCTAATTTTGATTGGCATAAAGTTATAAGGCATATATAACTTGGTTATCATAGTGTAACAATAGGTAAGGGTGCGGCGAGGGTGGCCCTTGGGCCACCCCTAAGCCGCCACCATGTTTGTTTTATATACGAATAGTATTTAAATGCAAACACAAAGAACAATGAACAATTTGGCCTACGAATCAACACACATTCCACCTAAACAATAACTTGTATTTTATTTTATGACTTAATAATCAATCATTACAATCTCACGGATACTTCCGAATCTTATTTTCGTGTTAAAAAGTAAATGCCTACAGTGTTTACAATATGTGTCAAAGTCAAAGTCAAAGTCAAAGTGTTTATTGCGAACTAAGTGGAGATACATAAGGTGTTTAGTAAAAGTATAGTGCTTAAAACTTAGTGCCTTTTACAAGCATTGCAATATTATTATAATAAACGAATATTTAAAAATTATTATCTACCAACAATTATAATTAATGCTACTTGGTACTTATATCTAAACCATATAACATTATAAGCTTATACAACTCTGTTATTTTATTATTGCACAATATAATACATACGCTTACAAATAAAATAAATTTCTAAGATCTCAATTATGTTTTTTCTTTATTCAAGGATTATTTATTATATTTAGTTTATTTACTATATTGTTGTTATAGGGTCCTAGTCAAGGTTACGGATCGTCATCGCATTTATTTAGGTGTTTGTGTTCAGTGTTTTATTAATTTTTATTTATTTTCTAGGAATTCTGTAACTGAATAATAGCACGCATTCATTAAATAGGCTCTGATTTGCTTGTTGAATGAAGGTAGGGTAATGGCATCTTTTATAGTTTTAGGCAACTTATTGTATGTTTTTACTGCCATGTAGTAAGGACTTTCATATAACATCTTTATTCGGGATGGTGGTAAGTGTAGTCTATCTTTATTGCGAGTGTTTATATCGTGGACATCATGTTTTGTAGAGAAGGTATGGATACTTTTATACACAAAGGTACAAATATCAAGTATATATATTGAGGCGAGTGTTAGTATATTTAGTTTTACAAAATATGGTTTGCAACTCTGTGTATTATCTATTTCAGCAAGAATTCGAATACATTTCTTTTGAATAATGAATAATTCCTCCACGTTTACGCTATTGCCCCACAGCATGATGCCGTATCGTAACCATGAGTATGCGTATGCGTAGTACGCGGATAAAGCTGTTTCTAAGTTAGTGCTGTGTTTGATTTGGAAGAGAGCATATGTAAAACTTGACAATTTAGATTTTATCTCTTCAATGTGGGCCTTCCAGTTGATATGTGTGTCTATGTTTATTCCTAATAATCTAAACGAATTAACTTCTTCTAAAACTGTATTTGCATTAATAATATTTATATCGAGGGGAGGTTTCTTATGTGACCTGAACTGCATGAGTTTTGTTTTATTTGAATTTATTTCCAGGTTATGATTGGCAAGCCACTGTGTAATAGTTTGGAGTGTTTCTTGGATTAGATGATTGTAATTTTGTATGTTGTCATATTTTATCAAAACAGAGACGTCATCTGCAAATAGTACGGCAAGCGAGGTTGTTTTTATTTTATTTTTGGTTGTTTTATTTAGGTTGTTATTATCTTTGGCAAGTCGTTAATATACAGCCTTGGCCAAAAGTATTAGGCACCCCCAATATAATTATCACACACCTGTGCTATTTGAACAATTAAACAATATTCTATAGAACTGCGATACCGGTGTCATAAAACACTATTTAAGACAATAGGCGGCATTTTTAAGCAGTCGTAAAACATCTGGTGCGTCAATAATAAAATTTTATTTTTTCCAAAATTTATTTTTAATGTTTCGTCAGTTACCATTTGGAAGTCTTAGTGTAAAGACAGTGCATTTGTGGTTTTGTGAATTAATTGAGAAGAAATTCATTTGAAAATACCAAAACGAAACGAAATTAGTATTGAAAATCGTGTAAAAATTCAACTTTTACATGAGCACGGCAAGACTCAAAAAGAAATCGCGAAGTTGGTGAAATGTTCGCGATGCGCCGTTCAATCTGCTATCAAACGTTTTGTTGAGACTGGCTCTCATGCAAATAAACCAAGAACAGGCAGAAAACGCGTGACTACTAGCCGTCAGGACAGAAAACTTATCCGAGAGTCTGTGAAAGATAGAAAAAAAACTTCTTCGGAGCTTGCTGTGGCTTTAACTGAAGAGACTGGACATCCCATAAGCGCACGAACTGCAAGACGAAGGCTAGTAGAAGCCGGCTTAAAAGGTTGCAAAGCTAGGAAGAAGCCGTGGCTATCCGCAGACAATAAAAGAAAACGACTTGATTGGGCTCTGAGACACCAACATTTCACAGAAGAGGATTGGTCTAATGTGCTGTGGTCTGACGAATCAAACTTTGAGGTAAGTTTTTTTAGTGAATACTATACCACAATTACAACGATCATTGTTGTGTTTGTCTTCAAACTCAAATGTTATAAAAGTTTGTAATGTGTGCTTTTTTTTTGGAATCTACAGGTATTTGGAACACCAGGTGTGACGTTTGTGAGGCGACGCAAAGGCGAAGAATATCACCCAGATTGCGTAGTACCAACCATAAAACACGGCGGAGGCAGTGTAATGATTTGGGGTTGCATGGCTGCGGATGGAGTCGGCAAAATGTTTGTTTGCGAAGGTCGCATGAACAGTGAAAAATACATTAATGTACTGGAAACTGCTCTCGTACCTTCGCTTTCGTGTATTTTTGGTGACACTAACTTAAATGGTGTGAAATTCCAACAAGACAATGCTCCGTGTCACAAGTCAGCTACTACGATGCACTGGTTTACTGAAAATTGTATTGATCTGTTAGATTGGCCTGCCCAGTCCCCGGATCTAAATCCTATTGAACATTTGTGGAGTATTTTGAAGAGAAAAATAAAAGAGCACTCGATAACATCAAAAACTGCTTTAAAAAACGCGTTAGTGCAAGAATGGGATGCAATTTCTCCAGAGGAATCTGCGAAACTTGTACGTAATATGCCCCACAGAGTTGCTGCTGTCATAAAATCAAAGGGTGGCCCAACAAAATATTGATGTTTTTACAATATTCTAATGGAAATAAAGTACTTTAATCATTATAATTAGTTTTATTTCTCTCTAAGCCTGAAATATGCAGTAATTTATAGGGTGCCTAATACTTTTGGCCAAGGCTGTATATTAGAAACAATACGCACCCTAGTACACTTCCTTGAGGGATGGAATGAGTTAGCTGTCTCACTTGTGACCGCACGGATTTAATTTTTGTTTTATTACTGTCAAAATGTTCAATTTGGGTTATTTGCGTTCTATTAATGTGTACGGTTTTATCAGAGAAAATATTTCATATTTAGCTTGTCTGTAATTTTTCTTACGTAGTTAATACGAATGCTATTCTATAAATACCATTATTGAATTTCATCGTAGATATGACCAATTTGTTAAAAAGTCATAACCTCATACATTTTTATGTAAAAGACCATAATAAATACCACTTTCTCGGTATTACACGTTTTTCTATAGTGCAAGCATAGCAACACTTTTTATTTTTTTACGTGCTGGAATGCATTGACGCATACCCTCTCCACGGGGACGGGCGGAGGGGTTATGTCGGACTCACCGGATAAAAGAGAAAGATGGAATAAGGATGATAATAATAGACCTCCCGGATTATTCAGAAGCAATATTCAGAAGTGTCCGTGACTTATATTCACTTTTAATTGAATGTGGTCATCCTTAACCACATATTTATCATTTTTTTGTGGCTGTTGGTTCTTAGGCTTGTAATGTATGGCAGCTAAACAATGTCCTTCACAATGCTTTAGAATAGTATGCTTAACAATGACTACGCTTAAAGTAATTATGCCTAAACAGTTACGCCAAATGAATATTGTGCGTAACTATTATTAGGATAAGTAAAAGTATGCCATGTTAAATTATGACATATAATTTTATGCGAATAAATAGGGAACCTTCAATACAATATTGTAATTCAAATATGCAATTAAAGATGTGTCCATTTCAGTGGACATTAGGTCTCAAAAGTCGATAAGCTATAATGTATTGTAAAATAGTTTTGAATAGCATTTCTGTGATATTTATGTCTTGTTATATATCTATTTAAATCTTTAAAAAAGTCAAGTTGATAACACATTACTTGATATTGTTACAACCAGTGCCATCTATCGGCACTGTGGGGAAGTCTCGGCAGTTCCTTCTAATAATTTATTACAGCGCCATCTATTGACGTCTTACTGAACTACGTAGCTTGTCGGTACGCGAAGAGTAGAGAGACCGCTGAACTTTCTCAAATTTTTGTACTGTTTACATACCGGGTATGGCGTTTCTAGAAATCTCCAGAAACGCTTTAACCGCGTATAAAATGGCAAGGCCAGCGCTCGCCAAGTCAGTTTACAATCGTAAGCGGTCAAGTATTCATCGAAGCGAACGGCAGCGAAAATACCACAGAGTTTGAAGCAGTTGCAGTGGAAAAGTGTAGTATAATGTTAATTTTAGTTGTGTTTTAAATTGAATTGTGTGCTAGAATAAAACTTGTTTTAGTCGGTAATATTGTTTACATTCTTATCCCTGAACCCAGCACGTAACAATATGTTAGAAAATCAAGCAATATCAGATCTCGATCAGTCAACCGATGACAAAATAATATCAAAAGAGAAAGATAGAGGCTAATGAAAAGGAGAGAGCCAGAAAAGAAAGAAGATATACCGATCTAAGTATAAACAGTAGTAAAAATGTGGTTGTCGTTAAGTAGATGTACAACAAGGGTGTAGTTATTACTTGAATATTGCTGGAATAGGAGGAAAAGATAAGATACGAAGATGGAACAAAGGCATTCAATCAATGTATAACAATTCCGCGCTCCGAACTTGTGTATTTGGGTACCAATAAAATGTGTGGCGTAGATAAAGCAGATCACCTTAGTTTGTAGAAGTTTGTATTGCATCTTCATCAGATCCAAAAATGGACCTAACGGATGATATTTCACGCAATTAACTTGGCGCTAAGTAATAGTTGACTGGCATATCAAGAAGGTGGTATAGTCTGCCAAAAAGGATGTTTTAGACTTATTGAACTCCAGACAACAAGTTGCTTAGGCTGTTATAAAACGGAACTGTCACTAATTGCTAGGAAATGAGGTCATCCAGTAAACACCCTAACTAGTACACCAAAACAGCGTCTTCGCTGCGGCACTGAATTTAGGCCCAAGAGTGACTTCAATAGGATTTTTATTACAGTAGTGGTAGTAATAAAAAGAAGGAAGTGACAATATGCAAGAAACTGAAATATAAAAGTAAAACGCATGTGTACTGTTTGAAGTGCAAAATACATTTGTGTTTTACTTGTGAGCAAAAGTGTTTTCAAGAATTACATCATCCCCAAATTATTTAGTTTTATCTGATTGTATAAGGTTTTAACAAAAAATATATTATGATAATATTTTATTTTAAAGTTTAAACTATATATAAATTTTAATTATAATAAAGTAAAAATAAATATATTGAGGTAACTGAAAATTGTATGTCATACTGCACTGAAGACCTGGGGCCCAAGTCTGCTATTACAATAGTGTCAGAATGGTCTATCATTGATTTCATAATTGTTGATTTTGACAAGTTTGGTAATCTACTATTATAATGGCGTCATTATGACTTGCCGACGGTCAACTACTGACACTCCATTGAAAAAATGGCATAGAATAGTAATCCCGTACATAATGACAAATGAATGACTGACGTATGCGATAATCTGCTAAAATGTTGACAGTTTGATCAAATTGCTTTTAACACTAATAAATAATATGTAAAAATATATATAAACGAAATCTGGCATGAATAAATGTTCAAAAGTATGTAGTAGTTTTTCAAAAATCACTTCTGCTATAGGGTTTTATAATAATGGCAATACAAAATGTCTTTCCTCGTGTTATTCTACCACAATCCTATTACGAGACCACTGACCGACCAATGATCGACCATCATGAATTTAGCAGATTACAAACTTTTAGCAAAATGACAATGGAATTGCAGCGCGTCGTGTCGGAATGACGAATTTATAAAAATAGCACACTTGGGCCCCTGGTGTGGTGAATGGACATACAATTTCCAAAAAATCTAAGTATAGGATATTTTTTTATTACTAGAATTAATTAATTATGACCTAAATAATTAGGAAACCAACTCAAACATTTTTCCTGACGCGTTTTATAAATTCGTGTTCGAAGGGGAATTGAGCTGTCGCCGTTGATTTACTTTCTTTACAAAGTAGGTATTAATGTTATGAAAAAATGTATAAGGAAAAAGTTTACTGGATTGTTAGGCAAGTTAAGGACTTTCGTAGATAATAATAAAAGTAATTGATTATTTTTTGTTCAAGCATAAAAAAACAAAATCAGACTATTGAAATTCTCGTTCTAAATGGGGACACTGTCTTTTCGAAAGAACGACTTACAGGTTTATTATTAGTAGTTAAGTAGTTTTGCTGCTGGATGAGGTTTATTTTTATTTCTTACACGTTTATTTTTCTTTCGGTTTTTCCGGGACTGGTAGGTGTATCACGGCACGGGATGTATACACTTCTCGTTCTAGTAATAGATTTATTATAACAACTTTTTCACAATTCTTACATATGTATTATATTAAAGAAAAATCTCGACGCCAATTAAAAAAACTATGTTTTTATGATTCAGATGGTCATCTAACTCCGTAACAAGAAACATTTTTTATGTCTTTATAGTAGCCGTATTCCTAGACCAAAATTTTTTAGTGTTATTGATGTATGTAAGCGATTGTAATGATAGTAGCTCCTGCTTTTGGTTCTTTAGAAAGGTTGCAATCTCTTTAAACATATTAAACATTTATTTTTTAATGTACCCAAAAATGAAAATATTTCAAAGTACTGCACCTTAGTTTTAACGGTTTCTTGTATATAGCCAATGGTTTTCTAAGCCTAGTTCATTCTTGGACAGCAATTAATGTTATTAGTGATAAGTGATAACACTGATAACATAGGCGATCGTTAATTCTCGTGTCGTTTTGGATTATTTTTGGCTACTAAAATATATGTATGGACTTTTTTTTTATATATGTACTTACTCACTCTACTTTTTAAATAAAGACTATTTTAATGAAAAACTTTACTCCATAACATTTAACCCGGCGCCGATGACGTGAAAAAAATTCCCCGGCCGATGACATCGGGTAAATTTTACCCGAATTTTAATTTGAAAATTTTTCAATAGTTTTATACATAGTTTATATTACATTTTAATTGATTATTGGTGAAACAGTATTTACGCATGTGATAAAATAAAAGATGGTACCAATTTATAATGAAAAATAACTTTTTTATTTATAACACGAAAACTATTATAAACACGAATAAAAATACGTCATGAAAATATTACACTATCACTATCTACTACGGTGGGTAAAACTTACCCGTTTTGAATTGAAACACTTGTATCTCACTACACGAGCGGCGTAATAATGATGTAAACCATAATCCAAATAGAGGGTAGTTGTATCTCCAGCTATACTGGCGGATAAGTAAGATGGACGTCAGGAAAAATAAATATACCCTCTTAAAATCACCTCGGGTAAATATTACCCAGCGTCAACGACGCCGGGTTAAAAACGGTCTCGTTAAAAGTGTAGTGATATTCATGGTAGAGACCTAAAAGTGATTGAATTTATATATTTAATGTAAGAGTGTATTCAAAAACCTATATATTGCAATGAAAATAACAATGCTATAAAATGACAATAAGCACAAATATACACTTAAATATGTATTTAAGAAATACATTTTGTATGTGATTGTCTAACGTACTTTGGTTAGGATAGATAGATTTGTACGGCTGCTCAAATAATGTAATTTGTGTACATCAACATAGTAACTCCCTTTGTCCTTTTTATTCTCCTTGGCTTCAATGTCGAATTGATTCCACACAAGTTACACAAACTTCGTATTTGTGTTCTCAACCTAATTTTTCCGTAACACACAACACACACACAACTGCCATCTTAGTCTCCCCGTGACCATGGCTGCTGAAAAGCAACCGAAACGTCGGGGAAAGTGTAAAAATAAATTAAATCTAAATAGTTTAATAATAATTAAATTAGCTTAAAAATTAGTAAAGTTTAATAGTAGTACTTAGTAGTGTAAAAATAAAAATAAAAATAAAAATTCAAAATTTTGTAATAAAGTGTCAAATAAACAACGCGATAAAATCCGTATATAGCAGTTTAATTTCAATGAATAATATTCGCGTAAATAGAAGACAATATTATGCTTTGTAGCTTTTGTTAGCATTAAAAAGCTTAATAAATCTGCCGTCCGCTAACTAAAAAGGATCTTGAGCCCTACGTGTTCCATATCACTCAACGTATTTTTATGTACGTGTCACTCAATGTACGGATTGTACGGATGACGCAGCGGGCAAGCGGCCATGCCGCTGCCACAGCGCTGATTGCTGTGTGTTCGAATCCCACACGGGACGATTATTTATGTGTCTACAAATTTACTTTGTGTATATTAATTGTATGTATTTTCCTAAATTCCCAAGCGAATCAACAGAGACACAAGCTAAATCTCTAGTGCGGGCGTTTACTTTTAAGCAACAACTCAGAAAAATATTGACACGGTATAAAATAAATGAATTAAAAGATTACATTCCTATTTAAAAATTAAAGCCAGCAATTAAAAACCTCTGTTTCCATCGAGTATCGCCGTCACCAACCAGCCAGATACCTAATACATAACTTAAAATTATGGCGTTGAATGATGTCATTGGCCTTGAACATGACATACTGCCAATGACCTTAAACACAAAAGAGATGAAGCACAGCATGCAACTGACGCGCCACGCAGTCGCGCATCCCCACGCGCCGGTAGGAAGCTAGCGTGATTTAACCTGTCAATTTATGTTCAAAGTCAAAGTCAAAGTCAAAAATGATTGCACAGATGGCGTAATGGTTTAAGTGGTCGCCTCGCCACTGCAACTGTGCCGGGTGTTGTGGGCTCGAATCCCACACGAGACAAAATTTTATGTGTTGAAATTAAACTGCTATATACGGATTTTATCGCGTTGTTTATTTGACACTTTATTACAAAATTTTGAAAATTGTTTCACTACTACTACTATTAAACTTTACTAATTTTTAAGCTAATTAAATTATTATTAAACTATTTAGATTTAATTTATTTTTACTTTTACACTTAAACTAAGTACTTACGTAAAAGTAAAAATAAATTAAATCTAAATAGTTTAATAATAATTTAATTAGCTTAAAAATTAGTAAGGTTTAATAGTAGTAGTAGTGAAACAATTTTCAAAATTTTGTAATAAAGTGTCAAATAAACAACGCGATAAAATCCGTATATAGCAGTTTAATTTCAATGAATAATATTCGCGTAAATAGAAGACAATATTATAAAATTTTATGTGATCCACAAATGGTTGTTCCGAGTCTAGATGTTCTTTGTGTCCAATGTTTGAATGTTTGTTAAGTAACCCGCGTCACAGGAATTGTTTCAAGACTGGGAGTTGTATTTTAAAAAAATAAATAAAATGATAATAAATAAAAATTATTATAAATAAAATCATAATAAATAAAAATCATAATAAAAAAGCATTATTAATTTAGGTCACAAATAACACTTATGAACGTCAAAGGGGTTAGTGAGTTTATTAGGTAGGTACATTTACATAAATTTACCGAATTTACATTTATGTTAGTTGCAAGGTTCAGACAAAAGGTTGAGCCTATGAGAAAATACCTGCAAGAAACTCAAGGCCACTCTATTAAATCGCCATCAAATTATAATTTCAGTATTTTACAACTCATATGGAATGCCAAACATAATTGAAAACGTATTGTATCCGCCCACCGGTGTGCTACTGCGACACAATAAGTTAATTCCGTGTTAGTTATTATTCTGAAGTTCCGTGCTCTGTGAGAAGTAACTGGAGACAAGAGAGCAGCGATAGCTCAGTGGGGAGACCAACAGACTGCAATGCAGAGGGTCTCGGGTTCGAACCCACGTCACGCACCTCTGACTTTCGGAAGTTATATGACTTTTCGAAATTATTGATTGACAATTATCGCCTGCTCCGTGCCTCGGAGAGCACGTTAAGCCGTTGGTCCCGGCTGCCATGAACATCTATGGCAGTCGTTATTGGGAGAGTGTCGACACAAAAGATCCCAATGGGTCGAAGTGTCGCCGGTCTGCACTGACTGGCCCCCACATAAGATAAACTGGAGACAAAATACACAAACAAGATATCGACACTAGCCTATAGCCTTGACTAAAAACCGTCAGATTAACTTAACTATAGTCCGTAAATTTCGCCAAATCTGCGCAGGTAAATATACCACAGTAAGGTATTTTTATTAGTTTTCTTTGACTTAAAGTCAAGGTGAGATTAGTCTTTGACTTAGACTAAACTCACATAATAATAATAATAATTTTATAACATTCCCACACATATATCGTTAAGTACAAAAGCCGTTTTTACCGGCCAATAAGCCAGTAAAAACAAATGGTTTGTTTACCATCAAGTCAATTAAATAAGGTCCTAAAATTTAGTGTTATTTATATCTGTCTTAATTAAATAGTAACGAGATGTTTTGATCAAAGTGTTAGAAAAATGTTAGGTAAATCTTGCAAATGATTTTTTAACGAGGCAAGTCCATAATTAATTTATAACGTTTGTAGCCCGTACCAAATGGTAAATACGGCAACCTTACGGTGTAACTTTGTCTACCTGTCCGTTTGTCTGTCACAGCTACTTAAACCAACAATTGGATATTAATTAATGCCATTGACTTAAAATGTGTTACGCCTATAACACATTTTTTTAAATAAATGTCCCGTTAAAAATTTAAGTCGCTGTTTTATTAAGAATGCGATATGTATCCACATATCGCACCCTTAATAAAACAGCGACTTAACACGAAATTTGAAAGTAAGGTAATTTGAACTCTAATTGTATATGTTAAATTCTAATATTATATTTGTGTTAAATCTTTGCAATAGAGTTCAAATTTGTTTAATTCAAAATACTGAGATAAGTCTCTGTTTTATTAAGGATGCGAATTATGGTTGTTCCGAGCAGGGATGTTGCATATACACATTTAGTCCCGTGTGGGGATCGAACCCACAACACTCGAAGCGGCGGCAGTGGCGAGGGACCACTTAAACCACTACGCAGTATGTCTCAGAATTATGTTTCAACTAGCTGGAGGGGATAACAATTAACGTAATTTTCAGAATAAATTGCTAGTAATTAGCTTATTTATGACGCTATCTGTATAAATAGTGCCATCGCCACTTATAGTATAAATAGCAAACGTAATACCGTAAACATAAAACTATTGCGCTGCAGTACGTAGTTAATTGATTACGTACTAAAACTGTAATTATAAAAGCACTTGAAGAAATGGCCGATGTTGTGGCAAACAAATACTACTGGGGAGAGGACAAAATTATTTCCTTCCTACTGCAAAGATGTATCTAAAGACACTTCATAGTTCATTTATATTGAAATCTATTCAGCCGTCTACACTCCAGAAAGTATTAAATCATAGAAATATACATTTATTCGAAAAATATTGGCGCAGTATTTGTTTTTATGACTATTCCCGCAATGGGAATTCCTGTGTCGCGGGGGACTTGACAAACATTCAAACAACGGACCAAAGAACAACCTGACTCGGAACAACAATATGTGGATCACACCAAGTTTTGTCCCGTGTGGGATTTGAAAATGGAGTCTGCCTGTCAGGGTTTGCTGCATGCTCTAGAATGACACAGCACATTACAGAGTATGACACAAACTTTTTTGAAACAAGCTCGGATTCGCGGATGCAATGAAAATGTTTTAAGAAATTCTCTTAAGACCACGTTGAATTAAATAAGGTGATCCCTAAGTTCATACAAAAAGAGCAAAATATAAAAGTCTTTTCTCAGCTTGCGCTGCGCTGGTAGTTTTTGTGACAGTTACGGACTTATGTCAATATTATTATTATTATTACACATAATATCAGTAAGAAGGTGAATTTGTTATTCGGTCACATATCAACAGATCGATCAATCGATTTATATTTAAATGTAGTTCTATGACCTCAATAAAGAAAAGTCTTAATTATCTATATTAATACATATTAATTCAATTTCATCAATTATTTAGCTAAGCATACGTAATATATCATATAATTATTAGCATACAGTAGTGTTTGCATCTAGTAGGATATATCTTAATGTAAGTTTATTAAGCTAATGACAAATACCATTGTAATATGAATAGACTATCCAGTTTTGCGAACCAGTAACAAAAAGGTCAGCGTGATATTACATAGAAATACTTTACGAGCTCAAGAGTGACATAGACTACATTTTATATTAAAAATGCAATGTATTTGTAGTATAATGATTATCTCTAAAACTTTGAGTTCAAATAATGGTTAAAAGCTTAGGTATACCTACGTAATATATAAATAAATAACCTAAGTATGTGATAAATACAACAATAGGGTAGTTGCCTATATTTGAGTTTGTACATTATTTTACACACAATAGTACAACAAATAAATATTTTTGTGCAAACAGTATCACAATTGGTTTGTAAATAAGTAATAATAATAATAATAATTACAGTCAATGGTTTAATACCTAAGAGCCTCGACCACCACCTGCAGAGGCTCGCGTTAGATGGCTGGATCAAGTCGTTGATGCAAAAGGCAGTACTACTCGACACGGCGCGTATTGTGAGGAGATTCCTCTCTCTGGGGCCCTAACCACCGGCAGCTTGGACCCTGTTCCCGATGTCGGTGGGTCATTTCAGTTTTTATATTTTTAAATATGTATAGATTTTATATTTATATTTAAAAATGTAATTATTAGAAAAAAAAAGTAATAAAGAGAATAATAATAATAATAATATTTATTTCAGTTAGGTTACACATATATTAACATTTACTGTGACAGCCACACAAGGCACAGCCTGAGTCGTGGCCATCAAGTGAGTAATTAATATTTTAAATTTAGATGTATGAAAATATGGGGCTGTAGTGACGCAGAAACTAGCACATAGTATGTTAGCGTGTATTTCTGCTTACTAACAAAAAACTTACTGCAACTACGCTCTCATTTGTTTAGAATTAGTGTGTTCTTGGTTGACCTTTTTTAAAGTTCAAGTTCATCATAATACGTTTAGCGGTTTAGATATAAACACGTATCTAGCAATCAGACAAAAATAATATTATACACGAGTATGAATTACATAAACTTGTGAAATAATCAACGTTATTATGTTATTTTTAAGTGCTTATAAATGGTTAAATCTATTGTGTATCTACACATTTTCCAAAAATATATAAAAACCCTATTCTTACCTACCATTCGTTTTCGATATTCCCATCTCTAACTACTTGTCCTGTAAATGCCTGTGGTGGCACAGTGGTTGTGAATGCTGCTGTGAAGGAGGTGTCGGGTGCGAATCCTGGTCAGCCCAGCTATAAGTTATTGGGATTATCTGTCTAGAAATTCTCAATAGTACCTAATAAGCCCTGAGTTTGGAAGTTAGTGGTGTTTCCTCTTGCCTCGAAAAGCACGTAAAGCCGTTGGTCCCGCGCCCGATCTCTCTCCGGTCGTGGTGAATTTCAATCCCTTTGGATTATGAGAGTCTGGGAGTAGAGTGCACTTGTGTTTGCAAACACACTTTGCACTATATCTCCTGCGCAATCAATCTTAACCGAGATTGCTCATATGAGCAGTGCCCCTTTCAGGTGGGGACAGATTTAAAAGGAACGCAACGCACTTGTGATTCCTCTGATGTTGCGAGTGTCCATGGGCGGCGGTAATCGCTTACCATCAGGCAATCCGTCTGGTCGTTTACATCATATACGACAAAAAAAAACTTGAAAAAGAAGTGGGTATAATAAAAAAATAATTATACTAAAAACACACTATTCGCATATATGTGTTTAGATGTACGAATTTAATTAAAATTATTTAAAAACGTAAGAACCTGTTTTAAAAGTCCACATTCACAACACTACTATTATTTGTTGCATTTGATTCAGTTTACATATTTTAATAAATTAAACTTAATAAAAATATTCCTACAACCGCAATTTTTTTTATGTGTTATGGGTTTTTACGTCTCCATAAAACGTTACCTCATACGGAAAAGTTCAATATCTACGAAATTAGTTACTGTTTGAGGTATAAAAAAGCTGTTCCAGGGCTGATGCCTATCCTGCGACAGTCTTTACAGACATTTAGACAATGGCCAAAATGAAGACCCCGCCTCGAAAGTACAATCTGTGGATAACACATATGTATTTTTATTTGGTGACCTCTTAGACGTGCTATTCGAACAGTCAACTTAACAAAGAACTAATACAAAACCAATCACAATACACAGATATTCTATAAATGTGGACAACTTTTTCTTAGAAACAAGTATAAGACTAACTATTTCAACGAAACACTTTCTTGGGAACCCTTCGTCGTGTTCCCAATAAAGTGTTCCTAGACTTGCTTATTTCCATAATTACTTGACGCAATCACATACATGCATACACATCATCTTGATATATTACAGTTTATTTAGTGAACTATCACCTTGAAATTATTACAATCAGTTTTACTTTAGTTAAGGCAAAAAAGTTGCCTATATTCAATGATAATAAGATCAAAATTACAGAAATTTCAAACTCGTTTATATTTAATATAGGATACAGATATCGCATCTCAACTACACTTCAAAAAACTAAAAATAATATTCTTTAAATAACGTCTATAGAGCAGCGTTAGCTCAGTGGGGAGACCAACAGACTGCAATGCAGAGGGTCTCGGGTTCGAACCCACGTCACGCACCTCTGACTTTCGGAAGTTATATGACTTTTCGAAATTATGTGCGTATTGATTGACAATAATAATTATCGTCTGCTCCGTGCCTCGGAGAGCACGTTAAGACGTCGGTCCCGGCTGCCATAAACATCTGTGGCAGTAGTTATTGGGAGTGTCGACACAAAAGATCCCACTGGGTCGAAGTGTCGCCGGTCTGCACTGACTGGCCCCCACATAAGATACAAGATACAAATAACGTCTATACAAGCATGCATTATTACGTAATTAAAAATATTATTACGCAACGTGAATATTTATTCACATTGCGTAATAATATTTTATTACATAAATTTATTTAGTACATAATAACATGTTGTATTGAATTGCTACGCTAGCCACAGTAGCCGCCCCAAATAGAAGCAATTCAAATGAATTGCTTCTATTTGGACTTCTATTTTAACGTGTCCCAAAATTCAACGATAAGCGGGCACCAAAAGGTGGATTTGCACTTGGTAAGTTGGCACTTATGACTACACGAGGAAGAAAAATAAAAATTCTATCTTGATTTTTTAAATTCATTACGAAATAGAAGCGAAATCCTTAAAAAATGGAGACCCCTTATTATATTATTTTATAAGTACTATTGCTACAATTTTACAAATACTCCTGTGTTTTTTTTTTGTATTGGCAACATAAGTAAGCACTACTATCTATCACAATCAATAATAATTCCAGAATTCCTGTAGTTTTTACACAAAAATCAACCAAAATTAGGTATGTTGTTTTCTTAAATTATGTAAGATTTTGACTTTCAGTTCACTTTCATTCATAGTGGTGGAAATAAATAATATTAAAACAAATATTTTAAAAATTGGCGCCACTATCTATGATTTCAAAATGGTACAATATTCTATGCAAACTAGCCACAAAAATATGCATAGGTACATTTTCTGAACAACAACCATATTTCGCAAATTGTTAGTGTTGATAGTAATCACTTTTACTTTGTATCCAAAAGGTTTTTTGTTGCAAGTTCTTAGAATTTGAATGGGACATGTGCGTCCATAAAATAAGTTAGAGAGAGATAGATAGAGAGAGATGATGCGTTAGAGGGAGATAGATCGATGCTCATTGTTTAGTAACATTAGTGCAGGTAGAGAAGTTTAGTCTGTTTCAAATATGAAGTCCCTTTTGACACTTCATAGCACGTAACTCTGCACATTAAATTTCATATAAACTGCTAAATAAGCAATGATTACCGTCAACGCATACAACATGAGTCAGTTTTTAACTTCAACTGACTATATCTGTTTACATTCTCAATAAAATGCATTAAAATTTCAACACAAACACGAGTCTATGTTTTTAGTTTAAGAAAATCAGGATTGTGGACATAAGTTTTGCCTCAATTTTTATTCATGTCTCTTGTTGTATGCATTGACGGTACGATTAAAAACGTGCATATTTACTATAAAAATGTAATATTTGCACGCCGAAACATATAGCCAGAATAGGAGCTCAATTATTTTGTTATGATTTTATCTTTTTTTAAGGCAGTTAACGTTAATACTGTCCAAATATATCAATATGTTGTTATATTTATATCTAATGTATATGTTATAGCTGTTAATTATCCCTTAATCTATACTAATATTATAAACCTGAAGAGTTTGTTTGTTTAAACGCGCTGATCTCAGGAACTACTGGTTCGAATTGAAAATTCTTTTAGTGTTGGATAGCCTATTTATCGAGGAAGGCTACAGGCTGTATAACATCATACTGCGACTCACGGGAGCGGCGCAGTAACTATAAACGCAGGTGAAACCGCGGGCACATCTTGTAAATAATAAAATAATAGTGGAAAAGCCAGCCGTTACCAATAACTGTAATAGTTTAAGTGACCGCCTCGCAGCTGCCACTGTTGTGGGTTCGATCACTACACAGGACTATAACTTGCGTGGTCCAGAAATTGTTGTTCTGAGTCCGGGTGTTTTTGCGTCCATTGCTTGAATGTTTGTAAAGTCCCCCGCGACACAGAAATGAAAACTAGTGCAGGAGTTGTCTTTTAAAAAAAATAAACATTGCTAGTTACAAGTAACATTCCATTATGTACAGGAAAAGACCGTAACAGTAACAGCTCTAAACATTTCTCCTATGTTTAGCTTGGTAAGGAAGAAATTGAAGAAGGCGAACTCTAAAATTTTTTTTTTCTTTTCGCTTGTGTGGCACTGGCTATGCGCGATTCCCGATACAGAATGATTTTGAAATCCTGTAATTCCTTTTAACCACGCGTTCCACTTACTGCTGATATAGAATATCCCTGACCATAATATCTTTTTTTGATTAATATATACATATACCTCAGATGCTGCAAGTGATGTAGGCTAGGCAGTAATCGTTTACGATGGTAAGCGTTTACTGTAGGTTGAGCGGACTTGTTTGCTATCTTTGTTTTATTAAAAAGAAAAAAAATTTTAATGGTTTTACAACACAGACACTCTTAAAAACCGTGTTATTAAAATTGATACGTTACTAACATAATTATGCGATGATTAACGCTCTGAAGTAGAGTCAATAGTTTTAATTCCTGTCATTTCATGTCCAAGTTGTTAATAAATTGAACGACATTTTAAACATATGCCAAAATTTTTTTTCCAAATTTCGACCATGAGTCGATCGTCATCATTCGTAACATTATTATAGTTCTTTATAACTTACCTAACTACATAATATGTTCACCTTGTCTTAAGTTCATTCTATTTTCGCCTAATTGGTTTTTAAATGGTAGAGAATGTCGTTGTCAATTATATCGTGACGAATTAGATGGACTGTCTTTTGCTTAGGGAAGTTAAACTATTAATAGAAACCGTAAGATTATTAACACTGTTACTGCGTTTTGCCCAAAAAGTTCTTCTAACCTAATCTAACCCAGGTATTTTACTATTGGATTTATTTGTAATTTTTGAAACGACCACTCGCGGCTCACTTAGTTATTATGCCTATGTCGCGAAGGTCTTTAAAAACGTTAAAACGCAAAGACCACCCAAACTCAGAACAACTATTGCGGATGACATAAATTTTATCACATGGGATCACGAGACAAGACGATCATAACCATTATTTTACTGTTACAGCCAGTGTCATCTCTCGGCACTCTGAGGAAGACTCGGCAGTTGCTTCTAATAATTTATTACACGAATACTTCTCTACGGTGGCCGACAAGCTAGTCCACGAAGTCTCGTCGTTTCGGGGTGCCCTTAGAGATCTACAGTGACCAAGGTCGGAACTTCGAGTCTGAAGTATTTAAGTGGACATGTCGTGTGATGGATGCCCACAAAATGAGGACGACCGCTTCTCCTGTCATACCGGAGTGCCGTTCACGAAAGCACATCAGTAACACCTGCTTAACCATTTTGCATTAGTACCACCGCTGCGCATTTACAACGAGTACATTATAACCTGTTCATATTTTTGCCTGTGATTCTCAAACTACCATACTGAAGTAGTGTTATTTATTAGACTATCTTTCTATATCAAAATCTAACTGCTACACTCAGAAAAATTTCATGAATATAATATAATTGACCACTTAGTAAAGGTTTAGTATGTCAAATCATTACTAAGGTGTCCCTTAAATGCTTTTTAAATAGCTTTGAATGTGGCAGTATGTTATGTCTCTTTTGTACAGGCCTGTACTTGTTTTTGATAGACTATTACTGTATATTATTAAATATAAAACAAGGTTTTTTTATTTTTCTTTTTATTATTACTGAATAGCAGTCACGTAGTCGTAGTCACAGTAACTATATTATTCTTTTACTAAAAATACTAATTGTACATCAAACATTCCTTCTACAAAATATCTTATTATATATAATATAGTTATTTTATACTGATACCAACATTATGGTTAACACCCCGCAGTCCGACTCGGATATGTTAGGTTAGGATACAAGCCTTAGCCTTCGTGGTTATATTTTTTTAGTACGTAATGTAATTTCAACGTAATTAACGTAGTTATCGCTACTTAATATTATAAATGCGAAAGTACCCCTGTCTGTCTGTTACGCTTTTACGCATAAACCACAGAACCGATCTTAATCAAATTTGGTAGAGTAGAGCAGAGGTAGAGTAGACTTATGTCTACTCTACCTCTGCTCTACTCTACCAAATTTTATTTAGAAAAAAAGGTAGCCTATGTTCTTTCCTAATGGAAAGGCCATTTTCCACCTTTTGTTGTAAAAAAGGGCATGAAGGGGTTACAATAAGGGATGGATGTTTATATGCTCAATTCGTCATAGGCACTTGATAAGAAATAATTAAACATTTGTTTTTTGAAATTTCGACTTACTCTACTAACATTATAAATGCGAAAATAACTCTGTCTGTCTGTCTGTTACGCTTTCACGCCTAAACCACCGACAACTGACAGTAGGCCAAATAAACGAACAAATTATGTCCGATGTAGAGGGGGATGTTGTCGTGTACCTTTCAGTAGACAATGCTATGGACACTAAAGAAGTGACATCGTACTTATATTATGTGGTATTTTTTATACACTTTTCTTATGAAATTAAATATATTATTTGAAAAAGCAGTCAAACAAGCATACCGCCTATCTAAGAAACAAAATTCAAAATTCACGTTATTTATTAAAAATCTCTTGACAAGTTAAATAACAGTATATAATTTACTTTGATAACATATTTAATTTATATACAATATGCATGTAACCTATATTTACAAATGTACTAAAAAAGATAACATAATTAACATAATTACAAAAACACAAATAATTATAATACTAAATATTAACAAAAATGGTTTAGGCATCGTAGAATTCTTCAGCATCGCTGTCAACTGGTAACGTGCCCAGAAGACTGGCAGCATTGCCACGTTGAATTTACTTAGGTCTAATTACATAGCCATATCATAGCCTATTATAATAGGACGCCATACCAAAAGTACTCGCATGTCATCGGCTCTAAGAAAGAAGAATAAAAAGAAAAGAATGAGAGAAGGAGATAGATACATCTAAATGCCTGGATTTTATGCCTACTTGAATCAATTAATGTAAAAGAGCAAGAACTATAAATAACAATGTAATTAAAATGATTTTGTGTCCATTAATCAAACTCATTAGACAATAATTAAAAAATATTTGATATTTATGTATGTATAGTGTGCCATCCAATACAACAACGTATTTTAATAAAAGTGTGTTTTGTATTGCACCCAGAATACATAACCATTTACCAAACTAAAACATTTAACAACTAAATGAACACAATGTTAAAATATTTAAAAATAAGTTAAAAACTATTGCTAGAAAAATGTTATTACCTACGCTGTAGGTGAATATTTGTGTGATAAACTATAATTATAATATAAAATAGGTAATTTAATAGAACACAGTTTCTTTGTTATTATTACATTAATTAGTTTTAAGTATTATGTGTAATTGAATTTTTTTTTTTACGTGGGGTAATGCTTTGACGCATACCTTTCCGCGGGGCGACGGAGAGGTTATGTCGGGCTCACCGGGGAGAGATACCCCGGTAATACCGACTAAACCTACCACGGTGTTCCTCGACATAACCATAGACGGCGGGGCCGCGCGAATCGTTTTCACATGCAATCGCGACCCCGCCGAGGTTTCGGCCCGCCGTGTGAAACGGCAGGCCACTAGTTAAAAGACCCTCTACTGCCCCCTTGTAGGGGGACAAAAAACACGACTCAGAGGCGCGCGTGGGAACACGCACGCCGCCTCTCGGACCTGGTGCTGATCGGGTGGCGGGCAGGCCCACGCAGCCCACCACCCCCAGGTCAAACCTCAGGGTGGCTGGAGGTCATCTCGCGCCCTCCGGCGCCCGGTTCTGCGGTTGGGGAGAGGATTTAAGCACTCCCTCTCCCGCTCCGCCGCCTCCTTGATGGACATGACTTCCTCACAGAAGGAGGCGACGGCATTCCACGACTTCTCGCTCCGGACCATAGATTGAACCACGGCCTGGAGCGAGAGGGCAACCATACCGACTGCCGCGATCAACTCACGGCGCTGCGATGCCCAAGCGGGGCAATCCGCCAAAGTGTGCAGCGCCGTATCCACAACAACATCGCGGCAGTCGCCGCAGTGACGACAGCCGGGCGTCTCCTGCCGGCCTATGCGACTCAGGAACTGGCCAAAACAACCATGGCCAGTCAGTACCTGTGTCAGCCGGAAGATGAGGGCGCCATGCCGCCTCTCCAGCCACTCTTCAAGAACGGGACTTATCGCCGTAGTTCAGTCTATGGTCCGGAGTGAGAGGTCGTGGAACGCCGTCGCCTCCTTTTGTGAGGAAGTCACTTCCATCAAGGAGGCGGTGGAGCGGGAGAGGGAGCGCTTAAGACCTCTCCCTAACCGCAGAACCGGGCGCCGGTGGGCGCGAGATGACCTCCAGCCACCCTGAGGTTTGACCTGGGGGTGGTGGGCTTCGTGGGCCTGCCCGCCACCCGATCAGCACTAGGTCCGAGAGGCGGCGTGCGTGTTCCCACGCGCGCCTCTGTGTCGAGTCCGTCTGCCCTGTAGGGGGGAGACAGTAGGGTTTAAATTGAGAAGTGCCTAGGGTAAGTCTCTCGTGTAGTGGCCTGCCGTTTCATACGGCGGGCCGAAACCTCGGCGGGGTCGCGACCGCATGTGCAAATGATTCGTGCGGCCCCGTCTATAGCGGTTTTGTCGAGGAACACCGTGGTAGGTTTAGTCGGTATTCCGGGAGGTTCTTTATCATTTCAACATCTTTCTTTTACCCCGGTGAGTCCGACATAACTCCGCCGCCCGCCCCCGAGGAGGGGCATGCGTCAAAGCATTCCCCCACGTAAAAAAAAAAGAGAACGGATGGTTGTTCAGAAAAAATTATGAAAATATCAATCCTAACTACTACCTGAGATATGATTTTTTTTTATTACCTTCTTTAACTTTCTTGTACACTACGACCATAAATCAATGAATTCCATCGGATTTTTGTTGTTTTATTATTAAACACTAGCACTTAATTATCCTTATTGATAGACAGTCAAAAGTATGACTATCTACTGCACTTTTTTAATTTTAATTTTTCTTCTGTATGGCCCTCGGTTCTATTATAAGACATTTCAAGGTTATTCATTAATTACACTATGCAACAACAAAAAAAACACCGATAGCCCGAGTGATGATTCGTTTTAGGTATACTTATCTAGTAAACAACTGAAAAAAATATTTAGATATCACGTTCCAAAAGATAAATAACGGCAATTTTACTTTGCTTACTTTCCGCAACACTTGTTCGAGGCTAATTATAAAATTATGTCATTCGTGTGTACAAAAGTCATCAAAAAACTTATACTGATCTCGCATTTTCATTTAGATTCATCATTCACATTAAAAATAATGCACGAGGCAAATTGCCTCGGCAACCACAAATCGCCGGATTGCCATGACAAAATCAAACTAATGCGGGATGCGTATCACAAACTAGGACTTAATATGACGTTGAAAATGCATTTTTCACACTCTCATTTAAGTTTCTTACCCGATAGATAACATGAGTGTAGTAAGTGATGAACACAGTGCAATATTTTATCAAGAAATTCCAGCGTATGAGAGCGTTATCAGAGTAGATAGGAGCCAGTCATGCTTGCAGACGACTGTTGGAGCATCCAGAGGAATAATTCCACTACTAGCTATAAGAGAAAAGCCAATCGTTCCAAAAAAAACAAGGCTTTTTAATGTAGAATAACAATTTATGTCAATACTTCATACAATTTTAAGTAAAGTCAGAAATGCGTTTCGCTACTAAACTTGACGTGATGAAACAATTTTATTTATGTTTTTAAATAGTTTTAGGGAGGCGAATCATAATTACATACTGTGAACACAGTGAAAATTAAAAATATTTACTTTGTTGCATAGTGTTACCGGACACCCTGTATAATGATCTAATAAAATATAAGGTCAAACTTGTTTATAAAAAATATAGTCATGTCAAGTACATAGACTGCTTAATTAAATAGGTATATTAGGAGTAAACATAGCGTTGGGTCTTCTGCCATACTTATAAATTCAATGTTAAATAAAATGTAGATATTTCCTTTATGTTAGCGACATCGTGGGATTTTGTAGTAATTATAATTACTTATAAACCTGACTTGTTATATTCATAAAAGCTCTAAAATAAAAGAACTGTAATATAGCCTAGCCCATCTAGCCCAAACTCTGCTTAGTTTGGGCTAGATGGTGTTGTGTGTACGTGGTAAAAAAAAAAAAAAAAAAAATATTATTATTATATTATTATATTATAGTGTCTCACACAAATTAACTTAGTATAATATATTTACGCATAATAAATATATTTTTTATTGAACACGAACGGCGGTTTCAATTTAATTTACTAAATAATAGCAAAGTATAATTTCTAGTAAATTCTATACAAGCAGATACTCTATTATTTCACTAGTAATGATTTACTATTAGAATGATATGTAAAAAGTGTACGTGGGTAGTTAGTATATATATAAATAAATAAATATTTAATGTATCACTTTCTTCATCATTCCAATATTGCAAATGTTAAGCGGTCGAATCGAACACAAGATAGATGGTTTAATTAGAATTCTAATAATGCATATACCAAATAATAAAGTGCTTAAAAAAATTAGGCTAGATATTTTCGAGCATGTGATCAATTAGTTATACAAATAACTCTCTATCTCGACTTTTGCTACGGATACCTACAATATAATTTAATGCAATCATTTAATTTGGTTTGCTTACCCGTGAACCGTATTCCTATCATAACCATTAATTCAAATCGTAGGCGACTCTGGGTTTCCAAATTTGCTACCAGAAACAGTTCCTAACGATCAAATGTGAAAAGACTAAGAGTGAGCAATTGAGCCGACATGAAAGACTATGGAAATAAATTGAATACTTTTAATTTCAAAGTCGGCACTCGTCGTATTATTTAACACGGTTCGAGCTTGCCTTGTTCTCCTGCACTCTTTTCTTCCTTAAACTATAAAGGCGACTCCTCTGTTTACCACATGCCACTCGCATATTTTATGTTGGCC
Organism: Catocala fraxini; assembly: GCA_930367265.1. Lineage (NCBI taxonomy): Eukaryota > Metazoa > Arthropoda > Insecta > Lepidoptera > Erebidae > Catocala > Catocala fraxini. The sequence continues at coordinate 18,970,079 of OV884039.1, read as the reverse complement.
CTAGCTTACTTTGTTCTAATCGGTCACTGCAACTAGACAAATTTTAGAGCAATTTTTCAAAGGTGTGACTTTAAAACATTATATATTTCAACTATCGTAAGAGAAATCTTGCCGCCGCCGCGCCGGTATAATTGTTATTTTTATATCTAAACTACTTAAAGTTTGTGTGTGACGATGAAATATTGTTCAACCGTAAGGTAATACATCTCTATCGGTTCTAAAATTTTCCTAGACAGACCGAGACCGAAACCGTAGATCGTATATCGAACTCACGTCAAAACAAAGGTTCTAATACAATGGCGTAATTAACTTTTACACTAGACGTAGCGAGGGGAACCAGGGGGGACGACCCTCCCCACAAATTAAGGGAATTACTAAAACAAGAAACATGACATGTCACGACTACTTTATGGAACTACCCCTCGTAGGAAAAAACCACTGCCTGAATTGGTTGGATTAAAAGCAAATTAGATTCTTATTTTACACTAGCTGTGTTCTGGACATACGAAAATGTATTTGTCATATATTATGTGCATTCACAAATTTATATACGAATGATACCTTATATTCCTTATATTAACGAAATACTTATTAATTTTAGCAGGGAGCTAATGTGGATGAACGAATATGTTCAAAAAAATAATTCCGATCTAGTCTAATAAACGTCAAATGTGAACTGACATGCATTTTAACTTTATATTGACTTTGGAAAAATTAAGTCTATTTGTAGCGTGCGCTGCCTAAACTATTTGATTAGCTTAAACAGTTGTAGAGATTAGCAGCTCAGTCCAAGGAAAGGACAAGTTCTTTTAAAACACAAACCTACAGCTAGCTGGTCAACTTTATAAAACTCAATTTTGTATATGGAAGAATCAATAGTGGTACATAACTACTACTTAAATGTTCTAAGATCCCGATAACGTAGTTTTGAATATTAACATCATTGTAACGAATATAAACGCTAAATATAGTAAATTATTTTAAACTAAGTTTTAGCCTAATTATATAAAGATGGAATGAATCGACGTGGTAAATCCTCCAAATTGAATTCTCCAGACTCCATTTGAAATATGACACCCGCAAACACGAAATTGGAGAAAAGAAGGAATACTACTCACATAGGCTTCGGTAACTAATTACCAGGCAGACTGAATGTTTTTGGTTTACGGTAAGCATTGGATTGGCTGTATTTGTGTCGTATCGTATTCTGTGATGTCAAGAATATAGAGCCGTGTCTATCAGCGGTGGTTACAACGTACCATCACGTGGTCCACCAGCCAGTCTGCCACGAATGGCAATAAAAAAGCACTTATAGAATACATTTCACCTGTTCAGCATTCAAAGCCACTTTGACGAAAAATATTTCTATGTCAATGTCATAGTCACGAAGCGACGACGTATGAAAACAAACGGAAAGAAATCGCCCGTTAAACACAACAAACTCACATAAACGGTAAACGGTAAAGGTGCCCTCGATGATCCTTGGAGAATTCCGTTAGTCAACCTATGACGTCATTTTTCAAAACCATAGTCAGTGTTTTATTTGCTATAGTTATTGATTGATACCGTCCAGTCAGAGGAAGGCAACCCCTCACATGAATATATTAGAGTTTTTGAAATATTTAATAATGTATATTTATATTAATATTTAATGGTGTAGTAGTATTGAGTGAGATTACTGTGTTGCAGTTAGAGTTATTCCATTTTTCTGTCAAGAAATGCACAATAGCAGCAGATTTTCACCGCGCAGAAGTACGTGCCTATATTTCGAAGCGAGTCTATTGACGTCTAGACTACATTTCATAAACTCGAGGCTGTAACTGAGATTGCCTAACCAAAAAAATAAACTACAGATCAATAAAAGTTTGTTCGAGCCGAGAACCGAAGCCAGAACACGCAAAAGTTAGTATAAACGTATACTATAAGTAAGACCAATTAAACCATCTGAAATTAAATACACTATGAGAACATGATTATTTAGTCATTCGTTTTCAATATGACACTTCATACAACAACTTTTACTTCTAAAATCTAATAGATTACGTTTTCTTAGACCTTCGCGGTGCTTGAAAGATAAAGCTACTTCAAGCCGTTTATATTATACGTTTATAAATATTTGTATAACGTGTGTACATTATGAATTTATGATCTACGTTTACGTTTCAAGTATGTCAGTTCTCGGTCAATCTACAGAAATTCACTAATGGCGAATATTTGCTTATAATACATGAAATATATGATACTTAATTTATTTTTTATTTACATGACATTTCTTGCATGTTTTCACCTAAGTCGCTCCTATTTTAAATACTATGTAGGTATATGACCTTCATTATTCATATTTTTATTGTACCAAACACGCACTAAACGTCAGTGTCATCACCATTTGTATAAATAATTCAAACATTGTACTTTCTAATTAATTTCCCAAAAACTGACAATGTAGTTTTCGTGTTTTTTAACATAGTTCGAAAATACACATTATATAGATTATCATAATGAATAATTACGCGATATAATAACAAGTAACACAATTTAATAATAAAATTAATTTTGTCACGTAAATTCGTCACGCGTTGCTGTACCGTCAGAGTTCTATTTCTCGAATGTTCTTACAAGTTATTGCGAACGACACCCTCCGGCCTCAGCTTCCTTGTCTCAGTTTCTCGTACGCATCGGACCAAAACGCACGTCAAATTTATCCAAGCGGGTGTATTAAAATTATCGACTTACGTTAGCTTGTGGAGGCTTTGTTAAATATTTACATCATCACCATTGACCCAGTAAATCAGGTAAGAATCAATACTATATATTTTTTAATTATTTAGATTTTTTAGTTTTATGTATGTACAATATCGTAAAAATGGCTAGTGGTGCTCTTTGCGGAGTCACGTTTTGGTGATAAATTCATAAAAAGTCATAAACGTCATAACCATCATCATCATTACCATCTAATATGTGTTAATGGTAGGTAATGATTGTTTGTAAATAGCAATTAAATACTGTTTGTTTATATCATAAACATTCTTAATGGAATTTAAATATGCTTTTAAAACAAATTTAATAATGTATTTAATATGAAATTCTTAGAACCCAATGTAATTGTAATGAAAAATTTCAGTGAAAATGTAACGTCAGCATGTGAAATAATTTTGTCAGGATTGGCGAGCGCCTTGGAAGACATTCTTCAGGGAGTAGTGCTTTTTGGGCGTTAGCCAAGGCTGCGCAAGGCAATTTTTGCCAGGTCAGTCTCCCACCACTGCGTAAGTCTAATGCAGTCCCATAGTGCAGAAGAAAAGGCCAATCTTTTAGTACAACTCTTTGCTTCAAACTCGATTTTGGATGATCAGTCACACTACGTACCATCCCTAGGTGTGAGAGCTCTTTGCCTAAAATCCGCATCAAGCAGCGTGCGGTTTGGCGGGAGCTCGAACTCCTGCACATCCATAAGTCGAATCAGCCTGACGGCATCCCTGCAATGGTTCTTAAGACATGCGCCCCTGAGTTGACCCCTGTTTTAACGCGCCTATACCGTCTTACCTATAATTACAACAGGGTTCCATCTTCGTGGAAGGTCGCTCGTGTTCACCCGATCCCAAAATTACTTCCTTGCTCTCCAAAGTTATGGAGCTGTTAATTAACTACCTTCTGCTGCGGTACCTTGAAGATCACAGCTGTCATCATTAGTGACCGCCAGTATTGCTTCCGCCATGGTCGTTCGACTGGTGATCTTCTAGCGTACCTCACACATAGCTGGGCGGAGGCTTTGGAGGGCGGGGAGAGGCTCTGGCCGTTAGCCTAGATATCGCTAAGGCATTTGATGTCTGGCATAGAGGCCTTCTATCGAAGCTACCATCTTATAGAATCCCCGAGGGATTCTGTAAATGGTTTGCCAGCTTTCTTGATGGTCGGAGCATTACAGTCGTCGTTGATGACTGGCAAGGCTCGGTGTTCTCCCCAACGCTGTTCATCCTGCATATTAATGACTTGTTGTCAATCGAGAGCATACATTGCTATGCGGATGACGGCACGGGTGATGCGCGTTATACCAGCTTTCAGAATTTCCCTGGGAGCATGATACAGAAAAAACGAACACAACTTGTGTCTGAAGTCGAGGACTCTCTTGGGCGGGCCTCCGAATGGAGTGAACAGAACTTAGTTCGATTCAACCTGTCGAAGACATAAGAGTGCGCGTTCACTGCCAAGAAAGACCCTTTTATCATGGCGCCACAGTTTCAAGGAGTTACTCTCTATATCTCTAAGAGTATTGGGATCCTCGGCGTTGAAATCTCGAGTAAAGTCCAGTTTGGGCGTCACTTGGAGGACAAAGCTAAATTAGCGAGCAAAAAGGTGTACTTAACAGAGCGAGGCGGTACTTCACACCAGGTCAACGTCTTGTGCTTTACAAAGCACAGGTCCGGCCGCACGTGGAATACTGCACACATCTCTGGGCAGGGGCCCCCAATACCAGATCGACCCACTTGACTACTACCCCTGCAAAGGCGTGCAGTTCGAATCGTCGATGATCCCAATCTCACGGATAGATTGGAGTCGTTAGAGCAACGGAGAGACTTTGAATTAAATTGGTAAGCCTTTGTAAGGTTACTTTTATACCATTCGATAGTTTTGCAGAAAATGTATACCTAATTACATGTTTACCAATCGTTATGTTATGATTATAGTAGTTTAAAACAGAAAAATGTGATTTTTACTTTTTATCATTGCCATCCATTTTGTCATTACCAATTCACAAAAGTCATTATCATGTTAAAGACGTCATTACATTTAAGTTCATGCGTCTAAGCACGCATTGCCAGTCAGTTTATAAAAATAGTAAAAAAAGAAATAGAAAGAATCAAAACGGCGGATTATCCCTTCTGTCTAAATATTTCGTATCTGTTGCATGGGATTGCCCATAGCGTCAGAATTAAAGCGCCTAATAACGCTCTATCGATTCACTAGCCCCGATTTTTGAAAGACATCATTTGTTGATGAAACTTCGTACTGAATATCAAGTGCGAGGATCGGCTCACTTAGGCTCGGTCCTATGTCAAATAACGAATCGTAATTTATGAAACATATTCTATAAAAAATATATCACATTTGAACTGTAGGTACTTAGGTTAAACGGCTCGTTTCTGGATGTAGTATCCGGGCCTTAATAAGCAAAAGCTAATCAAATTTTACTTGGAAACTAATGGGAAACCGTTGAACTGCCACGCAGAGGTCTCAAGTTCAAACCCAAGGCGCAAGCGCATCTCTGTATTTTCGAAGTTATTCGAAGTTATTCGCTTGCTTTAACGGTGAAGAAATACATCGTGAGGAAACCTGCATGTCTGAGAGTTCTCCATAATATTCTCGCAGATATGTGAAGTCTGTCGACCCGCACTAGGCCAGCGTGGTGGACTATGGCCTAACCCTTCTCACAGTGAGAAGAGGCCCGTGTCCAGTGGGACAGTTTAATACAGCGCAACTATTATTATTATTAAGAATACCTGGTGTCAATTACTTAAGCACCAATGAAGTCAGCTACCTCAGGCGCCTGCGTTGTCGTCAGGCTTAGGCGTTTGTCCGACCGCGCCCTACCCTAAGAGCGCTACTGTAATAATTATCGATGCTATTCAAAATTTAATTGTGTATACATATATGTATTTTTGAATGAATGCGGTGGAATCTAAATACAAAATTGTTTTTATATTATTAATATTTGCTTCACATGTTGTACTTAAGCCCCTTTGTCCACTCCAATGCTATAAAATAACTCCCTAGATTAAATTATCTACGGAGTAATTATTTGTTGGGTTTTATTATTTTTAAGTTATTCATGTTAGTGTTATGCTGATTGTAACTGCGGCTTCTCGAGTCATCGATGCCTCTCGCCACCCTTCCGCGGTATCCTCTTTTCTACGACTATTTACAATTAATTTAACTTCTAGTGTACTGCCAACATAAAGCTGGGCCGGAGCGGGTTAGTATCACCTTTCTGTCTATTTTAAACACAAAGCAGAATTACAGACAAAGACAGACTCGATGGCCTAATGGTTAGTGTAACCGACTGCCACGCCTGAGATTGCGGGTTCGATTCCCGCACAAGTCAAACATTTGTGTGCATAAACATGGATGTTTGTCTTAGTCTGGGTGTTTCTTTCTATAGGTAATATATATGTATTTACTAAAGCTAAAAGTATATAATATGTACGTTTATCCATTGTCTAGTACCCAGAGTACAAGCTCTGCTTAGTTTGGTCTAGATAGTGTTGTGTGTAGGAATGTGATAGAAGTTTCCATCAAGGAGGCGGCGCGGCGGAGCGGGAGAGGGAGCGCTTAAACCCTTTCCCCAACGGCATAGCCGGGCGCCGGAGGGTGCAAGACGACCTTCAGCCACCCTGAGGCTTGACCTGGGGTGGTGGGCTTCGTGGGCCTGCCCACCACCCGATCAGCACCAGGTCCGAGAGGCTGCGTGCGTGTTCCCACGCGCGCCTCTGTGTCGAGTCCGTCTTTCTTCTAGGGGGGAGACAGTAGGGTTTAAAGTGAGTGCCTTTGGGTAGGTCTTTCCGTGTAGTGGCCTGCCGTTTCATACAGCGGGCCGAAACCTCGGCGGGGTCACGACCGCATGTGCAAGTGATTCGCGCGGCCCCGTCGATAGCGGTTTTGTCGAGGAACACCGTGGTAGGTTTATTCGGTATTCCGGGAGGTACATTATTCTTATTCCATCTTACTCTTTTACCCCGGTGAGTCCGGCATAACCCATCCGCCCGCCCCCGCGGTGGGGCATGAGTCAATGCATTGCACCACGTAAAAACAAAAGCTATCTGATAGAATAAAAATAAAATTAAAAAAATACGCAGAATTATCCTTTAAGTTCCCCATTCCGTTGTTCATTCATTATTCGTTGTTTGTTGTGTACCCTTAATATTGCTTTTGCAATGACTACGGATGCAACACATCCGTAGGCTCGTCTGTCACCAAATGCAATAAAATTAATGTGGAAGGCGATATACCAAAGGTATTACTTGCAGCTACAGCTGTTATAGCTTCAACTATCTGAAGGGCGACGTCGATATATAAGAATAATAAACTTTTAAAGCTAGATAAAGCACCAGGAGTTGTGTTATAAAAGTGTCGAATGCACGTGGAAATCAACGAGACAATGTTCGATTTTTTATATTTCAAGCCAAACATAAAAACCCGTTCTGGTGGAAATCAAAACAAAACTCTTTTTATAGTTTATCTTGAAACTTGATTATGTTAATGAATATTCATGGATAAATGTTAACCTACTGCGAGTTGCGAGCGTTAAAACATGACATTATCAGCTGATTTTTATTATTAGACTCGTGATTACGAGCTGAACCTGCCGCGGAATATTTATTGAAAACAATTACTTTATGTTTATTATTTATATTTGGACCATGTTATACCTACATTATCTACTATGAATCAATTCTAATACCTACCTATTACGTTTTTTTTGATAATGTTTTTCTTATTTATTATTTTTGTATAAAGACATTAAGGAAATTGCCCCTTTACGACGTTAGCTAAGTTTGATATTACCGGCACACTAGTCTTACATTTGCATAAGACTTCATAAAGCTGACATGTGAAATGCCAATATTTTGCTCAAACGACAGAAGTATCGAAGACGTCTTTTCGAATGTACATTTTCCAAGAACGCTTAGATATGACACAAAGTTTGATATTTATACTTTACTTACTAATTCAGTGCAAACAATAAGACATTGAAGTACTAAGTCTACTTATATGGTGATAATTCTACTGCGCTATAGCAAATAAACTATGTACGTTAGATAAGTATGTAGGTAAACTATAACACATAAAAATATTTTGTTAAGTACAAAAGTAAAGGAAATTAAATTCTCTACGCTGTTGTTAAAGTCCATATTTGTATAGCATTTAGAGATATTGGAACCTGATTAGCTTTGCATTTCGCATGCACTCTACGGGAGTCGTCCAGCACCGTGCACACTCCGCAGAAGCCCGCCGGCTTCGCACGTTCTACGCTGGGCAACAACTGTTAAATGAAATCGGTTCTATTCTGCAACAGTATCTACAAAATATCCAAATTTTCTTAATAAGTATATTCTAATGCGATCGGTGTGAATTATTCGACCATTTTAACAACCGCATCATATTCCACCATTTTAATACCTATACATACATATTCTATATAATATTCTATCACATACACACAACACCATCTAGCCCAAACTAAGCAGAGCTTGTACTATGGGTACTACACAATGGATAAACATACATAATTATATACTTTTTTTTTGTAAATACATACATATTATGCATAGAAACACCCAGACCAAAACAAACATCCATGTTCACGCACACAAATGTTTGACTTGTGCGGGAATCGAACCCGCGATCTCAGGCGTCGCAGTCGGTTACACTAACCATTACGCCATCGAGGCCGACAATATGTTAACGCAATTGGAATAAAATGGACTGATTGTCATATAGTCGATACTAAGAGTCTTTCAAGACGTGAAACTATGCCAGCAGAAGCGCGGAAATGCACTTGTAATCCAGCGCATTTTCTTGTTCAGCTGGATAGACCAAAGTGTACGCCTCTGCTCCGTTCTGACGCGCGCCGTAATCGGCGAATCGGCTAATGTATGAGTCGTTCTTTATATTACTACAGAGTTACACTAACGGTGACGTTGAAATAGAAGAACTTAAAAAAATAAAAATAAGTTTGATTGACGTTCTAGAACATTCGCACAAAACGAATGCGCCCGCGCCGCACAGCGCCGGTTTCGTACGAGCGTATCTACGTGCGCAAAGCCATCGCTGTTTACATACTTTTAACCCAATCCTTTTATAAATTCAAGGTAATGTTTATTAAAATACTGACAAAAACTTATAGCGGTTTTATTTATTCATAAAGTTATTTTAAATGTTTCACTTTATACTTTGTATCTAAATATATCTTCACGTCAAATCCTTTAGAGGTTTTCTACGCATGGTATCCTTATATAATGAATATTAAAAAAGCAAAAACAAGTTTGTTTGTTTGTTACGCTTTCACGCCTTAACTAATCGACCAATCATCATGAAAATTCGCATACACGTTGTCAGGGGTACAGAATAGAACATAGGGTATATTTGATCCAGAAGAAAGTACCTAACCTACATTTACAACGAGCAAAACCTAGTACTTAAATAAAACGTGTTTAAATTCGACTTACAACTACAAGAATACAATACAATTTCCAACTTAGTGTTGTATACCCACACGTGTTAAGCAATAAACACAAATTTATTAAAAAAGAAACATCACTAATGTAATTTATCAGCAGCAGGCACTTCACATTTTACAATAATTTTCAAGGTAAGTAGTGTACGTAGCTACGTACTTTGACCACGTTTGGATGGTATGTATGTATGTATCTTATGTGGGGGTAGTTAATTTGATTTACATATTATAAATAAATAAATAAATAAATAAAACTTTATTTCAGACTTTGGTCCATAATTTTGTTAGTTTTTGATGTTAGTAACAATGATGCTTAAATAACTAGGTTAGTATTGTTAGTTTACACAAGTTATCTATTTCGAATTACCTATGACTGTCCCCACCCACCCATATTGGTAGAATACCTTAAATAATATATAATCGAAGCTGAATTCACATATTTATGTACCTTCAGTCAATAATAATATCTACTAACTATATTAATAAGACTTTCTTTGTGATTTTAATCTATACTAATATTATAAAGCTGAAGAGTTTGTTTGTTTGGTTAAACGCGCTAATCTCACGAACTACTCGCCCGAATTAAAAAAATATTTTTTTGTTGGATAGCTTATTTATCGAGAAAGGTTATAGGCTATATAACATTACGCTACGATCCACTGGGGCGGCGCAGTAATCATAAACGCGGGTGAAACCTCGGGCACATCTACACTGGACCGCAAAGAAAAAGGGTCGGTTAGAAAATCTTCAATATTTGAAGAATTACGAAATCCATATTACAAAAAAAATTTCTCGCTGATACCGTTGAATAAACCAGATCATAAAATTTACGCTTATGTGTGGTCGATTGTGAGATGACTGATTTAATACTTGAATTGGATCACACGAATCGAATCACACTTCTGACTACACTTTTATGATTATTGAGATGTGAGTCTATTTATATATGTAAATACGTAATGTATATCTTTTTATTTACATGTTTATTTATAGTTTAATACAACACATGTTTACTGTCTCGACATGTAACGCGACCTTAGTCTATTCTCGACGCGAGCGCAGCGCGAACTATGCGCGCGCGCACTTGTGCCGCGTCCTTGACCGTGGCCTTCATGAGTTACAGCGAACTTACACTGGTTTCCACAATGGTGTTCATTTAATTGGACATAATACACATCAGTGTAATTAATACTTAAATAATGGTACTTAATAAACCTATTTATTACCTCTCAAACAGTTTTACACAATGGAACCCTGGTTGTTACTAGACTGTAATTAGTCTGCGTTCTGTTATAATAATCAAAGGTTACCTACCATATAAAATAATATTATTTATAATGAACAATGCACATTCCAAAATTTTCCACTGTATCTTTCATGAGCAAAATTAAAATTGTCTCACTGAAAATTAATTATTTGATATATTTCGAATGTCACTCATAGATAAATGTCCTTTTTTAGTGGGGGTTTACCCAAATTTTATAAATTCAAGAGAATAATTTAATTGTAATTATAGTCTCTGCATGCTATATTGCAGATTGGATTGGGAAGAGTACCTACATCTACATTATAAGCATTTTTGAGTGAGGATAATTTTTGCAGAGGTTCAGATGCAGGCTCATATCGAATGGTGCCTTACATTATAACAAAGTTTAAAGCGGGCTCGACTAACCGCATTTACAATATCGTTAAACCGTCTGATGGGTGAAGAAACTAACTAAATTATCAAAATTATGATATAACAGTCGATCGGCAAATAACAAGTAAAAATACCCTGTTAAGTTCATTACGTAATAACCAAAACCAATAAACGTTTTAATTTGAATAAGTAGAATGAGGTCATCACGAAGCAAGTGTGTGAAGTATCCATAGATTTGGACGTATATGTGCTAATTCTATTATATTTGTGTTAATATACTACTGCTTTAAGAATGTGTATCAATGCACAAAGTATGAAGGTAGGTAAGTATTTTATGTTCTTCAACCCAGAAGTTGATATTTTTGCGGATGAATGGAAAGTGTTATTATTAGAATTTATGAGTACATCATGTGAGCAGAATGCTAAATGTTTGTTTTGTTTTTCGTGTGGTTAGTGGCCAACCTGTTGTCAAGAGTTGTTCAAGCCGCCCGTAGGCCTCTGACATGGCTTAACGACTGCTGTCAATTTGACAACAACCGGGACCGACTTTATACGTGCCCTCCGAAGCACGGAGACGCTCAGATGAAGTACCACTAAGCGGTCACCCATCTATAGACTGACCGCACCCAACGTTACTTACCCTCGCTAATCGTTTACCGATCAGTGAGTGCAACTGGCTAAATTTTAAATTTATATTATATTATTAAATAAATAATGATTAAATAGTGTAATTGGCGCAAGTCGTTCTATTTGATGTAAAATAAATAAATGTTCCAGTACTAGGAATAATTCCTGTATCGGGCACTTACAAACTACTTCCTAACAACGAAGAATACTCTAGCCCGAAACAACTATTTGTAGCTTATAATATTTTTTGTCTTGTTTAGGACTGAACCCAGAGCACTCTGCGCGGAATAGTGGCAGGGTGACCTTTAAAACCCGCATTCATAAATAGCATAAGTCATAAAATATTCTAAAAGAATGGTACTTCACAGTTCAAAAATACTGGTACGTTTAATCTATACTAATATTATAAAGCTGAAGAGTTTGTTTGTTTGGTTGAACGCGCTAATCTCAGGAATTAATTACGGGTCTGAATTGAAAAATTATTTTAGTGTTGGTTAGCCCATTTATTGAGGAAGGCTATAGGCTATATAATATCACGCTATGATCAATAGGAGCGAAACAGCAATGAAAAATGTTGCAAAGACGGGGACAATTCTCTTATGTGAAGCAGACGAAGTTGCGCGGGTCAGCTAGTTATGTCTATAAAAAGAGAAAAGATATTATTACAACACATAGGTAGTTATTTTAGTATTATATGAATATATACGACGCACGGATGGCTTAATGGTTTATGTGGTCACCTCACCACTGCCTTTGCGCTGAGTGTTGTAGGTTTGATCCCCACAAGTGACAAAAAATTGTGGGAGCCACATATTGAGCCGTACTGTGTTTGGGTATTCTTTGTATCCGTTGTTTGTATGTTTGATTGTTCAAACATACATAATTATACAGGATTTAATCAATGTGAGTTGTCTTTTTTAAAAAAGAAAGGGAAATGATTTACCTATAATAAATGCGATAGAACCTGCATGATGTGTAAACAGCCAAAACCGCTTAAGCTGTTATAATAATATTTAATATGCTAGTTTTTAAAACGGTTAATCACGGGTAATATCTAGATAACTTTAAAAAAACACAAAGGAATGACCGCGCGTCCGTCAAAAAATACGTAACTACGCGCGCGGAGCCGCTACCGTGACAATACGACGTTAAAAAAAATGCTAAGATATAATACTTAACACTTCGCACACACACTAACACATTCCTACTAACTTTTACACACTTCATACACCATACCAATACCATACATTTTACTACTGAACTCGCTAGCGGCGCTACAGATACGCTGGGGTGAGCCCACGACGCGACGTGGGTCTGTGGTATACAGTAATTACTCTTAACACAAAACACTCTTGTTATAAGGAATATGGTCATAGTTCTTCTAGATATAAGATTCTTGGAAGTTTTCTAGTGCCGTGTTCTACTTAGAACGTACATTACACTAAGATATGGGTAAGTAAACAATTTTTTTATATTCGCTGTCATCATGAGACATGAATCGTCAACCTTTTTTAGAAAGATCATTTAGCCACGCTGATTTCAGCATGAATGGGCCGGCTCGACCGGGGACGGACTACCCTCTCACAGAATATCGACGTGAAATAGCAGTATTCCTACTGCTGTGCTTCGTTCGGTGAATAAGAGTGCCGGAGGCCCGATCACCATCTTTCCACCTTCCCGTTCCTTCTCCATCCCACTTCCTTTTATTCCTAAAGGATCGGCAAAGCGCAAGTGATGGCTCTGGTTTTGCAGGCGTCCGTAGACTACGGTGACTACTTACCATCAGGTGGGCCGTATGATTCTTTGCAATCTTTATCGTATAAAAAAAATGTTTATGTTTCTATGTAATGTATATCTGGACCTACATTTTTCACACCTTTTTATTTACTAATTTTCTTTATACTTATCCTTTTTCAGGTCAGCACAAGATTACCAAACGTGGTAGTAACTTAATTAGCGAAACGCAAATGTTAATTCCGAATCTCAGAATATGTGTACAGAATATGAAACTTTGCCAAAGAAAACCAGGGTGTCAACAGACAGCCAGGATGTCGCAAGTTGAATTACTTGATTCTCAACCTTTTGATTATTTATCCTAATTATTATTCAATATTGGATATTTTGAAGAATAGTACCACTAAAAAATAATTCTTCTGCAAACAAATATATTCAGTCAGTTCACTATAGGAACCTATGACATCATGAGTTCTTCTAGAAAATCCTACGAAATAATTATGTATTGACAGCTACATCGCTATTGTGCTATAGTATATATATATATATATTTTTTAATCTGTTTAACTTCAAATCTTCGATATTACATTTAAATTAATATAAATTTCATTTAATAATTGATTAAAATGTCCTTAAATTTAGTTGATTTTGTGAATAACATTGAAGTTGTTTGCATAATATTATTGTTTACTAGCCCTGTCATACAACCCACGCGAGGGTCCTTGGCATCAAAAAAGAAATAAAATAAAAAAAACTACGAATATGTTTAAATCTAAATACCAACACCACCACTATGAAGATCTGTTAAATAAATATACTGTAGTATTTTATTAAAATTTATTATTGTGTATTTGTAAAGAAAAATGTATTTTTAACATGAGCCCTCGACGTTGGTTTCCGGGCTCTCAAGTGCGGCAATTGTGAGCCCACCAATTAAAACGTGTGATCTTTAAATACAATAGATAATAAAATTAAATTAAAGTGTATTTTTAAAAGCGTCGTTTAATTTACGACTGACGACGTAACAGCACCAGCGCTGGTACTAAGAAATTAATAATGAATCTACCAAAGTATAAGAAGAATTATTAAGCTTTAAAAAACAATGAAACAAATCTATCAGACCAAGCGAACAGAACGATCTCAATTCAGGGTCACGCGATGACATGCAAAATTTATAAAACTATTATTATTTTACAATAATTTAACCTATTAGTTATAGGTTATATTATTTTACAATCATTTAACCTATAACGGGTTATATTAAATAGGTTTTGCTGTCAGGAAATTCTCGGTAGTAGCACGGGTCCAGAACTGAGCTTGGTAGATGGCAAAAGGATCGCCTTATCACATGGTGGGGCCTAAAATCATAGTATGTGTAATACACCTTTGTCTATCTTTTCAAAGATTTCGAAATAAAACTAATGTAAGTATGTATTATTTTCATTAGTCTCATAGCTGACAACCTAAAGACTGCTTCAGCTAATCGGTCTGGATGGTCAACTATTAGATTATATTATGGATACTGAATACTCATATCTGAGCGACGCCGACGTAGAGACTCAGAACAGTTGGCAGTGACCGCTTTACGGGATCTAGTATACACAATGTGAGAGATACGAATGCTAAGATATTCCTAACTAAAAAACCGCTTTGCCCGAATACTGGATCTCGCAGTACCTACTCACTACTCACAGACACCGTGAGACTACGGTTATCAGTTAGCTTGTCGGCTCGGCCTCGTGGCAATATCGTGATGCCTCCTGAGCATGCGTGATCAATCATAATTATAAATTACCGATAATCTTAATATCATCACTTAATTATAATTACTAGTGTTCGCCCAGAGGTCGAAATTCGACCGTAATTCATTAACTTAATTAATTAAAAAAGAATATATAATCTTTTTGTATAAATCTTGGCTTTTAGCTCTACTTCTCTACATAATATATAAAAGCTATATACAATGTGTAAGCGCATGTAGTAATAAAAGTTTAGGGGCGATAAATACATGTAATTTTATCGATAAAAACACCGTTTTTATGGGGTCTTACTCGAAAACTCCAAAGATGGAGCAATTTTGTTATGTTTTTGAGTTGCTCCACACCCCAGTACAAGAATCACAATTGTAAGTTCACTAACGGTAGAGTTATTGTTACGGCAAGATAATAAGTAATATTCCGTGCCTGCACTAAATATTTTGTGGAAGAGCAGCAGCCGAGGAGTCAAAGAGCCGCAAGCGGCTCTCGAGCCGCGGGTTGCCGACCACTGATATAGAGGATCCACAGACCATTTATTATAATAAATTTAACCTATTAGATGTTATCACTATAACATAGGTTACATTTTCAGCATGAGGTCTCGGATTCAAACTCCTTATTGGTAAAATTGCTGTCAGAATTTATTAGTAGCAGAACCGAGTCTAGAACTATAATTGCTAAACGTCATTAGGACAATATCGGGCTCGCCCGCTAATCTGTGGGACCTAATTCCGTGAGTAAAGTGGTCGCCTCGCTGTAGACGCTGCACCGAGTGTTGTGGGTTGGATCCACACATGGGACAAAGAATTGTGTAATCAGCATGTAAGTAATAATAATAAATTTATTTGATCTTTTCACAGTTGTAAAAACAAAGTAACATAAATTTACAATCAGCATATATGACCTAACACTGTGAGAGAATTGGTGCCTGAAGTAAGTTTTATAAAACCTGTATTACAGGTCACCAAGGCCCTCCAATTGTTTTAGTACATATTAGGATTACAGTTACAGCGCGCAGCGATTAAACATATGATATACAATTAAAGAAAAAATAAAAATAACTATGAAATAAAACGAAACTAGAACCAATATCAGCCAGAGTGAGTAAATAGGCATATGTGCGTATGAGTATGTCGGTGTCTGATGGTTAGAGTGCGTGTATGCATATGCTTATTGGTATGAAATGTATTTTTATTGTACAGTAATATTATTTGCGAGTAATAACCCAAAACAATAAACACAAAAACAAAATAACCTTTCCAATGTGTTCTCAATTCATTATCTCATTGGAGACATTAAATTCTCAGTTTTATCGTAGTTCAGTGTCATAGACAAAGACAGCAACTTTACATTTTGATTTGTTTAGCTTTAGGGGGTAGATATTTAAAAAAGTATTTAATTTTTTATAGAGGTAAGGACCCAAGAAATCAAAGAATTTGTGTGCCAGTGATGATTTATAAGTGTGCCTTTGACAAACCTTGCCCTTGCGTCGCTTACCCTTCCCTTGAATTGGCTTGTAAGGCGTTAGCGAGTGTTGCTTAAGAATGGTGTGTAGGATAAAAGATTTTCGAACCGTGTGGAGATCCCATTATTTATAAAGATCTACAGTAGGGGATCGATAGGGTAGTCCAGCGCCCACCTTAAGAATCGCACGCTGTGCTCTCTCAACCTCAATAATTGACGTCTTGGCTGCCCCTCCCCAACAAGTGATACAATAGTCAATAATCGATTGACATAGAGCATAGTAGACCATTTTTAGAACTCGTCGGTCAGCTACATGTCGTAAGGTCTTGAAGATGTAAATCAATTGCCGACTAAATTGCTAAAATGTTGTTTAAAGGTTAGACATTGGTCCACTGTAATACCAAGGTACTTCAAGTGGTCTGTCCTTTTGATTAAGGCACACGAACAATCAGAGCGAGGAAGACCGCCAGTATGGGCCGTGATGGTGAATGTTAGCGAGGGCAGAAGGTCAAGTCTATGGGCAAATGCTATATACTTAGTTATTTATGTTGAGTGTTAAGAACTTAGATATTAGAGAATAGTACTTATTGAGTCTGGGTGTTCTTTATGTACGTTGTCTAAATGTTTGCAAAGTCCTTTGCGACAGGGATTATTCGGTAGTGCGGGCGTTGTCTCGATACACAAAATAGTCGGAACGGCAAATGAACCAGTAGTATTCGGCTCAGCTAATCTATAAATTAATACATGACGCAAAATATTTGTACCCCTTTTTAAGAAAATTGCGCGGATGGTGGAGTATGAAATTTGGCACAGTTAAAGTTTATATGGAGAAGGAGTGGCGAATCCTAATATTTTTATAAAATATGCATTAGAAATGCATTAAATTAATGAAAAATCACTACACACACAACCATACATTTGACACACGCAGTCGAATCGCGTCCGTAGTATTTCGGCATTGTTCGGCTGATGTCGTACAATTCTTTGTAACTATGGTTACTTATCTTAAGTACCGTGAAATGTAATTGTAAGGGTATATCTGTTATAGGCAATAAACTTAACCTTAGTTAGCTGTCATTTGTCAAACTATGACCATCAAACTTAAAATTTAAATCAGTTATGGTCGAATTTCGACTACTTAGCGACCGCTAGTATTTATAGATATGGGTTATCTCTGCAACATACAGAGATGATTCTAGAATTCATTCACTATTTAAAAACTACACTATACTTTAGTAGCTTAGGTGTTCTTGGCTCTTGACGAACAACTACGCGAAATTCAGAAGAATAATTTAAACGTGTCACCCATAAAAGTTAAAGCATGCATTTGAATTGTAAATAAAATATTAAGTAAGGTCAACCGGGGCAATTGCGTCTTTGGGGCAATAGCGTTCATTTGAGATAATATAAAACCTACCCGAAATATAACAACTACTACCATCTGGTTCTATTATTTTCTACTAAAATTAGTATATAGAGTGGCAACACAGGTTACTGGATGAAAGGAATTTCAAATATCGGCCAATTTGTGAATTACGTGTTCGGTGTCAACTTGTGCTGCGTGAGGTAAGTTTTCGAAATCGTAATTAATCAATGATCGTCCTTGATCTTCCGTTTTGATTTCAAGTTCATGTGTACATTACATTTTAGTCTAACTATATTAATAACTAATATAAGTGAAATCGTTTAAGTTTTATAGAAATGAGCATTGGCAAATTTGAGTTTAATTGTGGATATTTGAGGTAAATGCGCCTGCGACTTTGCGTCTACATGGCGCAATTACCCCAAAACCAGTAATCATAAACCTTTTTTGTTTTGTACCTACTATATTATTATAAGTATTTTAGCACTCCTCAAAGTAAAATGTTGCTAAAAACTTAAATTCTGCAAATATTGCAGATTTAAGGTACCTATTGTGATTTGTAAGATTATTGCATTTGTGTCATATTTAATTAAATACTATTAGCTCTTACATCTATCCTTTAAAGACATGGTTCATACTCTGTTTCTTATTTCTAAGTTATTCATAAGTATGTTTGTTTTCATGTTTATTTCAGATTAAGTAAAATTAGATAATAATCGTGATACTGATATTAACTCGATATTAACAACTTTTTGACAAAAAGTTATTTCTAAAATTACATAGAATTAAAAATTACCTGGCCATGGCATGACATTTATTTTGTTTGGTCAAACAAATGTTATGGAATGCTTAATTGAATTAAGCAATTTTAGAAATAATAAATGGCAGCTTATTTCGTCCCAAGCATCACGCAAGTACGGAATGCCGTGAACAACTTTAGTGGACAGAGCTAATTTGAAGATACTGTAAAAGACACACAAGATAGGGCCTACCGAAATAGACGCTGAAAATGAAAGAAGATTAGCTTCAGGTCTTCACACCATGACGAAATATGGCTTTGGTCTCTCCTCGAATTTATTTATTTTAATGTACTTAATATTAAAAACTCCTTGTTTAATATATTATTAGTACATATCGGCACAAGGAAAATTGAATTATATGATTTTGAATAAAAGACGTTGATGCTGAACCTTGTATTTATAGACTTTGTGATTTTCCTAAATTACTTTTACCCGCCCGAGAAATGTTCAGAATATCTGGATTTCTCAAAGGGTAAATGCGTCTACGCAAACTTATTTTCGCCCAGGTGTTAAGAAATCGACTGAACTGAATCGAACTCCATGCCTATTTTTTTTAATATACTTACATTTTTACTGAGTTACGCCCAGGTTGAGGTAAATTATGTATAATTCATCCCAAAAAAGTAGCACATAATAATTTAATTTTATAAAGATGCTTTTGCCGCAATATGGAGAAAATTCCCCTTTTAAAAAAACATTTAATTCTCTTTTCTTGAAAGCTTATGTAGAAAACTATTAATTGAAGTTTGCATACTAACAATAAATAAATATATCTATAATGCACAATTTTCTAAAAAGATAACTCTGATTTATGTGAAACAAGACTTTGAAAATGCGCTTGTTAAAAATATAACGCAATGCCCCGGTTGACCTTATACATTTCCGTATCACAAAGTTTGCACGCATAAAAACACGTCTTAATATGTAAGACTGCACCTTGTCAATGTAAACCGTATTATTATAATTATGTATAATATATATTACGTAACATACCGTGTGTTCATCAATAGTCATCGTATTTAAACTTATAAAAACCGGTGCGAAATAAGATTACATTCTTCAGCGGTCATGTTAGTATGTTAAAAGCGGTGACAAAATGGGATACTTGATCAGAATAGATAATACTACAAGTCTAGCAAGTAGCACGCAGAATCAATATAATAAAGTATTATTATATTGTTTTCTGCGTGCTCTGCTCGCAACTTCAGACTCGGGAGCAGTGCTTTTCTCTAGATGAAATCTAACCTATGTCTATTTCACTACCCCTGGAATTTCTCATACACCTTATGAGAAATATCATAATGATCGATCGAGTAGTTAAGGCGTGAAAGAGTAACAAACAAACTCACATTCGCATTTATATTGTGGTGGACCCCGGAATCGGTTACAGCAAATCATTTCAATCATCATTATTACTATTATTAGGTATATTATTTTTTTTTTTCGTATATTTGCCATAGTATTCTATACTATGGCAAGATATAGATATAGATACATACACACAACACCATCTAGCCCAAACTAAGCAGAGCTTGTACTGTGGGTACTAGACAATGGATAAACATACATATATACTTTTTTTTGTAAATACATACATATTATACATAGAAACACCCAGACCAAGACAAACATCCATGTTCATGAACACAAATGTTTGACTTGTGCGGGAATCGAACCCGCGACTTCAGGCGTGGCAGTCGGTTACACTAACCACTACAAATTACTCTGTACTCACTTACAAATTACTCCGTAGTACCGAAGTAACGCTAGCGAAGTTTGTATCGTACTAGTTACTATAATCAAAAGTTTCCATCCAACATCAATAGTCGGACCGCGGTCCGTCAAGCATCATAATAGGTAAGTACGTATTGCTTGTAAATAATGACCCAATGATTGAATTGTTTGTCAACCAGCACAATAATTATATACAGATAACGTTCATAATTATAATTATATATAATCAGTTGCGTGGCCCGCGAGAGGGGGTGTACAGCGAGGGGGCAAGCCAGACAGTTTGATTTTTCCCGCCCTCCTAAAAGCTTTCATGGTTTTATGAAGATTTTGTTCGAGAACGACTTACGTAGATATCACCGTTTCCGAGATCCTTTGGGTACCACCACCAAGAGCTGACCTTCCGAAGGTCAGGCATTTTTCCGGGCCTTTTGAACGATTCTCTATACGACGCTATATTTACTTTTTTTCGACGACTCCCCCTTGTATGACTTCTATTTCTCTAAGTCAGTGAGTCAGTGGTAATTTAGGTTTATATAATATGAATGAATACTTTTGACACTAGAAGTTTCGAACAATTTGAATAGATAAAATCGAACATCTCTATTTAGAACATCCAAACATGTGTACTTTTGTGTTGATAATTTTCTTTTGATGATTTTTAAACACAAAAGTACACATGTTATCTACTGTAATTGTCTATTAGTTATATATTCGACCAAATTACCCGAAATTAACATAAGTTTGATTATGATATGTCATTAATTAGCCTTTCAGTAACCAGTACGTTACAGAGATTCCCAGGAGTTGCTCTATGTTGAAGTTGTTAAAGTTGGAATTGCGAGTCTGTAATTTCGTACCAGCCTTTTACGAGGGACTTTTCTCCTTTGGTTTTACTTATATATCCCACAGTGACCGTACATTTGCTGCGATAACGTAACTATCGTTACTCTTCGGTCCATCCGTTATCTATAGTTATTCTATAATGTAAAATCACGATGAACTGTTGCTTTATAAAAGAATGACAGAACAAGCACATCTGCGCATTTAAAATCTTATGTTAGTATTATCTATCCTATTTATTATTATTCTGTGTATCATATAAACATACCTAGTCTAATGTGCAGCAGAATATCTTCTTGAATCCTGTGCGAATTCTGTTTATTTTGAACAACCATAATATTAGAAGTATTCTCACCGCTGAACTATGGCACCACGGAATATTAATATAACTAAGCCGTTTCACTACAGTAAAATATGTTATAAAAAATGGATACGAATTCTTGGAATTGACAGTAGGTACGTAAATAAACTGTACAACTGTCTATCTTACCCTATTAACAGTGACGTCCATCTTTTATTAGTAAATTTTAACAAGTTACTGTATTGTTAATAATAAACTGTAGTTATTATGAAACTGCGTCCATGTTTTATTTACGTTTCCTGCTGCCGAAAGACCGATGACCATTGGAACAAACGCGTTCTAAAGTTGAAACTATATGGCCCGCAGGCCAATTGAAAAGCTGTCTTAAAAAAGATGTTAAGGATAATTAAATTCTGACGCATGTTGGGCAAGCCCTACTACGTCCAACAATAGATAGCAAGAGGCACTGATTTTAGAATTTGACGGTAATTAAACACGTTTTTTATATTTAGTTAGCCCCTGAAATCAGCTAGGGGACGGGCTTTAAGGGGCAGAATTGGTCAGGCTATCGGACTTTGTATGAAAGCACTGACAACGTTTTTTAGCCCTTTTCTGTTTTGCTGGCAATTTTCTTCAATGTGATTTATAAAAATAGAAAGATTGATGATAAATGGATTTCTGATAATCTTGTCAATGAAAGAAATTTCTAAGATGATACTTTTAATCGCTAAAGAAACCTACCCTGTGTTATTCAAGAAGCTATATCAGTGAATGTTACTTACCCGGCTCAGGTCTGCCCGCGTTTTGCCAAAATCATATGGATGTTGACGATTGTCGGCATCAAATCATTATTAATATATTGGTCGAGTTTGGAGCCACCATAACAAGTTTGCGATCAGGAAGGTGATCGTGTATCATTATTTAACATATTCTTTTGTCGCTGTTATATAAGCATTAGGTACATTTTATGCTTATAGTAAGAGATAACGGCGTCAACACTATAAATGTCGGATACGACTTAAAACATCACTGTCTAACTGTCCCACTGTGTAACCTTTACCGCAAGAAAATACCTTAACCAGGAGGGTATTTTCTTGTGATAAAGGTTGGACCATTCTCTATGCCGTTTGTCCAAAGCAGATTGGCAGAGTAGGTATTATAAAAATTATTTATTTTCCTTTTAAAAAAGACAAATTCCGCTTTAGGATTAATTATAGGTATATACCTAATAATTCGCCCGTGCCACAGGTATTATATAATATCTGTGTCACGAGCGAATTTATAAATATTCAAATAACGAATACAAAAAACTGACTCCAACCAACTATTTTTGCGTATCGAATCCACAACACTCAGCGTAGTGACAGTGGTGAAACGACTATTTAAACGCTACGCTATCCGTGCAGTTAGTCAGTCGATAACTCTATGGCATATAGGGTTTCTCATGATGTTTTCTTTTACCTTTAGGTTCCCGCTTGGACTAGTTAAACCCACAACAGCAGGTCTACAATAAAAATGTATGTATATCTGAAACTTAAAATTTCTTCGGATTTTTCTTTCAAAATGGCATTGTTCAGTTCAGACTGCTTCATGAAAGGGTTTAGAACAATCAAGAAGTCACATAGCAAAATTCAAGACGAATTTCGGAATAAATGTGATTCACGGTACGAACGGAGTCGGTCTGAAACTTCGGCATTTCCGTTGAATGATAGATCACCCGCGCAGTTAATAGTAACGCTTATCATACATCTTGTGTCCGGATACATCTTTAGCCATGATGGGTGGTTCATTCACTGTTATTGTTCCACAAACTAGCTCGATGGCAGATAGTTATCAGTCTTTCAGTGAAGTAATGCAGAGTATTTCCCACTTGTGTCGTCGACAATACATTAATAGTTGTTAGTCGACTATTGCGTGAATAATGCGAGATTAAGTACAATTTTATTTAAGATATTGAGTCGCACCGGCGGCTATACACAATACGTTTTTAATTATGCCTGGCATTGCAGACTTGACAGATTGATAAAGAACGAGAATAAAACACTTGTCTTTTGTATAAACCAACACATTTATTACTGACTTAGCGTAGTAAAATATATCTAGATCTATTACAAGTATATACTTTCGTGCCACTTACCTACTACCTACACCATGAGTATCGCAGCCATTATCGTCGTGTTGTGACGTCATGACGTTACTTGGCGCTACGTGAGTGACGGCACTCGGCGCTGCATGTTATTCCATCACTGGGCGCTGCGTGTTGTGACGTTACTTGGCGCTACGTGAGTGACGGCACTCGGCGCTGCATGTTATTCCATCACTGGACGATGCGTGTTGTGACGTCACTGGGCGTAGCATGTAGTGACGTCACTCGGCGCATGACGTGAAGTCAAGCACGAGTTTGCCCCTCGCACTGCCGCGCGCCGCGCGTTCGTACGCTTCAGCCGCGCGCTGCCAGCTGTATACCTGCTCCACGCATACGGTGAACTGGAACATACAGAAGTTTGGTTCGTTCATTCGTCGGTCTGGATTGTACGATTATAGATTTGTTTGGTTTGCTATTCACTAGACTATCGATAAAATATTAATCATCTGATAAGGGTTAACTCAGAATGAGTGGCAAAACGTATATGAACCTTATCTCATTAAAATAGAACCCAAAATTATATCCAAGAAGTATCATTTAGTTTTCGAACATGCGCGAGATGGCGTCGAGCAACGGAGAGCCTTCTCGTAGTGTACATGTAGCGAAAGTAAAACATTTTTAAAATCGATCTCGTGTAATTGATTTATCGTACCGACTTAATGCGCAAGTTACAGGTACTCACATGTGGGTATCCATGAGACGAGGCTGTTCGAGTATACGTAAGGCTGTTCGAATATACGCGCGACTTTTTGAGGCTCTGTTCGTGTTGTGCGCTAGATTTGAGCGGCGGCAAAGATCATGTTTGAGTATGCTATATTGTTACTCAATCTAATTATTTTGTTACTAAATCTGAGTTAACTCTTATTTCAAGAATATTAAAAGCGACGGCATTGTAAATGTCATTATAGTCGTCGGATTAACTGTGTATTATATTAGTATACACCTGATTTCCTTTGGTTATGATATTGTTAAAAACCGCAAGGGAAACAGCTTAAAAAAATAACAAATGCACTGTCATCTTTAAATAACCATTGAATTACTCAAGATGGTTGTTAAAGAAATGCATTAACAACTGAAGTTGGAGATAATAATTCATATCACCCAACAACGATCACACAGCTCGTCCGATTCGTCCGCCGCGTGATGACAAAGTGACTCAATGCGCGCCGAGCACGCTTTTATAAGCCGCTCGATCGGATGATTCATGACGTCAGTCGTTTACGACGCCTTTCATAACCAACAATCTAATATTATCTAGCAATTGTAATTTGAAGTCGTACCTCGCCCCTTTCCGCGAGTCGGCGCAGCAGTTCTATATCGCCAGCGTTCGGCGCGAAGAAGGCCCAGCGCACGTGCGGCGGCAGCACGGCGCCCGCGGCCGCGGCGCCGCGCAGCCCGCGCCCGGCGGCGCGCGCGCACTGCGCCAGCAGCGCGGCGCCGGCGCACAGCGCGCCCGCGCCCACGCCGCGCGCGTCCATCTCGCGCAGCAGCGGCGTGCTCAGCGTCACGTAGCGCGCGAACCGCCACGCGCGCGCGCCCGCCTCCGCGCCGCCCAACCCCGCGCAGTCCACCACCGCGTCATACCTGAAGGTCACCACTCCTTACTTGTTTACCATGCCATTTATGTCCTTTAACTCGTTCAGCACCACATGCATATGTCATTTTTTTATAGTATTTGATTTATTTCTCTCACGAGGTACAGTGGGTTAACTACTTAAAAAACAATATACAGGGTTCCTTGTTGAGAGCTAGAGTCTGTACTAGGCTCGAAGCCTGTATTACAAATCTCCAGACCCTCCACTATCCAAATAGCATAAAGTTGTATTCATTTACAATTATTATAAATTTAAATAGCAGGTAGTAACTACTGTAGTAGCACCACAAGGATGAATAGTGTATTAGTGTTTATGTGTTTGTGAATGTGTGAGTGTGAAATTGTTTAGGTAAAAGGTGTGGGTGCGCGTAATAGTATGTGGTGTGTGGTGTAAGTAGCGAGAGTTTGAGTTTATCAAATAATGGAGTTTTAATAAGTGCCTCGCAACATACTTTATATATATATATATATATATATATATATATATATATATATACACACTATGTCTGTTTACCAGTGTCGGAGACTTAAGGGATGGAGGGGGGGGGGGGGGTGAAATATGGAATTTTTATCGACACTATCTCAATTTTTTCTTGCCTCCTCCATGATTAAATGGCAGCCATTTTGTTTTCTTTACCACGGAACTCGAGCGCGTGTACTGTTTTAATCTTTGCTATCGATGTAGACGTCCTAGGAAGACGAAAGATGTCTAATTTGAAAGCTAACAATGTCTCAAACTAATGATACATTTTATTTAATATCTTTATCACAGAAGAACAAATAAACAAAAATCAATATTTTCGTTTTTTATCTTTTTCATGAAAACTAACCTGTAAAACTACTTTTTTTTGTTGTCTTGTCATAATACAGGATATCTTCTTTAAAATAAATCTTACATCTAAGCCCTAAGTAATATAGTTTAGAAGTTATGATGATTAAAACAAGGTAGTGTTTCTAGATAACAACTAAAAAAAAAATAGTTTTTAATTAAGATTACGTTATACCTACCATGAGTATAGTAATAGTTTATAATTTAATATTTTTGTAGACGTTTTACACGTACAATACATATTTACAATGTCATATTCATGTTTTAACTGTAGAAAGTGAGTTTTATTTTTTTATCAAAAATATAAAATTCTAACTTGACATGTCTTGTCTTGTCTTGTCTTGTCTTATCTTGTCTTGTCTTGACATGTCTTGACATGTCTCAATAATTGTTCCGTTTTACGTTATACCTACCATGAGTATAGTAATAGTTTATAATTTAATATTTTTGTAGACGTTTTACACGTACAATACATATTTACATATGTCATATTCATGTTTTAACTGTAGAAATCGAGTTTAATTTTTTATTAAAAATATAAAAACCTAACTTGACATGTCTTGTCTTGTCTTATCTTGTCTTATCTTGTCTTGACATGTCTTATCTTGTCTTGACATGTCTTATCTTGTCTTGACATGTCTTGTCTTGTCTTATCTTGTCTTGTCTTGACATGTCTCAATAATTGTTCCGTTTTACGTTATACCTACCATGAGTATAGTAATAGTTTATAATTTAATATTTTTGTAGACGTTTTACACGTACAATACATATTTACATTTGTCATATTCATGTTTTAATTGTAGAAAGTGAGTTTTATTTTTTTATCAAAAATATAAACACCTAACTTAACATGTCTTGACATGTCTTGTCTTGTCTTCTCTTGTCTTGACATGTCTTGACATGTCTCAATAATTGTTCCGTTTTACGTTATACCTACCATGACTATAGTAATAGTTTATAATTTAATATTTTTGTAGATGTTTTACACGTACAATACATATTTACATGTGTCATATTCATGTTTTAACTGTAGAAATGACATGTCTTGACATGTCTTGTCTTGTCTTGACATGTCTTGACATGTCTCGATAATTGTTCCGTTTTACGTTATACCTACCATGAGCATAGTAATAGTTTATAATTTAATATTTTTGTAGACGTTTTACACGTACAATACATATTTACATATGTCATATTCATGTTTTAACTGTAGAAAGTGAGTTTTATTTTTTCATCAAAAATATAAAAACCTAACTTGACATGTCTTGACATGTCTTGTCTTGTCTTGTCTTGTCTTCTCTTGTCTTGTCTTGACATATCTTGACATGCCTTGTCTTGTCTTGTCTTGCATGTCTCGATAATTGTTCCGTTTTACGTTATACCTACCATGAGCATAGTAATAGTTTATAATTTAATATTTTTGTAGACGTTTTACACGTACAATACATATTTACATATGTCATATTCATGTTTTAACTGTAGAAAGTGAAGTTTTAATTTTTTAACAAAAATATAGAAACCTAACTTGACATGTCTTGTCTTGTCTTCTCTTCTCTTCTCTTGTCTTGTCTTGACATGTCTTGAATATATAATATAATATAATATAATACGGCATTGGCGATGAGGAAGTGAGATCAAGTCAGCCTGCCACATCTCTAAGTGATCTGGTGCGCTGCCCCCATTGTTCCCAGGCTCGTTTTTTCAAAGGTAAGCGGGGATTGAAAGTACATTTTGGTAAAGTACATAAAAGCCAAGATGTACTTTCCAATCCCACAATATCATCATCTTGTCCTTCAATATACTCTACTCAAATTCCATTTTGGCAAAGTCTATCCATTCTAAAAAATTCCGTTCCGGTGCTAAAAAGAGTTCCTCGAGGCGCGAGACCTTCAGTGGCCAAAAAATTGGCTGACTACATAGGTCTTGTCGTCCGGGAGAACTCCAAAACGGCTTGGGAGCAATTATTGACTTTCCCTTATAGAATTTTGCATATTGAAAAAGACCAGGCATCCAAAAATTCACTCACTGCACAAATTAAGCGCAATTGTTATGATTCGGCCAAACCTTTTGATACAAAATTTACATAGAATAAAAATAAATCCATATATCAATATGTAGAATCGAAATTAAGGGAAGGCGATATCAGGGGCGCGTCTAGGCTTTTATTCAGTAGTGATGTGGTGGCGCCATGCTCTCCGGACACACTTGCAGGTCTGAAGAGCAAGCATCCAGCGCCGGTTGATGGTCTCTCCTTTCCTGATGCTCCTGACAGGGAGTCGGAATACCTTTTTAATAATTAATACTTATATATTAATACTTTTCACTACAGCCAAGGACGTATTCGCAGCGGTATGCTCTTTTCGGAATGGCTCAGCAGGCGGGCTCGACGCTCTGACACCACAGCATCTTAAGGATCTTGTGTGTTCGAGCGCCGGAGAGGCTGGCGATGCGCTCTTGAAGGAGCTTACCGCTCTGATGAATTTAATGCTTTCCGGCAATGTGGATGATGCCATCATTGACATCTTGTATGGGGCCAACTTGTGCGCTCTTAATAAGAGGGATGGTGGTATTCGTCCCATTGCTGTGGGGTGTACATATCGGCGTATGGCAGCCAAGATATGTTGTAAATATTATAACAAGGAGCTATCTAAAAAATTTCAACCCCTTCAATTAGGTTTTGGTTCCAAAGGGGGTTGCGAGGCTGCCATACATGCCCTTTCCACGTACCTAGGTTGTGGTGATGGAGAGGTCGTTCTCAAGGTTGACTTGAAAAATGCTTTCAATTCAGTAAACAGAGACACCTTGTTGACACAGGCAAAATTAGAAACACCCAAAATTTTTTGGCAATGTTACAGGTACCCTACTAAATTACTATATAAGGATAATCTTTTAGAATCTGCTGTTGGATGTCAACAAGGTGACCATCTTGGACCGGTCATTTTCAGTTTGGCAATTCAACCTATTATTCGGCAGATAAATTAATAATTTAATGTCTGGTATTTAGACGATGGGACTCTCGGAGGCGATGCAGATACAATATTACAGGATTTGGCCCTTCTTAAAGACAAATTTGCATCTATTGGCTTGGAATTAAATACCAGTAAATGTGAACTTTTTTTAAACAATATTAAAAGCAATAACAAACATCTGGTACTTTCAAAATTTAATTGTTTGGCTCCCAACATCAAAATTATGGATAAAAGTTCTCTTCGCCTCCTTGGTCACCAGTCTTTGAAGAAGCTTTTAATTCCTTTATAGATGAGAAGATACAACATTTTTGTGAAATTTCAGATCGCCTCCTCAAAATTAATATTCATTCGGCTTTTACAATTATTCGATATTGCCTTTTTGTTCCGAAATTTACGCATGCGTTAAGATCTTCACAGTTTTGGAAAAATTTAGTTTGATAAAATTATTCAAAATACTCTAAAAAATATTTTAAATGTGGATTTGAACGACCGAGCTTGGCTACAGGCTTCTCTGCCTGTTCGTCTTGGTGGGTTCGGCGTTCGCAAAATTTCCGATGTTAGTCTACCGGCGTTCCTGTCCTCGGTTCACAGCACGGAAGAATTAACCAGGAAAATTTTAGCACCCACACTGGTTAATTCAGAAGTGCTGTGCAAAATTGACGCTGTGAACGCCTGGAAAATGGCTTGTCCGAATTCTGCTTTGCCAACCAACCTATTCTCCCAGCGACAGTGGGACGGGCCGCTTAGCAACTCTGTAAGAGAAAAGCTTTTTTCTACATCTTCCAATGTTGCTGAGCGTGCTCGATTGCTGGCTGTGGGAGAATGGGAATCTGGTCTTTGGCTTCAGGCGCTTCCATCGTCCAATATAGGTACCATGTTGGACGATACCACTTTCCGCCTCGCCACTTGCCTCCGTTTAGGTGTTTCGTGTGTTTCTCTGCATTGCTGTCACTGTGGAGAAGCTGTCGATAGCCTTGGACACCATGGACTCTCTTGTAGCAGAAGTGCTGGTCGAATCTCTCGGCACGCTAATCTTAATGACATAATACGTCGTGCTCTTGTCACTGCTGGCGTTCCAGCTGTACTTGAACCCAATGGCTTGGTACGTGACGATGGGAAGAGACCGAACGGAATGTCATTGTTGCCTTGGAAGATGGGCAGGCCTTTGTTGTGGGACGCAACATGCGTTGACACCCTTGCGCCATCACATCTTCCAAGTACTGCGGGATGTGCCGGCGCTGCTGCTGCAACCGCGGAAACCCTCAAACGGCGCAAATATAGTAATTTAGTTGGAAATTACATTTTTGAGCCGTTTGGGGTGGAAACTCTAGGTTCATGGGGTCCGAGCGCTCGTATTTTGTACAGGGAGATCGCAAAACGCCTGATCGACGTTTCGCGTGATCAGAAGGCTGGTCTTTTCTTAGCCCAAAGAATCAGCATTGCCATTCAACGTGGCAATGCTGCCAGTCTTCTGGGCACGTTACCAGTTGACAGCGATGCTGAAGAATTCTACGATGCCTAAACCATTTTTGTAAATATTTAGTATTATAATTATTTGTGTTTTTGTAATTATGTTAATTATGTTATCTTTTTTAGTACATTTGTAAATATAGGTTACATGCATATTGTATATAAATTAAAACTATTATGAAAAAAAAAAATATATATATAATATAATTAATTGTTCTTCTATGAAAAAGATATTAAATAAAATGTATCATTAGTTGATTGTCTACATTGTTAGCTTTCAAATGAGACATATTTCGTCTTCCTAGGACGTCTACATCGATAGCAATGACTAAAACAGCTTCGTGGTAAAACAATCAAAATGGCTGCCATTTTATCATTCATTCATATCATTTATCATGGAGGAGGTAAGAGAAAATTGAGATAGTGATTTGTCGATAAAAAAATACCATATTTCACCTCCCTTAATTCTCCGACACTGGTAAACAGACATAGTGTATATAATTTATTATATTTTATTTTATTGTTAATATAAAATTTTCTATCTCGTCATAATTCAATTTAAATATCCATTTCGTAATAGACTTTTTGCATTCTTGATTGGACAATGGATAAATATTAACAAGTTTATTGACCTTTTTATACAAGTTGCTCAAAAAATAAATGCTTCGTTGACCAAGACTAGTCGTAGCTGGCATGGCAGGGCAGATAGCGTATTTTCGCCTAATTGATTGGGTTTTTGCCGGGTTATAGTTTGTTTTTGCATGGGTGGTAGTTATAACGGTACGGATGAATAAGCTCCAGACAGAGAGGACGTCACAAGTTTTGTAAAGGTCAGCAGTGGGGAACCTGAAAGGAAGCTTCCATCCAACCTTCAGAAGTGACCTTTGCGCTCGCTCTAGTTTGAATATATGGGTTTTAGTGCACCCACCCCAGGCAACTATGCAATATTCAGTAAGGGATTGACAGAGGGCCATGTAAACGAGTATTAACACTTTTTTATCAGCTACATGTCTTAGGTTGGAAAATATATAATTATGTCATTTTTCGTTTTGGTTCGATTCGGTTGGAATATGGGGATATAATATGGGTATATATATATATATATATATATATATTATCAATTTGAACACCTAAATATTTTAAACACTTTGTGCTGTTTAGAATGTGACATTTACAGGATGATTCGGTTGATCTCCCACAGACATGAGCAATTAAGTGATGGTGAGAAGGTAGACTGCCTCCACTCTCAGTTAGAGAAAAGGTGACGTATTTCGTCTTCTCTGTGTTAAGAGTTAGTAGGTTACAGGCAAGCCAGTTGGTGACTGTGTTGAAACCTAGCTGGGAAAGTTTTAAGACTGACTCCCAAGAGTCTCCGTGGAATAGTAGGGCTGTATCATCAGCGTAGATGAAGATGGCGCCTTGCGAGAGCTGTAGGTGACAGAGGTCATTTATATAAACAGTAAACAACGTAGGACTAATTATACTGCCCTGCGGGACACCGTAAGTTAAGGGGAGTTCATCACTTGTCCAATCACCGATTTTAAGGCACTGCCGTCTGCCCACAAGGTAGCTTTTAAAAATGGATAGTTGTGAACCCCTTATGCCGATATTTTCTAGCTTGTTTATAAGTTCGTGGACACAGACTGCATCGAATGCTTTAGCTAGGTCTAAAAATATTCATTATACCTAGGGTGTGTACTGTGGGTGCAACTCTTACAGGCCAGTGTATACACCATGGTGTTATACACCTTGAGTAGCCAACTTCAGAGGTTAGTGTACCTTTCAGTGAGTATACACCGCGCCGAACATAGCGCTAGCGTGGCGCTAAACATGTTAATGGCCATTGGGGCCAAAAGGATAGCGTAATAAGTGGTTGCCTTGCCATTGCCACTGCGCCAAATGTTATGGATTCACTAAGGGGTATGAAATATAAATAGTAGCCGATTCTCAGACCTACTAAATATGCATATAAAATTTCATATAAATCGGTCAAGCCGTTTCGGAGGAGTATGGTAACTAACATTGTGACACGAGAATTTTATATACACTCGCGTGCAAGTAAATCGACTCAAGCCTCAAGTGCGCATAAAAAATGATATAACTTAAAATGCCTTATTATACCTCTATATAATGTTTTACATAATTAAAGCCTAGTAATTGAGCTTTAAAATGGTATAAGTTGCATGAAAATCGATTCAGTAGTTTAGTAAAAAAGGTTAATGCCAATGATAATGTAAAAAATGTTGAAAATTCATACAATTTCACAGTATGGGGTTATTGTGTTTAAATGAAACAAAATGTGCGTAAGATAAAAAATTTATTCGTGTCAATATTTGGTATTTCCTCCTCTAGCTCTGATCACTGCTCTCATGCGATTCTTCATCGACCTTATCAACTTTTTAATGGATGATTGTGGTATTCGACCCCACTCTTCTACCAACGCAGTCTTGAGCTCATTGATGTTTGTCGGAGCTGGATTCCTCGCTCTAACTTTCCTTTTGAGCTCGTCCCATATGTGCTCAATAGGATTTAAATCGGGGCTGAGCGCTGGCCAATGCATAGTGTGAATTCCAACTTCGTTCAGGAAATCACGTGTGGCCCGAGCAGTGTGACATCGGGCATTGTCATGCATCAAGATGAAATTTTCCCCAATAAAGCCTTGATAAGGGACAACTTGATCCAGTAGAACATTTTCAATGTAACGATCACTGGTCAGACCTCCTCCCCGGCCTCCCCCAGGAACGAAAACAAACTCCGTTTTGCCTTCTAAGGAAATTCCGGCCCACATCATGCAAGATCCGCCACCATATGCAACGGTTTCCACAAAGCAGCACTGTGAAAACCGTTCACCGGGACGACGGTATACCCGACCTCTCCTGTCGCTGCCATGGAGACACATCCTCGTCTCATCTGTGAACAGGACTGACTGCCATTGCTCTATGCTCCAATCCAAATGCTCTCGAGCAAAGTGAAGGCGTGCTTGACGATGAGCTGTGGTCAACTTCGGGCCTGTAGCGGGTCTTTTCGGAGTAAGGTTAGCTTCTTTCAACCTTCTTCTAACTGTCCACTGACTGACAGTCACCCCGCGAACTTGACGTAGCTCCTGCTGCACATCTACGCCGGTAAGGTGTCGATTTCGGAGAGAGGTCGAGACCAAAAACCGGTCGTCACGCTCCGAGGTGCACCGGCGTCGGCTGGTATTAGGCCTCCGAGTGAAGGCACCAGTCTCTTGAAACCTTCTGTATACTCTCGAGACAGCGGACTGACTCATATTCAAACGACGAGCGACTTCTCGCTGGTTCAACCCTTCTTGCAATAGGGCAACGACTTGAGCGGCTTCTTCAGGTGTTGTATCCATAATTTTCTTCAAATGACGGCTTTAATTTGCAGAGATGTGTTCAGGTCAACGTCTAATGAGCGACTGATAAGAAAAAACGATTACAGAGGGTTTTTATAGGGGGTTGTGTCGCGCAAGTTGTGTATAGAGCGCAGAGCAGTTTACGGGAGGTTGCGTTCAGTTGCATTCTAAGTACAAGTGTATATTTAAATTACTGATATTATGCTACCATTTGAAAGCCTAATTACTAGGCTTTAATTATGTAAAACATTATATAGAGGTAAAATAAGTAATTTTTCAGTTATATCACTTTTTATGCGCACTTGAGACTTGAGTCGATTTACTTGCACGCGAGTGTATAAGATTACCGACTTGTACAGAATAATAAATACAAGGGAAAACTAAGATAAATATTAATTTTT
The DNA here is from genome assembly GCA_930367265.1 of Catocala fraxini. Classification (NCBI taxonomy): domain Eukaryota; kingdom Metazoa; phylum Arthropoda; class Insecta; order Lepidoptera; family Erebidae; genus Catocala; species Catocala fraxini. The sequence continues at coordinate 18,935,824 of OV884039.1, read as the reverse complement.
TTTTTAGTATAGCCAATTACTTGTGTACCTCTTGGCCTAATACTGGCATGCCCCTTTGAAAACAAAAGTTAGGAATTAACAAGATTCATATTAACTTGAATCTTTTGCACATAAACACAATTACAATTTAATCCATCAATGGATATGTCAGGCTTGGTTGTTAAGACCGTTTCTTGTCTGCGTCGGGCACTGCTGGCACCCACCATTCAATGCAGCGAGTTGGAACACTGTATTAAAAATAAATGGTCTATAAGAGGGGTATACTGACGGGCCGCATTGTTCCAGTTGACGATGGTAGTCTTCGTGGTGACGATCTAACGCGCACGCCGCACCCAGTTGCAGCGCCAGATCTGTCAGGTCACCCGAGCATCCAACCGTCACCTGCACACACGTAAGCATAGCATTATTACAGATAATATAATACTGTTACGCCCCGTGACATCTCTCGGCATTGTGGGAAAGACTCGGCAGTTTCGTCTAATAATTTTATACACCGCCATCTATTGACATCTTACGGAACTATATAGTAGGTATCGGTACGAGAATCACAGAGATAACGCTGGTACTTTCTCGAAACATCGTATTGTTTACTTCCGCTTATTTCCGCTTCCGTTCGCTTCGATGAACACTTGATCGCTTACGATTGTAAAACTGACTCGGCGGTGCGCGTGCGCCCTATTTATACGCGGGTAAAGCGCTTCTAGAGCTTTCCAGCAACGCCGTACTCGGCGTGTAAACAGCACGATGCTTCGAGAAAGTACCAGCATTCTCTCTAAGATTCTCGTACCGTACTACGCAGTTCCATAAGATGTCAATAGATGGCGGTGTAAACTATTAGACGGAACCGCCGAGTCCCTCCCACAATGCCGAGAGATGTCACTGGGCGTAACAATATATACGTATAGCGAACCGCCTGCCTCCGTATCTTCTAGCCGCGTCGGCGCCGGCCCTATCTCTTTTATTATAGTCTGCTAGGTGAGTATGTTGCACTACTACATTACTGTGAAAAGTATCCAACGTACCTCAGCGTTTCGTCGCGCTAGTAGTTGCAGCGCGGCCTGGCCCACTCCGCCGAGCCCCAGCAGTAGAACTCGCGAGCGCGCGCCCACTCCCGCCGCGCGTAGGGCCGCCGTCGCTGTGAGCGCGGCGTACAGCGCACCGCCCGCCGACGCATCTTCCAGCCGCGTCGGTGCTGGACCTGCCTGACGTTTTATTTAGTATTTTTTTATTACTATGTTACTTGTATTGAGTATGGCAATAAAGAGTTTTATTATTATTATTATCTGATTTCAAATCTTATACTTCTTAACTGACAGTTACGTTGAAGAAGTTATACCTTATCCATCTGTTTATTTTCTTTTTGACAATTCGAGACAGTTCGAAATTAGTGACGCCCTACACGTTACCAATTCGATTTGAAATAATAATCGATTTTATTTAAGAAGTTTCAATCGATTTAATGCATCGACATATTTTAGTATAAATATTAAGTATTCGTTGAATAGTTTTTTTTATAATAATAATAATAATAATAATTGTTTATTAAGTTTAAGTTTCCACAAATATGAATAACAATAGGTCTTAAAAATACTTAAAATAGGATACATTACTTTGGTCGCCTGTACTAGGTTATACCTGTATCACAGGCGATGATTATGTGCTATTATTGTGTAATAGGAAAGGCATCCTTAACAATATTTAACAAATATAGATTGTTCTATAATAAGTTACTATTACAATGAAAATAATATAACTTATTTATATAATTTTGTATTTAAATATTAGTTGACATATATAATGTTTATGAAATAAACATAGGATATGTCTAATAATAGGAATCTAAGCTAACTAGTGTAAGTGATATAGATATGAATAAACGGCGATCTAGGCTCCCACATAATCTACTGAGTTTATATATCTATATTCAGCTTGTTTTCTGGCTGGACAATCAGTTTCACCCGTCTTGTGGTTGCTAGGCTTCTTAAAACGAGAGCATGAAGCACATTTAGGAACATCTTCCTTCTTTGTACATTCGGTCATCGAATGTCCAGCTTCAGTACAATGTCCACACGTAGGTGTAACCTCTTTGCAAGATTTCGCTGCGTGACCATACTGATGGCATTTGTAACATCTTGTAACTAGTGTAAAATCTCTCACGGGGCAGGACGTCCAATGTATGAAAAGTCTAGCCTGTGTGACTAAAGCTTTTCTTATGTTAGCCGGCACCTCAATGATGTAGTTGCAGGTTTGAGCATCCTTCTTGCCTGATTTGTGGCTTAATTTTATTGAAGACAAGAATGATTTCAGATCCATCGATGAAAACTTATCGGCTATATTTTGCTCGAAGAGACAGCTGAATACTTCATTTTCGGACAGAGAAGCGGGTACACCAACTATCACAATCCGTGGTTTACGCTTGGCGGGTTCGTCAACTGTAAGACCGGACAAAGAGAGATAGACAGCCTGCTTCACTTTTTCTGCGTCTTGTTTAGTTTCTGTGCTGATAATAACTCCTCCATTTCTAGTTTTGCGAACCCCACGTACTTGCAGCTTCATTTCCTCCGGACTAATAATTTTCTGTACAAGGTTTTTCGTTTCATCGCTGGTCTTTAATACGTCACGGGGATATATTGCCACACAGCTAAGATTATTTGGCCGGACGAAACTATTTGATCCCTTCTTAATCATGTCCGCATAAGAGACTTTTTCAGTAGTACAGGTATCCTGGATGGTCTGCTTGAGCTCCGAAAGATGTTCTGTTAGATCGCACTTTTCTTGTAGGGTATCTACTGTGTTAGAAACTTGAAGCGCTTTCTGTTTTAGCGATTGGTACAGGACTGCCATTTGCGAGGTACTATGGCCAATTTTTCTACACAGGTTTGAAATTCTCATCTTCTGGTCCGAATTGAGTTTACTATCCACGGTGATAGAATAAACATCATTTAATTGCTGCTCGACGGATGACATCCATTTTTGGATTTTCATTATACATGAAATAAATAAATATATAAATAATAAATCATTAAAATTAAAATATTTATACTTAAAAAGAATATAACGTATACGCGCATTAAATTCCAAAACATAAATTCCAAGATTTTGACTTAATTCCTTGCAAATAATTAATCATGGAGTCATAGTTACTATGTTTATTTTCTTTTTTTTATTAAATTTACAGAAACAATACTTACATAAAGTCAAATTATTTTTCTCATATGATCGATTTATTTTATTTTAAGACCTGTTTTATAGTCTGTGGTTATCTGTTATGCACAGGGCACTTCACTAAGTGGGCGTTACCCGTCAATAAAGTATTCCTGTAGTACATTATTCCGGGGAAAAAACCGTAATTCATAGGCGTGAGCTGTCAAAAAGAAAATAAACGAATGGACAAGGTATAATTCATTAACAGTTTGATGTGCTCACATGTTGAGTAGATATCATTCTTCTTCTCTCTTAGCCTTTATTATTTCCAAGTCACTTGGGGTCGGCTTTTCTGGTCTAACCGGATTTGACTGGATATCAGTTTTTACACGGAGCGGCTGCCACCTGACCTCCGCAACCCGAAGGCTAACGATACCCAAAGGCTAGACCCGTGTCAGGATATTAGAGGGTACTGACTTTCCCAATAACGACTGCCATAATATATGTTCGTGGCAGCCGGGACCAACGGCTTAACGTGCTGTCTGAAGCACGGAGCAGGCGATAATTGTCAATCAATACGCACATAATTTCGAAAACTCATATAAGTTCCGAAAGTCAGAGGTGCGCGACGTGGGTTCGAACCCGAGACCCTCTGCATTGCAGTCTGTGGGTCTCCCCACTGAGCTATCGCTGCTACTTAGTACTGAGTAGATATCATTACAATATTAAAATTCATATACAATACCAGGCAATTGTACAAGCAGCCCAGTAAGGCTATCGCTGCTTGTACAAATGCCAGCTATCGTCAGTCGGCATACTAGCAGCGATAGCCTAGTAGGAAACCGTTGGACTGCCAAGCAGATGTTTGGAGTGCGATCCAGAAGCTTTTCTGACTTTTAGAAGTTACGTGCGTATTAAATAGTTAGGAACAGTTTAATACAGGACTGATATTAAATAAATAAATAAATATTATATTATAATATCAGCCCTTCAAATCTTGTAGTTCATAATTGAAGGGTTCAAGGGCACATTCAGCTTTTAAGTTGAACCATTAAATTGAAGATATTAGTTCCTTATAAGTTTTATGTGCTCGCTGTTGAGTGACATTATCACAACATCAATATTAATTAAAATTCATATAGGTACTAGCATTTATTCTGTTAATTACTTTCTTACTTCGCTGGCTCAGCGACGCAATGTGGATGTTGGCCTCTGACATTAAAGAACGTCATTCGTTCCTACTATGTGCCAAGCGACTAATCGGACAGATTAATCTCTATCAGGTATTCAGCTATTTCGACTTTCCAGCAGTATCTTGAGCGACCCACAGCCACAGGACGACGCTCTGTGGGTTACCCAAAATATGCTTTTTTGGCAGTTTGATCCTCTCCTATTCTTTCCACATCCGAGCCAGCGAAGACGCACAACTTGTATTACTCCAACGATTTTCGTCTTTAACACTAGATCTTCAATCTCACTATTAATTTTTTGCCGTCACTCCCTTCTCATCTCTTTACTGCCCAGAATCTTACGAAATATCTTTCGATCCACGAGTACCTAATAGACTATTCTGTTTATTACTATATCAATAAATAGTGTTGTGAGTTCGGATCCCACAATCCCGCGATCCTCCGCGATACAGGATTTATTCTTAGAGCGTAAATATATCCTATTTCAAGAAAATGAATTAAAAGGTATATAGTCGTCGTTACCCATTTATCCTTAACTAGCACGAACTGCGCGTGGCTGCCTTGCCGGTGCGGCGGCACGACGCCCCACACGCGCTGGCCGCGGCGCAGGCGCGCGCCCGGCCCGGCGCGCTCCACCGTGCCCGCGAAGTCGCGCCCCGCCACCAGCGGGAACTCCACCGCGTCCGCGCCCTCGAGCGCGCGCAGCGTGTTCAGTGCGCGCGCGCCGTACCCACCTGTACCCACGCGTGTCGACAAACACTTGTAAGCAAAGAAATATAATATTGTCTTCTATTTACGCGAATATTATTCATTGAAATTAAACTGCTATATACGGATTTTATCGCGTTGTTTATTTGACACTTTATTACAAAATTATGAAAATTGTTACACTACTACTACTATTAAACTTTACTAATTTTTAAGCTAATTAAATTATTATTAAACTATTTAGATTTCATTTATTTTTACACTTTCCCCGACGTTTCGCTTGCTTTTCAGCAGCCATGGTCACATGGAGACTAAGATGGCAGTTGTCTCAATGTTCCAGTGTAGTTATTTCAAAGTACCCGAACATAATTTAGTGGTTATTTGGTGTTTCTATTTACGCAGAATGAGCTCAAAGTATCATGAAGTCTAGCTGTGGTTTGCTTCTTCTTGGGTTTGACTATTTTTATTACTGGATCCCAAGCTGGTGGTACATTCCAACCATCTTCTCTATTAAAATTAGGATGTTTTTTGATTTCAATTTTCAATTTTCAATTCCATTTTGATTTCAAAGAAATACATCATTACACTGATATAATACAAGTATGAAATGTGATATTTTCAAAATGGTTATTTATTGTCCAAAAATACAAATTTACATACGCAAACTTAATGCGATATAGTACTAGCGACACAGATAAACTTAGAAGATTTACTAATAGTAACATATACAGCACTACCCTTATGAATCTGAATCAGAATATGTTTAGATAATAATCTAGACTTAATCTGTGTGAATTAGCTAGTCAGCTATGAGTTTGAGTGTGTGTGGTGTACACATAGTAACAGACAGAAAAATGGATTGGTATCTCAGATACAATAGATAAATAGATGGACATACTTATATATACATATTGATTTCTATGTATAATATGTATGTATTTACAAAAAAAAGTACAATAGTACAAGCTCTGCTTAGTTTGGGCTAGATGGTGTTGTATGTGATAGAATCTTATTATTATTATTATATTATACATACATATTTCCCAACACATATAAATGGATACAACTAAATAAATACTAAGGTCTGGTACCTTAGTATTTATTTAATAGTAGTGATCTAGCTTACTGATCATATTAACGTCGATCGGGTTAAGCGAGGCGGCAGAGACGCGCACAAGCACGTCATCGGGCGCACGTAGCGGCGGCACACGCGCCTCTTCCAAGCGCAGCTCGGCCAGCCCGCCGTACGAGTGCACGCGCCATGCGCGCATGCGCCCCGCCGCCCGCGCCTCCGTCGCCAGCCGCGCCACCGCACGTATTGTACTCCCGGCGCGCATTCTGCACGCTCTGAAAGACAAATAATCGAGATATTAATAAAATGTGAGACTGGCAAAAGCTCTTATTGTTTTCCATCACTTCTTAAACATAATGAAAACACAATATATATCAATAATTTTTATATTAACAGTTTATGAATGGCACCATTGATAAATTTAATTGACTGCACAAATGGCATAGTGCTCTCAGCACCATTACCCCTGTGCTAAATACTGTTGGTCCAATTCCCATGCAGGACAAATACTTGTGTGTACCACAAGTAGTAGTTCCAAGTCTGGGTGTTCTTGTTATTCTGTTGTTTGAATGTTTGCCGTAAGACACAACAGGTTAGTGCAGAAGGTGTCTTTCTTGTAATTTATAATAAAAAATGAGTGGCTTGTGTGAAATTAATTTCTATATCATTTTTATAATAGTAAATGTTATAAATAGCACAGCATTGCTAATTGTAAACTAATTGGCACAGGTATCACACTATCTTCGAAAACTAGGAAGCTATTATGACTATAATGTATAAGCAATACAATGTACTGCATAGTTTTATCTTTTAAAGTAAGTTCAGTAAAGGCTAATAATATAAACAAATGATGCCAATCGGAATGCTGACAAAACAAAATCTATGGTAGATTTTGAAATGCATTTCATATGGCAAATCTTGAATGGAGATAAATAGGCTACTAGGATACATAGAGACTATACATGTAGTTTATATGAACGAAAATATATGAAAACCTCTATGCAAATGTTCTTTGACATAATACTTTATAGCCCAGTGTAAATTGTATTGTAATAATAATAGTAACTTTATTTCAGATAAAATCCATATAAAAACAATACAATTTATGTATACTTAATGTAGGTAATTGTAATACTTATTCATTATCTTAGATTTAGTAAAACAAATATTTTTGAAGACAGATTGTAATGTTGGATTTAAGAGACATTAATTGAGAAGATTTAAGAACAATTGTATAGCTCCAGAATAACATGATAAGATTTTTTTTTACATTTTTGGTATTACACAAGACACAGCAGCACAATCGCAGATTCAAAAATAAAAATTGTAATTACGCTATTTCGTGAAACTTAAGCATTTATGCATAAAGAGACAAGAATTATGTGTTATTTAGGTATAAAAGCAAATATTTTCACTAAACAGTGAATGAACAAAAGACCGGCATTTAGATTAGTACCTATACAAATCGATGTTTTTATTATAAAAGGATTTAACCTAATATTTAACCTGTATGGGTATACGGGCTAAATATTAGGTATATGAATTTGGATGGCGATTTTTACCTGATTTATAATAAAATAGGACCCCACGAGAACCAACACACTAGTCTAATTTAGTTTAACCATATTTCATGTCAGTGTCACATTTGACATTTCACAATTTTGACAACTTCATGACAAAAGTGGCACTATAAATCAAGTTTGCCAAACTATATATAGCTAGGGTTAGATTTTTAGTATATTTATAGTTATGTGATAATAATAATCTAACGAAAAGAAATAAAGTAGATATAATACTAACGCACGCAAAGTGTAGTCTCAAAAATACACTAATTGCGACTAAGTCACACATTTTACCTATATATATTACAATCATATGTGTAACTGATTGTTTTAAAAAATTATTTTCATGTGCTTATACAGCGTTTATTAGTCCGTTATTTTACCATTAAATAATGCTATCTCTATGGTCCAACATCTCAATTCACTACTATAATAGTATATAAAATCAGATTCTTTATCAGCTGCAACTTCATCCGTCAGCGTCATCTGTCATTACTGTCAACGCTGTCAACTGTCAAGTATCAACTAACAATAGTACTTAGTAGTGTCAATGTCATGCTTGCTTATTTTATACAAAGATTCTGGTCGTGTACATTTAGTTCTTACTTCATACTTGATGTAGGTCTGAAATAAATTGCATGTTCATCACACGTCCAAACATACAAAACATAAGATGCGGCCACCTGTACTAGCTTCTTTTGTCAGAAAGTCTATCGATTATTGTTATCGTTGCAGGCGTGATGTGCTGGGAATTCGTATAAGTAGTAACTACTGTACTGCTGCAAAGGTGCGTTATTGTCCGTACCTTTAAAAATATACAAATAGCTATGGACATGAATACCTATTACTTTTGATAGACAGGTAACAATGAAGTCGGCTCAGGGGACGAATGGCCGCGGCGAGTGGTAACCGGGTTACAACCAACTGGCGCGCTGCACATCGGTAACTACTTCGGTGCGGTGCGACGTTGCGTGCGCCTACAACAACAGAGCGAAGATCTCATGATATTCATTGCTGACCTTCACTCTTTAACTACAAACCAGGTTAACCTTACTTATGCTTTGAATTATTTCGGCAATAATTATTTTCTAGTGAAATACTTCCATGTCCCACTATGTGACACAGTTATAAACATCAATTCTATTATTATTTAGTAGTTATTAGAGTAATTTTGTAAGCAAGCTTAGCTTGTTTCAATTTTCATCTCCGATAACCATATCCCAACTGATACTGCCATTGCAAAGATTAATTTTCACTTATGCACAATCTAACATACAAAAATCTGTAGATTGTTTACATTATTCACATACATTTAAAATGTACTAGATTTCTGTTAAGTTATTACCACAAGGGATTTTTATATTGACTTACACTTAAGTGTGTAAATGATGTTAAAACCAATATTAGACTATATTGTTTCTCTGTCACTCATTTCTAAGAAATAATATAATTGAACACATACATTTGTATGTATGAGTTTAATTATATTATTTTTATTTTACAACTCATCATCAAAATAAATCACATCTATTCTATTTGATAATGATGTCTGTATCCTTGGGCAGGATCCAGTCTTACTACAAGAAAATATCATGGATCTGACTGCTTGTCTTTTGGCAAGTGGCATAGATCCAGACCACAGTGTGTTATTCACACAGTCATCAGTAGCTCGGCATGCTGAGCTGTGCTGGATGCTCACCTGTCTCGCCACACATGCACGCCTCGCTCATCTGCCACAGTACAAGGAGAAATCTGCTAAGATGAAGGAAGTTCCCCTTGGCCTTCTACTCTACCCAGTGTTGCAGGTCATTGTTTTGTTTTTATCACAATGATTTTAGAAATGGTTGTTTACAACAGCTTTTACCGATATGGCCAAAAAAATTAAAATAATTTGAGCATATTTAGCATCTATACCATGAAACTTATGCCTTCAACCATTTGGACTTTATACTTTGATGGTATAAATTCGAAATCAGTATCTGACAAATATAAATGAATAAATGAAGCATTAACCATATGTCTGATGACCTAACTCTAGGCCTTCAGTTTCTTGTTGGTAATTCCTTATAGCGTTAACTGACGTAAACATAAATTATTTTTGACTTGTCCCATAGGACCAGGTATTTTCCTAATAGATAATGTTAGGTTATTATCAGTTAACGGAGAAACAATAAACTGATATTTATGTTAATCCCTTCATATTCCTTACAAAGATTTTATCTAACACCTGTTAAATATTGGCAGGCGGCTGATGTGCTAGTGTACCGCGGCACGCACGTGCCGGTGGGCGAGGACCAGTTGCAACACCTGCAAGTCGCCTCACAGCTTGTGCGCACCTTCCATCACCGTTTCGGCAAAATGTTCCCCACGCCGAGGCCCCTGTTAGCCGGTAATGGTAACAACACAAATACAGTGCACAGGACCCCATTTATATTTAGATGTTAATACATTTTTTATAAACAGATGATGGCAGTGACAGACTGCGGAGTCTACGAGACCCTAGCAAGAAAATGTCTAAGTCCGACACAGATCCGAAATCGCGTATTTTATTAACCGATCCGGATGACGTGATAATGTTGAAGCTGAGAAAAGCAGTCACTGATTTTACTCCCCAGGTTTGTTACATTATGTTATTGGTATATTTTCTCTATACAAGTATCTTTGCTAAATCTTAAACTTTAGATACAAAACTTCAACTCAAAATATTGTTAGCATAGTAGCAATGATACATGATTTAAAATTCAAATTATTCTCGAACTGCATGTACTGGAATTTATTTTTCTTAACAATTGCGCATTGCATGTGGGTAGTCTGCATGAAATTAGTAAGTAATTATAAATACTTGTAAACATATTACTAAAGGTGTACCAATAGACACATACTTATATTTTGAGTTTTGCTTTTAGACCATAATGTGACTAGCAAGTAAAGCCAACATATTATATAGGAAGTAGTAAAAAATCACATTATTAGCCTATTGCGTGACAGCGGCGCCAGACCCAATAGGTTTTCAATTATGTCTAGTATTCCAATTAACAGGTTAAATAAATTAGGTAAATTTCTTTACTAAAATAATATTATCTATCAAACAAAATGAAAACAAATTTATAGTTTCAATATGTTTAATGATTCCCATTCAGCAACTTATTGCCTATTTGTAACTTTGAGACATGCTGTAGTGCATTTTCAATCTTGACTAACAAAGAAGAATTATGACTAAAAAGTATAACTGAAAAACAAGTTTATTAATTAATTTGACTTTTCTAAACATATTATTATATAAAAACTAGTTCTAGTCTTCATAACAAAATGCCATTACGTGTAAACAAGATAATTCAGTAGTTGGGAGTGGGTAACAAAATTATAATTACATTTATGCATAGTACATAAGTTACATAACATACATGCAAATCATGTTAATAAAAGTATTAAAAGATAATAAAAAAGAAGTTATTTAAAAAGGTTCAACACCATCATTGATTTTAAATTGATGTCCATTATTCATATCACAATAAGGGCCAACTCAGATTTGCAGTAAAATGCTCATACATGCTTGAACACATTCTTTGTTACCATGTCCGCTCTCGCTACGTGTATTCTCTAAGAGCTCTCTAGTCCTGCTACACGGTATATCAGCCTCCGTGTTGTATGGTCGTAAACACTTGAGCTGTTGCCAGAAAGATGTCCACTGAACTAAATTATACTTGGGTACGTAATTATACTTGAGTTTGAGCTCTATTTTAATGGAATAAGGGTTCATATTTCATTTATATTTAATAAGTGCTCGAGCATTTTGTCGCTCAATCTGAGTTGATCCTAAGTCGACCTGGATCGGCACCATGTCAACGATAATAGTAAAACTATGTAACAGTACATATTATCGCACACATTTCTATCTGAAATGCATAAAACACCGACCTTCCAGGTAACATTCGACCCGGTGAACAGGCCTGGCGTATCCAATCTGATCGCCATCCATTGCCTCGCCGAAGACAAGCTGCCCGAGGAGGTAGTGGAGGAGGCGGAGGGGCTGACAACTGCGCAGTACAAGCGCGTGGTAGCCGCTGCGCTGTCGCAGTGCGTGGCACCCGTGCGCGAGCGCGCCGCCGACCTGCGCGCGCGCCCGGCGCTGCTGCGCGACGTGCTGCGCCACGGGGCGGCACGCGCACGCGTCCGCGCCGACGAGGTGTACGAGCGCGTGGCGGAGCTGGTGGGGGTGGCGGCGCCGGCGCCCGCGCGCCTCGCCTCGCGGCGCTCGTAGTCTAGAGGCGGTGGTGGTGGTGCTGCAACGGCGCCAGGTGCTCGGGTACGTGCGGCGCGTGAATGGGCTCGCGTCGCTCGCGCAGCAGCGCCACGAGGTCGCGCAGCAAGTCGACGGCCTGCGCCACGGCCTCGGCCTGCTTCTCTGCGGCTAGCGCACTGCGCATGGCGGCCTCGGCCAACAGCTCCTCGGTGCTGAGGCGCGCGTCGCCGGCGCCCTGCCCCACGCCGGAGCCCTCGGAGCACATGTCGTCGTCGAGCAGCGCAGGCTTGCGCTCCTCGTCCGAGTGGCTGCCGCGCCTCGCGCCGCCCGTCGCTGTCACAGTGCACTGACTTAGTTTTTGCTCTCCAATATGTGCAAATTACTTGTTATTTATAAATCCAGGTATCTCATATACCTAGATGTTACTGTTTGATTTGTTATAGTGTTAAATAGTGAATATGATACAGTAAATGATTATGTAAATATAAAACTGACCTTCATTTTACAAAATTGTAATGATTTTACTATTATAGTAACCTAGTGATTTTAAAATAATTAATATAACAGTTGCTATAAACTTAACAAGTATTTTTTGTGTGTAATTCTTACATTCTCGTCCACTGCTGTTGAATATATTCTGCAAACGCTCCTCTGCACTGGAGAGGTCACCTAATGCTCCACCGGCTGCTGACTTCTTACGAGCCTTGTATTTGATATCTGCCCAGTACTGCAAGTTACAACACTTATTGTTTACCGCCTTTATTGCTAATAAAGACAAAACTGTTTTAGAGATAACAATTTAGGCTAAAGGGGAGCGGAGAGATGTGTGTAATTAGCCAATAGTTTTATGTTTACAAAAAGATGGCATTACATTAACTTAAAGCTATTGGTTGTTTACGTACATCTCATCTCCCTGTTTTGATGGCAACCGGGCCTTAGAATCTGAGCCGAGTATAGCCTCTGCCTAGGCAGTGGCTGTGTAAGTCCTTTGTCAGGACAAATATCATAAAAAATAAAAAAACTAATTGTGAAAGATATACATATCTATATTGACTGCTATGCAATTACATATTACTGCCACCATTTGATTATCTTGCAAGTATCTATATATACTAATATTTTTATAATTTGAAGGTAATATTATAATAATAATATAAGCCTTTATTTCAGAAGGTACATAGTTAGCACTATAAATCACTTGTTATTGTTTATTAATTGAATTTTGCATCTGTATGCCTTTTATAGGCAAAGGCCTCCCCCAACTCTTTCCAGTTATTCCTATCCCCTGCAATTGTTGTCCAATTTCTACCTGCTACAGCCTGTATTTCATGAAGGTAGTATTAAGAGCTCAAAAAATAACACAAGAAGAAAAAGAAGCCGGCGATACATTGGCCCAATGTTGCCGAGTGACTTTACCTTGCCAATGTTTGTTATCACTCGCCTAGTCGGTCGAGTAAAGGCAAGCGACAACATAGAGCTTAAATCGCATAGCTTGTAACTTACAAACGCTCACAACCACTCATCTCACTCGTTTGTCTACACTCGCCTTGGAGTACACTTGACCAACATGTATAGCTGGCTTAAAAATAGCCATATCTGTCCCGATGTAGATTTAAAAAAACTAGTATAGGCCACATTACAGAGCATCATTGATGAGTGCTATGGAATAGAAGGACAACCAGTTATTAAAGTAACTAGGTATTTGATAAATCACAAGGTTTGTATATTGAAACAACATGCACTGAGATCACTTATTATTATTATTATTATTATTTACAACAAAACTGAGTGCAACATATAAATTAGATAAAATGAAGTTTCTTTTTAAGTTGAACCGCAGACACAAGGGCACAAGGACCACTTCGTAAGCTTTCAATCTCACTCTATCTTTTGCAAGTCTTGTCCACGGAGTGTATCTTCTACATCTTGTGAGTGGCCTGCCTCTCTTTCTTTAGTGTTGTACTGTGCAATCCACTAACTCATAATGGATGCCCATATTAAATTTAATGTTGGGTATTATTTTTAGCTAAATATTGAATACATTTTGCAAGTCTCATAAATTGAATAGGGATCTTGATGCTCTTTTATTTTCTTTTTATGTTTGTGCTTGTTAATTCTCGATTTTGACACCATATCTAATATAAATACACAAACAATTACAGACAGTATAGTAGTATCAATAAAAAAATATGTTTTATTCTTTTGTAATTGAATCATGGTGTGAACCATGCTTGCATATAACATTCAATTTGTTTGTTTGAACTGACCCTGCACCACTTGTCCGGGGACTTGAGCGCGCCACCGCTGTCGGCTGCCGCAGCGTTGAGCCGCTCTGCCAAAAGACGCCACAATTTGCTGGAGCTGAAGCGTGAATAGATCGACTGTTTACCGGCAGCAAAGTCAGGATGCTCTTCCATAAACGATAACAAGAGGTCCAATTGTTCTGAACTCACTCTACATCTAGTTAACACGGCACTCATGTCTGTCACACATATCCGAAAGTTCACGATAAATAACTCTTTATTTCACTTTGATGATAGACTATATTAAAAAACAACGTTCAATAACCTTTATCTAAGCTAGATTCTTTACGTTCATAATAATCAGATTTATTTATTGTTCCTTCAAAACGTTCATTTTGTTTGGTTTGTTGTGAAATACCTACAATCTCAAATTCAAATGGCATTTGACATTGACGTTTGGGTGGTAGTATTAGTAGACTAGGCTCTTGAGACATTTTAAGTAATAGTTGATTAAAATCACAATGTAAGGGCAGACTTCTTGCCGATACGTTATACCTATCTGCCTATTTTATTGTAATTTTGGCATATCTTTATTCAAGTAAAAATATTTTTTGGGTGAAATTCGAATAGTGCTACATCCATTATTTATAACAATTATTAGAAGTTACTATAGCTAATGCAACAGCAATTTCAGGAATTATTTTATAACTATTAGTCAAGAAATATTATCATATTAAAACAATGTAGTTGAAGTGCTTGGTATTAATTTCTAATTTATGTAATCTATTTAAATTAACGCTTTTTTGCTAGTACTAAGCTCAGCTGAATAGATCGCCAGCTTAGTTGTGAGTTGTGACCTCGAAGCCCGCAAAGATTTATAATTTTATTTTGTTTTATACATGGAAAACTTACAGCTAATTTAACATAATAGTGATCATTCTAGTATCCAGACAGCCAATTACAAGTATTCACTTTTAGGTGACATTATATAATTATAATATATCAATAGCGGAATGAAGGAACATGTGAAATTAACGTTTTACCAGCCTCACTTATATGTTCGTGTACCAGCCTATTAGGTAATATGTTTTAAATATAGTACTTTCAACGCTTAAAACTTAAAACAATTGTTTATTTAGGTTCAGTTTAAAATCAGGTGTACATATAATTATTTAATTTAGATACGAACATAATCTTTTTATTTTATATATAGGTATGTACCTAGTTAGAAGAACAAAATTAACTTCGATTGATCATAATTATTACAAGAGTACATTACTCACTGTTACCATGGTAACTACCTCTAAATAACATGTTTATTTATTAGAGCTGTATTAATATTTAGTTATTTTAATGAGTAAGTTAATTAAAAAGGTTCTGTGAATAAATATAAAACAAAGTATTCATCGTGACTCGTGATCAGTTTAGCGTATACTAGAGGAATGTCGAGAAAAACTATATTTACCTTGTATAAAAATTAGATTTTGTTGTTTTGCCTTGAACATGTCAAATTAATGCATTGTTCAAGGATATACGATATAATAACTGTTAGGTAGAAACACTACGGCACAGCGTTATGGACAGATGTTTAAAACAGAGGAGACAAATAACTTAACGTGCGAATTACTACAATCGTGAAAATACAAACTAGGACGCGTTACATGATGACTTGGGTCAGAGGATAAACAAAGAAACGGCTAGGCCATGAATCGGTACGTAGTTCTACAGCAGCTCGGAGACGGTACGTACGGTTCCGTCGTGCTGGCACAGCGTCGCGATACTGGCGAGAAAGTTGCCATCAAGCGAATGAAGCGCAAATGCTACTCATGGGACGAAGCTATGAACTTACGTGAGGTCAAGTCTCTGAAGAAACTCAATCACGCCAACATTGTTAAGTTACGTGAAGTAATACGAGAAAACGATACTTTGTATTTTGTATTCGAGTATATGCGTGGGAACCTATACCAGTTAATACGTGACGCCGAGCGTTCGTTTCCAGAGCCCGTATTGAGGAATATCGTGTACCAAGTATTGCAGGGTTTAGCTCATATGCATCGACACGGCTTTTTCCATCGAGACCTCAAACCTGAAAATTTACTGTGTGCTGGAGCCGAGCTAGTAAAAATCGCTGATCTAGGGTTAGCACGTGAAGTGCGTTCGCGGCCTCCCTACACCGACTATGTGTCCACGCGCTGGTATCGCGCGCCCGAAGTGTTACTCCACGACACACGATATGGTGCTCCTATAGATCTGTGGGCTCTCGGCTGTATTATGGCCGAATTGTACACCTGTCGGCCGCTATTCCCTGGTAACTCTGAAATCGACCAGTTGCATAAGATATGCGCTGTGCTTGGCACTCCTGACCGTGACGAGTGGCCCGAGGGTTACGCTCTAGCGGATGCTCTACGATTCCGCTTCCCATCTTGTGCGGGAGTACCGCTGGCGCGTGTGGTGCCGACTGCCTCGCCTCCAGCTCTAGCACTGCTCGCCTCTTTGATGCGCTATCCACCACGCGACCGACCAACTGCACCACAAGCACTTCGGTAAATCACATCGTATATTATACGATCAACCAGTATTTGTAATGAATTAATAATACTTAAAACTAAATAATATAGATTTGTACCTACTTAGGCTCGACTGAAATATTTACCAAAAAATTTGATCTTATGAAAATTAAGTGATACTTCATCAAATCTAAATAATTACTTATAGACTGTAGTTTATATAATTTGTAAATACTGACCTATCTTTTTTACTTTATAGGTTTCCCTACTTTGCTGTAGGAGCTGCACTTGTTTTACCACCACCAGCTTCGCGAGCGAGGAGGTATGTTTTTAAACAATATCTTTATTATACTTAGGTCAATAATATATACTACTGCCCCTGAGTCTGAACTTCAGTTAATTTCTTTATATCGCTATCAATGGCAATGGCTGAAAACCCCCTCCATCCGTGTTTCGATCCCCTGGAGGATTTATTTGTTTTTTTTTGTCCATAGGTCTCATGGGGAATTTCTATTTATATGGATCCCCTAGCACTAACATTAATCTCCCTAAACATTTATTTTTAAACAAATATTTGTTTTATTATCAAGAACCAGACTGCATAACAGACAAATTGTAAAAGTATAGGTTTTTGATTTTCTAAGTTATTTTATTGAGGTTTTGTTTTATGTTCTTTCATAACTTAATCGTCAACTGATTTATGTGTCGTCTACGTATGCTTTTTTTTGACTAAAACGTCATGTATTTTATTTGAAGAAACCGTCATTTATTTTATTGCTTTCGATAAAAAATCGATGTCAATAAAATCTAAATAAATCCTCCAGGGGATCCTAATGGATACTGGGATTCATATAGATCCACCAGGGGATCACACTTGATAAAGGGATCTATGTGGACAGAAACTCCAAATAGATCCCCCAGGGGATCAAAGCAGGGGATCCTACTGGTCTGAGGGTAAAATACCGCTTTGAAGTGTTTTACTTACCTACACACGTATCCCGAAAGGGCAGGCAGGAGTGTATTACATCCTCGTTTTGCCAGTTGTTTTAAACTAAAACTACGAAATAGAAAATGATGAACCTCTTGGTGTCTACCGAGCATAGTTCTGGCAATTTTCAGTAGCAGCACAGAGTCTACGTAACGCACTGCTACTGAGAATTTCTTGACAGATAAACACAATAATAATTGCTCTGACTAGGAAATAGAACCTAATACGAGACGAAGCCCTTTATTGCGAGTAGGCTATTACTACAATGTTTGTTTGTTTCATTTGTTTTTGCAGAAGCACCGCCCGGATTGAAGCAGACAATGTTGCAGAGAACACTCGCTCACCCGTACCTGCGCTGCCGCTGCACGCCACGCTGCAGCCACCGCCGCTTCGAGACCGGTTCGCCGATATCCTGGGGTGCGTGGGGAGAACAAAACATATTTTAGCTCCAATAATAATTAGATATGACGTTACACGGAATCAAACGGAGAAGTAAAGCGCATCGGTATGGTACTTTCAACAGAGGCGAAGTGGTGCATGAGGCTGGAGGCGAGCAGCCGCTGCGGCGCGTGTCGGGCTTGCAGCGCGAGTACGGTGGCGGCGGTGGCGAGGCGCGCGGCCGCAGCGTTTTGGCGGCGCCGCCACCACAGCCGCTCGCTTCGCTGGCGCCTCCTGGTGGCGCCGCTGCCGCTTACCTTAGCGCCGCACGATACGTCACCGGTTCACGAATAGACACCTCGCTCTTTCGGCCGTTGCCGCTGCGGGCGCATAGAGGTAAACAGCTTCTGGCACTCGGTTACGTTATTTTGTTACTAGACGTGCTGAAAATGGCTCACATTAAATGTTTGTTCTAGAAGCGACCACGGTCGGCAGTGGCGCCGCTCGCGTTGACTGGGCGGCTAAGTACTTGCGATGAGCGATGTCTCAACAGTCTCATGCTGTTTTCAGTAATGCTTCGCCTCGATGCATTGTTCTTGTTGTAAATTTTTTATTGACTGTGTTTTATCAATGAGCCAAAAAACTATTATATCTGTGTATTTTTATTGAAAAGTACCTACTAGATAGTACTTCTTGCTTTTATAGATCGATAGGTAGACATAAGTTGACACAGTTTTGCGTTATTATGACAAACGCAGTAATGATTTTAAATTCTGTGAGATATTTAATTGAATTATATTTAGGTAGGTTTTAAAATGTAAGTTTGTTTTAATTAACACGAAATACGAAGTATGTAGGCAGATACATAAGTACCAACTTGAACATGCTTCCCAAATAAGGTAAATATAAAACCTAACATATAAATAACTATGTATAATTTTATTTCCTTACCTATGGAAATAATACAAATGTTACTGTATGTTTTTATTTCTAATATAAGCCATAGGCATTATTTAAATTTATTGTACACTGATTCTTGTTCTAGACCTACCGGCACAGCAGTTTACGGCGGCAAAACTTTTTGTGATAGTTGACTTAAGCAGTCTCAAGTTATATTCTGAAATAAATGTGTAGGTACATTTAAATGAAGTTGGTAGATATAATTATAAAATTTTATGGTAGCGCTCCTATTTATACATTTGAAAGTGTACAAAATTAGTCGGAATAACTCAAAAACGTGTAATTGTAAAATCGTTAACGGCACACTAGGCGGCCTCACGAAATGCCTCCAGTTGAAACAGCGAACTAAGCAAAGAGCCGTGGCGATGAGGACTAGCTACTATCTCTAATATCACAAGTTATTGTGACTGACTTGACTGACTTCTCTTACATTAGACTCGTTCCTCAACAATACCATTTTAAAATGCGTGCATAGGCCACACAGTACACAGCTTTGAGACTCTTTGGAGCGGTGGTAAGCAGATAACGAAGTCTAATTTTGAATTAGAAGTTTCTCAGAATCGAAAGTTCTTGTAGAAAAAGTATTTGTATAATAAGTAAATTGTAAGTATTTGTGTTACATGTATAGAATCCTTAACCGTGAGATTAGGACCATATATAATACATTACGACCATACGCGATGTACATAGGTATATTACGATCGTTTTACTAGCATCTTTGAGTGCTTAACGTGTTGAATTCCGCGCCATCAGCAGTTCTATTCTATTCTATTCTAAACTCCACTATTATCAGTTAAAATAGTTCCAACCAAACTGTTAATGTGTACTAATACTTGTAGTAAAACAAATTAATCTACTATTTCACTAGGTGAAAGAGCCTGTTCATTTGTCAAATGTGTGGCATAGCAAACATCTGTTTTAGAATCAAGCAATTTTATCGTGGCTTTGAGCATATTTTTATAGTGTTAATAGAACTATCGCTGAACTATTCCGTTTACCGCCTGGCAATTTCGAAATAAAGTGATTTGACATTCGTACTCTTTAGCGGGAGTTTGGGAGTACTTTCGGAAGACTCTTTCCATTATTTTTTTGCGCATCTAGCTAAAAAT
The DNA here is from genome assembly GCA_930367265.1 of Catocala fraxini. Lineage (NCBI taxonomy): Eukaryota > Metazoa > Arthropoda > Insecta > Lepidoptera > Erebidae > Catocala > Catocala fraxini. The sequence goes on along the minus strand of OV884039.1, from coordinate 18,915,720 downwards.
GATGATGAAAATATTGGAAATTCGTATAAAGGTCACAATGTCATGGAATTTCAAGATATACCGACTGTGTACAATTATATGGCAATATCAAAATTACAGTCAGACAAGTTTATTCCAATTAAGTACTATTAAATTGAATACCCATGTAAAAAAAGAGTAATAAGTATTTACCAGTCCATGATCGAAACTTTGTAAATCATAAAGTCAGTTAGAAGACCTTAAAAGCCTAAGTGCCTGTCCTACCATCTCCAAACAGCATTTATCTATTAGATAAAAGTCTCGCCATCTATTTATTATTTATCTCTTCCTTAACCTATTAAAGAAGAGATAAATAATAAATAAATATAATAATAAATCGCATGCAATTTATCTTTCAGATAACTTTTACTTGATAGTTGTGAAACTGGCCATAAGGGACACAAATATTGCAGAGCCCTTTTTAATTTTCTGCTTGGCTAGAAACTGCATTCTAGGACTTACTTACTTAATATATTCCTGAAAGGGTAGGCATCAGTTTATTAAACCCCTATTACACCGGCTGATTTGTAGGTCCCACATAGCCATAGACATCCGTCACTTCTCTAGACAACTTAGTGGTACTATGGAATTCCTACCCCACAACATTTTGCGCAACTCGAGAATCGAACTACACAATTGCACGAAAACTTATGCCATGGGACCAAAAAGATAATCACCATTTTGTTAACAGCAATATTGTAATAATAAAAATTATATGAAAACTAGTATGAGTGAGAACAAAAAATAAAGCAAAGTGAATTGAAAATAATGACAATAGAGGCGAAAGATTCATATTTGCTTTGAATACAAGAATGCTACAGAAGTTTGTTTTTAATTTTTAACCAAAAACAAATAAGACATTAGTTATTTTTGAAAGTGCTAAGATATGTGAAGTGCTTGAATTATAATAATAAATGAATGATTGAAAAACAATGGTGCCAGACGGCTGGCAGGCCACTGTAGCTCAAAAATTTAAAACATGAATTCAAAATGTTCTAAAGTAGTTCATATTATAAGTTCTGACCATTATACTGCACAATATAATTTACTAGTCTGTAATATTACTGGCTGCTGCTACACTGAAGTGACTAGACAAGTAGGAAAGCATTTGTATATTGTGGTGTGTCATGCAATGTTGTGGATTTAGTATACGAATTAGAAAGTGATTACCTACACACACATATGTATCTATGCAATAAGTAAACATTATAACATTAAAATACTAGTTTGCTTTTGTGTCTGAAATATATTAAATAATTTTGTAAATTGACTAAAACAATAGATGTAACAGTAAATTTTTATATAAAAATAATTTTATTTATTGAATATAGTTATAAACAATGTGACAAACTCCTACTCCTTTATACAATAAACAAAACTGCTGACTGAGGCTGGCGCCGTGACAAGTGCATGTGTGCAGCGGCTGGTGCACCACTGCCAATAAACGGACATTGCTCTTACTTCCAATCATACTTCTTGTGGACTTACATTATCAACATTGTCGATAGGTCACAGATAAGATGCACACAATTTTATTAAGAACATTATAAACTATTTATATACCAACCATGACTGAATATTAAAATATCACAGGTGTTTATTCTTGTACTCATCATGTTGCAGTATCTACTTTCTGCAGTTGGTGAAACATATTTTATACCACAGAAAGTATTTGTTCATGTCAAGCAAGTGGTGCATATTTACAGATTCAAGTCATTATAAAATGTAGTCTTGAATAATGTAAATATACAGTGGTACATGCTATAGTATAGACATCTCAGAATACCTGATTATTGTAACAGTGTGCCCCAGTCCTTGCAGAATAGTAGTTTGGTTATTGTAACACGGCAGTTATATGATGGTCATGAATTAATTCTGACTTGTTATTATTGACTTCTTTTAAATATCACTTTCCAAAACCAATCACCTCAATGACATTTAATTGAAACATCAGGACAACATCATACTATATTATAATATTATTTACACATTTCATATAAAATTTGACAGTGATCAACAAACAGCATAGCGGGCATGCGCTGGGTTGGTCCGGTGCGCGGGTCCGGCACCCACGAAATACACGCACTCGTCACTCATACTTGAGGTAGGGCTTGTCGAGCGCGGCGTGTGGCGTGGCAGCCGAGTGCGGCGGCTGCTGGGGCCACGCGTCACCGGCCCAGTTGAACACGCGCGCCGCACCGCCCTCCACCAACCCCCAGCCTAGCAGCTGGGAACCGCGCGCTCCGCCGCCGCCGCGCTCGCGCTTCGGTGATGCGGTAGAGATATTCACTGACACGCCTTTGATGATGTGGTCCTGGCCGCAGAGCGACTGCGCCACCTCAGGGTCCAGGAACGTCACAAAGCTAAACGCGCGGAACGGCCGTGGTACGAATACGTCTGTCACCTGTCCGAACGCTCCGAAATACTCCCGTAAATCCTCCGCTGTCAGGTTTTCGGTACATCGTCCTACGAAAACCTTGCGATGAGCGCTTGCGCCGCCGTCCTTGCCGTTCGGTATGCGCACGTCGCACCAGCGCCCGTCGATCATGTGACGGCGACCGAGCGCTCGCAGCTGGGCCTCGTACTCCGCGAACTTGATAAACCCAAATCCTTTTGATAGCCCAGTTTTAGCGTCGCGTTTCACCTGTACCATAAGCAGCTCACCGAACGCCGCGAAGTACTCCCGTACGGCATCTTCCCCCGTCTTCCATGGAAGACCGAGCACTATGAGGTCGGAGCACCGTGGCCGCGGCGTGGGCGAGGGCGTGGCGCGCGGGAACGCGCACCAGTAGCGGTGTGCGGCCCAGCCCTCGGCTGGCGGCGACAGGCGCTCGTCCACTAGCCGCAAGCCGCGCAGTCGCCCGCCCGCGCGGTACTTGAGGCCGCTGGCGCCAGCAAATTGCGCGGCGACCGTGCTCAGCAACAGCGAGCCATCCTCTTCGGTCGGCAGCTCGATGGGCTCGTCTTGCTCCCCCTCACTCACCGGCACGTACTCTATCGACATTTCGCTCACCGACCTATGCCGTCTCTAGCACTCCTCATTTCGTTTACATTATCATCTATCGGCTTCTTAGATCTTGTATCGAGTGCATTTGACTTCTTAAATCGATGGTGGGACAGGATATTATTTTGCTTATGAATATCACCTTATGTCCGTTTCTCTTGTCGTAAGCGTGACGTATGACGTGACGTTTCATGTCAAAAATGTTGCTATGCTATTTTTACGAATTTATCGGATACACGCATATATTATGAACTACCATTATAATGTAACGTACTAAAAGGAAAGAATCACATATATACAAGATATTTTATATCATATGTTCTAATGACATTAATGTTATCAATTATAGCGTAGACAGTCTGCGTGCAATAATAATCTTATATCAGCCCGGCAGTTAACCCTGTGGTCCCTCTAAAAATGCATGCATAAGCATGAGCATCGCTAGCTACCCCAACCTTTTCCCCCTGCAAACCTGCTTACTTAAATCATTAAATGTATATTTGAAAATCAAAATTATTAAATTAGTCTCGCCCTTTTATCCCCATATCCGTAGATCGCTAATCTTAACACGGCCAACTTTTTAGCACAGCTGACGGTCGGAGCGACCGTATAATATTTGTTTTAGTGAAGCTATTGGGAGCGACTTAACCAAAAAGTCGTCAATATTCCACAGTTTCGGAGTATCTGAGGGAGTAGATTTTGACGAGCATTTTTAGCTTGTTTCGATTCTATGCAAAATAATTTATTATTTGTATAAGCCACAATAAACGTGGAAGCTCAGAATAGATATTCTTTTTTGGTTTTGAAATTTAAATTATATGGCAAATATGGTACCTATTTTGAACAATTTGTAGACTTGTAGTGGCAGGCTAAATCGCCTAAGGCGTTAACACTAACATGTGTTTGACTATTCGTATTTCTACCTTTATTGTATCAGCTACAAAAACTACTGGCTGTTATCTTACAGCTAAGAATATTAATAACAGCAGGTCTAAAAAGAAAAATTACCAGTTTAGAAAGATGACGATTCAGATAACACATAGTTTGTCGATGACTGACTCAACTTGAAACTATTAGATCAAATTGATCTGCTCGACATTTATCGATTTTTAATCAATCATGAATGGATAGATGATACAAAGACATTCGTGTGCTAGTTTCTCACACAGCCACTGCGTTTGATTCAGCAAATAGAATGTTTTCATTGATCAGTAAAAGCGACACATCGAGCAATTCACGTGAATTGTTGCGTTGTGCACATACTACATACTAGTAGAAACACCCTTGTCGCATTGGCTCATGGTCAATCAATCTCCTTACTGCTACAGATCTTCTCAGCAGTCAGGTGAAAACAAAAACAAGCCCAGTTCATAGAGAAAGAGAGAGTTATCGAACTCGCCAGTTCAGAATAGTATGAAGTAGTAATGTTTATTAACCCTTTTTTTTTTATTTTTTTTACGTGGGGGAATGCATGACGCATACCCCTCCGCGGGGGCGGGCGGAGGGGTTATGTCGGACTCGCCGGGGTAAAATAAGATGTTAAGATGATAAAGTACCTCCCGGAATACCGACTAAACCTACCACGGTGTTCCTCGATAAAACCACTATCGACGGGGCCGCGCGAATCACTTTCGCATGCGGTCGCGACCCCGCCGAGGTTTCGGCCCGCCGTATGAAACGGCAGGCCACTACACGAAAGACCTACCACCACTCCCTACTGTCCCCCCTAGAGGGGAGACGGACTCAACACAGAGGCGCGCGTGGGAACACGCACGCCGCCTCTCGGACCTGGTGCTGAACGGATGGCGGGCAGGCCCACAAAGCCCGCCACCCCCAGGTCAAACCTCAGGGTGGCTGGAGGTCGTCCCGCGCCCTCCGGCGCCCGGCTCTGCGGTTGGGGAGAGGGTTCAAACGATCCCTCTCCCGCTCCGCCGCCTCCTTGATGGAAATGACTTCCTCAATGTTTATTAACCCTTGAGTACCGACGTGCTATGTTAGTTATATAAATACCAACGAGAGGTGAGCTAGACCACCATAGCTTTACTAACGAAAAATTTTAGATTTTCTAAACTATTAATATTTCTATGTATTGTTAATATACCCAGTTATTGTATATGTTAAACAAAAAAATATATATATAATTATGTATATTATTAATAATAAACATTAAGCAGCGATAGCTCAGTGGGGAGACCAACAGACTGCAATGCAGAGGGTCTCGGGTTCGAACCCACGTCGCGTACCTCTGACTTTCGGAAGTTATATGACTTTTCAAAATTATGTGCGTATTGATTGACAATTATCGCCTACTCCGTGCCTCGGAGAGTACGTTAAGCCGGCGGTTCCGGCTGCCATGAACATCTATGGCAGTCGTTATTGGGAGAGTGTCGACACAAAAGATCCCACTGGGTCGAAGTGTCGCCGGTCTGCACTAACTGGCTCCCACATAAGATAAGATAAGATAACTATATAAAAAATAAAAATGAAAATAACTAGGAAATCAACAGTTTTCTTGAAAATCGCAAGGCATCAAATTGTAGGAACTATCAAAGATCACAAACACTCTTTGTAGACATATTCATACATACAGACTCATTTAGACATTGCGCTAAAATTTCTTCTTGGTATTTATTTTGAGGCATTGTTTTATATTTTTCTTATTGACAGGAACACTCTTATTTTCCTTTGTGGCTGCCCCTTTCATGCCATGTACCTGGCTAATCCATTTTTACAATTATTGTCAGAATATAAAAGAGAAAAACTATATTCAATAGAAAAAGGCATGCCAACAAAAGTTACATAAATACAGACGAGTGAACAGACCACTCGCGATCTTATAATAATAAAAACTATCCGGAAACGTATGCCACCACAGCCACTCTCCACGGGCGGTGCCAAGCGACTGCCTGAGGGGTAAAGAGAAGCACGAGAGGATATGTCTTCGCTTCGTATCTACAACTAGAGTTTTCGAACTCTTAAAGTGTCTGCCAGACCACACGTCGGTACTTCAAGGTTAATTTATGTAGGTACTCCTTTGTGCAGATTACCATTTACAGCACATGCACATAAATTGATATGCTGATAAAATTTTGAATGGTGTATGAAAACATGCTAGTTAGTATTTATACCGTAGACAGAGTTTGATAAATTTTAGTAGGAGTTCCATCTACTATATAATATATACTTACACAGCAAAACCGGATCACAATGATCCGACGCCGCAATATGGGCTGGATTTCGGCCTTCATAGACCTCGGATCAGTAATCTCAAAAGCGGTGACTTTTATGCCTGCATATGTTTCGGAAGACCAAATACATACTCCAAAATTGAATAATTATATTACAGACTTATAAACGAGGCAATGAGAAATTTTTATTTAAAAATTTGTATGGAGCTGACAGAAAAAAAACATATATCTCCGGTCTCGCACAATTGCCCTTAATTATTTTTTAGAGAGTCAATCTATGAATTATTTGGAATTTTTTGATATATTGCATAACAAGACAAGAGGTGCGAAACCCTTCTTTTTTCAATAATCAAATATATTTTTTGTATTGTCTCAAAAGTTTAACTTTATTCCAGCTTGGCATATATATATAGCGATAATAGATCACTAAAATATATGAATATATAATGAAAACATATTTAAGTGACAATTATTGAAGTTATTTTTAATTATCGTTTTTTTTGTGTTTTGTATCCTAATTTTATACCAGTCTGGCATCTATAACTATGGCCTAAATAATGAGTACGATCACCATTATAAATAACTACGTATGTCGAAAAAAATGACAAAAATAATCATTAACGGCTTAAATCTATACTGTGAAATTTTGCAAATAGTTAACTAATTACCTAATAATCTTTTATCAATAATATTAGTGTCCCGAAGAACCTATTACTTAATAACTTTTTAATCTCTAAATTAATTACCCTATGGTTATTTCAATATAATTTACTGATTACCTTGAGGGTAATTAGAAAATTACTCGCAATTAGAGTGGATATTTATATGCTATCCCAATTTCTCCCCAATCAGTTCACTTTGACGATTACAAGTGAATACATTAACTAAATAAAATGGAGAGTATCTTTACAAACTTAGATTTACTCGTGATATTAAAAAGTGCGAACAAAATAACAGACTACCAATTCTTGTTCGAATCAGTGTTATCACGACTGGACTGCATCTTATTCGAAGTTCATATGACATTTCAGGAATTTTGCCGAAAATTGCTAGAGCAGTCGACAAACGTTGGCGTTCAGCAAGTTGGAAAGCGGATATTCCGAAAGAAATATGAAAGTTGGCTGCAAACTAATATTGACTGGCCTAGCTTCATATTAAGCCACTTGTAAGGAACTTCTCTAGCTTCGGTTTATGAAGCAGAGCCATCTACATCAACATCTTCAGTTGGAACTATGACCAAAAGAAAGCATCTTCGGAAAGCTTTTGAGGATTAAGGAACGAAGCAAAAAAAGAAAAGAAGTGGCGACTGGACGGTGAATGCAGTGAATTGATTTATGCAGCTGTATCAAAATTAAAGACCGACGGAAGGGAAAATATGGCTTTTGTTATTGAATACATGATAAAGAATCCAGAGTCAATTAGCAAATTTCAAGATGTCATGATGAAACAACCTTTCGCCAGGAAAATATTTACACCTCTGAAGGATCTTGGTTTATTGCTGTAACTCTGAAGCTGTCAAAATGGCAATAAATCACATTGAGAGAGACAGCTATATGTGTAGGCATTCGTGATTTATACCCCTCATATTACCAAGTCCAAAAAGAGAAGAAAGAGTGTTATGCACACGAGAACTCTATCACAGTTACTGATTCTTCGGCTAAAATTACTCTGCAAAGTCTACTTGACGTTACAGCCAGAAGAGTGTTAAAATCTTTACCCGATGATAAACTACATAGGAAAAAAAAATCTGTTATCGAAATGGGGTTGTGATGGTGCATCAAGTTAGATTAGATATAAGCAAAAGTTAGATTCTGCAGACGATGATTCCAGCATTTTTATGACATCTTTAATACCCATAAAAATTATGTGTGAGGAGGAGACAGTTTGGGAAAACCCAAAACCTTGTTCACCAGCATTTTTAGCCCTGTGCGCGTGGTGCGAAGTGAGGCAGTGGTGAAGGCCGAAGTAACGAAAATGAAAGAGGAAATATCAACGACCAACCGAATGCGAAACCAATAAAGTAAGCTTGTGATGACAATGGTTGATGCCAAGATATGCACTTATCTTTCAGAGGCTAAGTCCAATGCTGCATGCTACATTTGTCTAGGAAATGCGACCGAAATGAATAACTTAGAGGCTGTAGAAAAAAGAGTAACACCACCTGAAATGTTGGAGTTTGGAATATCTTCGCTGCATGCATGCATAAATGTGATGAAATGCCTTTTACATATATCATACAGACTTGACATCAAAAAATGGTTTTTAAGAGGAAAAGATGAAAATGTAAGAGATGCAAAAAAGAAAATAGTTCATGATCGTTTTAAAACTGAACTCCGCTTACTCATTGATGTAGTGAAACAGGGCCAAGGTACTACCAATGACGGTAACACAATGAGAAAGTTCTTTGAAGATCCAGTGAAAACTGCTGATATAACAGGACTCGATGCGGAACTGATTCACAGGTTTGCTGTTATTTTGTAAGCGGTAACTTCCGGTGAGCATATTGAGCATACTGTGAAATTCAAAGATTATGCATACAAAACTGCTGAGAGGTACGTGTCCTTCTATAATTGGTACTACATGTCTGCAACCGTGCACAAACTGCTACTTCATGGAGCTGACATCATTACTTGTAATGCGATTGTACCAATTGGGAACCTTTCTGAAGAGGCTTTGGAAGCCCGCAACAAGGATTTTCGAAGATTCACAGAACACAACTCCAAGAAGAGCAGAGTGAGTTCCAATGAAGACATTTTAAATTTTCTTCTTCTTTCTTCGGATCCACTTATTTCATCGATGAGACCCACTTTTGATGCGAAGAAGATGAAAACTTTCTTTAGTGAAACCCTTGATCTACTTAAGCTTCAAGAACCTGAGTTTGAATTCAGAGACGTTTCTTATTTAGATTCTGACTCTGAAATGGACTCTGATTCTGATTCGGACTCTGAATTATCATGATGATTTGGAGTGATTTTGCATTAATTTTACTTTTATTCATATTTGTTAAAGAACTTTTATATTTATGTTTTTTAAGAATTAAGATCGCCATTTTTTTATTGTTTCCAGATTCATTATGATGTGTACTTAACCTTGATGATGTTTATTTTTATATTTTGAGTTTATTAGTGTAAATAAAAAATAAAAAAAATGTCACTTAAATATGTTTTTATTATATATTCATATGTTTTCGTGGTCGCATTATTTTTATTGCGCTAGTTATAGATGCCAAGCTGGAATAAAGTTAAATTATTGATACAAAACAAAAAAAATTTTTGATTATTGAAAAAAGAAGGGTTCCGTCCTCTGGTCTTATTATGCAATATATCAACAAAATCCAAATAATTTATAGATTGACTCCCTGAAAAATAATTAGGGCCAATTGTGCGAGAACAGAGATATATGTTTTTATTCTGTCAGCTACATACAAATTTTTAAATAAAATTATTCAGTGCGCCGTTTATAAGTCTGTAATACTTAATGATACAATTTTGGAGTATGTATTTGGTCTTCTGAAACATAGGCAGGCGTAAAAGTCACTGCTTTCGAGATTACTGATCGGAGGTCTATGAAAGCCGAAATCCAGCCCACAGTGCGCCGTATCCGTAGTGTAAATTCCGATGTCCCACAATTTCGACTTTATTACTATATTTATTGTCGTGAGTCTTTCGTACGTTTAGCGCCCGTAAAGTTGCATAATAGTGTTGTTGTTTTATTATGTAACTTTGCATGCTCCGGGTAAATATTAAAACAACTGCATGACAAACGCGTGTATGAAATAGGGATGGGGTACTAAAATTTAAACATCGACATTATTTCAGTAATCATTTATTTGTTTACAAATTGCTTATTGCCTGTATCTACTGTCATCTAATTCACGTTAATTCACCGTTGATACTTGTGAAACAGAAATAATATCCTACGCCAGTCAAAATATCGTTATAATTTACATATAGTAAAGATAGGATAGACTTAAAGCCAAGGGGCAGGAGACAAAATTAATAAGTAAATGGAGTCTATTCTCAACAATGCTGGAAGTAAAAACGCAATACGTTTTCTACTATAATAGTTAAAAAGACGGACATAGATTTACACTAAATCTTATTATTGATTTTTATATATGTAATGCTCTCATTCTTTTAAAATTATATATTTAATATTTTATTTAAGAAACTCTTGAGAACAGACTCTGCACATTAATATTTAAATTATCATGTTAAAAGGAGGAAAAAAAAAAACATACAAGATTGAGCAGTGTACAATAAATAACATTAATATAAAACTACTTAACACTATAACGAATTAAAATAAAAATTAAATTTAGTTAATTTCACCATCCAATATCTTCGTACTGAATTTATTTTACGTAATAGCAGACTGACATCTTGTAAAATGGCTGAATCATATTTCTATACAATATTTATAAAACCACGTATGTATTCAAATTATAATAAGGATACTTATTATTTTTTATATTTAAAAATATTATTTTACTATTTATTTTCTGCATAAAACAATAGCTAGCATATATGTTTTACTTTCATTTTTATGAACCAATTAAAAGAAAGATCAAAAAATGGTCTACACTAAGTAAATACTTTGTTAGTATGAAAAGAGAATGACTAATGACATTTTTAACATTATTATGTCAATTCTACAAATCAGTTTAATTTATTCATATGAATAGTTTTTGACAGTCCTTTACAAGCAAATTAGATAATATTTGTTGAGGTACGGTTTTTAAGAAATTATCATCTTGCGCATTTAAGAATAATATTAGTCATCCTCTTCTCTTAGTACCTCTTCAACCAACAGAAGTAACAACAGGTAAAAAGTATAGTCTTTTAAGGGGTCTAAGCCCGATGGCAATAACGGGCCTTTGTATGTTTGGCCAGCGTAGACAAGTAAAAGGTGCTATCTCAAAAAAAATAGATATAGAAGCGTAATATTGGAAAGTTACTCTAAACTATACTAAAAGGGTAAAACTGTAAGATAAAATGTGATGGCTAGCTCGAGACTAACTTATTGCAAGACTTGCTAGTTTCCACATACCATACCATAGATTGGTAAGCATACTCTTTTCGTCAATTTTGGACAGCTATAATATTGCCATCCACTGTTTCAACGTATGGTAGGTTCGTTACTATGTCGCAGTGAGAACACTTTTGACATAACTTTTATGATTTCTTTCGCCAAAATATTTATTGATTTTTTAATTTGTTAAGACTGAATGATATTTCAATGTTTAACCCTCGAGCTAATGCAGTCAGCTAAAATACTCCTCCCTAATATTCTCACTACAACACTCGTTCTCATCAATGACGTTAGCACGAGGTTCATTCAGCCCGAACTGTCCATAAAGACTCATTACATTGTGCAAGTAATATGCAAATATCACCATCATTATAATAAGAAAATGTACACAATAAAAGAAGTAACCTATCACATCATTTATTTTATAAATACATAGGTATAAGGAGTAAACAACACTGGAGCGGAAAACCAAAGAATAGTTTAAATAAAAAAGTCATGTGATTTTAAAATTATGTGCTGTGCAAAGTACTTGCACAATCAAAAAGCGTTCTATAGAAAAAAATGCTGTTATTAGGGGCGCGTGTAGTTTTTATGGGTGATACTCAACATGCATAAGCCTAAAAACCATAATTCAATACTGTCCCAACTAATAAGAAGAGATTATATTGTTTCGAAATCTGTAACTGTTTTGTAAATTTGTATACTTTTCATGAGTGTTTGTCTTGGTCTGGATGTTTCTATGTATAATATGAATGTATTTACAAAAAAGAAGTATATTATGTATGTTTATCCATTGTCTAGTACCCATAGTACAAGCTTTGCTTAGTTTGGGCTAGATGGTGTTGTGTGTATGTGGTAGAATATAATTATTATATTATACTGTGTTATTTAGTGCATTAATTTGAAACACTATCATAACTTGTACTAGAGGGACTAACGTAATAATTTAATTTATTGAACGCAGTCATAGTCATTGTTGGAGCAATCGATGTTTATTGGTACTGCTATATGGCGATGGAAATTTATTATTGTTCTTATACCTTATATTTGTTCTTCAATGAACATAAATGCATTGTTTTAAATGTTACTCTTTTATGGGATTATACTAAGTGTAATAATAAAACAATTTGTTTTCATAAAGGCTTGTTAATGTTTAAAATCACTCTGAATCATACAATGTTTGATTATAACAATATGGCGCCCCTATTAAAATTGTACTTAATAAGATTCATGTGGCGACAAAATGGTATCCAATCGATATAATTCCGATTCTCACTTTCGTGTCTTTTAAAACATTTATAATATTTTTACATAAAAATAATTTTCATGCCAATCAACTACATAATACTAAACGCGAACTACCGATACTAATCGATTAGTATTTCTACTCGAAACAACGTTCGTTTATTTTCAAGCGATTATCGATATTCAAATTTATTTATTGCTTTGCAACTAGTTATTACAATATTATTCTAATTATATTGGTTGAGTCGCATTTAGTATATTTAGTTGACTTAAGCCATTTTTGGTAATTGTTTCATATAATTCAAGAAAGGTTAAATAAAATCGAATAGGTATCAATATTCGAATCGTAAAACATTCAGATCCGTGACAGTGGCCGTGTGACAAGACAATATTGTGTTATTTGTATTCGACGTTCGACAATAGCGTGGGTACTGAGATCTAATGTTTCTATACAAGGAATGCCAATAATACGTGGTTAAGAGTTTAGTGACTAAAAACATTTTATTTACAAGATATAGATGATATCACTAATTCAAATTCCAGATATAACTTTGTACCAAGAATCAAGAACCACATCCAGCAAGCACGGTAATGATACTGAATTTATATGAGAAACCATGGTTATGATTAATCATGTCAAAACGATAATTTGTAACCATTAAAGTGCTCGCTTCCTCACAGTAGAATTGTTTAATTTACTGCGACATAAAATGTTCAAAAAGGATCACTTAGCGAGGTAGTTGCCAACTTACGCTCTTCAGATAAAAGTTTCGCTTACTTAGAAGAGATCGTTGTTGTGTCTCTCTCACACTGGCTGTCACGAGTGACGTGGTGGTGACGTCACGCCTCAGTTGGCGGGGACGGTGCTCTGCTGTTGTTTGTGCCGCCGGTGGTCGTAGTTGACCAGCCGTTGTCCAACCAGGTACTTGTCGTTCTTTATGTGCTCGTATAGCTTGCGGAACTGTCGAATCTGTGGGCAAACCTTTTCATGTATGAATATAGACACTGCGATATAACTTGAACGATTTTTGGTGAGCCCTACTTATAAAACTTGCCAGTTAAGTTAATACATTTCTGTTATGTACAGTAATCTTTTATGGCTACTACCACGCTAGGAAAGCCTGTGTAGATCATTATTTGTGGATCACATAATTTTTTTATACGTGTTGGTTTTTTTAACTACTCTGCCCGCATTAGGAATAATTTGTGTGTCGCGGGGGACTTGACTTTACACAGTGGCGTAGCGTGGTGGGGGTGGCAGTGGCGGCCCGCCTCGGGCGGCACTTTTAGGGAGCGGCAAAATTTCACAATAAATAATAATATTATCTTCTAAATATTTAAACCATTTCATGACGAGCAATATGAATGGGTAAATTTACAATACACAATAATGATGACTGTTCTTGTCGAAAAGTTCTTTAGAATTTCTGTATATTACAGTCTTTTACATTGAAATGCCTAATTAAGAGGGCGGCAAAATTTTCTTCCGCCCCGGGCGGCTGATACCTCGCTACGCTGATTTTACAATTATTCATCACATACATCACACGCCCCAGGGCATCGCGCTGCAGCACAGTAAGGGAAGCCCTGGGCGGCAGTACTGGTCCGCCTGGTGGTGGTTCGTAACCAAAGCTCTCGGGTACCTGGAACACGGTGAGCGCGGCGAGCACGGCGACGAGCAGCAGCGCGGGGTACACGCGGCGCGCCAGCAGGTTGCGCTGCGCCGCCGACGTCAGCAGCAGCGGCGCCACGCTGTGCGCGAACGCGTACGGCACCGCCAGCGCCAGCCCCAGCCAGCACACGCACGGCGCCGCCACCGCGCGCAGGATGAACCTGACACACACACACACACACACATCGTCAACACACGAACACACACATACACAACATACTAACCCGCTTTTATTAGCTTGGTATGTATGTATCTATGTAACGGAATCTTTGACGACGAACCTTTCAAACCGACGGACTGATTTGAAACTTTGCACACTTATCGAGGACCGATGACAATACAATAATTTAGAAAATATAAATAATAATAAATAATTGTCTAAATAAATTAAAAAACACGCTTTATTTAAAAAACCAAACTAAAAAGTAGAAAATAATTTAGTTTTTTTTAAGTAGGCGTGTTTTTTAGTTTTTCAATTTATTATTTTTTTATATTAAAAGTAGGGGAGATTTTGAATGTTGTTGTACAGTACTGGGGACAGTACTTTTAATCTGAAAGGTACCCTATGTTCTATTTTGTACCCCTAACTACGTGTATGCAAAATTTTATGATGTTCGATCGAGTTGTTAAGGCGTGAAAGCCTAACAAAAAACCAAACAAATGAACAGCTTCTGATAAAATTTTGATATACCTACAATTGACTGGTCCCAGTTACACATAGATACATAATAATAATCAGTAAAGACATTCCAAATTTTCTTTCTCTTTTCCTTATTTACATAAAAAATCTGTGTAATTTGTATCTTCGGAACGGGGTTACAATATCATACGCGGATGACGCAGTAATACTGTTCACTGCTCAATCACGCATCGAAGCCTATCAGCGAGCTCAAGAAGGTTTCAATACTATCAGTAAATGGCTCTCAAATAATTGTTTAACCCTAAATGTACAAAAAACTAAATATATTCACATTTCAATGCGGAGCAAAAACACGCCATATTACATAAACAACATTATTGCTCACAATCATAATTCTCTGCTCTCTGCTGACACCGCATGCTCTTGCCCCACTTTAGAAGCAATCGATTGTATAAAATACTTAGGCATTACGCTTGACATTAACCTTAATTTTAGCAAACATATTTATTTATTATGCAATTAGAGTACGCAAACTAATGTATATTTCAACAATCTTCGTAGCGTTGCAAAATTAAAATTACTAAACAGACGTAGGTATTTAGCATTATGCCAATCAATCATAACCTATTGTGTAACATCGTGGGGTGGAGCATCGAAAACAATATTATTGCCATTAGAACGTGCGCAAAGAGCCATCTTAAAGGTAGCCAGATTCCGCCCTTTCATATTACCTAAACATTAACTGTACCAATCCACTAATTTAAAAGTAGATTATAAAGCCGCATCATTGGTTATGATCAATCATGGTTTACGGTTTTTATTTTTAAACCGAGTGTTACAGTATGCTGTTGCATTCAGAATAGAGCTGTCAAGTACATCCGCACTTACTACTCATTAATATGTAAAATCCTAATTTGCCAGTGTGAGTTAAGTATTGAGCATCGCAATAGGTTGCGTAAGGGGCAATTTTCACTCGCAACCAAAGAAATGGCTCCTTAAAGTGCTTCGGTGTTGTCAAGAACCAACAATAAATTGTCCTGACAATAGTGCATCTCTGAGAGGGAATACCGATTACTTGTATTCTTTCTGAAATTTTTACGTTATTGATGTTGACAGTGTTGACGGTTGGAATGACCGGATGCTAAAGAAATTCGGATTGGCTTGTAGCTAGTCATAAGGTTGTTGACGGAAGCCAGTCGAATCCAAAAAGACTTAGCCATAGGTCCCAAATCGATCGAGTAAGTCATTAGAGCGTCTCATAATGGCAATTAGTTTCTGTTAATACTGTTTACTGACGCGACGGTTGCCAAATATACAAAGATAGTGAAAGGAAATCAAAGTTTTAATGAACGCTTGACTCACGCGAATCTGGTACAGAAGCAGGGCTTTCTGAAAGCCCTGCTGATTGTTTACAAACACGTTATTTGGATACTTTCTAAGTACATATAAGCTCGGTTCCTAAATTGAAGAAACGTTTTAACGTTAGTACAACTTTGACATATTTTCATAGAATGTGTCATAAATTGACTGTCCATTGGTAAATCGACTCGTTTCTTGACTGGGCCATAATTTAATATAACATACTTGAGGTCCATTTCTCGTATGCCGTCGCGGTATGCCCGCTCGATGGCGCGGCGCATGGCCCAGTCGGGGCCCATCATGGTGAGCGCGCACACTATCTTCGTGTACAGTACTCCGAGAGCCCAGTCTTGCCATACGAACAGTACGGGAGATTGCTCCAGTGGAACGCGTAGAGGAATTACTAGCACCTGTAATGCAAAATATAAAGCTAAGTATTTATTGATAATTTAATTTATTGGATCTATTCATTCATCAGCCTATCGTTCCTCAGTGCTGGATATACATACATAGGTTAACAATTCAATATAGTCTGAAATTCAAAAAGTTTAGTGCCAGGCAATCTCATCAATCATTTCACCCACGTACGTGCAAGCTTTGAAATGAACTGCCTGCTTCGGTGTTTCCCGAGCGCTATGATATGTCCTTCTTCAAACGAGGTTTAAAGAGAGTTCTTCTTTCACGGTAGGCAGCGTCTTTGCTGTGTCCTGACATTGCTGAAGTCCATGAGCAGCGGTTACCACTTTCCATCAGGTGGACCACTTGCTAGTCTGCCTCAAATGGCAATAAAAAAAATACTATACCAGCTTATATCATAAGGTCATTCGTCACACGGTGCGCCCGCCTGCTCAGTACCAACAACTTACCAGCTCCAGCAGCAGGCCGAACATAAGCGGCACGAGCCCCAGCAGCGCGAGCGCGGCGAGCGCCGCCGCCTGCCCAGTACTAACAACTCACCAGCTCCAGCAGCAGGCCGAACATAAGCGGAACGAGCCCCAGCAGCGCGAGCGCGGCGAGCGCCGCCGCCTGCCCAGTACTAACAACTCACCAGCTCCAGCAGCAGGCCGAACATAAGCGGCACGAGCCCCAGCAGCGCGAGCGCGGCGAGCGCCGCCGCCTGCCCAGTACTAACAACTCACCAGCTCCAGCAGCAGGCCGAACATAAGCGGCACGAGCCCCAGCAGCGCGAGCGCGGCGAGCGCCGCCGCCTGCCCAGTACTAACAACTCACCAGCTCCAGCAGCAGGCCGAACATAAGCGGCACGAGCCCCAGCAGCGCAAGCGCGGCGAGCGCCGCCGCCTACCCAGTACTAGCAACTCACCAGCTCCAGCAGCAGGCCGAACATAAGCGGCACGAGCCCCAGCAGCGCGAGCGCGGCGAGCGCCGCCGCCTGCCCAGTACTAACAACTCACCAGCTCCAGCAGCAGGCCGAACATAAGCGGCACGAGCCCCAGCAGCGCGAGCGCGGCGAGCGCCGCCGCCTGCCCAGTACTAGCAACTCACCAGCTCCAGCAGCAGGCCGAACATAAGCGGCACGAGCCCCAGCAGCGCGAGCGCGGCGAGCGCCGCCGCCTGCCCAGTACTAACAACTCACCAGCTCCAGCAGCAGGCCGAACATAAGCGGCACGAGCCCCAGCAGCGCGAGCGCGGCGAGCGCCGCCGCCTGCCCAGTACTAACAACTCACCAGCTCCAGCAGCAGGCCGAACATAAGCGGCACGAGCCCCAGCAGCGCGAGCGCGGCGAGCGCCGCCGCCTGGCCAGTACTAACAACTCACCAGCTCCAGCTGCAGGCCGAACATAAGCGGCACGAGCCCCAGCAGCGCGAGCGCGGCGAGCGCCGCCGCCTGCCCAGTACTAGCAACTCACCAGCTCCAGCAGCAGGCCGAACATAAGCGGCACGAGCCCCAGCAGCGCGAGCGCGGCGAGCGCCGCCGCCTGCCCAGTACTAGCAACTCACCAGCTCCAGCAGCAGGCCGAACATAAGCGGCACGAGCCCCAGCAGCGCGAGCGCGGCGAGCGCCGCCGCCTGCCCAGTACTAACAACTCACCAGCTCCAGCAGCAGGCCGAACATAAGCGGCACGAGCCCCAGCAGCGCGAGCGCGGCGAGCGCCGCCGCCTGCCCAGTACTAACAACTCACCAGCTCCAGCAGCAGGCCGAACATAAGCGGCACGAGCCCCAGCAGCGCGAGCGCGGCGAGCGCCGCCGCCTGCCCAGTACTAACAACTCACCAGCTCCAGCAGCAGGCCGAACATAAGCGGCACGAGCCCTAGCAGCGCGAGCGCGGCGAGCGCCGCCGCCTGCCCAGTACTAACAACTCACCAGCTCCAGCAGCAGGCCGAACATAAGCGGCACGAGCCCCAGCAGCGCGAGCGCGGCGAGCGCCGCCGCCTGCCCAGTACTAACAACTCACCAGCTCCAGCAGCAGGCCGAACATAAGCGGCACGAGCCCCAGCAGCGCGAGCGCGGCGAGCGCCGCCGCCTGCCCAGTACTAACAACTCACCAGCTCCAGCAGCAGGCCGAACATAAGCGGCACGAGCCCCAGCAGCGCGAGCGCGGCGAGCGCCGCCGCCTGCCCAGAACTAACAACTCACCAGCTCCAGCAGCAGGCCGAACATAAGCGGCACGAGCCCCAGCAGCGCGAGCGCGGCGAGCGCCGCCGCCTGCCCAGTACTAACAACTCACCAGCTCCAGCAGCAGGCCGAACATAAGCGGCACGAGCCCAAGCAGCGCGAGCGCGGCGAGCGCCGCCGCCTGCCCAGTACTAGCAACTCACCAGCTCCAGCAGCAGGCCGAACATAAGCGGCACGAGCCCCAGCAGCGCGAGCGCGGCGAGCGCCGCCGCCTGCCCAGTACTAGCAACTCACCAGCTCCAGGAGCAGGCCGAACATAAGCGGCACGAGCCCCAGCAGCGCGAGCGCGGCGAGCGCCGCCGCCTGCCCAGTACTAACAACTCACCAGCTCCAGCAGCAGGCCGAACATAAGCGGCACGAGCCCCAGCAGCGCGAGCGCGGCGAGCGCCGCCGCCTGCCCAGTACTAGCAACTCACCAGCTCCAGCAGCAGGCCGAACATAAGCGGCACGAGCCCCAGCAGCGCGAGCGCGGCGAGCGCCGCCGCCTGCCCAGTACTAACAACTCACCAGCTCCAGCAGCAGGCCGAACATAAGCGGCACGAGCCCCAGCAGCGCGAGCGCGGCGAGCGCCGCCGCCTGCCCAGTACTAACAACTCACCAGCTCCAGCAGCAGGCCGAACATAAGCGGCACGAGCCCCAGCAGCGCGAGCGCGGCGAGCGCCGCCGCCTGCCCAGTACTAACAACTCACCAGCTCCAGCAGCAGGCCGAACATAAGCGGCACGAGCCCCAGCAGCGCGAGCGCGGCGAGCGCCGCCGCCTGCCCAGAACTAACAACTCACCAGCTCCAGCAGCAGGCCGAACATAAGCGGCACGAGCCCTAGCAGCGCGAGCGCGGCGAGCGCCGCCGCCTGCCCAGTACTAACAACTCACCAGCTCCAGCAGCAGGCCGAACATAAGCGGCACGAGCCCCAGCAGCGCGAGCGCGGCGAGCGCCGCCGCCTGCCCAGTACTAACAACTCACCAGCTCCAGCAGCAGGCCGAACATAAGCGGCACGAGCCCCAGCAGCGCGAGCGCGGCGAGCGCCGCCGCCTGCCCAGTACTAACAACTCACCAGCTCCAGCAGCAGGCCGAACATAAGCGGCACGAGCCCCAGCAGCGCGAGCGCAGCGAGCGCCGCCGCCTGCCCAGTACTAACAACTCACCAGCTCCAGCAGCAGGCCGAACATAAGCGGCACGAGCCCCAGCAGCGCGAGCGCGGCGAGCGCCGCCGCCTGCCCAGTACTAACAACTCACCAGCTCCAGCAGCAGGCCGAACATAAGCGGCACGAGCCCCAGCAGCGCGAGCGCGGCGAGCGCCGCCGCCTGCTCAGTACTAACAACTCACCAGCTCCAGCAGCAGGCCGAACATAAGCGGCACGAGCCCCAGCAGCGCGAGCGCGGCGAGCGCCGCCGCCTGCCCAGTACTAACAACTCACCAGCTCCAGCAGCAGGCCGAACATAAGCGGCACGAGCCCCAGCAGCGCGAGCGCGGCGAGCGCCGCCGCCTGCCCAGTACTAACAACTCACCAGCTCCAGCAGCAGGCCGAACATAAGCGGCACGAGCCCCAGCAGCGCGAGCGCGGCGAGCGCCGCCGCCTGCCCAGTACTAACAACTCACCAGCTCCAGCAGCAGGCCGAACATAAGCGGCACGAGCCCCAGCAGCGCGAGCGCGGCGAGCGCCGCCGCCTGCCCAGTACTAACAACTCACCAGCTCCAGCAGCAGGCCGAACATAAGCGGCACGAGCCCCAGCAGCGCGAGCGCGGCGAGCGCCGCCGCCTGCCCAGTACTAACAACTCACCAGCTCCAGCAGCAGGCCGAACATAAGCGGCACGAGCCCCAGCAGCGCGAGCGCGGCGAGCGCCGCCGCCTGCCCAGTACTAACAACTCACCAGCTCCAGCAGCAGGCCGAACATAAGCGGCACGAGCCCCAGCAGCGCGAGCGCGGCGAGCGCCGCCGCCTGCCCAGTACTAACAACTCACCAGCTCCAGCAGCAGGCCGAACATAAGCGGCACGAGCCCCAGCAGCGCGAGCGCGGCGAGCGCCGCCGCCTGCCCAGTACTAACAACTCACCAGCTCCAGCAGCAGGCCGAACATAAGCGGCACGAGCCCCAGCAGCGCGAGCGCGGCGAGCGCCGCCGCCTGCCCAGTACTAACAACTCACCAGCTCCAGCAGCAGGCCGAACATAAGCGGCACGAGCCCCAGCAGCGCGAGCGCGGCGAGCGCCGCCGCCTGCCCAGTACTAACAACTCACCAGCTCCAGCAGCAGGCCGAACATAAGCGGCACGAGCCCCAGCAGCGCGAGCGCGGCGAGCGCCGCCGCCTGCCCAGTACTAACAACTCACCAGCTCCAGCAGCAGGCCGAACATAAGCGGCACGAGCCCCAGCAGCGCGAGCGCGGCGAGCGCCGCCGCCTGCCCAGTACTAACAACTCACCAGCTCCAGCAGCAGGCCGAACATAAGCGGCACGAGCCCCAGCAGCGCGAGCGCGGCGAGCGCCGCCGCCTGCCCAGTACTAACAACTCACCAGCTCCAGCAGCAGGCCGAACATAAGCGGCACGAGCCCCAGCAGCGCGAGCGCGGCGAGCGCCGCCGCCTGCCCAGTACTAACAACTCACCAGCTCCAGCAGCAGGCCGAACATAAGCGGCACGAGCCCCAGCAGCGCGAGCGCGGCGAGCGCCGCCGCCTGCCCAGTACTAACAACTCACCAGCTCCAGCAGCAGGCCGAACATAAGCGGCACGAGCCCCAGCAGCGCGAGCGCGGCGAGCGCCGCCGCCTGCCCAGTACTAACAACTCACCAGCTCCAGCAGCAGGCCGAACATAAGCGGCACGAGCCCCAGCAGCGCGAGCGCGGCGAGCGCCGCCGCCTGCCCAGTACTAACAACTCACCAGCTCCAGCAGCAGGCCGAACATAAGCGGCACGAGCCCCAGCAGCGCGAGCGCGGCGAGCGCCGCCGCCTGCCCAGTACTAACAACTCACCAGCTCCAGCAGCAGGCCGAACATAAGCGGCACGAGCCCCAGCAGCGCGAGCGCGGCGAGCGCCGCCGCCTGCCCAGTACTAACAACTCACCAGCTCCAGCAGCAGGCCGAACATAAGCGGCACGAGCCCCAGCAGCGCGAGCGCGGCGAGCGCCGCCGCCTGCCCAGTACTAACAACTCACCAGCTCCAGCAGCAGGCCGAACATAAGCGGCACGAGCCCCAGCAGCGCGAGCGCGGCGAGCGCCGCCGCCTGCCCAGTACTAACAACTCACCAGCTCCAGCAGCAGGCCGAACATAAGCGGCACGAGCCCCAGCAGCGCGAGCGCGGCGAGCGCCGCCGCCTGCCCAGTACTAACAACTCACCAGCTCCAGCAGCAGGCCGAACATAAGCGGCACGAGCCCCAGCAGCGCGAGCGCGGCGAGCGCCGCCGCCTGCCCAGTACTAACAACTCACCAGCTCCAGCAGCAGGCCGAACATAAGCGGCACGAGCCCCAGCAGCGCGAGCGCGGCGAGCGCCGCCCGCGCGGCGACGCGCGCCCACAGCGCCGCGCGCGCGGCCAGCACGGCGCGCCCGCCACGTGCCCAGCCCGCCGCCAGCGTGCCACCACGTCCTACCGCCCAGCACACATACATGCCTGCAAACAACACACAATGTAATACTTTCTAACAACACAAACAAACTTATTGTCCTGTCTGTATATTTGATGTGGACGATGAATGACATTTATACTTTCTCTCTATTTATACGACTGGACGTCATGGACCGATGAAAGATCCGTCTAAAGTGAGTTTCCGTTGAAGCTATTTCTAAGCAACAGACAGACACACACAAAGTTATGTTAACGTAGAAAGCAAGCACCCCAGCCACCGCGGCCGAAAGCGCGCGCCGTGCTGGAAATGTCGCGAGATGTCGCCGCGCACATATGTTAGAGTGTAGAGTTAAAGAGCGCCCCAGCCACCGTGGCCGAAAGCGCGCAGTGCTGGATGTGTCGCGAGATGTCGCCGCGCACATATGTTAGAGTGTAGAGTTAAAGAGCGCCCCAGCCACCGTGGCCGAAAGCGCGCAGTGCTGGATGTGTCGCGAGATGTCGCCGCGCACATATGTTAGAGTGTAGAGTTAAAGAGCGCCCCAGCCACCGTGGCCGAAAGCGCGCAGTGCTGGATGTGTCGCGAGATGTCGCCGCGCACATATGTTAGAGTGTAGAGTTAAAGAGCGCCCCAGCCACCGTGGCCGAAAGCGCGCAGTGCTGGATGTGTCGCGAGATGTCGCCGCGCACATATGTTAGAGTGTAGAGTTAAAGAGCGCCCCAGCCACCGTGGCCGAAAGCGCGCAGTGCTGGATGTGTCGCGAGATGTCGCCGCGCACATATGTTAGAGTGTAGAGTTAAAGAGCGCCCCAGCCACCGTGGCCGAAAGCGCGCAGTGCTGGATGTGTCGCGAGATGTCGCCGCGCACATATGTTAGAGTGTAGAGTTAAAGAGCGCCGAAACCGCCGCGACTGGCGCTGCACTGCATTGCAAGTAAAAATATTGTCTGTGCCGTGACAACAATTTGCCCCTATTTGTACGTTTCATTGTGTAGTATGCAGACAAGCCTTTTCTTATACTTCCTGGGACATATTGCGTAACATACGAGAGATTTGTCAGCAACCTTAATAACGTTTCAGGTTATAATTGATAAATTATAAAAATATAAATTTTCGTTTTTATAACTAGCTCGCGTCATAATTGTGGCGACTTACCGCACGCCGCTGTGTATAGTTCATGTACGCCTTCCGAAGCTTTTGGCAACCACAACGCCATCACTTTCCTTCCGATAGCGACGGGTATCACCTACAAAATAAAACATAAATATATAACTAGCTTCTGTCTATAGCTTCGCTCCCGTGATACGTCATTACAACATAAACTAAAATAATAAGAAAATATAAATATTATTATTTTGATCAAACTTACAAGTGTAAGCGCACTAGCAAGAACCAGCGATATTGACACCAAGACGAGTAGAGCACCAAGTCGTAGCGGGAACCACGATACGCGGACGTAAGGTTCAAAGCCGGCTGGTCCATCGCGACGCATTAAAGCCTACGAACAAGAAAAAACATGCATTACAACAACATATAGACTTGAGGCGCCTCCTAGTGAGAGTCTTACAATGACAGTTCTAGCATTGCTAGTGTACGAAGTACAGTGCTTTCACCCGCAGGACACGTAGTAATCAAATAATTATGACCTAGATTATACAATACTTCATATATCATTTTAATAGGTTACCTACCCTAGAAAAATTTTATTTCTTACTTATTATTTACATAAACGAAGATCAGCGTGGCAATGCTGCCAGTCTTCTGGGCACATTCCCGGTCGACAGCGATGCTGAGGAATTTTACGACGCTGCCTAAACCAGCCATTCTTTTTCATTAAATTTGACAGTCCCATATTTTGTTACTCTTCACTTTGTTCTATTTATAAGTGGTTAGTTTTGTTAATATTAGTTAACATAATATTGTCTTCTGTTTACGCGACAGTTATTCATTGAAATTAAACTACTATATACGGATTTTATCGCGTTATTTATTTTACACTTTATTACAATTAAATTTTAAAGTTTAATAGTATCTAGTAGTAGGGTAACAGTTTCAAAATTTTGTAATAAAGTGTAAAATAAATAGTGCGATAAAATTCGGATATAGTAGTTTAATTTCAATATTATTAGTTAAGTTGTAAATTATGAATGTTGCTTTTTCTTTCATTTTAATTAATTTAAGTCAGTTCACGTACGATCACCATTCGCGTCACGTGATCTCATACTATTGACCATACCATTTTATAACTTAATTTTACGAATTTACCAGTTTAAAATGTTTGAGTTAAAACTAAATTCAGTGTATTAATTCCTCATTAAGTTGTCGACTTTACACCCGACAAAGGTCCTTCGAGGCGGATATGAACCTACATTATGCACTGTACTTTGTATAGCTGGCACGATAATCTATACATTAGTCGTACCTGATGTGCAGCTCCCAGCTGGTGAGGCGCGCGCGGCGGATGTGGTGGCGGCAGGTCGTGGCGCGCCTCGCCCAGCAAGTATGAGCGCAGCCCCAGGGCTCCCGCCGCACACGCGCACCACGCACGCACGCCCGCCTTCAGCCACGTACGAGTGTGCGACTGTTCCAGTAACGCTGGTAGAATCACCTACACCAAATTACATTTAGACGTCAATTGTACGAATTAATAATAAGCAAAAACGATGAAGCTGATGTGCACGCCAGCTACAATAATTACTCCAAGGCTTTCGACATGATCACAGTCATAAAAAAGGAAATTAAAATAAAGAATTGGGCCTACCATCTAATTCTCTATTATAGATGGTATAAATTCTATCCCAAAAGAGCTCGCAGTTAAATCAAAGGTTATAAATCGAGTACCAGAGTTATATCATCTAATAATTGGAGTTCTTCAGGGCTCACAACGGACCCGGGATTCAAGATATTTTTTTAGCCTACTTGTATGATTAATTTTGTATTATAAAATTGAAATACCAATTGTTTGTTATATTAAATATTACCTACTGAGTTTAATGTCAACGATATAAGGCGATATCAATACAATCAGTAATTGCCACTTAATGCAATGGCAATTTGCAAGCAAAATCGTCGTTTCAAATAGCATCACCTAAAATAATTTTAAACTCGCTCGTGTATGCGATCTCTTATACTCTTCACTTGAATGAAGTCTGGAACATGCAGGACGTCAGAACATATTATACACAAAAGAACAAAGTGACTTAGTTTTGTCCTGAGATAGACTAATGTACTCAATAATTTCCCGGATTCAATTCTTCTTTTTAACTTTTTATACCACCGAGGTGGCAAACACATCTGTGGTCTGCATGATAAATAGCGGTAACCGTTGTTTGTGATTGCTTGTAATGCCAGAGGAATAAGCCTGCAGAGTCTATGTGAATGCTGTGCTCACTATTTTAGAGGACATACGATGTATAGTTTATAGCTATTTATTCAGTTTTTTGAAGAATGCTGTCAGTTTGAAAGCTTTAAATAAAAATAAAAAAGGAGACTAGTTATTCAAACTTGACCTTCTTCTCTCTTAGCCTTTATTATTCCCAAGTCACTTGGGGTCGGCTTTTCTGGTCTAACCGGATTTGACTGGATATCAGTTTTTACACGGAGCGGCTGCCACCTGACCTCCGCAACCCGAAGGCTAACGATACCCTAAGGCTAGACCAGTGTTAGGATATTAGAGGGTACTGACTTTCCCAATAACGACTGCCATAGATGTTTATGGCAGCCGGGACCAACGGCTTAACGTGCTCTCCGAGGCACGGAGCAGGCGATAATTGTCAATCAATACGCACATAATTTCGAAAAGTCATATAACTTCCGAAAGTCAGAGGTGCGCGACGTGGGTTCGAACCCGAGACCCTCTGCATTGCAGTCTATTGGTCTCCCCACTGAGCTATCGCTGCTCTTTTTATTAGTAGTTATTCAAACTTGACCAATACTCGCAAATCTTATATCGTGTTATGTACAAAATTAGAAACATACATTTAAAGTACAAAATACTTTGACCCTAGACCTTACAAATCGGTTTTAATCGGTTTTTCACATTCAATTGTACATTACATTGAACTTTAATGTAATCATTCATGTATAGCGCATTGAACTTGAAATAATTACACGAGTTTATATCACATCATTATGTTGCTACTTCTTGACGCTACGAAGGACCAATTCCCATACTGACTGCACGAATAGCGTAGTGATTTAAGTGGTCGCCTCGCCGCTGCCACTGCGCCGAGTGTTGAGGGTTCGAGTCCCACACGGGACAAAAACTTGTGTGATCCACATATTGTTCCGAGTCAGGATGTTCTTTGAAGATTTGTAAAGTCCTCCGCGACACAGGAATAATTCCTAGTGCGGGAGTTGTCATTTTAAACAAGAAAATAATGTAAGTTATAGCAGTGGGACAATTAATATATAGGTCCCATATAACTATTATTTTCATATGGTGAGAAACAAGCTTATGGCCTGCCTCAAGGTAAGTAGTGACTCAAAACACTAATTACTTGCATCATTTATATTGCAATAGATTTAAATGTGTCGTTTTATAAATATAATTCATTATTTTAGCTAACTACATATACATACTTAATTATGAATACAACAAATTTAAACCCAATTGAAACAGGTTTTCGAACTTCTAATATGTAAATTAAATAGTTATTTATTATTTAGATGAGTACCGCATTTTGTTGATAAATTAATATGCAAATATTTATATTGAATATATTAATAGACCTATCACAATGACGATGCCAAAATATGTGGGGCGCTTTGTCAAGATTGTATAAAAAAACATTTCTCAAATAAACATTGAACATTAAGAAGTGAAAATCTGCTTTGCAGATTACTTTATATAATTAAACAGTTACAAGTTAAGCTAATATAAGCATATTAAAGTAGACATAAATATATAGCTCTCAATACTATTTTGTTCTCTTCTAAAGTAAAATTTATATATGAGATGGCAAAAAGTCCACTAATTCTACATTATATTATTGTCGGTGACATACGTGACTTCAGCTCTCTTGATGGTATTCTGTAACCGCCACTTATGGTCACGGCTGTATTATCTTGGTATCACAAAAGGAGTAAATAATTCTACACAAATGTATGTACCGAAACATAATTTTAAGAAAATGCAACTGAGCCCCTGCCCACCGTAAACAAGCACATGACCTACCTGATGGCACGAAGTGATCGTACCTTATGCGCAGCGTTGCCAGACAAATAGGGATAGGGGGAAGGGAAGAGAAAAGCGGTCCAAAAGTGTATTGGTCGTCCAGTTTAGGTGGCTTCATTCAGTCTGTTTCATCTAGATGTCGACTAAACTAGGAACTTTACTGAACTGTATAGAAAAATACTGAGCTGTACTGAACTGTATAGAAGAAGTACCGACCTGCAACAGCAATAACTCCAAGCTAAGTTCATTGACCGGTGCCTCCGTGTGGACGGCGACAGCATACGGCAAGAATCCAGGCATGACGTATTTGATGACTCTGATCGGTAGCCACAGCATGAAGAGCACCGCCGTGCCGAATATCATCGCGGATACCACCAGCCGTCGAATGTGTGACCACACCGAGAGGTGGATCATTTCCTAAAACAATAAACAGCAATTTAATAGAGAAGAATAGGTACTATATCATGTACGCTTATTTAGTATAGACTACTTTATATGGGACACCATATGCACATTAATAATTAATTTGACAGCATTAGCTCTTGCAACATGAAAAAAGCAACCGTAGCTCAGTGGGGAGACCAACAGACTGCAATGCAGAGGGTCTCTGGTACGAATGGGTATATGACTTTTCGAAATTATGTGCGTATTGATTGACAATTATCGCCTGCTCCGTGCCTCGGAGAGCACGTTAAGCCGTCGGTCCCGGCTGTCATGAACATCTATGGCAGTCGTTATTGGGAAAGTCAGTACCCTCTAATATCCTGACACTGGTCTAGCCTTAGGGAATCGTTAGCCTTTGGGTTGCGGAGGTCAGGTGGCAGCTGCTCCGTGTACAAACTGATTTCCAGTCAAATCCGGTTAGACTAGAGAAGCCGACCCAAAGTGAATTGGGAATAATAAACGCTAGGGAGAAGAAGAAGCTCTTGCAACATGACTTATATTTTAAAACGTTACTAAACTTTTAACACTGTGCCACAATCCGATTATTGTCTTTTGAGTTACGCAAACAAACAATGAAGAAAAGTAACAGTTTCGGATTTCTACAAATATCCTTAATCTTCAATCAGCTTCTTTATTTTGTTTTGATATTAATATGGTAAAGAATTTTAGTATAGACAACAATATGGTAATGAAATGCAATCATATTGCTTTTAAAATTAAACAAGGATAAATATTATGTATAATGGTCCAAGGACAGAGAGCCCTACTAAAATAGTGACATCTTTTACTGATGAAGTCATCATTTAGTTCCTTATGTGAAAGGAGAACAAAAGTTTAGAGTCTAAAATAATTTGCCGCGTCGATATAGCTAGCAAATCACCTAACTCAGAGACGCAGGAAATATGCACTTTTGTCGATACCAACAAAGACATATAAAATTGCAGGATTGATTGAATTGAATAATCTTGCAGACAATGCGTGTTCGAGCGTACCTTGGAATTAAAATTTATTATTATAATAAAAATCTATTTTATTTGTCTTTTCTTCCAACCTGTTTTATAAATAATGACAATTATGGCAAGCCAGTAAATGCTTACATCCACTCAAACATAGGTAATGATTAGGTTCTTATCAGTGGCTGTGTCTTCATATACGAGCCCTTACGCCGCCAACGGCTTGCTTTATTGAAATTCTTGAAACAGTATATTTAATAGTTTATTATACTCACTCAAGCACTAGCATGTAAGCTTTGACGAGCACATCCATTGCATGCAAGTGAAATTGAAGAAAAAGAAGGTATAAGATCGATTCTGGTTCATTGTAAGTGGTAAGAACTATGTATCGAACTGGCCTTGTTCTAAGACCCTAGACTGCTGAAAGGTTTAACGTGTATTTTTGTGTGCGTTTAAGCCACATATCCTTTATGTACCGAATGACGAGTTATGTAAGAAGTTTATGAAGTATATTAAAATTAAATTGAGAGTCTCATATTGTTATATTGGCTAGGCGGACATACTACCATTGACCTAGATACTCTCTCAGTAACAACATATCTATAAGTTGTACATAAATATGTTTCTAGATAAGAGATAATCAATAAATCAGGGGCATCATAAAAATAACCAATTTGTTATTAAGTAAACAAAACAAAACAGATATTATGCAACTGATCACTGATATTAAAAATTCTTTGTTCTCTCAGAAAACATAACTTGAAAGTCGTGCCTCTTATTAGCAGTAGTTTAAGAATTTGAGAATCAAATTACGATACTTGCATTTAAATGAAGTAAGAGGGATATGCCAGGATCGTGAGACGTGGAAATTCGTCTCGCCTGTTGCTTAGAGGGATGAGCCACTCTAGGCGTGGGTATTTATGTATGACAGCCAAATTTTTGCCCAAACATGGAGAAAAGAAATAATGGTAACTCATGGTCAGGATATGCATTCAGTTTCTAGAAGACAGCAGTGAAAATATATAGGTCTATTTCTTATGTTCCTACAGTGAATAAAGTTCTTAAGAAAGTTTGTTTTACACGCACCAGGGATAATACCAGGGTTGTAAGCATGCATAGAGTATAAAAATCTGTCTTCATCAAATCGAGCTTTTTGTTATTTATCTAAGTTGTATAAAAAAAGGTTGGCGTATAAGGCCATGCATCTTCCCTGAGTCTCAATTCAGAAATATAAAAAGAGATAAGTTAAATTTAATGACGCATTAAACATTTTATTTTTCAAGACATCTAACGAATTAGGATTTAAATACTGCATTAAGATTGATTAATCGTTTTTATAGGTACCTAATAAATGATTATAGAAAATCAAATTGTTAGTTTCAACAAGGAAATTACGTCTTATACGTAGATATTAAACTTATTTATGTACCTATGCAGGAAAACCAATACAGAATACTATGATTCAACCATTACTGTGCCCATGGCGCGGGCGGCATGTTTTTAAGTGAGGCAATTCACTACAAATAACACGTCATGTGGAGCGCCATCAATCTTCGCGGGAAAGAAATATATGAAAGATCTAGAAACATTTATTCCGACTGTAGTTCTACCTATCCATTTTGTCAATATTTCTTAAATTCTCAGCGTAGGCATATTCTTCACTGCATGCGTTGCTATTGTTATATTGTATCAAAGAAAATTGGTCATTTCGAACCTAATAGTGCATAGAAAAAAAAATATTTTGAAATTAAGGTTATTTCATTAACAATTATATTTTATAAAAGTCTTGGAATAAGAAAAGTTTTCGGTTGTAAAGATGTTTTTAGAACTCGTAAACGCTAACTCGCTACATTGTTATATAATCTGTGGTCGAAAATACTTCCTTGTTTAGCTACGTTCCATTTCACTTACGCCACATCAATATCGCGTGGTTCGTCAAAATCTCGAAGAAATTTAATTTTATAATAAATTAAATCAATTCTTTAAAAACTTATCATAAAATAGTGTTAACTACTATGTTAAGAAAAGTTATTTGAAAAAATATTAGGTCTTTGTATCGTTGCAAACATTGGACAAGGATGCAACGGAACGTTTTTGACGTAACGACGCCGACAGTGACATTGGACATGAGCGGGTCTGTCAAATTGCAGTCTGCAACCTCGTAACTCATTCCGGTGTATTACGTATTTCCTAGACCTTTATGAGAAAAGCTGTCTTTACCAAATAATTTCTTCATCATAGAGGTACTTGCTTTCATATATTTTATCAATAGACACAATAATTCATTGTCAGGTTTTTCAATGTATGAGAAGTGGCCATGGTTCTTTGTATAGTATTCTCTAATGTTAACGGTTAGGCAGGTAGCAACTTATTTTTCTTTTTAAACATAATTAACAAATAGGATGAAAATTACTAGTATTCTTGGTAGCCTCTCCAGCTAAGCTAATATGCTTGTATTTGGAGTAGGTGCATGTCGGTTGAACAATGGATGGGCTTAAGCCTCAACCACTCGATCGTAAGCCTAGTGCTTGACGGGTTACCGCCGCTTCTAGTCAGGACTTAGAGGTTTAAGAAAAAGAGAGATCAGCCTACCTGCACCGGACTGAAGTCTGGATCATTCAAGTTCTTTAAGAACCACAGCACACCAGGCCTTAGCACTTCTCTTAGCAATAGAATGAAGGACGCAAAATAATACACGTAGACCATTCCGACGAGCCAGTGTATGAACATTAGGGTCCATGGGGCTGCTTGTAGACTCGCTTCGCGGTCTTTGAGTGTTGCGTCGAACATCGATAAGGAGCATAAGTCCAGCCACCAGCCGCATACTAGAGGTATCACTCCAATCTGAAAAGATTTCATAAAAAATTAAATAATGTTATCGCAATAACAGAAATTACATTAATCTTGCGCAGTGGGATTTAAGGAGCGATGGTCACTTCAAGGTAGACTGGCAGACATTACCTTTAGCATTAAGTCAACCTATGTACAATGTGTATATAAAGTTTTAATAAATAATAGTAATTGGTGGGGCATGTGTGTACTTTGTGAATTGTGATCGATCTGTAAAGTTATTACGCCTAACTTACGAATTATTATGCTCTTAATTACGAGTTGTTTTTTATAACTGCAAGTATATTAATAAATCATAATTAATTAAAATAAATTAAACTGGAGTTTTTATAGACATAACTAGAACAGTAAAAAGATACTGGTGTTGCCAATATAGTTAACTGGTAAAAACATCGCCTACCAATGCATAATTAAATCATAATTATTTAACAATAAAGTCCCGAGGGCAAAATATTTTACAAAATCTATTTTGCTTGATTCAAGAGGACACAGGCAGTTTACTTCAACTTAAGGTAAACTCGGTTGTCGGGCACGCCACGATCGTGGCGGTAAGTCCCGTGTTTGAGGAGTGGCTGGAGAGGCGCCATGGCGCCCTCACCTTCCGGCTGACACAGGTAATGACTGGCCACGGTTGTTTTGGCCAGTTCCTGTGTCGTATACGCCGGCAAGAGACGCCCGGTTGTCACCACTGCGGCGACTGCCGCGACGTAGTTGAGGACACGGCGCTGCACACTTTGGCGGTTTGCCCCGCCTGGGCATCGCAGCGCCGTGAATTGATCGCGGCAGTCGGATTGGTTGCCCTCTCGCTCCCGGCCGTAGTTCAGTCTATGGTCCGGAGTGAGAGGTCGTGGAACGCCGTCGCCTCCTTTTGTGAGGAAGTAATTTCCATCAAGGAGGCGGCGGAGCGGGAGAGGGAGCGTTTGAACCCTCTCCCCAACCGCAGAGCCGGGCGCCGGAGGGCGCAGGACGACCTCCAGCCACCCTGAGGTTTGACCTGGGGGTGGCGGGCTTTGTGGGCCTGCCCGCCATCCGTTCAGCACCAGGTCCGAGAGGCGGCGTGCGTGTTCCCACGCGCGCCTCTGTTTCGAGTCCGTCTCCCCTCTAGGGGGGACAGTAGGGATAATTTGTGAGGAGTGCCTTTGGGTAGGTCTTTTGTGTAGTGGCCTGCCGTTTCATACGGCGGGCCGAAACCTCGGCGGGGTCGCGACCGCATGCGAAAGTGATTCGCGCGGCCCCGTCGATAGTGGTTTTGTCGAGGAACACCGTGGTAGGTTTAGTCGGTATTCCGGGAGGTACTTTATCATCTTAACATCTTCTTTTACCCCGGCGAGTCCGACATAACCCCTCCGCCCGCCCCCGCGGAGGGGTATGCGTCATGCATTCCCCCACGTAAAAAAAAAAAAAAAAAAAAATAACTCGGTTGTACTCCTTTCTAGTCACAATTCCTAATTCGAGGGATTTCCTTAATCGTATCTCCAAACATTGAGAATTGGACATGGGGTATTTGGCTTTAATAATGCCTAAAACTCTTGTTCCTGTTACTTTATTTTCTGAGAGAGTTAATTACTCTCAAACGAAATATCTTTCTAATAGAATAAGAAAAATATTCAGCGATTCAATAATTAAAATTCGAAAGTGTTAATACGTAACGCAACTTCCACAACGATATTTTGGCAAAAAAGTAATGTCTGATTTGCATACTACCTGACCTATGTTTGAAAGACACTGGGAGGATGCAACAAAGATGATTGTTTATTATATCAAATAAACAGAAAAGAATCAACGCTTTGTGTTATATTTGTAGTAGAATATTTTTTGCTTGAAAACTAGAAACCACACGATGGAGTCTCTTTGGCAGGTAAAAGGATCGAAAAAAGGCAAGCTGACTAAATGATAAAATTATACTGGCATTTCTGATAGCCCATTGATATCGACGAGGAATACTTTTTTTTAACAATAGCAAATGGCATTGCTTGAGCCACTAGCAACCTGTAATTTGTAAATGTAGTTCTATTATTGTGTTTTATTGTTATTTTTGTTAGCAGCGATAGCTCAATGGGGAGACCAACAGACTGCAATGCAGAGGGTCTCGGGTTCGAACCCACGTCGCGCACCTCTGACTTTCGGAAGTTATATGACTTTTCGAAATTATGTGCGTATTAATTGACAATTATCGCCTGCTCCGTGCCTCGGAGAGCACGTTAAGCCGTTGGTCCCGGCTGCCATGAACATCTATGGCAGTTGTTATTGAGAAAGTCAGTACCCTCTAATATTCTGACACTGGTCTAGCCTTAGGGTATCGTTAGCCTTCGGGTTGCGGAGGTCAGGTGGCAGCCGCTCCGTTTAAAAACTGATATCCAGTCAAATCCGGTTAGACCAGAAAAGCCGATCCCAAGTGACTTGGGAATAATAAAGGCTAAGAGAGAAGAAGATTGTTATTTTTGTGACGCTGAACACTCCTATATTTATTTACCATATTCTCATGGAAGTGGTCTAAATCTTATATGGGAATAAATGTCTTTAAACCTAAACCTAAATATCAAATAAATATCTTGAATATTTATTTTGTTGATAAGAAACAGTTTGAGATAAGTGTTAAACATTTTTATCTGATAATTATTACCTATCGTTATTAAACAATTTACGTTTCAATCTAAGCTGAACATAAGGCTTTGTTTAATAGTTGGATGCTTCGCTTTAAAATACGCTATAATTATAGGTATATAGTTAACATAAAGAATACAAAATATTCTTTATGTAGACAGGTACATAATCTATTTTTGCCGCCCGTTTTTTTCCTCTCTTTGTTATGCCTCGGCTACACGCACACATCGGTAGAGAGTCGAGCAAAAGTTAGCGACATTATAACAACACGATGGACACACTCTGTTACGTATACTCAATATTATGATACTAGATTTGATACCTACTCTTCAAAACAATTACAAGAACAATCAAAAACCTAGTAAAAATCTTAGCCACGTCCCAAATTGATATAATCAATGAGGATACGTGATCAATTGGGATGCGGTGTAGTCGAACGCCTTACATATGTACAATGATTCTAATCATATTAAGCTTAATTTTCTAGACGACGAATGAACCGGATCTAAACACAAAAACAAAATCATGCCAGTTCAATGTTCATAAACAACGATAAAAAATGCAAAGTATCGCATTTATATTTAAAGTATCGCGTTTTTCTAGTGTTGTTTGGCAGTGTTGCTATATGGTATAATCTGATTATATCACTCTGCCATTAGAACCACGAGCTTACTTACTGTACAGATACAAAAGTTATTTAGTTAATGGAATGCTTCCGATTGATCACGGCTCCTCTAACAAGATATAATAACAAAGAGATCTAGTAGGTATCTGGTGTTCTTTTTATTTATAGTCGACTCCCGCACTATGGGTAATTTCGGTGTTGCAGTGGACCTAGACTCACAACAACTTTTTGCCTCGTATTGAGTGCGAACCTACAATACTCGGCGTATTGACCGCAGCGAGACAATCATTTAGACCACTATGCCATCCGTGCAATTCTTTGTGATAGCGATATGGTAATAGAATGAGAGTAGTGTCAGACCGTACTCAATGATGACGGTTTCGTCACTGGTCTTCAAAGAATGATTTCCTATGAATTGCCAATAAACTGCGATAATGCTGAGCTTGAAATAAGGCTCAATTTCAAGAGATTTATAACAATAATGGTGGCAATAGATAAGTTAGACTAGTCGCAAATATGGCGACATTTGATAGCAATACCATAACGATATTAACAAAAAAGTATGAAAGAATGTTAGAATATTGTCTCTCTGGGTCTCCAAAAACTGATATTAATAATGCCTAGTTAGACCGGAAAGTCTACTATAACATATTTAGCTTTAATAATACTAAGCAATACATTAAGTTTGTAGTGAAGTTTTTAAATAAAACATTACTAAGTATGTATACATATAACAGTGTGCATCTGTATGTTTTGAGGATATTTAAATTAATTATGTAAAAATTGAATTAATGCTGCTCATATAATAAAAATGTAACCTTGAATTTATGCAGTAAGAAGGTAAGGTGTAGGTAACATAATAAAATATGTTAACATATTTAGTTTGTTTCTTGTGGACTACAGTTTGTCCATTACATTATTTACTTGGATCTCTCTCCAGTTCTATAGAAAACAAGAAAAGGCTCAAATAAAATGTTGCTTGAATTTTAAGTAGAATCTTAGCTTCATAACTCTAAACCATATCTGTTTTAGATATGGTGATTTTAATTTTATATGGTTAACTTAAATTGCTTTTGATTTAGTGGAGCTAAATAGGAAATCACAATATACTGACACAATCTCATTATAGTTGTTTAATATTATGGATTATCACAAGAAAAGTTTTTAAACATTGTATTTGGAATCTTCACAATAGGAAAGCAAGGTCAAGAAGATATTTCAAATTATATTTTGATCTGGAAAATACACATTTATAAAATAATTTTACTGAATGACATCAGACGCAACCATGATAATTATTATAACATTGAGCATGGACAATATTAAAATGATTAAATTGACCTGGAATGTTTGGCTGCGCCCACAGAATACAGATAAATAGAAGGTCAACTCTCTATGAAGAGTGACAACATGATGGTGTGGGGCCAAAATATATAAAACAAACAAATAGTTGATAAGCATAGTTGCATGAGGTTTTATAGGTATGTAGTAAAATATACACTTTTACAATATTTAATGTTTTATATCCTTATTTATTACTGGGTAATTTTTTTTACTGTATATTTTATAAACCAGGATTCAAAGCTGTCATTTACCAGTCATTTAATAACTAATAAATTTTATTTAATTGACTGATGAATGAAGTGCTCTTAATTAAAGCACAAAATAAAAGATATAAAAATGATATAGAAATAGTACACTTTAGCATATATAGTAGTAGTACTATATATGCTAAAGTTTCAGCTAATGTTAAAGAACTTCTATCATTCTGAGCAATAAATATGCACGGGGGAAACCATGGGTATAAGTTAGTAGTTAAAAAAAACTTGAAATATTTTATTTGATATTTAGATGGTGCTTTATCTACAACTTCTATATTGAACAAGTCAATACATAAATTTAAGAATTTAGACTAGACTTGAAAGAATCTTTTGGACTTACCTCAACAACAGACAGTAATGCAACTTTCACGACTACATAGCAGAATCCAAGAGCCTTCTTAGCACTGCGGAGACGTAACAATGATGCTACTCCATGTAACACTGCCAATATTGCCCCAACAAGCACATATCCTGCCAGGGCAGTCAGTGGCCCTGCAAATGGACCTTCTGCTGTCAGACCAGCCAATGCTGCTCCCAATCTTCCAATATGATAGGGACAAAATGCAAATACCACTATGAACAATGTGTTCAGAGATACAACCCAAAACACATGTTCTAAAAACACCATAGAACCATCCAACCCTAGCAGACGTGCCCAAGTCAGTTCTTCAGCTGCAGCACGGTCCCATTCCATAGGATTCCAGTTTGCCTCATCGCCAACCAAAGGATCATCCCCTACTTCTCCATTCACCTCATCTCTAGCCCCTACCTCATCCGCTGCCCCTTCATTGATCCTGTCATTATTATTATCTTGTAAAGGTATATCTTCAGGAACAGGTGGAGGTAAATTCTCTCTCTCCATCCAATCAGGGCCTCCACCATGCATAATCTGCTCTCTTAACCATACTAGTCCAATAAAAGAAAACAAAGTACAAGTAACAACAAAACACCCAGAGAAGACATCCTTGGCAAGGTTTTCTGCTGATACAATGTCAAATGGTAGAGAAATAACAGGGTCTAAGGAGCCAGAAAAAAGGCTCCGGTACGTTCTGCACGCAGTTAGCGGGACAATACCAAGCCAGGCCAAAGCAACCAAGGTGTAGTGTAACCAATCTTTCACAGCTGATGCCACTGACGTCACAAGTCCGCCAACGACGTCACGGATTGGCAATCTGCGCGGCATATCAGGCGAATAGATCGGCATAAACGAAAAACGGTGTCCGCATAACTCGCAAATCTCCTTTCTGGAGTATCGCATCCACTGTACTAAGCACTCCTGGTGGATCCATTTTATCGAACCCGTGCATATGCATGGATGAAACAACGGCCGATCGGAGGACGCCTCCGAGCGACAGAACCGGCAGAAGTCCGCGCCGGACGAGTCCGAATCCATCATTATCTTCAATCCAGTTTGTCTGGTTGATTATGCGATCTGCGAAAGTTATCACGCGATTAGAGCTTCAAGTAAAACTGCATATCACTAACAATTCAGCCCAATTAATGTAAACACACACCTTGACACGTAAAACTAATAGATAGCACAAAATACAATAGATTTTAGGAAAAAATAAGTATTTTCTCTTTGTTTGACAACCAGACAGGCACAGCAAAAGAATGTAGCCAGAACTAAAGAATTAAAAAATCTACCACATGCATTAAAGTTGTCAGCTGTGTTATGAAAACAAACTGGAAATGATGGCAACACTTATATATAATTAACGTAAAATGTTTAGTAATACATATACGTAGCACCCAAATGTTCTTACAATGATATGCTAATAATGAGCATAGGACGGTTTATACCCGATAATTTGGTAATTATTTTATGTAATTTATTTATAAATTAATTAAAACACTTTATCGATACTGACAAAAAAATAAACTTAGACAAATAGATAACTTTTACTTATTTATTTTATTTAAATTCATTTTAATTATATTCTTTGAAGTTTAGTTAAAAAGGTGTATGACCTGATGAATCCCAAAATAATTATACATAACGTGCCTATGTAATAAACTTTATGTATAATCTACAGTAATGAAGTTTATGAATCTTCTCCCTAGCCTTTACTATTCCCAAGTCACTTTGGGGTCGGCTTTTCTGGTCTAACCGGATTTGACTGGATATCAGTTTTTACACGGAGCGGCTGCCACCTGACCTCTGCAACCCGAAGGCTAACAATGCCCTAAAGGTAGACTAGTGTCAGGATATTATAGAGCACTGACTTCCCAATAACGACTGCCATAGATGTTCATGGCAGCCGGGACCGACGGCTTAACGTGCTCTCCGAGGCACGGAGCAGGCGATAATTGTCAATCAATACGCACATAATTTCGAAAAGTCATATAACTTCCGAAATTCTGAGGTACGCGACGTGGGTTCGATCACGAGACCGTCTGCATTGCATTGCAGTCTGTTGGTCTCCTCACTGAGCTATCGCTAGTAAAGTTTATGAATAAGGTGGCTTAATAACTTATAATATACTAGTAGGTAGTAAGTAGTTCATCGAATCTGACTGATTACGGACCTAACGTGAGTCCTTATAAGAAAGTGATCTGTCGAGACTGCAGCGTCAAGCGTTTCATCAAGCGTAGTATGTAGTATATATAGTATTTATAACTAATATATTATAATTGTACTTATTCATTCCACGGAGAACCGTAAAATAAATAAGTATTTGACAATAGGCGTTTGGTACATCTGGGAAATGATGTACAGATTTCATTGCCCAGACGTGCCAAATGCTTAGCGTTACTTGGCATCGCAAGTGAACAGACAGACCGCAAATATGAATTTGTTTATATGAGTGTACACTGTAGTACACTTACGTAGTTGCCATATTCTACTGTATCCCAAAAAATTGTAAAAATGCATAGGCATTCCTGAATGTGTTGCACTACAGTATTATAGGTATGTGTAATGCACAGATATCCTTAATTTCGGTTGTACTTGTAAGAACGATTTCTAGGCAGGTGGCAAAAACGACTCCTGCTTGCACCGCCTGTCCCGGATGGCACATATTTTTTTGATTTGAGGAGCTTACCTAAATCTTTCTGAGAGATTCACGTTCAGCCCACATAAGCACGTTTAGTGGATCATAACCACATGTCTATCAATCATGACTCATTTTGATGTATCATAAATATATTTATAATATTAGTCGGCTAGAAACTTTGCGAGGGTGTTTAGATGTTTGGTACTCAATCAGACGTAAGCCATCGAACGTATTTCTATGAAATGCGGCACTTGTCACGCATAATATAAATATCTAGGGCATGGCTAACATATCGGATTTTACATTTGTCGTTCCCGATGGCGAATGAGAGAAAAGTGGCGGATGATAGTGTTCAGAAAAATCTAGATTACATCGCAGTATATTACCCAGCTATAAGCTAGATTTTGCCTAGGCTAAAGATAGGCTCTAATTTTTAAATGAATTAACTAAAGGTATGTATTGTAGTCAATTTTATTAAATTAATGTATTCTAGAGCTTCGTTTTTGTGATCTTCAAATGAACTACCGACGAGCTCCGTACTTATAATTGAAGACTAGTAATTGTTGCTGTAATGTAGTAGCTTCAAAATTATTATTCTGAGGTTTAAAAACAGTTTATTTTTATATAGCAACAATATATTTATATTGTTACAATGTTACCTCGTTGTCATACTTGTCAGTTGTCATTCATGTCATTCTGTTATGACATTAAATAGCAGTGTGTGCGTGTCGATCGTAGTATGATTGTATGAGGGGATTGAGTATTTATGTTTCTAATTTTCAATTTATTTCGCATTTTAATTAATATGTAGAGTGTGTAATTTTACGCTTATCTGAAGGTGCGTGTAATATTTCAAGCAATTTATTTTAACTCTAGTCGTTGACTGAGTTTTAGCTGGAAAATTAGTGTTTTGGAGCTGTTCTTATCTTCTATTAGTTATTATTATACATTATATTATGCTTGTAACAAACTACTGAAGAAGTCTTAATCAGATTGATTTTAATTGTGATCATAAATACGTGTAGTGTATTTAAAAAAAATATAATTTTGTTATTTACCTATATTTTATTTTCTTCTACTTTATATCTTTACGTATATGCAATATATATTGTATAAGACGAGTAATTGCAAAAACTATAATATCGTACTTGCCAGCATTGATAATTTAATGCCAATTATGTGTTTTATGTAGATCATTTTACCTCACATATATTTATATGCCCCAAGGTCTTACTATTCATTAAGACACTATTTGGGGCACATCTTTAAGTTTATTTAATTTTTATTGTTGCATGTATGTCATGTGGATGATCCACATGACATACATGCAACAATAAAAATATGTACTGTGTTTGATACTCTTATTTATATTCATTAGGTACTAGCTTTTGCCCGTAGCAACACTCAGGAACTGTACTCTTTCCCTGACAATATGCGAAATTTAATAATAGTATGTTTATTGAAGTAGTTAATGTGTAAAAGCATGACAAACAAACAAATGAAGTCACATTCACATTAATTATATTAGATAGTATTTAATTAAAAATTCAAACTAATGGCAAGTTCAAATTTTTATACAATCTATATTTTAAGTTGTTAGATCCTTTTCATAACTTTGTCGACAACTAGTATGGAGTCTAGAACTGTGACCAGTAGGCGATAATAGGCTTACCTCTAATAATGTAATAGAGGATGAGCCTATTATCGGCTACTGGTAACAGTGACTCCATAATAGTAGTCAACAAACTTATGAAACCCGACATCATAAAGAGCAGTCACATTCATTACTGCTGAGACACCAAAGCAATGGCAGTTTTTTATGTCAATATAGTAAAGTGCCAGATAAAAAAGTTTTGTACTTCATGTGTTAAAATTGGGATGCTCTGGTGGCTGTCCAAAAAGCTAATATTAACCATGTTATTATTTATTTTCAGATATCAACAAAGCTGAAAAGCATTACGATTTTTGAATGAAACTAAGAAATCTGTGATAACAATGAATCTACCGCAAGATACAGTGATCCGTATAGACGTGCCAGGTAGCAAGACCAGTCAGAAAACTGATAAAGCGGAGATTAATATATTATGTTTTGACATTACTCCATACAGTCAATTTAACCAGTTTATATTTTGTTCAATATTTGTATTTGTATGCTATCTAGCATATGGATATTTCCTAGAACTAATATTTTCAAAGCCTGAAGTGAAGCCAGTTAGTTTATACATAACATTAGTTCAGTTTTTAATCACTATGTCGTTGAGTTACGCCGAATCGTTGATAAGGAACCCTATAAAACGGAAGTGAGTAGTTTATTGCCATATTTTACTGCTTAGTATGGTGATAGGGTTATGAAATACATGTGTAGGTGTTGCAATGAAATAAGCTCTAAACATGAATAGCGAAGTATTGCTGTAACATAACATATGAATCTGTGTTCAACTTTTCTGCACTATATAGGCAGTAAAGATATAACATACGTATATATAGACTATTGAGCGTATGAAGTATGTAACACACCCTGGTAATACAATCAATTCTCCTCCTATGCTGAAAGTCCCATATTGTAGGGGGTATCTCTTATTGCCGGACAGACATCAGGCACATTCAGATTACTTGTTCTGGTTCCAATTGAGTATTTTCCAACAGAAAAACCTATTAAGTAATTTCTACTTTGCCCACACTTTGACCGATTCGAGATCTTTCGTGGCATAAGTATATGTTCGGAAACATATGCCACAGGATGGCAGGACCAACAATTTCTATATGTTACCTATATTATTAACTAGCCAATAGCCGACATTTCTTTTAATTTTCCCGCAAATGTTTGTCATAAACCTTTGCGTGCGATCAACAGGTCACAGAATACTCATCGCAATCGGACGAATAGTATAGAAACGCCTATACAAGAAACAAATAGTAATTAATTTTTACTAGTGTTCCCAATGGTACATTATTGAAAATAAAAAAGTTACGTGGACTTATACATAAGTATATGAATACCTATCTCTATAAAAAAATCATAGTTTAATTTGTTTCTTATTGATAACATTAAAGGTCGTCAAATTTCACAATCGTCGATTTTCTTTCTTCCTTCTTTTTAGCTTTTCTCTTTATCTAAACAAAAAAATCGTAAAGGAAATCAGTTTACAAACGGAGTAAAAAATGGTACTGAACTGTTGGCTTGCCTATTTCAGAGTACCAATCCGAACGTACGCGTTATTAGCCGCTTTAACTCTTGGTACGATGTCGTTGTCAAACTTGGCGCTGAGCTACCTCAACTACCCCACACAGCTGATATTCAAGAGTTGTAAGCTGATACCAGTGATGATTGGTAGCATCATTATACTAGGCAAGAGATATGGGTTCCTGGACTATGTGGCAGCTGTCATCATGTGTGTGGGGCTTACTATGTTCACGTTAGGTAAGATCTGAAGTCTATTTTATTTGTACTAGTTTATAACCACAGCTTAGTGATGCGTAGCCTAGGATAAGAGAAACCTTGCTTTCTTTAAAGAGATATCTATAAAACTAGGATTTCTCCTGTATCCTGGAAGACATTACAAACGTTAAAGCAACGGACATATCGAACCGTAACAACTATTTTTGAATCACACAAAGTTTTGTTCCGCGCGGTTTAGAAAACAAACCACTACGCCGTGCGTACAGTCGAATATCGTAAATCAGGATGGACACCATTTTTTAATTTTCGCTAATGCCCATTAAATGTGAATTTGATAATGGCTATGTATTGCTTTTATTTATTTATATAATAGTATTTATGCCAACGTTCAACTATCCAAATTTTTTATTAATGTTTTATTTACAAGATGGTGATCTGAAAACGCAACTCCTTTATAGAAACCTTTCGCTTCATGCTATGATTGATTATGTTCTAGTCATAACGTTATCTTTGTCCTTTTCAGCGGACTCAAGCACCTCTCCGAACTT
The DNA here is from genome assembly GCA_930367265.1 of Catocala fraxini. Lineage (NCBI taxonomy): Eukaryota > Metazoa > Arthropoda > Insecta > Lepidoptera > Erebidae > Catocala > Catocala fraxini. The sequence goes on along the minus strand of OV884039.1, from coordinate 18,872,180 downwards.
CGACTTCGTGGGCGTCATCGTGATATCTTTAGCGTTGCTCTGTGACGCGATCATCGGCAACGTTCAGGAGAAAGCTATGAAGCAGCACCAGGCCAGCAACAACGAGGTGGTGTTCTACTCGTACGCGATAGCGTGCGTGTACTTAGTGGTCATTACTGGAGCCAGCGGAGTGCTGCCTAACGGCTTCGTCTACTGTTCACAAGTAAGGAAAAGTGCAGTTAGTTTATAAAAGCAGCGATAGCCTAGTTGAAACCGATGTTTTGACACTAAGAAGTCTCGAAATCGATTCCATGGCACGCATAACTGACTGCCCGAAGTTACGTGCGTATTAAATAGTTAATTATCGCTCGCTTTTTCTCGTCTGATAGATTTCCATAATGTTTTCCAAGATTCGCGATGTCTATTATACCGCACTGGCCCATCGTAAGTGACATGGCCTAACCGTTCGAATAATGAGAATAGGTCCATGCCCAGCAGTGGGACAGTTTATAAACAGATCTGATATCATATAATAAATCGAAACCGATGTATATTATTAAACAATATTACTTCTCTTACTGATTACGATAACAGAAAGTGGAGAAAATAATTAAGTTGTTACTCTAGTTATATTTATTGCACTTTTCTTGATATCACTATCGATTAACCTGTAGAATCATCGGACGTAAGAATACATCTGCTATGTCATATTTATATGTAGTATGTACTTGTTTATCGGCGCGTTGATGTCAACGGGGGATTCACTTCAACTACTGCACTATACCTGTACTTTCCGTTATAAATATATAGCAAGATAATAATTCGCACCCTTAATAAAACAGAGACTTATCTCAGTATTTTGGTTTAAACAAATTTGAACTCTATTGCAAAGATTTAACACAAATATAATATTAGAATTTAACATATAGAATTAGAGTTCAAATTGCCTTACTTTCAAATTTCGAGTTAAGTTCAAAAATTACTGTATGATGAAAGAAAATGCTCGCAAATACTGTCAGGTTAATCTTTGATATGATTATTATTTAATAAACGAACACTTTTTATCTGCTAGTTATCGTTAAATTAAGTTGGGTAATCCCAGTTCATTTGGCAAATCACCCATAGAACGTAAGGTTGTTGTGTTCATCGAACATAAAGACGAACAGGCTATGGCATATGCTATTTCATGGTACATAGGTATATAATCATACATAGGTATGTAAGCTGATGTTAACAAGTATGCATTTATCACGACCTCAGCATTAGCTGGACGCCTCTGGGTGGAATATACCCGGCGCTTATTTATTATAATTATTATAGACAAACCTGTCTAAAGAGATGCAAGGATGGCGATTGGCGATTCAAAACATAATTCTATTTAACTAAGTTATTTAGCTGGTGGTTGAAATCTCATGATACAAGCGCTATGTTGAGTTCTGCTCTTGTAAGACTAACATTATTGATATATATACATTGGCGGAGTAGCCCTTGGCCAACGTCCAGAGTTTGAGGCACAGTTACAATGCTTTCTTCATTGGCTCTGGATTCCGGATAATTTATAAGTTATTAAACAATTCCTTTTTCAGAATGCCTTAACAATGTACACAAACATCTTCCTGCTCAGCGTGAGCGGGTACATGGGTCTGCAGGCTGTGCTGACTTTAGTGCGCATATGTGGCGCCACTGTCGCGGTCACTGTCACCACCTTCAGAAAAGCGCTCTCCATTATCATATCCTTTCTGCTGTTCTCTAAACCGTTTGTCTTCCAGTGAGTATATAAACAGTATCTAAAAGAGTAGTATTACTCAATAGTTTTACAAAATGACCAATATCATCAAAAGCTTTGTTTTTTGTTGCCTTTTTATTATTTCAGATTATAGGTATACCTGTCTTACTGAATGATAAAGGCCTCCCGAGCGATTTTCCACATATTATTATTATATCTATGTTATGCGCTAGCTTGCACCGGTCCCTCCTGTAATTGTAATTGGACTCCCTTTTCCGCATTTGAACTCGTAAGTTGGTCCATTATGCGTGAGGGTCGGCCGGTTATGGAGATAGCCAGCCCAACTCCGCCCAGAAGCACAGAAGTTTCCTGGGGTCTTCGCAGGCTTCGCTGAGTTCGGGTTAACAACCGGTCCCTCCTATAGCTGTCTAATTCGTCCCGCCTTGTCGCCTCGGTTCACTACATCGGTAGCTTGTAGCTAGCTAGCTGCTTAGTACTACTGCTTTTAATCGAAGTACATTTAGTTAAATAGATGCATGATTTTATATACGTCTTACATAGTCACGTACAGTTAGACTAAATGATTAAATACTAAAGTGACTGTCGCACATCCGACCACTATTATACGGTGTATACAAGTTCTGAAGCAGACACAGTCCACAAACGTAGCTGATTATCACTGCAGTCTAATGAAGTAAAGAGAGAGAGAGAGAGAGAGAGTTAAGAAATAATTATTAACAAAAGTATATTTGGCCGATAGCAATTTCAAATCGAGCAGTAACGTGCTTTAGGCGAAGTCTGGTACTGGTTATGTTTTTGCTTAAGCGTAGCGGTAATATTAATATATTACTTATGATTAGTCTTTTTGACTCGACTTGTACTACATGGTACAACCTCCCATTATGGTAAAACAGTTTTCTAATATGCAACCATTCCTCAAATATTTTTGTTTATTTCAGATACGCCTGGTCAGGTATGCTCGTCGTGTTGGCGATATATCTGAACCATTACAGCAAGAAACATCCAAACTACGTGCCCGCCGTAATATTGATATGTTGGCAATACATGGAGTCTATGTACCAATCAGAGTACAGGTATCTGCGGATAAAGAGCAAGATGTATGCAGATACCGTTTAGTGAGATTATAATGCTAGTATTATAGTCGTATATTTAGATAGACTAATATGTAACATTTCCGTCTTCTTTTTTACATTTGAAATGATCCAAATGGTTCGAAAAATGTCACAAAGCACATTTTACAGTGCAGCGTCTCTACTAAAGACGAAAATATTATATTTTTTGGTGTGTGACGGATGGCGCCAAGCGCAGTTTATGTTTGTTTGTGTCACTGACACATAGTGATGCGACTCGAATCCAATTTTACTACTCGAGTTACTCGAGTGATTTTACGGTTTCACTCGAATATCACTCGAGTGCCGACCCACTCAAGTAGTTCTCATATCACTCAAAAACTCGGTAAATTCGAATCACCTTCTGTCCTGTCAAACTTTAGAAATAATAAACAAAACAGTCCATCTTATTTGTCTCGCAACTTCTCGCAACACGCGCTACACGTTATAACCTATTAGTGTATGTTTGCCTCGGTAGCAGTGGCGCGAGCCGAGTAGCGCGAGTGATTTGAGCGAGTCCGAGTGAATTCGAGTCAATATTTTTTTGACTCGAATACTTTTTTATTGTAGTAACTCGAGTCATTCAAGTAAAATAAGAATCGAGTCGCACCACTACTGGCACGCTTAGATGTACATAATAATTAGGACAAGCGGGGATTCTATAGTAGCAAGCCAGCGTTTTCCATGCTGTAAAATATATAATTAGTCAAAAATAGCTATAATCTGGGCCAATAGAATGAGTATTTTATGTAAATAATCATTTCATGCCTAATGAAATATAAAGTCATTTAGAAAATTCAAACTCTTTTGAAACGTAGTTAATGAATACAATAAACCATGTGAATGTCCTTCTTTTGATAAATTTATTTTACAGAAAAATATTTTATGATATAAGTCACTGAAAGTTGTTTACCTTTTTCTCAAATTCTATTGGGATAGACTATAGTTGTGCTAATAGCTAACAAATGTCAATGAATTGAGTTCACGTCGTAATCCTTGCTCGTACGTACACCTGCATATGTAAGTGCATATGTCTACATGTGTTGTATGAAGCCGGCCACCAGAAGGCCTACAATGAAACGTTAATGCCGAAGTTTCGGGCCGATTGTTCGTACCGGGAAACTCATTTATTCAGAGATTTGTCCTTATTTTCGGGACGTAAGCACTTGTATGTCCTTAACCTCTTCATGAAGTATACAGTACTAATGTAATTTTGAAAGAAAGAAATGCCTTGCAAGTTATTTTCCTTCGGCCCGAAGTTTCGGATATACATTTTAATGGTGGACCTGCTGTGAATAATTATTTAATTAATATTTTAAATTATTTTGTGATGTCATATACACGCACACAAATTCGAATTTTAAAATTTATTATTGTTATGTTTATATATTTGAGTATTGCAATTTGCAAGTTGGGCAGTCATTGATATTATGACTGTTTGGAACTGTGTACCCAGTGTATGACCATGTGTTTATAAAAAGGCCTGTGAAAGTGTGAAATATGGGTATATAACACTACTGCCTATGCCCTTTAAGGAAACAGGCGATGTTATCTAATTTGACAATTTATTTTATTTATACAAATATTTACTTTATAAGTATGGGAGGTATGTTTGCATTTATAACATTTCCAAAAATGTAATGTGATCGATTGTAAAGTGTAAATGAAAATACATTATTTATATCAATGACATTTATTTCATTGTATGTACAAAATCTTAAAATCTAAACGTTTTCATACAAAAGTGTCCAAATTTAACGTGTTTGAATATTTGGAATGTTATTTAAGACACTATTTTCATTGGCTTTATACATTTTCTAGGACGACAAAACGATTAATTGGTTAAAGCATTTTAATACTTTTGAGGCGTAGAACACAAAGTTGAGGTTAAATTTTGTTACAAAGAACGGACCTATGTTCAGTCGACAACAATCCAATGATTACTATTCACAATAATTCGTAGATTTATACATGCGTCAAAAATGGGAATATTGGTCAAATGAATGAACGTTATACAGGTCACAAGGTCTAACTATGCTATAAATTAAATATGCTTCTCTCTACATCTATCATTCGCTCTTAATGTACAATTAACTCTTTGGTATATGGTCCTAAAGCTAATATTATTTGTCTTTTTACACGAGGGTAGTTGGCCCCTTTGCAAACGTGTGGAGCAACATTGAGCATAGTTATCACAAGTAATTAATGCTATTTCATTTTAACAGGAGCTAAAACACCAAATCAAAAGGTTTCTCTATGTGTCTATGCATGATATCTAATTGCAAAGGAGCCTTTTTATCAGTTCTGTATCTCTGTCGTCGTTGGAGGCAGTGTCTTGTACGCAAAACAAGAATAACGAGGGAATTGTGCGTCGTCTATAAAAGCTTTAGTTACAAAGCGAGTCAAACGTACTGAGATCTTCAGCTTACATCGTGTCCGGCCTTAAGTGATAAAAAACTATCACATATCACTTTAGAATATGAAAATATCGTGTTACATTTCGTTATAAACCTTATTGCTTATGTTATAGTGAACGATTTAGTTTGTACAAAATGCAAAACAACACTACCAAGTGCTTCTAAGCTACATAAATAATAATGAAGTGACAATTTGCGTTACTATAAATACTTAAGTATATTTAGTGGACTTACTTCGTACATCAGTTTCTGTGTTCGTATTGACTTAGGCTAAGTTATTTTCGTATCAATTTTAGACTCACAAAACAAAGAAAAGCCGTCGACGAATAAAAAAGAAGCTCACACATTCCTGTATTGTTTTAGTTAAATAATGCTTTTTGAGTATAAAAATACTAAAAGTGGCGTTATAACCGTGTGTGTGGTCACGGCAGGTCCTTGGTTCGAGCCACACACAAGTTATAAGCCCAAATATTTGCTAAGAGGACCCTACACTTCGTCTCTCACGCACATACGAACTATTTCACTATATCACAGCACTAGTCTTGAACTTCTCTGTACGGTATCTCACTGGTCACTGTGAATGATTCGAAATAGTGGTTCAGGAAGTCAAACGTCGGCCGCTTCTCTGGTATCGCGTCCCAGCACTGCAGCATTAGTCTGTAGATATCGTCCGGTAAGTAATGCCCCACAGGCTTCGGCATTCGGTACCCTCGTTCTACTTGTTCGATCACGTCTTTACCATGGAGCCCTGGGTAAGGTATCTGGCCGTAGGTGAACAGTTCCATCAGCAATATGCCGTAAGACCATACATCGCTCTTGATGGAGAATCTTCCGTATATAATAGCTTCAGGCGCCGTCCATTTGACTGGGAACCGCGAGCCTTGCTTAGGACAGTATTCGTTGTCCTCGATAACCCTCGCGAGTCCGAAGTCACATATTTTTGCTACGTTATTTTCACCTATTAACACGTTTCTAGCTGCTAAGTCTCTGTGTATCAACATTTTGGATTCTAAGTATTCCATGCCAGACGCTACTTGTGCGGCGATGTATACAAGATCTTCGAATTGTAGGAATTTTCCTTCGCCGTTTCTCAGGAATTCTAGTAAAGAGCCCTTGCTCATGTATTCTTGGACGATGTATACAGGTTCCTGGGTCGAACAGACCGCGTATAGTGCGACGAGCCGTTTGTGCCGGAACTTTTTCATGATGGCCGCTTCTTGAAGGAAGGCTTGTGTAGACATTGTGCCTTCTCTTAGTGTTTTCACGGCGACCTGGAATATAAATGTTCAATATTAAATATTATTTTTAGAAGACGTTCTTGTGATCTTGATTCGGCGCCAGATATTTGATTTTGATCTATTATAAATGCACAGCACTGCTAGCAATGCAAGACAAGTACATATATTGTATAAGGCAGGCCAGCCATGCTACTCTGCTAAAAATCCTATCTCGAATTCGATAGTCGCTTTGCAAGTAATCATCTGTTGTATAGTATTGCTATGGTTACAGTAGAAAATTAAAAATTACAAAATAGTCGCCGATGTGAGATTTAACAGAATTGCACAACGTAGCTGCTTTTGTTGTTTAAGTGGACAATAAATCTGCTTTGGATCAATCGAAATTAAAAATATTTTGCCTGACTCATTTAAATATTTAGGTCACCTTGTAGCAGGTAAACTATAAACTTATTATCCTTAATTTTGTTCCAATAATTAATACAACAAATATTTCCTCATGTCGTAATGAGTGTGCTTGAACATTGACGTACGAATTATAGATACCTGTTACTCGTTTAATTGTTTATTAGATCATTAGGCTGGTGCTGACATCACAGCGACTAATACTTGCTGTTCTATTATTTGGATTCTGTGTTTATCTTTGAAGATTGAAACTACTATAATATAGTAATAATATCATCCCTATATATAAACTGTCCCATTGCTGAACCCCGTGCCCAGTTATCAGATTGAGAAGGGCCATAATCAAGTACGGTAGGTATGGACGTCACAGATATTCAAGAATATTATAGAGAACTCTCACACATGCAGATTTCCTCACGATGTTTTCCTTAAGGTTACTACAAAAAATATGATTTATAAAATTCTTTACTTTTACTAATTGAAACATTGTTTTTAATAACATAGGCTTCTCACACTGAGAAGACGCTCGTGTCCTGCAGTGAGACATCTTATATACAGAGCTGGTATTATAACATTATTATTAAAATAGGCTACGTGAAAGCTAGAACTGAAATTAAAAAGTAAACATGTAAATGCAGACCTCGATATTGTTCCGCCACTTGCCGTAGTAGACCTCCCCGAAGTTGCCCTGGCCGAGCTTGCGGATGAGCTGCACCTCCTGGCGCGGGATCTCCCACTTGTCGCGCAGCTCGGGGCCCAGGTCCCACATCTGCGGCTCGGGCTTGGGGCACGCGCGCGCCAGCACGTGGCACAGACCTAGCGCGTTCTCTGGGACGAATAGTATCTTTTATTTAGATAACGCCAACTACTATTAGCTCGACAATTATGTTATAAAGGTTAGCAACACAAACGTTGATGATGCCTTCTTTTAACTATAAAAATACCTGTGTCAGAAGACCCCACAGTATAGAAATGTTAGTAGGCACAAGGTGGTATATAAATTAAGACACAAGAAAAAAAAATGCTTAAGGATTTTATTATGCGGCCTCGACAAACTTGTCATCGCTTTGCTAACTAAACTATGCATGGTTCTAAGTCAATAATTAAAATTATCTCTTTTTCCTTTTATATAATTTACATTTTACCTTAGCATAGAAATGCCTATAAAATACATTTTGATATACTAAATAGTGGTATTCGCTATAAGGATATATTCGACATAATTTAGCTTTGCCTCGAGAGATTAATTATAGAATATTGTTAAAAGAATTAATAGAAATTCATTGTCCAATCTACAAATTACCTTATTTTTATAAAATTATTATTATGAATTAATATGCGTCGCGTTTACTTGTGTAAGTTTGATTTACATCAGCAACGTTCTTACGACATTTATAACAAATAAATTGATTGACTTTTTTTACAAAACACAACCTACCTACGCTTTGGTTCACAAGCACTATAATTCTGTGTTTATTCTTGTCATTTAATCAGAACAGTACCTAATAAGAGGTAGAGCACAACAGAATTTTAAGATAGTTCACACGCAAAGTAAATGCTATAATGAGTTCTACCACTAAGCGTAATATTTAACCTTGCAATGCATTGCAATGAATAGACATTCGACTGACTTGACCCAAATCGCCGTGAGCACTTGTTTATGTGCGTCTGCTTCATGTTTCATACGTCGTTTGAACGTTTCTAAGTCTACGTAATTTCTAACTAGCGTTACAAGTATTTGCAATAAAACAAACAATAACTCACTCGTATACGACATCACGAGCGCCGGCAAACTGGGAAACGTCTGGTTAGTAGCGATGTAGAACCCTCCATTGTCGAGGGGCTTTATCTTGTAGTGTTTCACGTGGTACCCTCTGCCCTCTTCCCAATCCTTCACACTGAGGCTGAAGCCATGAGGGTTATGTTCTGCTGGCCTCACAAGGAACGTCCCTCGAGGGTTACTGTCCGCTAGCAAGAGCTTGTCAGCCTCCTTCCTCGAGACGTGTGGGAAGAACCAACTGCAACAGGACGTTGGCCTTTAGGAAAGTTTCTGATTAATATAGAGTTGGGAATGATCTCCCGTCACCAAGTTTGTGCCCGCAGCTGCTAGAATTAGAAAGCTTATTAGTAATAGTTAGTTTATTTTTAGGATATAAGCATTTTAAGTTTTGTGAGTGCCTGTGTGATGCCGTAGTATAAGTATGCATTTTTGTTTGTAGGCCATTGTAAGTTCTTAGGTTACTGAATCGCATCATCATCACGCTTTGATACTGGCCAGACTTAGTTTCCAAGACACAAAGCTTCGTATAATGCTTTTGATTATCAACATGTTTATAGTAGATAAGTGTTAAAACTTATCTCAGGAGTGTATACCGTCTCATATACTTCAGTCATAAAGATTTTCTTTTAACTAAGTCTAAATTTTAATAAATATTATTTAAAATAAATTTAATGTAATTTAGAGTGCATTGTTGAAAGTCGAAAAATGACTTCGTCTTGCGTCTGAATTTATCCCAATCTCCGCACGTTGCAGTACCCATCTAAGCAATGTGCAAAACGTATTTATTTCATAACCATGCGATACTAATTATCGATTATTACTGTGGCAAACTCTGATTTTCACTGCGGTATTAGAAGTAAAGTGAGGTATTACCAACCTACAGAATCTGATACCAAAAAGAATCAAATTTTTTTAGGTAGTATCGGTTCATACGGTTTAGACTAGATTGTTTATTCTGTAGCGCAATCGTTGAAAAAGCATTACTTTTGTATTAAATTGTTAGTTCTAAGTTTTACAGCATTATAAGCATAACCTACACTGCTACTCAAAAAGCTTTTTATGTGCCTCTACAACTCTATAATTGAAGAATGATGTGCTTTCTGCATTTAATCTTTTCTAATTTACTAATTGCGTGTTGTTACATCAATATTTATATTTTTGTTTAATGAAGTAAATAAAGATAAGTTCACTTTATTTATCAGATAAGTTGCATTGATATGCAACACAAGGTGTGGTCATATTTAGAGATTATTTGATGTCTACGGGAATTAATGTTATACATATACAGTTGATTACCATAAAAGTCGTTAACATATAAAATATCAAAATTGGCTTCAATTAGAATAAGTTTACAATGTAGATTTTTTTTATTAATGTGAGCTCTATTTCTTGTCGACTTTGCCAAAAAAAGAAACGAAAGAGATCAAACAAAGTTTTAAGAGAACTTTTTTAATGAACTGTAAGAGTGATTTTTGGATCGTTTTTGTAACATCTGGATATAGACTGGCTAGAACTTAGAGCTGTAACATCATGTCTTAAAGCATTGTTATTTTATGTGCGAAAAGTGACACAGCTAGCGCACTGCAAAGCGTCATCTCCTTATTGTACATCCAATAACAATACTGATAGAACACAGAAAACACAACTACACCTATGCTACAATACATTTTACAAAATATGTTCAGTACTATATTTACCATGTATATAATGATAATATACACTAGATATACAGTTTGTATCTTGCACCCTTTTACCTTTTTTGTCATTTGACAAGTCTACCAGATTCTAAACGCTTATATGTTATACATATATTATATTATTAAGAAGAATTTTTGTAATTCTTTGTACTTTAGTGATTGGGTAACGCAACTAAAATTATAAAAAAATGTGATTCGATTACTCTATTGGTTGTTTGTGAGGTTTCACTTTTTATGCGCTGCTAACGTACCTGCTTCTTTTCTGGATATAATATCATTGTATTTACATAAATAAGAGTTGATTTGATATAACACTTACTCTTCGCATTCGACGGAGCTCTCCTCCGCGACGAAGTTGACGGGCACGAGTCCCTCCCTCCTGGTGGTAAGGTGCAGCACGCGCCACCAGTCGGGCTCGGCGTCGCTGAGCACTTCCATGCGGTCGCCCTTCCGGAACGAGATGTCCGAGTCGGCCCGTGCTGTGTACGCACATAGCGCTTTCACTACGCGACGACCGCCATTTGTTATGCCTGGAACAGTTTATACCACGAGTTAGTTAGCGCAGGAGCTAGGTAGCGCAATGCTTTTTATTCTGTAATGTTTAAATGTTTAACAGTGTAATTTTCTTAGGTTTGCTTTTGCATAAAACATCAGACTTACGAAAAATCATATTTTTTTTCTTCTTCTGGGAATCAGGGACCATCTGTCTTTAGAAAAGTATAAAATACTATGTAAAGACCTGTCTTGCAATGCCTGTTTTTATTACTCCGTATTTTTTCGTCTTAAACCTTCGCTGGCGTGCGCACAACTTACCATAGTACAGGCAGAAACAAATAGACAATTAGTTTTAAAACATCGACATGAGTCTAACAACCTTTAAAAATTAAATATAGGTATTTTATGTACTATCTAACTATCCTTCATAACGTAGAATGTTATCAAAAGTTAGTCTCACTACGTACGAGCTAGTAGTACTCACATTTGCCAGGGTTGCGCGTGCGCACGATGTCCGCGGGCGGGCGCGACAGCATGCGTGTGTTTGGCTCGCTGGTGTACCGCGTGTCTGGCAGCGACGATGGACACGCCGTAAAACCCGCCTCGTTCTTGAACGAATTGGGGTACACTGGAATTTTATACAAACACTTTTATTATAGTGACAAAATGCAAAGTCTTAGGTATACGCTTATGTATAATACACTCGGCGTCACAAAAATCGCACCTTTTTGTTTTTTTCAATAAACACCTCCCAAAATTTAGCGCATTGATTCTACTGGATAAAAAAATATATCATTTTTAAGAGCATTTCAATACCTTTACATTATTAGTCGGTAGAATTAAAAACCAAAATAAAATTTATTATTAGGGAACATTTAACATAATGGTGAAAAAATGCTCATCCATTAGAGCGCTAGTTGAGCTACCTGAATAGGGTATAAAAGGTCATGTCCAGGTAAAAAATGGGTCAATCATTGCTCAGACTTTAAAGTGTACACATTGGAACAGCATACTCAAGAAAAAAATACCTGAAGATGGATACCACCTCTGAAGAAGCCGCTCAAGTCATTGCACTATTGCAAGAAGGAGTACGTCAGGTTTATGTTGCTCGACAATTAAATCTGAGTCGTTTCTCTGTTCGACAAGTGTATCAACGGTTCCAAGAGACTGGTGGCTTTATCCGAAGACGTGGATCAGGAAGAAAACGCTGTACGTCAGAGAGAGACGAACGCTTCATTGTCTCCACATCGTTGCGCAACAGCTTCAGTAATGCTGTTGAGGTGCAACAGCAGCTCCGATTAGCTCGTAGAACGGCTGTGAGTGTCTCTACGATTAGAAGAAGACTTAAAGAAAAGAAAATCACTGCCCACAGACCTGCGAAAGGTCCCAAATTGACCACGCAGCTCAGAAGAGACCGTCTACAATTTGCTCAGGAGCACGTCACTTGGACGCTTGACCATTGGAGAGCCGTTCTGTTTACCGATGAGACAAGAGTTTGTCTTTTCTGTAATGACAGACCCAGAAGAGTTTACAGAAGAAAAGGAGAGCGCTTTGCTCAAGCTTGCATCGAAGAAACAACAGAATACGGGGGTGGTTCCTGTATGTTCTGGGGTGGGATATCCGTGGACGGAAAAACGGAACTTGTGTGCGTCTCTCGGACTGGCGGTGGTCGAGGGCAAGGTTCGCTGAATGCTGCTCAGTACATAACGGAGATCTTGCAAGACCATGTGGTCCCGTATGCTGGTTTTGTTGGCGATGGGTTCATACTAATGCATGATAACGCCCGTTGCCACACCGCGGCCAGTGTGCGTGATTACTTGGAAGAAGTCGAGATTTCTGTTATGCAGTGGCCAGCACGAAGCCCGGACCTTAACCCTAACGAGCACCTCTGGGATGATGTAAAGAGGCATGTACGAGCACGAAATCCTGCTCCCACAACTCTCCAAGAGCTCCAGGATGCCGTGATCGAAGAATGGGATAACATACCTCAAGAGAGAGTAGTAACTCTCATGAGGTCCATGAAGGATAGGATGGAAGCTGTCATCAAGGCTAGGGGCGGAAACACTAGATTTTAAGGACGAAATTGTATTTTTTTAAATTTGTTTTTTTATTAATTTTATTATTTTCTAAGTTTGTGATTTTTTTATTATTAAAACATAAAAATAACCATTCGCGCTTTATAATTTCTAAAAGGCAATTTAATAACCTTTCCAATGATATCCTACAATCATATTCTCACTATTGACAAAGTTTGAGAAAAAGTACTATAATATTGAATTTTAAAAAGGTGCGATTTTTGTGACGCCGAGTGTATAATTAAGACATTGAAATTAAATTATTTTATACAATCAGTTTTACTACAGTGACGAAATAAAAAGATTTTTGTCTTACGTATACGCTAATGTCACACATTGGAATTAAACTACTATAATGCAGGGTTTTTATTGCCATAGCTACATCTAATGGTCATGGCGTCTCTCAGAGACTAACTATGGTTACTGAAAAGCAACCGCAACTGCAACCTCAGGAACATTGTAAATACAAATAGTCTAATAGTTCCAAAACAAGTTAAAGCTAGTGTTTCTTAAAATAAATCGCAATAAAATTCGTTTATTTAATAAATCTATATATTAATACGTGAAGCAAAAACTTTGTACCCCTTTTTACAAAAATTGCAGGAGGAGTATGTAATTTGGCACTGTTTAGTTTTTTTGTTGTTTATATGGAGAAGGCGTGGCGAATTCTAATATTTTTATAAAATACGCATTACAAATACATTAAATTAATGAAAAGCACTACACGCACACAACCATGCATTCGACACACGCAGTCGTGTCGCGTTCGTATTTCGGCATTGTTCGGCAGCCGTCGCGTCGTACAATTCTGCGCAACTATAGTTACAAACCTTATTTATATGTAATAAAGAAAAAAGAAAATGAAGTAGTAGGTAAGCTTAGGAATATCGTCAATGAAAGAGTAGTTACCTATAGTTAAGTAAATAATTATATGTTTGAAAAGGATAGGTAAATCAACCTGCATAGCCTTGGCAAATTCTAAATGAAATGTGATTATAAGGGTTAAGTTAAAGACAAAAAAAAACCTCAATAGCGATCAAACGTAAAATTTAAATCAATTATGGTCGAATTTCGACCACTTGGCGACCGCTAGTAAATATTAATAGTTTAATTTCAATATGAAAAGACAATTCATTCACAATTTCATTCATTAGTCTTAATCTGCCATTTCGCCAAAATGTCTTCTATTACAGAATTCTCAGAAGTCTCCTTTTATCGAATGTTCGCCCAAGTCTTCTGCTACCTATTGTCCTATTCACATTTGCCATACCTATACGTTTACTTAGTCAATATTTTATCATCAATTCTTTCCACATACTTAAACCGAGTACATAATACACCTCTCAATTCTTGTCACTTCAAGAAAAAGCATTATATAATAATCTATGTTCGTTCGGATTTAGATTCTCAGATGCAGTCGGTCTATATTCTGCCTCTTGAATAATAACTTAGCTGTCTAGTAGCGAAGCCGTTGGGAAGTAAAGCAGTGGGTCTATTCTTAGGTAAAATTTGGGAACTAAGTAGAGTTGGGAAAGAATCGATCGATATACTTAGTACTTTTTTGGAGCAACAGATTTGATCACAGAGTAGGTACTTATTATCTGAAGTTACTGCGTCAGTTTAAGAACGTTGTTAGTTAAAAGTAAAGTATTTAACGGACTTTATTTATTACATTAGAAATGCTGCTATACAATACATTTTTTATTATTTCCTAGCGTTTTACTAAAAACAAGAGCCTTCTTTGGAAGGCGGTGTAGTAGATTTTGCCCTCGGCATCGCTCGTGTTAATCTAGATTTTGCCTATTAATTGCTATCCCTCGGGAACACAACATTTTCTTTTTTGAGGCGCTCATTGTCATTTGCACTCACTGATCGGTAAAGGATTAGCCAGGTTAAGCAACGTTGGATGCGGTCAGTCTATGTGACCGCTTAACGCAGCGGACGGCCTTAGTGGTGTTTCATCTGAGCGTCTTCGTGCTTCGGTTGTTGCCAAATTGACAGCATGCGTTAAGCCATGTAAGAGGCCTACGAGCTTGAACAACTCTTAATAACAGGTTGGCCACTAACCATACGAAAAGAAAAAGAAAAGAAAGAGACCTTTTCTGGATGAAATATACCTTATGTCCTATTCTGTACCACTGACCACGTAACAAATTTCATGATGATTCGATTAAGTAATTAGGTAAGGTGTGAAAGCGTAACAAACAAACAAATTCACATTCGCATATATAATAGGTACTAGTTAGGATATCTTGACCCTTTTAAGTAGTAGGTGAAGCGGCAGGACGTAAATTATTGTACTAGAAGTTGATCTCAATTTGAAATAACATGGAGCTGTTCATTCCCAAAGGGCTAGATAGCCCTGGATCAAACTTACCTACATTATAAATGCGAAAGTGTGTATGGCTTGTCCTTCATTCACATAGCAACAGTTCTAACAGATCGAAGTGATATTTTGCTCAGGCAAATTAGATATAGTTTACGAGCCCGCAAGTGGCATAGACTATTTTTTATCCTAGAAAATGCAATGTTCATCTGAAATAGTTATTTTTCCTTAGAACCACGGAGTGGAAACCTAAATCTTAGACTAACAGACCTCAGTTTCAACTCAACATCATGACCGGCAGTAACCATAAGCACGGACAAGTCTATGTCAAAAGACAGTCTTGCGACCTTACCTCCATAATATGGTGGTAAGATATTATCTTAAAGCATAGATATTGCATGTCTGACAATGAAATAGCGCGTTACAAAGTGTAGGTATATTTATCTCGTTCTCGCACATGCAATTATAGAAGAAAGACGTTTTATCTGATGGAAAATAATAAATCAAGATAGACGGATTGTGTTTGTGTTGAGGTGCCGAAATGGTTTTAGAGGTCACTTCGCAATTGAAAATGTGACAAGTGGGGTAGGTACGATCCTCACATGTAATAATAATTTGTGCGATCCATATTAATTACGGTTTAAGGTGTTCTATATGTCAGTTGTTAAAATTTTTTTAATTTTTCCTCCACACAGTAATTATTCATAGAGCATCTTTTTAATCAAAATAAAATACAACTGATCCTACATATTTACATGTGTAAAGACGTTGACATTAACGATTGATTTGACCATTAAGCAAGACGGCAACACCAGTACTTATAGTAATTAAAAAATATTACACATTAACAATAAAACCGAACATGTCCTTGACTTTTAACCGCAGTAATTAAATGGAACAAGTAATTGGCGTTTGATTCATAAATGCATTTAGTCGCAATTAATACTGTTACCAAACATAGTGTTGTGACCTCAAAACACGGAGTAAATAGTAACGAATTAATGCAAATTGTGTTTAATGGTCAGTGCCTAAGATCGTGCGGAAAAATCTACAAGCATTGTTCTTTCAAGAAAATAGGTTCCGTTCAGTTGTGTGTGAGGTGGGATTTGAAACAAAAGCGGAGCGTGAAACGGGGCGTTGTGCATCGAATCGTGTTGTTTGAAGTGCGGTTGCATCTTATTTCTTGACACGAGGATCATTCTTATGGCATTTATAAGAAAATTTGTTGAGTAGTTTATGCTTGTCGATTGCCTCGGCTGTGCAGCGATAGTGTATGCGACTGCTGTACTTTAGGTCTCAGATTCAATTCCCGGATCGGACAAAAAATTATGGAGTATACTGTCAAGAAAGTCTCAGGACTAGAACGGTGTCTGGGACTGTGCCTGATAAATGGTAATACATAGTTTCGCCCCGTATTACGTGGGTCCTTACTCTTAGGCTGGCGAACTGTGAGGTACCTCTGACTACCTACTCGTGGTACAGTCGTGAGGCATGTACAAATGTTTATGCTTATACAAGATAAGAATAGAGTAGGTATCTGGTTATTCACCCTAATAAAAATGTTATACTTAATAATTTTACATCTTCTTTAATTTAAAAGCGTAGCTCTTGTCGGTGGAGCAACCGCTACACATGTCTGCCTTCTGCTTTCCTTTTAAAGTCTTGATACAACTCGACTTCCACTTTTTGCTTCACTTGTTAGACAATCTTATCTTCTCTGATTAATCTGATCTTCCCCTTCCTCTCCTTCCTTAAATGTCTTATAAGATGGGTTTTTCTTCTAATACTTTATGAAACAGTTCTGTCAGCATGTGTTCGTCTTAAAATACTCCGCTGATCGCTACGCTTTATAATGTGTCTTAAAACCCCATCTCAGTTAATAATGCTTGAGAAGTTGTATTTAATTAAAATTAATTTTGGAGCGTTGGTTTTTAGCAAATAATATTAAAATTAACTTCATGTATACTGGGTTTTACCGATGTTTATTATGATTACGAGTTTTTATATACATATCCGGTAGATACTTTTTACAAAAATGGATGCTAAAAGCAACCTAAGCACCAAGAGTTAATAAAAAGTCTGTAAACACAGTCTAACGCACATTCCCATTAGAAACAAAACTACAGTACAAGATTGAATCAGTATCGTAAGATCTGATGGAATTAATAGTACCTTTAAGAAGTGTTGAGTGAATCAAAACAAGCTAAAAATATAAACCAGACGTAATGTTTCTGCAGATTCGAGGATATAATATAAGTAGGTAACCGTTTCATCGAACTAAGTAACGATCTGCCTCAATACTTAAGATCTAGACACAGAATGGTCTCAAGCAAACAATATCGTTATTTACTTATGTTTCTTGTAGAACTAGCTCTCTTGAAGTACATTACAATACAGCACTGACGGCTACGTAAGTAAATACGACCTGAACTTGTTGAATAAGGCACTTAGAACAGAAAATTCCATTTAATATTCATTGCGAAACTAATCCGAAAGTTACAGTGCCCGCAATATGGTTTAATCATAAAATAATAGTTTGTTTTACGATCTGATCGTTCGATGGCAATAACTCCTTTCATAACTCCGTTGATATTGTAACGAGTAGAACATAAAAGTAAATATATTATGTCTGTTTATGAAGCTCAATGAAAATATTTGGCTAAATTTGGCAACTGCTGTGCGGTTAAAGCCTTAATTAGGTACATAATCTGTTAATTTTTAATTAATAATAATAGAAACATAACCTTGGGTCGTAATTCATGGCAGGCATGAAAGCAACCCACGCGTCTAAATAAGTTACGGACGATTTTTACGGTATTTTAAGTGCCTTACACACTCCTATACTTATACAAAATGGCGCAAAACTTATCAGATTAAATTATATACTGCCTTAAGCTTGATATAAGACGGTTAACATAAACAAAACACTTAATTTCGCAGAAATTAAGAAATGATTTCTTATGAACAAAATAAATTAAATAAAATTAGTCACAAATTGGAACACCATTGTAATAAGCACACACTAACCTATTTCTTTTCGTCACAAGATTTTGGACCTTATTTCTTTTGTTTTTTTCCGTTTGTTTATTTTGTTTTAATATCGCTGCTTGAGGTATTTGACATTTATCTTTGCATTACACATGATGATCTAAACCATGAAAACAAAATATAAGATACTGTGGCTAAACTACTGAATACATTTGGTTCATAATTTGTAAATCGTCAAAGGATACCATGTAGTATATGTGGTATTAATTAATGTGATAACATTTGCACCACTTTGTATACATAGACGTATATATAGAGAACTAGATTATTACTAGATAGATTTTATTAGCCTATATGTTATTATGATGTATAAACAATAATACTGTAAAGTTTCATCAAAATCCGTTCAGTAGTTTTTGTGTGAAAGAGTAACAAACATCCATCCATCCATCCTCATAAACTTTCACATTTATAATATTAGTAGGATAGATATACAGTGAATTGTAGGATTTGGCGATGTTTCACGAAAGATAGAAATTGCTATACCGACAAGTGCATACCACTAATTACATATTGGATGGATGAAATACACTGCTACATTTGGTTTTAAAAACAGCATCGTATTTGTTATTAAAGGTACTTTAAACAAAAAAAAAAAAACAAAAATTTTGTAGTATATTGCTCCACTTAGGCATTGAGCCTGGAACCTCAGGGTAAAATCGGCTCCAACTGTAAACGCAAACTCATGCTCTCGTAGGACACGAGACTTTGTAATAGCGAGAATCATAGAGTTGATAACATTTAAAACTTTATCATTTTCAATTACATACAATCGTAATATTGGTTGTGCCAATTGTGATGGTGACAGTTTTATTTAAGGAACGGCGGCACACATTATGTAATGATATTGCGGTAAACTGAACATACGTTTCGAGAAATTAATATTAAAACATTCGGATTCAGAGTAATTATTTATTTGTGAAGCACACAAATGTTTTTGTTCGTGCAGGAATGGAATCGGATCGTGGATTAATAATAATTGTAGTAGTAGCACATATAGTCGAAAGTGGTGGCTTTCCGACAACATGCATTGGATGTACAACCAAAACCCAGTATAGATGACTCTTATAAAGAGTCATTTCATAATATCCTAATAAAATTAATGGGTTTTATCTCTTGAGATTCTTTTAGACGCTGCCTTTCTCAACTTATCAGACATACATAGCTCTCAAACGTGCTTAGTAATCGTTACGACGGTACTTCCATAAAAATGCTTAATAGCCCTATGACGTCACTCACCCAAAGGTCTATCTGGGTCATGACGGCGGCTGCAGCACTTGTTACCCATGGCGCGGCCCGCCTCACGCCGCGCCAAGCCGCTCCTGCAATAGAAAGACTTTTATTAACATCATACAAAAGGAACAAAGGACGGAGGAGCATGAACACACAGCTCTCTGAAAATAATGAAGAAAACGGAAAATGTCTTTTCTGTGTTGCCAATTGATTTTAGCAACGCTTTACTATAAATTAAACTGCTGGAAAATCGTCTTTTGTTATTTTACTCTTTATAAATTATAATATTATGAAAGCTGAGAATATTTAAGTACGCATATTGAATGTTCTTAAACAAACATTACGTTTAAAATACCGCTTATAAGTTATGTATGTGAGTGTCATCTAAAGTTTTGCACGGTGAATCTAACAAACAACTCAATTAAGGTCTATCAGGTAGCCTATCAGGTAAGGTCTATCAAAGTATCTATTGAGTCGGGGTCAGAAACGATCGTGTTGACTTGTGACAGCATGGACATTAATTTGCCAGCAATATTTGGTTGGAAAATCCGTTTACTGGGTAGTGTTCAGTTAAAGTTAGGCTACGCTTTTACCCATTTCCAGAGAAAGTTTAGATTACCCTAAACTGAAAAGTATGCGTGAAGACTGATCAGGATCGCAGCTAATGGATTTTCACTTGCTATTTGACTCTGTCATATTGTAGTCTCTGCCTATTCGTCTAGAATACACGCGTTTGTCTGAGTATATTTATTTTAGCAGTCTGTCGTTTATTATTGAATACAGACTATAGCGTTATAGACACTCAGTTTTAGGCAGTCGCTGTTCTGATGACTTCAAGCACTAAGTGGTAGAGATGCTAGGATTCAAAAAGTCAATATACTTTTCCAATCACTGATGAAATGAATATGATTGGTTATGTTACGTCTCTACAACTATAGGAATATGTAAAAAAGTAATATTAAAATTCGTTATTTTTATAAGTAAACTCATCAGATGATTTACCTATTGAGTCACAGCGGCACACACCGGCGGCCAGACAAAATTTATTTTTTAATTATTTCTGTTATTCTAATACTTGACAGCTTAATGAGACATAGGGCATTAGCTACCGGCGCTTACTTTACATTTCGTACGTATCTTAAAAATAATAAAGAATAAAAAACACTTGCGTCATGTACTGTTACATATACAGTCGTGTGACCGCATGTTTTCATTGTTATCAGTGACGATAACAGTGTTAATATAACCTACATAAGATACTTTGATAGTGGTGAGTGAACAATGTGCCGTTACTAAACTAAACTATTTACCAGAACTTTTTGACACATGATATTTAACGAGAGCAGTTAAGATTATTCAAGAATAGTGTGATGTTTCTCAAGTAATACTGATTTAACTAAGATTTTATCAATATAGCATAGTTTATTAAGTATTGATTAATTATACTATATTTTACCTGCGGCTGTCGATAAATTTAAACCCTTCTTTAAACTAAATAATATGCAATTTACTAACTTTCTGGATGAAAGGTCCATGGTCATACCCTTTTCTCTACCACTGACAACGTGTATGCGTTGTAAATTTCATGATAAACGATCGAGTATTTGTGGCGTGAAAGCGTTACAAACAAGCAAACACACTCACATTCGCAATTATAATATTAAGTTAGGGTGTATATTTCCGACATGTTAAGAGGCAGAGGCCTAGCTTGCCTTAGTCGGGCCCTATATCAAAATAGGTTGAGGGGCCCAAAGGATTAAAGATTGTAGATGACATTTTAGGAATTTTTGCTTACACACTTTCGGGGCCCCTGTAGCCTGGGGGCCCCGTATCATTGATACGGCTGATACGGCGGTAGTTACGCCCCTATTAAGAGGAGATGTATCCCACTCATATTTCATATTCAAAGTTTACAATGTAGTTGTAGATGTTTTATGAGCAACAATATTAATCAGTACCTCAAATAATTTTGCTGCTAACTCTTCTAACAGAATAAGAGCTAACATGAATTATTTATTAGTAACAAATACCGACATTGTCCTTGATATCTCTCGATCTATGTGAAAACATTTTATGTGAGTATAAGTAATAACAAAAATAATTATTAAATATAGTAGTCAACGTGTTTTAAATAGACATGAGAGGTAGACGGTACGATTCTTAAATAATTACCAAACTCGTATTGTACATTGAATAGTCCGCCGATAGATGGCATTAATACCAATTGGAAACTATGACATAAATAAGTGAAAGCGTTTGAAACTACCCGCAACATAACAAACCTTATATAATAAGCCATTATTAACTTAACCTACTCTGAACTTCGCTTAAATAGTCAGTTTAGTGTTAGTTCGTTGTATTTAGTTATATTTAATGAATTGTAAATAATACGCAACCATGTTGTTCATTATAACTTTGGAACATTTCTAGGTTCGAGCAAACGTTGTTAGAGAAAATATTTGTATAAGCTTAGGTACGAAATAACAGAATCGACCTGCAATAACTCAGTGTTTACTTTTGCGTAAACAAACGCCTCAGAATACATATTTAATCCTGTTATAATCAATATTTCTGTTTATATAAAAAATGGGATTATATTTACCTACCATCTAATTTTATATAGATCTATATTGTAAACAAATATATAACGTAAATCTAAAAAAAATATATCCCGTAATATTTTTTTAAGATCTATATTATCTATCCTAAACATAACTACAGTTTTCTCTTGACTTTGTAACATTAATCATGTACCAACTATGTAACAAGCTTGCTATGGAAGAGCGGAGTCTCCTTATACAGGCATTAAAGCTCTGATCACAAAACATTGTTATATACCCTTTTGGTAACGAAATGAAACATTTTGTATTGTATTTGTTTTGGTTATCACATCGACTTACCAAAAATATGAGGTACAAAAAGGCGAGACTATATTAAGGCTGAAATACATACTACAAATAAAGTATATTTACCGTATAAACCTATTCATATTGATTTCAACACAGGAAAAGTATTTATAGATGATACATTTGTAATTGTGCACATATCATGAATATTTACAGGGTAAGAGCTCACAAATTAATACTAAATAGCATTTAAAGCGATACGAAGTCGAGCTATCAGTAAAATTGACAGATTTTTTTTTGCTACACATATTCTGTTTAGGTTTGTTTGCGGAAACAACTGTTGACTATAAAACCAATTATTATAAAACGACACTAAGCGGATTACTGCTGAAAGGGTTTAACCACATTACATTAAAATGACTGCAAAAATAGTCAGACTACAGATCAATTAAAATTGCACATACACAATTAGTAGATTCGATTATTATGTTTGCTAATTGCCAAGAACAGAGTTTGAATCCGCGCCAAATTTAAGATTTCCACAAACACGGCAGCCGTTGCTAGATATTACCTTAACTTGATATCTTCTTAAAATATAGACTTCATTAGCGTGGTATGTACAAAATTATTCTCGTCGAATAAAAGCTAGATATATCATACGTACTTTAAATCGTTCTGCTATGCTACTGCAATTCTGAATACGTCCAGGACAACCTAACCGCTACATCATAGCAATTAATTTATAAATACATATCAAACTTTCATGTCGTGTACGCTACAGCCAACAGCCGATTAAAAGCCGAAAACTACATTTGAAATTATCGGTTAAAACTAATCCGCTTATAGCAATTTGATGCATCTAGTTAGACCTGGGTGCAGCCACCGATATTAGCTCTAACATATTTTCATCACGTACATTATGCAGCGTTTTATGACCACAATTGTCTATACCAATAAATGTTACTCAGACGTGTTAGGGATAAAGTCGTAATATTAGTTCATGTTTTAGTTTTTGCCTGTTGCTACAGCACCGTGAACGATTTATGGAAAACGTTATATCGGGTTGTGAAGTAGGTAACATAACTAAATTAATGCAGTAGTTATGTTTTTGTTAGTAGTGCGGCCGAAGACCGGTCTGTGTAGAGAACCTTGAGGGATGCCTATGTCCAGCAGTGGACGTCTTTCGGTTGAGAGAATGATGAAAATGATGAATACAGTGGTTTTCATCTTAAGGTTAAAAAGTAACACTGAAGGCTGTACTCGACTCGGTTCAGCATTTAAATGGCCAGGAAGTCTACTGATCGTGGCGTGTCTCGCTGAAGCAATATAATGGTTGTGCTTATTGGTTTCGTCTTTAATTTTATCATATACCTTGGGCTACCTAGTGTTTTCTTGTTGTATCTGTACCCGACTGAAGCGAGGAGCAAATATTTGCCTTAGCTTGGAAAGGATTTCCATTGACATCGTTTTGAGGTGTGATCATCCTTGGGTTTTAAAAATTGACGCATGTTTTGTAGTCAATTCAAGCATGCCGTATTAGCGTATGCCAGGAATATATGGCGCCATATAAGAGAATTGCCATGCGTAAACTTGGCATTATATGTATATAGACTTAGCTGTCAAACAATACTATATTGATCGATATTTGTTTATAAATGAAGGCAAACTGTGCGTGAAAGCATTTATATTAGTGTGCTATAAACAAGTAAGTTTAAGCTCTTTATAATTTCTAAAGCCATATAAATATAGCATTTCGGTTTATTGACCTCAAGTAGCACTACGTTTGCCGACCACTGCTCATTAGTGACACGATATCGCCAATGTGGGCGTACATTCTCACAGTAGTCGTAGTCATCGTATCGCGTCAGCGTATTCTATTTAATGCTTGGGTAAAACTCACTCAAGTTCGGGACGGCGCGCGGCGGCAGCGACTTACTTATGACGCATCATAAATAAAACGTCGTATTGCGACCATCTTGAACAGTGTCCAATTTTCTAGGACCATTTACTGTCTCAAATTACGATAGCGTAAAAACATACTTTTAAATTTAATTGAATCATAAGTTTTCAAACCAATAGTACAAAGAAACTTGGCCCGCTTAGAAATAAAATTTGTCTACTTACGATTCAATTCCCCAGTTTCGTGTCAGCCGTATATGACCTCATATAACTTACGATATAATTATTCTGGCTCATAATGGATCCAAGGACGCTTAATATATGGATATTGCTTTGATATTTTGAAACAAATATACATACCTACATTAATGGTCTGTGGATATCATACTATTTATTACTTATATATATTTGTCTTCCTCTTATTTTGCACAATAAGAGCCATCACTATCGCTTGAGTTCACCTCTAGAAACGCAAGTGGATAGTAAGGTCTCTTGACATAAAACCCACCATAGAAACTGACAATTATTACGTAATTTAAATGCGGCTGTGACAAGATTGACAGGACCTTACGCGCTAGTGGCATCTGCTGGTAAGACCATAGAAAGGTGATGCACTTAGTGCTAGAATGGTGTGGCACTACGTGTATCACTTGATAGCGAATAATTTCACTTATAAAGATTGCCATCATTACTTAAATAAGGCAGGTGTGAATCTATTGACTATAATAGTAATCACTATTATAGTCAATAGAGTTTTAGTGTATTAATCAATTTAGTAAACAGAGAATATTATCACGATTAATGATAGAGATAATACATCATATTCCGAGTACCTACATTATCAGAAAGCATATAAAGTCGTTACCTATACAACTAACTGACGTAATTACTTAGTCGTTCAATATATCCCCCATGATGAATCTATTCTTAGGTGAGCCAAACGCTACCCTTACGTGCTTATAAATATCCCATCTGCCCTTCTAATACAGTTATGATTTAGTACCAGCTGTTTACCTTCGTAACGATAAATAGGTCATCGTAACATCGGTAACTAGCATCTGATGTGAATGTGTAGGCGTAAACATGAGGTGTGAATAGGTTTAGATGATACGTAGCCAAGGACTGATTTGTTTGTAACGTACTGGCAGTTTTTCGGTAGAATATTTGGAAGTTCGATTGCAAAAAGTTAATGGAACTGACCGCACGTTGCACCCCGCATGCGGAGTCGTTGCTCTGTTGCCAGGTTTTAGGGATAGGCACTGAAATTAATAGGTTTCAGTTTGTAAGCAACTAAGAGAATAGTAAAAAAGAAGAACTAGGTATTGTAAATTGGGCCGTTTCAATAATTTAGTAAGTCCTAATCTAGAAAAGGGGAAAACATGTTATTTTAACTAGAGTTTTTGTGCCGAGGTTCGAATATTACGTGCAGTTACGCGATAATGATATGCAGTATGATGCAAATTAGTTTACCTAAGAATTGATCCGCATATAGTGCCTATAGCCTAGTAGTACTATATTAATCTTCACTTTTATGTATTTGGCACAGCTTATAGAAGTTTATCGTACTTGGAGCCACTTTTTCTCAAGTAAGCTCTTCAACTGGAACTAACTTCTTGTTAACGTAGACTATATAAAAATATAAAAATCCTTACCCTATATCATAGCTGTAGTAAAACGTTTGGCAATACTATTGAAAATAGTAATCAATACACACATTAATTTGGACTTCAAACTTTAATATGGACAAGGAAAAAGAGTTGCTTGGTACAAGATAGTAGCTGTCTTAAGCGTTAGACATGCAAGTAACTTTATCTGAGAGGATACATATTCAAAGAGTATTTTCTTCGCATTGAAGGGCTCAATTTAAACTGTCCACGTCGCCCTTATCACTGCGGTGCTAATGAACTTCAAGTAACGTACCCGTGCCCACAGATAAGAGCCGTGATAACGTTTTATAGCAAGCATATAACACGACACAATAATAGTGATACGCTCGGGAAATTCATTTGGTAATAACTTATTACCATTATTAATTAACTTCCAGTACAACCTTGCGTGCTGAAGTGACGGAATTTTAAATATTATTTCGTATGCAAATACACGGTTTAAACGTTTTGATGATATGTTATTTTATTTATAAATTACTTAGTACATTACGAAATGGAAAGTTTGAAATAAAGGAAGATTTATAGACCAGCGTGTACCTCAACGGAAGTGATAAAAAAAAATTATCATCTTAGAGAATTAAAAAGATAAATGTTTACATCAGGCGGATTGCAGTAATCAGAGTAGGATAATCAATCATTTGTTAATCAGCCATTAAAGTTGCTAATCTATACCTACTAATATTATAAAGCTGAAGAGTTTGTTTGTTTGGTTGAACGCGCTAATCTCAGGACGTACTGGTACGAATTGAAAAATTATTTTAGTGTTGGATAGCCTATTTATCGAGGAAGGCTATAGGCTATATAACATCACGCTGCGACTAATAGGAGCAGAGCATCAATAAAAAATGTTGCAAGAACGGGGAATATTCTCTTTTGTGAAGCAGACCAAGTTGCGCGGGTCAGCTACTCCCACATATAAATATAAAAATCGAATGTGAGTGATATCTGGTAAATCTTACTAGTTTGTAACATATACTTAATTTATATTATCAGATATACCTTGTCAATTTATCACAGCATTAGTCGGTAATAAATACTTTTCTTCTTTTCAAGGCAAATAATTGCTACAGATTCACATTAAAAAATTATTAACATAACTTAGCTGAACATATAATATTAGCTAGCTAGGTATCTACTTAACTTCCAAATAGCTTATCCAACTTGTATGTTGGGTAGCAAGCCTTAATTATATAAAGTATGTAATTATATGTTGTACTTGATTGAACTCGTGGTTGAACATAATATATTTATAGTATACTAGTTTAGTTCACGGCTAGACCCGCGTTTATCCCACGGGAATGCATACCGGGATAAAAAGTACCCTGTCTGTTAATAATAAAAGTCAAGTAAAGTCCAGGAGATAATCTATTCACGTGTCAAGTTTGATCAAATACGTTCAAGCGTGACTGAGTAACAAATTACCGAATTCATATAGTTTCATATTTATAGCAACAGTTTGTCAAGTTATTATTTACTAGCTGACCCGCGCAATTTCGTCTGCTTCATATAAGAGAATTTCCTCCGTTTTTGCAACATTTTTCATTGCTGCTCCACTCTTATTGGTCGTAGCGTGACGTTATATAGCTTATAGCCTTCCTCGATAAATGGGCTATCTAACATTGAAAGAATTTTTCAGTTCGAACCAGTATTTTCTGAGATTAGCGCGTTCAAACAAACAAATAAACTCTACAGCTTTATAATATTAGTATAGATATGTCATGTGTTGGATGTGAAACTAATAAACGCGCCAAACATAAAATATATTTTATACTTTTGTTGAAGGGTTCGTTACTAAATTAATAGTTACTATGTCATTTAATATTAGTCAGTAATATCTACATACGTACCTGAGTATGTGTATAGTTTCACGTATTAAATATTTGTATATTACTATTATATGATATTCATTAAATTTATATTTGCTACACGTGTGTGACATATATTAAAATTAAGACCGTGGCGCGTGGTCTAAATAGGTATTAGCTGTTGTTCACTTAGTAACTATAGGACAAATAAAGATAACCATAAAATATAACAATTGGTAATAAATGGACTGCACGGTGGTTTAATTGGTCGACTCATCGCCCGAGAGCTGTGGGTTCGATCGTCGCACAGGACAAACAATTGTTCCGTGTCTGAGTATTCGTTGTGACTGTTGTTTGAATGTTTGTAAAGTCCCCCGTGTCTCAAGATTTAATCCTAGTGCGGGAGCAGTCTCGTGAAATAAATAACAACTATTGTATGCATGTCGTTGATAGAATAAACCAGTAGGTAATATAAAATGGCTGTAACAAAGAGATATTCAAAAACTATAAAACAATGTATAAAGTCACTCTAAAGTTTTATCAGTACCAATGACTAACACTTATTATTTGAACATTATAAAAACGCCTTAAATATGGCTGGCTATTACAATCCGTGTATTACATAAACAAAATAAAAAAGTTATTGAAAAAGTATCGCCCCGCCATATCCGATGTTCATTAGAGAAAACGTTTGGATTTTATTTTCTTATCTAAAACATTCTATACAGACATATTTATACGCCATATAGGTAATTTTATACGCTAGGTATTGATAACACGTGTAATACTGAATGGTTATCGATATAGTTACTGGAATACATAGTTACGTAATGATTTTTATAGACGATTTAGTTTTACCTGCAACTTTACTCGCGTTTTCCTCTTGAAAGTAGTCCATTTCATTTAACTCCTTCCCTAGGGTGACACTGTCAAGCTATCACAAAACATCGAAATCAGATTGTCTGTGTAGTTATCAAACGTAACAGATGAGTTACTTTCGTACTTATATTGTTTGTAAGGATTTTACAGTTGACTAATCAACCTAGATTACTTGTTTATTAAAGTCTGCCCACTAGGAGCAATTCCTGTGTCGCGGGCGATTTTATAAACATTCTAAAAACGGATACAAAGAACATCCAGACTTGATTGACTTGTGAGTAGTAGAGCCTCGCTGATTTCAGCATGAATGGGCCGGCTCGACTGGGGGAGGACTACCCTCTCACAGAACATCGATGTGAAATAGCAGTATTCCTACTGTTGTGTTTCGTTCGGTGAGTGAGAGTGCCGGAGGCCCAATCACCCTCTTTCACCCTTCCCGCTCCTTCTCCTTCCCACTTTCTTTCCTAAAGGTCGGCAACGCGCAAGTGATGCCTCTGGTGTTGCAGGCGTCCATAGGCTACGGTGACCACATACCATCAGGTGGGCCCTATGATTGTCTGACAACATAGACTAATAAAAAATAAAAAATGCCATTAGTTGTGTATCATACAACTTTTGTCCCGTGTGAGGAACGAAACCTCAACACTGGATGCAGCGGCAGTATAAGGCGACTATTTAAACTACTAAGCCATCCGTGCAGTCATAATACAACATTGTAGTTTGGTATTTCTGAAGATACGAGCACAAATAGAAGTTTTTTAAGACGTGTGAAGCCTAATCCGCATTTATCTAGCGTGGGGAACTAAACTAAGGCCCAACTACTTTTAGGCTCAAGCCACACTGAATTGGCAGCGACGAGACGATGAGTTTTAATAACAAGACATTATAAACTTTATGTACAATGTTACAAGATATAGAAACGCTTGATAGAATGAACGAGGCGTGGCGGAGCCTCGCGCTGGCTCGAGCAGTCTCACGTAGTCGCAAGCTGTCGCGCGGCGACGCGAGCCGAACATGAACTGCCCGTTCATGAACCCACATATTCCTTTTTCTTTTTAGCCTATGTTTATTTCTTTCTTCCTCCTCTGCTTCAGAAATAAGTGCTATCATGACCAATATTCATATTTTCCAAAACAGCGAAACACGAGTTCTCTACGCCTTGCCAAAGGTAGATCGTAGCGCGCGGCAGCACGAGCTCTGTGCCCTGCTCTTTGCGTCGCTGCTTAAGGGTCAGCGCACACCGAACTGCAAAATGCTCGCGCATGGTCGAGCAAAATTTTGACTGCTCGACCATGCAGACGGGATGCTCGCCCCTCCGTGAGCAAGCTACGTTGAAAATGCTTTGGGTTGCCAGGCGGGCGTGCATGACCAGTTTGATGCCAAAATCTGACGTTGCCAGACGTGTTCAATATGGTTGATTGGGTCTTAGTATTTATCGTCCTTTTGGCAGAGGCATAGGAACATGAAAAATATGTAAATAGAATAAGAAGTGATGATCCATGATTTTTAACTGAAGCCGGCCGCGCCGTAGGTAGTAAACACACGTCCAGACAGTTTTCTCGCTGTGGCAATACTGAGCGCGGGCGGCGCGCGGCGGTGGCTCATGCGCACTAGCGCATGTATAACGCATACTCGAACACGCATCTTCCAAGCTCGAGCATGGTCGAGCATCAAGTTTGGACGTGTATTTAATTTTGCAATGTATGGAATTCTCATAAGATTAATTTTTCAGTAGTCTCAGAAAATGCTCTGCTCTGCTCTTGGTGTGCGCTGACACGAACGCTGCCATTTCAGTGTGGCTTGAGCCTTATACTTACAGGCCCCTGTTCAGTAGTCGGCAAGTTTAATAACAAGACTGATATTACTTTTAGTTAATTGTCTCCAAACACTAAAGTGATGTGATATGCGTGATAGGGATAGAGACAGAGAGAGAAAGAGAGACTAGAGCGCTGACCATATATCGCTTGCTAGTAAAGTTTTTAAGCATCATAATGGAGAACTATAGCAAAACAAACTCTAAACTTAGTCTTAATAAATCATATAAGCATATTAATATTTAACTTTAACGTCAAAATAGTAAGTTAACGTTTTTTTAATTATGTCTGTCATTCAAAGCGTTTACTGCTTAAATACTTACTCACATTATTGAAAGGTGATAACACCGCAACAGGCAGTGATTCAGAGAGAACTTATTGTAATAAAATGATTATTATAATAAAGTAATTACTAAGGAAAATGCGTGCATGTGGCTCGATGTTTCTACTTATTTCAATGACTCAAATTACATTTCGTAATGCTATAGTTTGATAAGGGACATTTATTTATTTTATAGTAACTCAATAATTTACACTAGCACATATGCAACTGTTACTGCTGTCAAGATTACTTTAAACGCATACAATATTTCACATGTCCTAAACAAGAGGAAGACAACTGCCTATTGTAAGGCAGAATTTAATCCTTGGGGATAGAATCGCCTATGTATCCAATGCTAGTTTTATATAGACGCCTTCTATAAAATATGTAATGTACTAAATTATCAGCCGTTGGCATACAAAGTACATTCAATAAATAATGCCGGAAAAGACGTTACTGGACCAACGAAGGCAGAGTTATATAAAATAAAGAGCAGCGATAGCTCAGTGGGGAGACCAACAGACTGCAATGCAGAGGGTCTTGGGTTCGAAACCACGTCGCGCACCTCTGACTTTCGGAAGTTATATGACTTTTCAAAATTATGTGCGTATTGATTGACAATTATCGCCTGCTCCGTGCCTCGGAGAGCACGGTAAGCTGTCGGTCCCGGCTGCCATGAACATCTATGACAGTCGTTATTGGGAGAGTGTCGACACAAAAGATCCCACTGGGTCGAAGTGTCGCCGGTCTGCACTGACTGGCCCCCACATAAGATACATACATATATAAAATAAATGTACTATACAATATATTGTATTCAATTGACTATTGGAAAGGGTGGTCACGAGTTTTTAGCCTGCTTCTTCTCGTGAGAGCTTAACTCCTGAACAAGCTTTTTTAATATTCATTTATATCCTAATATTGGTTTAGTCTCATTGCATATCTTTTTAATTTGTCCAAATAATACATAAAATTATTTCATGGAAATAAAACATTTGAAATAAAATAGCCATAACAACCAATTGTTTTTATTACTACAACTTTGGCCATCAACCATCTGCCGGTCTGTATGGTATCACTACATATTATATAAAGTCCCCGCGCGTCTGTCTGTTCGTGATAAGCTCAAAAACTATTTAATGGATTTTCATGCGGTTTTTACCAATCGACAGAGTGATTCATGATGAGGAAGGTTTAGGTGTATAATTTGTTAGGGTATTGTACTACTCGTGCGAAACTCGGGCGGGCCGCTAGTACTTGATAAGGAGTTACTATAGCCTATTATTGCTTGCAATAGACACTCAATGTATCAGTCGCGCGTTGGTGACCTTTTCCTTCAGGAAAAGGTATTAAAGACGGAATGAAAGGATGTGTGAACTACCGTCACTTTTATTCATTGAAACGCAGTAATCATGTTTTAGCTTACACTTGAATACGGATGAGTGTGTCATACATACTTATACACCATTTTTTCCTAGTTGTCTTGTTTGGTAAATAATAAAGTCATTGTAAATATCATTTAGGTAGTTTCCAGACTATTTTCGTTGTCTAATAAATAGAGATGACAGGAAAGTAACAATACGTAGAAATGGCTCTCTATGTATTCTCTCTACTAGTATGCTACATTTGTTTACTAAATAGACGAGTAACAAATATGGACATATTCTTTATTTCTTTATTTTTATTTATTCGGTCAACCTACATTTTTTTATTACTAATTACATAAATATTTTAATAACTAGTAACGATTTACACATTTTTACATTTACATTTATGGTACTTGATCAGTTAAATTATTAAAGAATTTTTTGAATAATACACAATACATAAGTTTATAAGGCTAGTGTGAATGGAACAGTCGCAAGAGGAAGACCTAGGCGAACGTTTCTTGATCAGATCGGAGGCGTTCTGGACAAAGGCCAGGTTAAGAGCACCTTGTACCGACGGGCGTGTATGAGGAATGTGATGAAATCGAATGAAGCCAGTGAAGTGTGTCAGGATCGTAGCAGTGGAAATCCGTAGTCTCTGCCTACCCCTCTGGGAAATAGGCGTAAATCTATGTATGTATGTATGTACATAAAATGAACTTATGTACATACAAATCAAAGAACCGATTCGAACCACTGGTCGGCAAGAACACGTCTATAACTAAAGGCACTTGTATTAAATAGGTCTAGATTGTCTAAATTAGCTAAATTGTTTATATAGCTCCCAGTTCTTATAAAGCGCCTATGTTCCCAAAGGAGTAGATACATTTCGCCAACTATGATTTGGTAAGTTTGTCTATAATATCTACCAGGCATAGTTCCAGATTATGTGCTACTACAAAGAATTTGTTGACAGAATGAGTCAAAAAACACTTGACCGACCCGGAAATGGAACTTAAGAACTTATACAGAGCATTCACATTGACTACCTCTGTGCCACCGAGGCGAGAATGTGTACGCTTACTCCAAACCTTACATAGCATTTAAAGACGATTATTGTTAACACATCTTAGTGTCGTCGCGACCTTTATATCTTACAGAGCTCGGTCAGCTTGCGTCCTCATGCGAAAATTTATGTTGTCCATTACATCGCCATGCTTGAATACTTCTGACAAGTGGTCTCTTCACGTTTAACTAGTGTGCGCAAAGAGGTCACAAAAGTCAGGCCGTGTAAATAAGTAGGTATCATAACTCATAGCTAATTTCACTCATTGATTGGTAGATGGGTCTTGCTATGCCCTCTTTAATGTAACGTGTTTAGTTGGTAGTCGACAGGTACAGAAACGGCAGCCGATTGCGTTATAAGCACGATGTAACCTTGCGATGGGCAATCATCAATTAAACATTCGAATTTTTCGAATGACAAAGTGATTCGAATACATTCGAATAAATTAGTCATTCAAAACTTTTTGTTGTTTGATTTTGAAATTAGTACCTAATACGTAAATGAAATTGCATTGAGTCATGAGATCTTTGTAAATCAAGCGAATAAAATGGTTATCAATTTATCGACGATTACAATTAGTACATATGGTCAGTACAGAAATAAAAATCGAGTGACAACCGAAAAATGTCGTGCTCATGATAAAGAACGTTAAACTAACATAAAATAACGTTGTGGAACGTTATAAGTATTAAGATGCATTTACAAGCAAAACTAAGAGTTGTACCAAAAAATCGCTGGAGCTTGACTCAGTGTCAGACACAGACCACTCAATCACAATATTGTCAGATTTGGGAACCGAACTCGTGAAGAATTGCGCGCTACTTTGATTAAGTACGCCAATAAATATAGGCGAGGAAACAAGAGGTTTAAGCCATCACGATGAAAGAAATATTACGCTACGAATTCATGGTACTGAGAAGTACATTTCTCTATTACGATCTTCTGTACAAATAAATAAAATTAGGAATGAGAAGTATCTGTTTGTAATGTTAAAATAATAGCTTTGTACTAAATACATATAATAAAATATTATATATAATAATTTTTTTTATTTTTGTTTCTCTGTTTGTTCCGGCTAATCTCTGAAACGGCCTGACCGATTTTGACGGAACTGGCAGATAGCTGATGTTATAAGCAGTAACTTAAGGTACTTTAATTTTAGGCAAAATTAGGATACAAGAGAACAAAATTACTTTATTGTTAAATTCCACGCGGACGAAGCAGCTAGTATAAAATACATCTGGATTAGGGTAACAACTGCGTTAATTCCCAATCCGTATCTATTACAAGCCATACTTTAATTACATAAAAGTTCTTTCATGTCGTTATCGGTACCGAGTGATAGTGACGCGCTATCTCTGTTCTAGTAGATCATTTCCCACGGCTGAGCTTTAAGTTGACGATAACAGTGATGTATCGATACGATAGCTGTTTGCTTATGATAAAACAGTGATTTATAGAGCGGGAAGTTTATCCGTCCACAAATAGGGTAAAAGTTTTCTATATTCAAGTATAAAGAAATCGCGGACGGCAGCTAGTCCTGTTATCTGCTATCTATACGATTATTTATTTAATATTTTTGATAACTTCTTTAAGTCTAAAAAAGTAGACGGGAAAATGGAAAGATAAAGGGGGGAGGGCAGGTTGACTTTGAAGTAGCTACACTAACGTAAAGATCTTAAGACGGCTGACTGTAGAGATCGATGACGATTGCTGCAGCAACAAAGGCAGCGCTCACATATGAGACAATAATATGTTTAAAATGCATATAGAGTGACCCGTGACGAATTGGCGCCCGTGCATATCGATCTCTAATCTAATACCAGCGCCATCAGCTTCATACATGGATGAGTTTTATAAAGAGTCACACCATCAACTCACTTACAGTATGGTCAATAATCTAATCGGTTTCTCTAAATTTTATATAGCAGAAGACTTCTATCATAACTAGTTGTTCTTAAATTTCGCATTGTAAGGGTTAATAATACTATATCTGAAATACCATGAAGTACCCACTATTATTCTCATTTACGTGTGAGAATAATTGCTGCCATAGTAATGGCATAGATGTATTATTTTATGATATATTGAATTACTAACAAGATAGGTATCATGAATAAGGCCATTGTTCATCACGTTGGCAGAAATTCACACACCTAAGAACTATTGAGAAAGGATATAGAGAAGGTTTGCACATGGCGGATGGATGTTAAGCGTGATGTATTTCTTCTTTAACAAATAAATCATAATTATTTTCTAATAGGCCAAAATACAGATCAACTTGTACTGAGAGTGTTTATACCACTAACATAACAAATGAGCCCAACTAGGCAATGTTTATTGTAGAAGACTATAAACGGTTACACAGCACTAGGCGGTATTATTCGCGCGTTGTCAATCTTGGAAAAAAATGTCGCTGTGAATTCAGAGCAGACACAAAGACCACTGATTCCTCTATTAGACACAGCGCTTCCATTATCTCAATGATCACAATACTAATTCATTTGGCTGTTATCATTAGTAGAGATAAGATACTATCTATATAGAGCTGTTGAGTAAAATAAAGGCACATAATCGAGCTCTGTATTAATAAATCCACGGAGTACAGTGTCCGAGTCGTCCTTCCTTTACTGTGAATAAATCAAACTTATTATTTATTAGCTAACCCACGCAACTTCGTCTGAGTCACTCAATTCGAACCAGTAGTTCCTCAGTTTAGAGCGTTCAACGAAACAAATAAACAAACACACTCTTCAGGTTTATAATATTAGTATAGATAAGTTATTGCCATTATTTCACGCCATTACGACAAAAGTTAAAGTTGGCCTTTGTACCTGAAGCTCGAAATTACAAGGCCGTCAGTAATACCTCAACACGATATAATTGAAGTCTATTTTTATCCGAAACCACACCGGCAAGTAAACGTTAACGATGAATGGCTTAATATAAAACGATAAGAAGGCAACGACCAAGACATATGCGGTTTTCGATACACCGGCCTTTGAGTTCCGGTTTTTTTATAAAAGGGGTTATTTTAATGAATGGTTGTTACGGTTACCACCTGACGAAATCACATGTGCTTACATAATTATGTAGACAAAATTACAGGTGTAAATATAATTTGCTATGGAAGCAATATGTAAACTATATATAAGTCTTCTTTAGTAGCGTACCTAGTGTCAACGTACTTAAGGCATGTGAAAGCCCGGTTTAGTGCCTCGACATGACCTGGGATATTTTTCCTGCTAGCCCAAAGCGACTGTTGTATGTAATGTAATCTTCTTCTCTCTTAGCCTTTATTATTCCCAAGTCACTTGGGGTCGGCTTTTCTAGTCTAACCGGATTTCACTGGATATCAGTTTTTACACGGAGCGGCTGCCACCTGACCTCCACAACCCGAAGGCTAACGATACCCTAAGGCTAGACCAGTGTCAGGATATTAGAGGGTACTGACTTTCCCAATAACGACTGCTATAGATGTTCATGGCAGCCGGGACCGACGGCTTAGCGTGCTCTCCGAGGCACGGAGCAGGCGATAATTATCAATCAATACGCACATAATTTGGAAAAGTCATATATCTTCCGAAAGTCAGAGGTGCGCGACGTGGGTTCGAACCCGAGACCCTCTGCATTGCAGTCTGTTGGTCTCCCCAATGAGCTACGGCTGCTTTTTTCATGTTGCAAGAGCTAATGCTGTTAAATTAATTATTAATGTGCGTATGGTGTCCCATATAAAGTAGTCTATACTAAATATATATATGTAATGTAATATATGTGATAAAAAAAATCTAATATAAAACAAAACAAGTAAGTAACGATTGTAACAAGGCCCTGCCTATCCTTTCAAGATCATGGTCTATTTGCTACTACGTATGGCTCACAACAGTTTGTGCTGACCTGACAATTCGTAGCCGTATTTGCTCTTACGGCAAACAGTAACCTATAATATAAATACTTTAATTACGACCGCGAAATCTTTCCTTACCAACCGAATAACGGTAAAGGCAAGACGTTATTTGATACACAAAGCAAAGTATTAAATCCTCCATTGTTTCTAACAGACGACGCGAGATACAGTTTAAATTTTCATCCTACAAACTTCTAAAAAACATTTCCAATTAAGTTGAAATGAAGACCAAATATTTACCTAGTTTTTTTATTTAGTTTGCCAGTTATTTAAAGCGCGAACAAAATGAGCTCTTTAGTAGATTGCCTTTGAAGGTTTGGTGAATTATAACTTTTTGTAACTGATTCTTTTCGCGCTGTTTCTATGCCTGTGAGTGATTGTTAATACGGCCAGGATTCAATATGGTTTATGGTTATTCATAAATCATGATGGAATATATAACGTGAAATAAAAACGTGTGCACATAATATGTAGTAAGAACTTGGTTGTAGGTATAGTGTATCATAAATAACTCAAAAGTCTAAGTCAGAAATCATTTATTCATATAGTTACAAAGTAACACATGTGAGCGTCGAAGTTTATTGGTTAGCAGTACATTTAGGCTAGTTGCTAGGTACGAGAAGGGTTGAGCCTATGAGATATTCACGAGCACTCTTTTAAATGGCCATTGAATTACTCTACTTGTTAAATCCAGGGTTGGGAAACCCGATAATAGAATAATAAGGAGGAAGGAATGTATTGAATTACTTATTTAAATTGCTCAAACATCTCTCATTGATTATTAAATTGTGTATGCGTATTGGAGAAATACACATAGACTTACGTATAGATGAGTGTGTCGTAACTTGCCATGTTGACATTCGATCAACATTAACCAGAAATACTGTATGCACACATTTATTTGTGATAGCGTCTGTTTTAGGCGTTGTATTAAGACAGCCATCATTTACATCTTTTTTAGATAGTTGCTTCTACCACTTGGAATAATTCCTGTACCGTGGGTTTCTTCGTCCTACAAAAAAGTTTAAAAATTATAACCCGTCTACGTAAAAAAAGGGGCCTAAAAGGGTAGAAATAAAAAAATTCTGTAGCCTATGTCACCCGCTTCATTATTACGAATCTATTGACACCTCATTCATTAAAATCGGTCCAGTAGTTTAGGCGCTACGGTGGAACATACAAACATACATACCCAGACTGCCAAAATCATTACCCTTCCTTTTGGCTTCGCCGTAGTCGGGTAAAAAGCGACCAAACTCGGCACCCCCATTTGTGGTTAACATAATTTTTTATTCCGTTTGCGTTTCGAACCCACAACACATGGCGTAGTGATACTAGCGAGGTGATCCAAACCCACTATGCCATCCTTGCAATCACTGATATATTATATCAGATAGGAGATATTAGTATAAAGAAACCATTAGACATAATAATACATGTATATCTTTTTTTTGCATGCTATTGATATTATTTTTAATCGTACCTTTTCACAAAGAATATATTTATTGTTTACTGACTTTGACATTCTTATTTAATTCACAAACAAATGTGCTTTAATTTTAGTTGGAGTTCACTTTTTAATTTCAGTTTGGACAGAAGCGTCTTGAATATAGTACACAATTTTTTTTTTATCAGAAGCTCTCCTTTGTAGTCTAAAACTTATTTTAAGAACAATAAGATTGCTGAAAATGTCGTCCCTTAGCACAAGATTAAAATTCTGTTTATTTTATTTTACCAACAAAGGTGGCACAAACATACCTGTATACCTGTTAATCATA
Organism: Catocala fraxini; assembly: GCA_930367265.1. Taxonomy (NCBI): domain Eukaryota; kingdom Metazoa; phylum Arthropoda; class Insecta; order Lepidoptera; family Erebidae; genus Catocala; species Catocala fraxini. Next base: position 18,833,284 of record OV884039.1, on the reverse strand, counting down.
AAATGTTCCAGAAGTACCAGATACTTCTAGATTTACTATCGGTAAATCATTACTTGTTCCAGAATAAATGATTTAGTAAAACCAGTGATTTAATTCCACCTTAAAATAGGTAACGTTCGTAGTCACTATTACTTTTGTGTCATTGATATTGTTTAAGTATTTATCAAACATTTCACACTCTAACCTATGATGAAGATTACTAGGTATGCATACCTTGATCCAGTGTACAGAGTTGTTTCAAGAACTCAGATTAAATGCCACAAAGAAATTGCGGAAGATTCAAAGAATGTCAAGTCGTAAAAGGAAATACGAGTGCGGGTTATCTTAACCACCGAGATTGAAAAGTTGTCAAGAATTTATCGGAATTATAAGTGCAAACTAAGATGTCTATTGGAATCAATGGGTCGCAATAAAACCAGGATCAAAATATCAAACAATCAGCATTTAATCAAACTTTTTCATGCCAAAGTAGGTATGTAGTATGTGCCTATTACAGAATTAGGTGGCGCCGAGTAAGAGGACCTTCCTAAATATCCACTAGAAGCAAGCTCGCCACCAAAGCAATGCATTAAATCACGTAGGCAATGAAGACTCTCTTTTGTCTTTTAATGGGCACAAAACCGACTAATCTTCTCCCTGTAGTAGGAACATGACGAGGGAAAGGGGCTAGACCAGTTTGCTTTGATGCCCAGTTTAAGATAACACCTCAGCATTAAACTACTTGTAATGAAAATGCTTTGTTTCAATAAAAGACTATCATAAAATCTACATTCCAATAACAATATACTGTTCCGCGTGCAACTTATAATCATCGCATTGTTATCAAATTGTGTTACTTACCGGAATACTCAGTTACTTCAGAAACCAGTCGACATCGTCGTTCGACGTTTTGTCAACATTCATTCGTCGCACAGAATACACAATAACATCCGCCACACTCATACAATGAATAGAACATTAATATCCTACAGTTATCGTAAGACTTTAAAATTCCGTATAAAATGCCGACGTGTCCTTTTGTTTGACCATTTTTACCTTCTACCGGTGTTTTCATCGCCTTGCTTAAGTTTGTGTATTGCATAATGCATGCATCTGTTTGTTGCTTGCATGTGAAGAAAATATCAGTGCCAAACAAATACATTTAACTTCCTTCTTCGATATCAAGGTATTGCTTAAGGGATTTCGCCTGTTGAAAAAATCCAAATATGTATACGTAATCCAACAAAAAGAATAAGTGTTTTCTCGTTGTGTTATAATATGTGACCCTCATAGGACAGGCATGACAATAGGATGAATCACGCTCGGCCGAAGACGAATGAAATATGAATTCAACACGTAATATAAGGACTGGTATTCAGCCGACCGTTGATCTGGTTTTATTGAAACGAGTGCACAAAAATATTGTATGATCTTATTAAATAAGTGGGATGTCAGAAAAACTCAAATAAATTAAGTCTAAGCTTATTAAATATGTACAACACGGAAGAAGAAAATGTACAAGGCGATAAAACCATCAGCGATACGCTTGAGTTACTTTATATGTTCTGTACATTAAATAAGCGGAAATTTTATAATGTAATTACTAAAACACGTACTTATAAAAAATATGACAAAGCTAATCACATAACCACTTAACGTTAATGTCAAAATAAGGCCTTCGACGACAAATATATCGATGCCAGGATGGGTAGTTTCAACATATTACGGTTCCAAAGTACAATACGGTGGAACAATCCATTTTTCAGCGTCATCGCCACGTTGTTGCCGACGAGTAGGGAGGGCAGTGGACTAAACAGAACCCGCTTATCGATAAATTGCAACTAACGCTCGTAGCACACGGGAACCAACCGATTTACACACAACACACCAAACAAATTGACTGCACGAGATTGATCTGATAAGCACGGTTACTTTCCTACAAGATACGGCAATAAAGATAATATAATATAGTAGTGGAAATACTGACGAACAACACCGAGGCTATGTACAACACTAGAAGCAATTGTGTTCAAACGCAATTCTCACAGATTTTAATTAAGAGGCAGAGTTCCATTAGCGCGCAGCCGTGTCTTTATTTTCATTAAAATACTTTGAGTTTATTAATTGTCATTTTTATAACGAATTAGCAGTAAACTTTATTAACTGGGGTTTCAAGTCGTTTATCATTATCTAAATTTAGACGCAAACGTAATAACTTAAGTTGTTATGGTATTGTTTACTTTGTTCATAAGTTAAGACTGAAGTAATAACCTTAATATGTCGGCCTCAATGGCGTAGTGGTTAGTGTATCTGACTGCCACGCCTAAGGTCGCGGGTTCGATTCCCGCACAAGTCTAACATTTGTGTGCATGAACATGGATGATTGTCTTGGTCTGGGTGTTTCTATGTATAATAAATACGTATTTACAAAAACAAAAAGTATCTATGTATGTTTATCCATTGTCTAGAACCCATAGTACAAGCTCTGCTTAGTTTGGGCTAGATGATGTTGTGTGTATGTGGTAGAATACTATATTATTATTATCATTAATATAAAGGAACACAATTATAAAAATATGATTATTTTAGACGAAGAATGATCAAAAGGAAAAGTGTATACATGATCAAAAGATCAGTCGTTGAGGTGTTCATAACGAAGTTTGCAATGAGTTTGCAAACAATCTTAAAAAGTCTCCAAGAAGACGAAAGTGAAGGTGGTGGTTTGAAGCAGTATGCGGGGGACGAGACGCCCCAGCCACCTGTTGCCGCCAATCAATAACATCACCAACGCACCATTGTTCCCTCAAACCGGCTAGTCGCCACCATAGCCAAACCATTCAAACAGTTTCAAACTATGCACAACTTTACATATTATTGACAGCGATAAGAGCTTTGTGGTTTCAGTAAACACAACTGATAATACTGTTATACAACAAATACTTACCGCAATATTTATTCGTCATGAAGAAAAAAAAAGTAAAACCGCAGGGCCGAACACAAAGATATTAGCGCCCAATTTGAAATCTAAATCAATGCCCCATTCCGATTGTAGTAAAGCTTCAGAGAGCAATAAAAGAGCTTAACAAAGCCGTTGTTCAAACACAACCACTTCAGATAAGAGGATAATCAATATCCCAAAATGTTGAATGAACACACGAGTTGGGACGCTGTTGTATCAAAACTATAAATATTGTTGAATTGGTAAATTATTCGACTTAATTAATAACTTATATTAAAATTATTGCCGTAGAATTATATATGATTAAATTTGCCAGGTTTTTATGTTAACCAAATTTATGGGTGTCAGGAAAACTGTAGAGCAGAGAAAAGTTAATTCACTCGTCGCGCATGTACCGAGGCCGGTCAATAACCCAGGCGGGCGGAATCTTGAACTTGAACCACAAAGCAAATATGGAAACACCTATATTTTTTATCCGTTATCCAATTTCGAAAGACAAATGTAGAATCTGATCAGAATTGGACTGGTACCAGCAGGCATTGATATAAATCACAGACTAAAGCAATCTGTTGAAGTCGACGATGATAAAGGCGGGGGAAATACCGAAGACAAAGAGCTATCGTGTAGAAAATTCTACATCGTAATTGGGGTTTGTTTATATCTAAAACAAAGACATGACGCGCATTTCATGGTTAATTCCGTAACAATACGATTTACATCAAGTTCTACAATACTTATTTACGAACGTAGCACACAAGTATTTCTTTAAATAAACATATTTTGCATGCATCATGATCATTTGAATTATTCATTAATGAGGCTTCACGTAGAGCGCGGAATGTGTGTCATTGAAATGAATTTTCACACGTTTTTGAAATTCAAAACGTGTGATACGAGAAGTATTGAACTTGTAGAGATGAACAGGTTTTATGAAGTTATAATATGGAATACGTACAGGCTTGTGTTTCTCGTAGCTGTAATAAATCTCATGTTTACTTGTCTGAGAAAATCTCCGGATAAATCCCACATATGATGCTATTATGTGGGTTTGCGTGAAGCCGCAAATGCAGGAAGAAACCTGAGATCTAATACTCGTTAGTTACAAAAATGCTCAGCGGCATGTCAATCTATTAACTACGTGTGAGGAAATTCTTACATAACGTATACACTGCGGACTACAGGTTACAAAAGCGACTTAATTGTGGTAATGTCAAAGTTATGACGGTTAAAGTTATATACGTATTATGTGGTTTCTATTAAGAAATACTAAAATGGTAACAAAAAGGCTTTGTGGACCATTTTACAATAATATATAAAGCCATAAGTTATGATTATTTGATTGATTGAGTGAATGTTCTTGAGACAATGGGATGCTTACTGGCACTGAATGATGTTATGATTTAAGTGCAAACTAAATTTACAGAAAGGTGACGCGAACGCTTTCACGTGAAATGGCAGTGTCTAATAGACTGCCGATGAAAAGTATTTTGATTACCTAAATCGAGGTACTTTCTAACAAATATAGCTCTGTCACAACTGAATCCAATATATACATAAGGGTGCAAGTATATAAAAATGTAGAATAAATATTTAATAATTATAATCAAAACAACAATTGAATACACGCTATAAATTCAATTGAGATTAGATGCTAATTCAATTACTTACTACAATTACGCTAAGTAATAACGAAGGCATTAATTCCATTGCATAATGCGAATTCATGGCTTAGCTTATACATTTCTCGTGTAACAACATTATCGAGTGGTTATCCAACCATGTTGCAAAGTGTGAGTTTTACGCAACATCGAGAATTTCTCGTTCGTACTAAATTACACCTAATTGATTCAAGAACTGTTTCTCTTAAGAACAACCTAAGCGTCAGTGCCTTTGAGACTTTTTAACTAGAGCTACAGCTCTTAGGTGGCGTAAGTGGTGAAAACGAACAATTTGTTCGCGAAGATGGTTCAACCGAGCTAAGTTATTTATCAGACTTGGCTATTAACTTTAAAGGGACTGTTACAAGTAGAAGCGGAATGTCTGTTACCGTCTTACTTCAATTTCCAGCCGATAGTGTGTTGAATAGTAAAAGTACTACACGATAAGGTGAGTAATGTGTAATGTGGTTCTAATGATTTTAGTTGGCACTTGTTTCTCGACCAAGCCATACTTGCGTGGTCTCGCTATACGAAAAACACGTATAAGTACCTCAATTTGCGCACGAGCATCAATTAGCACATGTTACCGCGTCGTGTACAAATACCATTATTAAACTTGATAGTTCCCCATGGTAAAATTATGCAACATATACCACAAACATTATACCGCTTTTCTTAATAGAGCACATTGAAGTGAGGATATGACTTGTTTTATAGATAACTTTTATTTGACCAGTTTTAAATAGTTCTCTAACGGGTTTCTTCTTTACATTAGAGCAACTTGTAGGTAGATTTGGTTAGATTTATCTGAATTATAAAATGACATCACGCTTATATTTTTCTGGTTTAGGTAGAGTTGTAGTGTAAACCAAGTTTATGCCTGCAATTGGCAACGAGCCTAAGGCGTCCCAAAATTTACAGATCTGACCTCCATTCTGCTATGATGAAATTCTTGTCATTACACTTCAGTAACACTGATTCAGCCCCAAATTCATATGGGAGCCAAGTCAGGTTCGCAATCAACAGACGAGCTATTTCTTAATTTATTGGATCAACGACTTTCAATCTTTGAAGGATATATTTGTCTGTTTCTCAAAGTCTCAAGCTATCAAATATTGTGGTCAATTAATGTTTGATTGTTGTTTAAAACTTCCAAGTTCGTTCCACAAGACAAGCAGAGCACCGAAGCGTGTAAAAACAAACTATGAAATAGGAAGCTCACGAAGTAACAGCCGACTTTGATTATGCAGGAAACACTATTATCGCATAATACTAAGTTTGTAATAAGCAGATATGATGAGGAAGGATCCTCCTCAACTATGGTTTTCCAAATGTCACTGAACTTTATACTGATTGGTGGAATTGTTGATATGGTAGCCTTCTGTTTAAGTTATTATATGAGCATACTAAAATAAAACGTATCTATAACATTTTACGTAAGGACTACAGAGCTAGACCGTCCTAGCTTTATAATTTTTAGGTGTATTGCAGTCTAGTCAATGGCTCACTTACACTAGGTCGACTAGACAACTTCGGCGGGCAGACGAAGTCGTCCAACGACCTAATGTAAATGCCTAGTCGTCTGACGACTTAGTTCGTAGCCGAAATCGAGTAAGTTCGGCATCGAGCAACACAGATGCTTGTAACGGTCGGAGGCAGCAATCGCCTTTGTGTAAGCAAAGCTTTGACCGAGCCACCTTCGGCACGTCGAAGTCGGTAGACGACCTAGTGTAAACGAACCATAGCTAAATACAAATAAAGATCTATTTTTCACAGAAAACATATTAGTATTACACGGAGCGGCTGATATTATCGTTTTATATTTTAAAATACTCTATCCCCATGTTGACTTCCAAAGTCGTGGATAATCACCTAGTTTTTTTTAGTTTATAAATGCTCTTTTAACTACAGGACTTAGACAACATTGTTTAATCTTTTGGATCTATCGTCCTTCGCGGTCGATACTACGACACGAGTTCTTCAGCCTAGTGCAGGTCTCAGTCTTCGTAACCTTCAATCAATCAATTATACTGATAGAAATCTTAAGACGGCCTGGACTTATAATCCAATCAATAATCCTAGACACTTTATGCCTTGAATACAAAATAAAAAATATTTATGAATTAATAAATTAAGAGACAACTTTGTACGCCTTTTTAAGAATAATATTGCGCGCACGGAGTAGTTTTAACTTGGCATAGTTAAAGTTCATATGACTAAGGAGTCCAAATGCCAAAATAATAAAATCTAAGTAAAATAAATTAATGTAAGTAGTTCAATTCTAAGTACTTAAATTGAATTGAACAACTGTGTGACGATTAGAAAAAATAAATATAAAAACTTTTTCTAACAATATTTTACTATATTACAAACACATTCAATACATTACAGGCAAGCATATCAGACATGAGACATCTTATCACTACCATTTTCCCACCCCTATACCAATGTATTCTGTGTCCGTACTAATATCAAGCCCATCAAGAAATCTATCTCACAATACGGACCGTAACGAGAACTACATTCGATAAGGCGACGGTCTAACGTATCTGAGGTATTTGGAATCAGATGTCGTGCTGTTTATATCAGTATGTGTTGTTAATATACGTGTTTTTCGAGTGGATTGCCAACAAGCAATAACAGGGAGTGTGAATTTGTTATTCAAGTTATGTGCTGAATTTTAAAGGTGTAACATTTGTGGCATTGCTCTTAAGATATTATTTCTACATACTCAATTTTAATAGTTGTGGTGTGTGTGTGACTAATTGTTAGGCTATGATTACAGGATCTGGAGCCGTACCATCATCTCAACAGGGCAAGAGACAAACCTATATAAGCGGTGATGCGCTCATCTCTTGTTTTGGTACATGCAATAATCAAGGTTTATGTAAGGGATTTATATCCAGCAGGTCTAGAGTTATATGAAATGAAAATGTTTATTTAATAACACAAAGAAAGTTACAAAAGTGCTTAACAAAACATAAAATTTGTGTAGCAGATCTTATCAGGTAAATATTTAACGCGGTCCCCAGACTAGGCAAGCCTGTATCGTGGAGTCCCAGCCAAACGTAGTTACAATCGAGGTTTAGAGCACTGTAAATACATATAATAGAAATAAATAAAACAATGTTTAAAACTATATACTTAAAGTAAGACAATTTAATAAAAAATACTATCCAGATGACTATCCATTATTTGCTACTTCGTTCACGGTTTTACGAAATAGGTTTTGCAACTAAACGTAATTGCAAAATCTGTATCAACATCCATTCAACAAGTCCTAAAGCTACCTATCTGGTTTTTTTTGCAAACTGGTAGCTGTTGCGCTGTATAACTAATACCATACAGAGCGTAAGCTACCTACCAATCCAGCCGTGTAGTAGTGGCTCACGCAGTTCCCTCACGGCCACTGACGTTGAAAAGTGTTTCAAACTTTAGGAAATAAAATAAGCCAAGCAGACATCCGTAAAACTACTTTTATTACCTTACAGAACTTCCTTCGATAGAAGACGTTTACGAATTAAAAAGGGGTTTTGTTATACAGATAGACTGAACCTACTATTTTTTAGGCCATTTTCTTTGTGGTTTTCTATTCAGGGCTACCGAATTTGTTCCCGTGGGATCCTGTGATCACTAAATTACTTTACACTTCGCGGCTAAGAAGCCCCGAAGGCAATTCCCAAAGTAAGTAAATAATCAAAATCGGCTCATTACAGTTTACCTCTTAACAGTCAAACACTACCACGCTTTGGTACTATACTCGCTCCCAAAGGAGCATCCCGTGCTTCATGCAGGACTATGAATGGTTTTCATTATTATAATGTCCAGCCAACGGGAATACGAATGCGAGATTAATTGTATTTCTCATGTCCGTATGGTAATTCGAAGGCAAACTTGTATAAAACATGCAAATACCTTACAAAGACAGGTACGAATCTTTGAACGTTTAATGAGCCTTTTTAAAACACGAAGCACGTTTGAATGAAACATTGAAGGAGTAGGAGAAATCCGGCGGAAATCGCTGATACATATATCTCCAAGTACATCGAACATCGATCATTGATACGTTCTGCGATTATATTACGTCTTTTAGAGCATTACATTTGCCTGTCTATAGTAGAGTTAGTATGGAATAGATCGTAGTTCATGTTGGTTAGTGTTATCTGTATATTTTTTAAATTATAGCTATTTTATCAATCGAATGTGTAATGATGCATTTCAAATATAGGGTTCATGGTCGGAAACTAAAAGTATAGTGGTGTTCAAATAGTTAAGTTTCTCTTTTAGAAACAATGGGACATTTTCACAAACCTTTGTAAATTTCCACAAACTATGAAATATAATGCATTTCCGGCTTTGGTCTAATAGGTCGTTATTGTTCAAACTCCAACTTATTAATTACAGTTCTCACGGCTAAGTAAAGTTTACACAAAGTGCTTCAATCTGAGTAACGTTTCAAGTTGTGTTCCGTTAAGCGTTGTGTACGTACACAGTACAATATCGACTGTGACAATGGCTCTGTAAACAATAGAGCAGATTACCGAGACGAACGTGCGATTACGTATTGAATAGACGAATAGATGAGCTTCCGTGCCACGTTTTGTTCGCCTGTCACTGTACTAAATCGTTTTCGATTACGATTCCACTAAAATCCGAACTTCGAAAAATATTATCAGCCATAAATAATGGTAGAAGAAAGCAATTCCTAATCAAATTGTAAGCTTTCATTGACAAACCGTACCCTGGAGATCCAATATATCAACTAACTCCCGACTAAGATAAACATGGAAGTGCCTTCTATCTCACGCCCTAAATCTTCGTTCCCCTACAAGAAAGTATCTTAGATATTTCCCCTCTGCCATAACCCTCTCGGCTTCAGCAATTTCCGTTGACCGTCCGGACATATCGCATTTCGTCGACTTGCAGATACAGGTAGGCGTTAAATATACGCTTAAGCTTCTTTATATCGGTTCGCAGAACAACGGAGCACAAAGGACAGGACGATACAACAATGCACCCGCATGCGAGTTTGTTGGATAAACAAAGATGAATTCCATCCCAGTATTAACAACATTCGTAGTGCCGTAACTCTTTTGACGAGACGGATGGTAATATGATAAGGATGAAGCAATCCGTGTATGCAAAGTAAATTGAAACAAGGTACGGTGCAACTTAATCGTAAAGCGATTAAATTATATTTGGTTAACCTACTTCCTTCGCTCACACGGGATGTTTACGTCCGAGTGACGACGCAATGTTTGTATTCAAAACATCGCACTACAAACTGGGACAAATCTCCGATTCTGGGAGAAGTTACTTGTGTCCAAGAGAAACAACGTTCCATTAGAGAGATTAACTCGTAACTACGGATACAGATCGGCGGGACATAAACACACTGAGACACAATAAAATCGAGTAGAATGATGATACACAATAGAATTTCTCTATCTTAGTATAGGTCATAACCGTCACTTTCACTAGCTACTTACTTATTTTCCCTACAGAAATATTTGTATTTTCGCATGCATAAAATAAACCCGGAAATAAATTTCGATCGTACGTTATTTATGTCAATCGATAAAATTATTTCTAACGCTCGCAATTTTGTCTAAAATTGTGTTCGGTGCTTCATTCACAGGACAATAAACTTTCAGTACTCAGGGTCGACGATTAAGCGCAGGGCCATTAGTACAAAGACCTTAGAGTTCGGGTCACAGAGGTCGTCAATCGGACGGTCGCCCTACAGACAGGCTTTTATTAAATTGGAGTAGATACTTGTAATTGTTTGATATAAACATTAATTAGACGAGTTCAAATTACAGCATATTTGGTTCATTTACTCTTATTGTATATTGAAGATTTATTCTTGTTAGAAGCCGTGGCGAATTAGCTACTTAACTGCGCGGAATACTTTTTCTATTACACATGTTGAGCCCATCGGTGTGTTTACGGGAAGCCGGGAGCGCCCTCCTGTCGCCGATGGTCATAACGTGTGGGGCGCGAGCGATCAATACCACAGGGCTTCCCTACTGCCATGCCGCCAGCCGACTGCGTAGCCCACTTCTGAACGCCTCTCACGCAATTTTGTACACACTAATTACTTGTCTAATTCTTCGAGAAACAATTAGTCCTCGAGCTGTCGAGTTGAAACTTTGACGTATCCCCTTGAAGTCTTCACGAACGACGCTAATGGACGCCTAAACCGCTAATCAAAGCGCACAAACTTGTAAAATTAAAAGTTCCAAAGCGCGTGGGTAATATGCAAATTGAGAAAAACTGATTAAATGTAAAATATGTATGGACTTTGAGACAATCTACGGACTCTTGTAACACTAATACAACACTTGGAAATATATTCGAATAAGTCATTTATAATTATCTTGAATCTTGCTATGCAGATAATTATGATTTAAGTAACCCTATGTCTGCATGTGATATTTATCTTTAGTTCTATGGCAGGCAAGGCGCGGCGCGGGCGTACGCATACGTGACTCAATGACTTCAGCTGTGGATATGAGGCAGTTTTATTCCTCCTATAGGCGGCAATTTAAAGGTTTATAACGAACCACATGAGTCGACACACATATTTGCTTTTCGAACGAAATAAGTATTCAGTATTTTGATGTTCAAATACAAATGCAGCGACACGACTCGATCGTTTTGATCAGTTAAGGCTGTTTCGACTGTTGGTTCTGTTGATCGATCGAAATTGTCTAAAATAAACATTTCTTGATTGTTTTATTAAGAATCTCTGTTGACCGTCTATATAAATATTAATGAGGAAATGTTTATTAGACTTTTAAATTAATACAGTACATCGTCTTTTCTAATTTGGGTGGACATACTTGAAGTTTCTACTAAGTAAAGTTATATAATTCTTCCATAATGGCGAGTACTTGTTGGCGCCCGCAATTTATGGTCTCATTCTTTAGAAAATAACCGTCAGGATGAAGAAAATTTTACTTAGACGTAACTAGAAGAGAGCTATATCATGCGATGGAAGGTATTATGTACTAATGTACATAATATATCACTTAGAATTCTACGGAACAAAATTGTTACGTGACGAAAATAAGAGGGTAGCCTCATGTTAATTAGACAGACGAAATACGGTTTTCTAAATTGGATCGGTTTAATCAGTAAAGTTTAAAGTCAATGAGTTGGATGGTATGTCAAAAGATCGCTAGGAGTTTGGTTGTTTGATTAAACTTTGCCATAGAACTAGACATTTTGGCGAAATTAAAGAATAGCGTCTCATACTAAAAGTGCATTCTTGCGACGTTGACGAATTAAATTTACATTATGAGGGTAATTTATCCAAAGTAGAGGCGCTAGTACCAAACATACTTATTATAGACTCAAAATTAAATCTTGTCGATGCTTTTTTACTCAAATGCATTTTCTGCAATTCAATGATAGGTAGGTATAGGAAGCTCTGTTTTACAACGTGATATATGAGTTTGCTCTAAAAGTAGAACAAACCTGTTTATATTCTAAAAGAAATAAATAGCAACTTTTTAAATTAGTGTATATGTAGACTGACATAGTATCTTTTTGTTTGGAGTCTCATAGCAACATTCCAACCAACATTTGACGAGTCCAATACTCGTAGCTCGTAGAAATAGCAAAGATCATTAATCAGCAGAAGTTCTTGACGGATCCCTTAGATACATATCTAAGGGATCCGTCAAGAATTTCTGCAATCTTACTCATCTCATCATCTCATCTTCAATTTTCAAATCATGTGATTTGAATATTGAATACCGATTCAACAGTATTGCAAGCTCAAAAGTAAACTCAGATATTTAAAAGTATGTGGGAACACATGTTTATGTATACATATCATACTACTTACCTACCTACGTATGTTGCACGAAATTATGCACTTGCTCGAGCAGTCACTGGATTGTTGGGTTGCGAGCGGGTCGCATATTTTGTACAATTGCATTCTTGAACAATATAGATGTAATTCTGTCAAGGACATCTATTATTTCCAAATCCTCGAAACCCGTGACTCAACAAGTGCATTGTAACTATTACGAACTTATTCAAGTCAAGAACTTTAAAAATGCAATAATATTTTTTACTGGTTAAGTACAAAGTGCTTATAGATTTATTTAAAGAATGCCAGGACTTTAAAGAATGGCTATCTTAGTAGTGTTGTCAACAGGAGTCTGTGTTTGTTACACCGCATGACAACACTGGGCTGCTGCGATTCGTAAGGAAGTATGGCAGGCAAGGAAGCTGGTAAGGATTCGTATCATCGAGTGAAGTTTCTCGCCGCCCGGTCGCATATGGATGGCGTGAACATTTATTTTGATATATTAGATTGTTAGCACACTGGAGTTTGTAACATTGCACACGAAAATAAACCTTTGTGAGGCAGTTTTATCTCTGCCTCTTCTAATAAAGGCACGCCGAATTACTTTGTGCTGAAATTCAACTTTAACTTTACAAGATCAATACTCTTGTAACACAAATACATGACTTTGATCTTTATTCAGTATCGAGATTCCTTTTCCGCCCACATTTGGTATTGTAATGGGAAATAATCGTGTGTCGAATCTTTATCGACGAGCAAGCGCATTCAGTCGCCATAGTTACCGATTTAAATAATATTGCTTTGTCAGGAAACTACAATGCTGTTATTCCATAAAGTAATATTCACCTATTATTTTCTCCACGCAGGGTATAGTTTAGTATCTACCGATTTATAAAAAGTACCTACGTGTACATACCTAGATACTCGTAGCTATTTTAGCCTGAATATATAAAAAAGTTTTTAAGTCACAAGTAACCGTTATGAAAGTCCAGAGTTACAAGTATTCTCGTCATTTTTTAAGCTATGGTGGCATTATGACCTGAACTCTAGCACTAAACTTACGACTATCTATTTTTATGCATAAAGGTTTTAATTGTATTATTGTAATTAATAGTTGCGAAACAGACTAAAACTCAGTAGCAACCCGCCAAAGCGTCGAGTGTTATGCTTATGACTTATGAGTTTGATACATGCACGTAACAATAATGTGATACGCAGATAGTGCCTGCGTTTAGGTGAATTTTGTGGCTATTGTTTGTTAAGCTGCCCTTAATACAGGGAACAATATCTTGCACGGTAATTGTTCTTTATCAGAATAATAATTAAATAAATATGTCTTATTAATAGAAACACTAAATTTAACAATCCAGTGTTTGCCGGCTACTTTTCGTCGCGTCAATGTAGATTTTGTAAATAAAGTTCTTGTAACGGTAACGGTAACAGTACTTTTATTCTCTACCCATGACATATACCATATACCTACTCCAATGCAAAATTTCATGAAAATCGATCAAGTAGTTAAGGCGTGAAAGCGTAACAAACAAACTCACATTGACATTTATAATATGTATACCATTACAAGTAAGTACACAAAACATTAAAAAGTAAGAGCTTTTAGAATAAACAATGCCCCTTGGGCGACTTTGCTCTACATATTTACATAATACCTTATACACGTGTTTAATTAACAAAACTATACCTCATGGACTATTTTATAAATTTATTGTTTCCGACCACGCCCAAAAGAGCCGCTGGCCGGTTCGCATCCGTTCGTGACACCTGTGCGTCAACCGCCGATGTAAAAAACGTAACATTCAACTTGAATGCCTAATAACACTATTTGTATGCTAAAGCACTAACATAAAAACGAATGATATTTAAACAAGATTCAAAGACCGTTGAATAAATCAATTTAAAATTATTTTAAATCGCGCAAATGTTCTAAATTGTGTACTATTTCGTTGTTCTCATTTCTCACCCTAATAGGTGTAAGTACTATTGTATACTCGGCTTTACGGTACGCATTTCTACCTACCCTTTAGCCCCTGCGTATTCAAACGTCTGAATGTTCCAAAACCATGTTCCCCTCCCGATTTAGCTGTATGGAAATACAATTTATATCAAAGTATACTTGCTAGAATAAAACAGCAGCCGTCTATAATTTGAGCTTGAATGTAGTTTTGAACATAAAACACCCCATTGTTGGTGTCTGGAGAGCATTTGAGACCATTTTATATGCTTCAGTTGGGCACACCTTTGGCATGTGAAATAAGGTAAAAAGATTATAACGCATATGTATGGAGGTTGCGCAAGTTTACGACTTTCACCCGTTGTGTACCCGCGAACATAAAACACAACCTTGAGAGATAAAAAATAACAAATTTATCGCGGCAATATTTACATGAGATTGAGATTTTAATAATGCAATAACTGCAACATGTTGCCTAGTGAAAAACAGTTCTCTGCACTAGCTAAAGGTTTTTTGACCTAAATAAAGTTCAATGTATGGCCGACGGCTGAAGGTCGCGCGTGTATCGTAGCGACATAAATGGAGTTATTTTCTTCGACACTTAAACATAAGCCAACAGATCCAGCAATCTCGGATTACAACTTCACCATTTTGAGCTATTTGCGAAACGGTAAAACGCGTCATTAAACTAAAACAATCTTTGCTTAATTAATTATGATTCATTGGAACATTTCGCTTTAAAGACACAATCAAATTTTACGTTTTTGTGTCGTAAAGATAACGATGACAATAACGATTCACATTATGACGATATCGATCATATCGGAGGTTCAATCGAAACTTAAACATCCGACGGGAAATTGGAGAAAATATAAACATGAAACAAAGACAGCGAACGAAGGGTCCAAAGACAACAAAACAAACTTATCATGATAAGATAGAATATATACAATCGATATATAAAATTAGAAAAAATTTTTTCATCATCCATTTACAGGAAAAGTTTCCTTTGAACATTTGTGTAGGAGATATTAATATGAAAAAAAAAGCACTTGAGATTTACCGAATGTATAAGAAACACAATATAGTACACAATAAGTTTTTGATATTAAAATAATTATATATTTCTTTAGAAGATACTAATCGTTATAAGTATAAAAACTGGTTTTGTTTTGAGTGCAAATATGTATAGAGGATTTAAAGTAACCATGATGGAATCATCCGTGGATAATTTCTTGTAAGTAACGCCAGATCGCGGGGCCACGGCCGGACACGAGCTGCACGATAATCGTATATGACTTCACACACCTACGGGTAATCTAATCCTGAGAACCACCAATTGAATAAGCAATGCGTTTTGTGAATACAAATGTACTTTAGGCACTAATACTAATAATCATTTTGACAATATCACATCATATTGAATGCTCTATTAAGAATGCATTACGAGAAAGGAATATCGTAAGCGTGCTTTAAATAAAATATTGAATATGAAAGTTCATTCAGAATCTGAATTAAAATGTTAATTCGATATTTTTTTAACATCATATTTTTGCAAATGCCGTCTGAATATCTGAGTGAGTATCAGATTAAAATTCTTTATTTTAAACATACTTTAATAAGTTTTGCCATTTTATATCATTCAGATTATGTGATTGTATCGAAAATAAAGTCTATGTTATTTAAAAAGATAATAAATGGTTGGAAAACTAAAAAAAACTTAATATAATTATGTATGTGCTTAAGTGAAGCTACTTATCATGTTTAGTATCGACAGACGAAACCAACTCAAAGACACTATCATGCGTGCCAAATGTGAGACTAGTATTTGTTTTATTAGTTGATACTAAGAAGCACCAGTTCAAAAGATTATTGTAAAACATTGCTTCAAATCCAGTGCTTTTCTTGTTCGTTTAGAATTGTTTTAAACTAGCCACATAAAATCTGTTGGCGCCATTTAGCTTACAATAAATTGGACAGAAATAATATACAACTAGCACAAGTCCATTACTTGCAGGAACAAATTGTGGTTATGTTCCTTTACTAGCTTTAAGTGTTTTAACTTTTACACAACACTAATGAGCTCTGTACTGAGTGTAACCCGTATCAAATTAAAGAGGCGTCTTTTAAAGAGTCATAGGCTCGTAAATTCAAAGGTCTTTAAGTAATTAGTACATAATACGCTAAGATATTCCACGACGTTGAAGTTCAAAGGGGTTTGACTGCCTGGATTAAAGTCGTCTGGAATACCTGAAGCGTAAACGCTGACACTAGATAACAAAGCATCAGCGGTAGACCATTTAGATGTTGCGTCGACGTCGATTTTATTCGTTCAGCAATCATAAAGATAAGAGAGTGTGAAAATATAATTTAGCCGAACATAAATTTTAGCGACAGACCTTAGCAATGGTATACGTGGGTGTTGAACCTTTCTACCCACGTTCGGTGATTATTTTAGTAAATTCAGAAGTGTAAAAACGTGTTTATTGCCTGTAATATTATGCTCAGTAGGAACGATTCGACCGACGCACACGAAGTTTATCTTCTAAATATTTACAGCGGCTATTTCCAGTTCATTTGTTTTTATAAGATACTGCAACTCTTTATTACTTCGGGGATTTCTATGTTATGGCTTGCTGACATGATTCCATGTTGAGAAATCTCAAGATCGATGTGATGGGTTTTCTTTAATCGTGTTGATAAGCATAAGCTTTTATCGTCTTTTTTACATTTCCAGCCTGTTTTGCTTAGCGGAAATTTGACAAAACTAAATAAACATGTCCTCGAAATTGTTATAAGGATTAAAAGTAAACATCAATTTAGAGCTTAGCGTAATTTTTCACGGAAAAGTATTTACATTTATACGCTACCGATATTTACGATATGGCTGCTAGATATGCTATCTGATACAAGCGATAAGTGTGTATTTATTCTTTATGTAAATAATTGGCCGTGTCGAAGGTCGCCTTAAGGGCTTTCGCTTACGTTTTTTTATGCCTTAAGAGACTCTCTGATAACAAAGCCACTTAGGGTTTCGCCTACTTCATGTTTACGTTTTTATAGCAACAGAGATTGCTACGTGACTATTAAGCTTCATGTTATGTTTGTGAAACAGTCTGAAGGATGTTAGAACGTGATCGTCTGCACGTGTTCTAAGCTATGATTATAAAGGTGTGTTAGGTGCATGTTTATGTTTTATGTACTTTGCGACACAAAGCGCAGCTGCGGATTGACCACACGCCAGCCTGTCTGATATGTGGTCACGTACTATACTTGTTTACCTCTATGTACCCTAGGGCTACCGCTATCACTCCACACTTGCAATCATAATTAATTGCCTCACTAACAAACTTATCGACTATTACATTTGTTTTACAAGTGTTGATACTCATATCGTACCTGCCAAGATATGTATTTATGATATAATAGATTAAATAGTTGATAATATTGTTTATTGGAATTCATCATTATTTTAGGTTCGCTTGAAACATTAATCCAATATTTACCAGAATATTTAATTTCTTGACCTCGTTCGTTCCCTAAATACTCTTCTTGTTATTTTCAAGTTGCAAACAATCCAAGCACTGAACGTTAATTACAATTTTATTGTTTACGGAAAAGAACATAAATTCAAAATGATTCGCGGAAGTTATATAAAACCATTCACCCAAAAAATTGCTTTGTTTTAATAACTTGATATAAGACATTTTGTTATTACTGTCTTATAATAAAATGACTGCTGCCAATGTTCGCACGACGTGTGTGGTAAATTTTGAAGATGTTTTATTCAGGAGGTAAATTGGTGTACATAAAGATGGTGTATCGAGTTACCGACGCAGCCCTGCGGTGTTCGTTCCCAGAGAATGGACACAGCCGGCCAACGCTACGTATCATATGCTCAATTACACCGCTCTGCGACGGCACGCCGCCGCCGGTCACCAACACAACCTCCCGTTACAATACCGTACCTTTTCGATACCAAACGATACTCTGAACAAAATAATTCAAGGCAAGAATCTAAACCTAATGTGTACTCTGGGTTATAGCTGCTTCAAATAGGAATTACGGTACATTGACTCAAGTTTGAATAGACTCATTTCCTATATTATTTATAAGCATGTTTTCTTGAACCAAAAATAAATCAATGTCAACGGCCTTCCATTCATAAATCCAGCGAGATGGGCGTCAACATTTCTAGCGATTGTAATTTGGTATTTCATGTGGAGAAAGTAATTTTTAGTGTCTGAAATGAAATTTAAAACAAAATGTGGATGCAATATATCCCAACAATGTTTCCTCGTGATAGGAGCATCTGGAATCACTGCAAACAACTAAGAATTCCGTTTATAGCCTTGCACATTCTTGAGATCAGTTTACGAGGAATGTTCGATATGAGAAGTCAACCAATGCACAGACATAATATGAGCTATCTTCGGATATTGCCATTACAGTTCCTTTACAATGACAGCTATTACGTCTTTGGAATTGTTTTCCAGTTGATGCTTTAAACTAGAGATTGGAATATCTTGTTAGAAAGCGCAACGGCTATTTGCGAAGTATTTGTGAGTGCTGCAGTAAAAAGGCAAAGCGCTGAATTGGTAACATTGAATGTCAGACAATTATGTTAAAGCGCTGTAAAAACAATATTGTGTTTTAACGTGGAATGAAAATTAAAATTTCAGTCTCAGGGTAAGTGAGCGTGGGGAGGTGCGCTTTATGAAGGGGTGGAGGATAACATTCAGTGTACGCTGTCAAAGGTTTGGAGTTGCTCGGAGCGCGTCGTTTTACTCGTGATTATGATATTTATTAATTTCACGCACTTACCGCATCATATTCATACTTCTCCGTATTAAAGCAAATTTAATTTATGTGGGTGTGTTGCTATGCAGTAAGTGAGAGTAGATTGCAAAGAAAGTATACCTACACCAGATGGTGCACATATTAGATAGTGTGCAGAAATATGACACGGTCTGAGATCTTATACATTGGAAATATAACATTTTGCGCATAGTGTGTAATTTCTTTTTTGTTATTACAAGCGAGTGAATAAATTACAGGGTTACTTAAGAACCTGTGTTTTTTGTCAGCATCTATAAGATTGCTAATCATCCAAGCAAAAAATGGTACAAAAATGTCGTCTTTTTATACCAATAAGGCAAAAAAGACCTTTTGATTCTGTTGTTTGTCGGTGTCTAACCCCCGTGGTAGACGGAGCGGCACAGTAAATACATTACTAGGTCCCTGAACTTGAGACTCAATTGCATTATATTTTTAGCTCAGCGCGTAGTACAGAAGTCTAAAACAGCTAAAACTATAGAACGCGCTCCTACGGAAAGGATATATTCCACTTCGAAGTGATGAAATGTAAATTGTTGTTGTTGTTACTTATATGGTAAACGTAAATGTAACATATAGTTTGTATATTTATAGAAAATAATATATTTTATTAGGAAGGCTAACTATTATATTACCATGTATCGAAGATCACGCATGATATATTAATATTTATTTATTTATTTAATAATAAAATAATGTCAAACATTTTATTACTTTTTATGTATAGGTATGTATGCAAACTTACAAACACTGGTCAAAGTGAAATCTAAAGTTTACCCAAATGGCCAAATTCGTGATGTTAATCACTATGCAACAAAGTATTTTTTTTATTTTCACTGTGTTCACAGTATTTAACTATGATTCGCCACCTTAAAACTATTTGAAAATCAAAATAATATTGTTATATCACGTCTAGTTTAGTAGTGAAACGCATTTATTGATTTTACTTAAAATTCTATGAAGTACATAGTGATATAAATTGTTATTCTACATTAAAAAATAATTTTCCTTTGGAACGATTAGCTTTCCTCTTATAGTCGGTAGTAGCAGTATCCCTCTGGAGGCTCCAACAGTAGTCTGCAAGCATGGCTGGCTCCCATCTACCCTGGTAACACTTCTCATACTCTGTAATTTCTTGATGAAATCTTTCACCGTGTTCATCACTTACTGAACCCAATGTTATCCGGAAAGAAACTTAAATGGGAGTTTAAGAATTGGATTTTCAATGACATATTGCACCCTAGTTTATGATATATGCATCCAGCATCCGATTAATTTTCTCATGTAAAATCCGATGATTTATGATTGCTGAGGAAATTTTTTCTGACGTCGTAAAAAGCCAACCATTCAAATTTTCAATAGAACTAAAGGATCATTGACTAATTTTCTTATGTCAGACCCGATAAAAAAAACCTTCTTTGATTTTCCAAAAGTAAATAATTTAAAATTTATGTTTTGGGACGTGATATCTAAATATAAACTTGTTTTCTGTTGCTTACTAAGCATACCTAATACGAATCACCACTCGGGATATCATGATTTTTTTGGTGTTGCATAGAATCTTTAAATTTAATATACTCCAAGAATTTTGAACATGGATGGCATTGTAATGTTACAGTAAATTCACTGATAATCGACCAAACAATTACATTTAATTCGTTTAGAAAATAACATTAATATATCGTTGGTAATAAATTGTCTCGAGCATCTTACGATTTCAATCAATAATTCATCTAACACGTCAAATAATATTGTGCAGCAATTAATATAGTTTAAATAAAAAGCGAACCAAATAGATATTCGAATAGTTAGAAATTCTAGTTGTGATGTGAAGCAATAAAACTCGCTGTCGGAATTGACTTTCAGCTGAATTATCTCCGTGCTGGTGAGACCCTGGTGGCTGTATGAAATTACGGATGAAACACGAAGTATTTGCTTTCATATAAAAATCGCTTCATCTTTATCCATCTCAAACCAACAGACGCGAGAATCAACTTCATTTGATACGTAACTTATAAAATAAGGTTTATTTTCGCCTTTCGTTTCCTTCTACCGCAAGAGAATTTTGAACAATTTTTCAATTGAATTGAATTTAATAGAAAGGTTTGGTGTATAAATAATTCGAAATTAATAACCCAAGGCATATAGTATAGAATACATTGTTGGTTTATTGAGTTTTAAAAATCAATTGAACTTTATATATAATATATGTATGTAGGTGCTCAAGTATGCACAGGGGTATATATAACAGCCAGTAATAATATTTTGTATGCATTAAGAAAGGAATTCAACAGCTGACTGCATATAAACAGTGATGTAACAAAAGGCAATGCCTACTTCGCTGACACAATGAGGTTTTATTACGACACAGTCCTGCTTGTAAACAAATATTCAACAATACACTATCGAGACGCTTACCCATTTGTTTTGCATAGCTTTGTATGTACGTTCAAATAAACCGGGCTGTTCAGAATGATATCGCTGATAATAAACTTAACGAAACCTTTCATTAAACTTTATCTTCAAATTAGTCTTGACCTTGAAAAATATACCAACAATAAGAAGTAAATATATTCGTAAAAAATAAAATGTTCGAGAGTCAGTAACACTTCGATCTGATACATTTACTATTCTGTGCCACATGTGTGATCCAAAAAATTCCATCCGAAACCCAATAATAAAGCAGTCGATGTGCCCTGTGCGTCTCGTTTTTCTACAAACGAGCCCCATCGGGCTTTCAGAAACCGTAATGGTGGTCGCTACTCAACCCGAACCGATCGTTTCTATATAAATTGAAAGAGGACTAACCGTAGCAACAAAGACTCTGTACTCTCGGTAGGATATAATTGCGATTTTACTTTGTACAATGTATGAGGGGAATATTGTTATTGTACTTACATCAAAAAATTAAACAACAAGAGTAACTTCTCGACTAAGACGGTGTAAGGACATAAGTTTGTAAATCTTGAACAATATTTTGGAGATTTGGTAAGAATTTGCTATCGCATTGATTTGGAAAATAGGAATGGGAACAAGATATTGCTATTTCCAATCGCTAGCGGATAATGTGAATAAAATAAGTCGTATTAGATATAATTGCAATTTTGCTTAGTATTTTTCACAGTTTGGAAACATTTGTTTCTAGAAGTGAAATATGATGGAATTTCACAGAGCATAAAAGTTAAAGTTTTAAAGTAGTTGGAAGTATTCCGTGGACAGTTTTTGTTCTCTCAACGAGCACGGCGCCGGCGACTGGAACGGGAACTATCTGCTTGTGAAATTTTAACGTTTCAACTTAAAGCCTTTGCCATTCCAAAATTACGATTAAATTTTATGCTAATTATTAGGGCGTTTGAATTAATATCTCACAAAGAGATATTCAGACGAATATTTACCGTTAGAAGTCCAATTATCTTGATTGAAGTTAGAGTATTCCCCTTTATCTTTTTATGTTGTCTTACTTATAATATAAATGCAAAAATATCGTTATCAATTTCTTTCATGCAGCAATAGACCAACGGATCAAAGTGTTTTTTTGCATAGAGGTAGTTTCAGGGCCTGATAGTACAAAGGTTATTTTAATTTTTATCCCGAGAGTTATATATATACACTGTTCATGTTTGATAGTATTTTACGAGATTCAAAGGAGCCAAGCCGCGCCTGAAATCAAGTGTATGAATATATCATATCTTTAAATAAATTCGATAAATAGCATATTTTGATAATTATTTAGTATATTTACTCTTCAAAGTCGCAAACTTTGGAGCTGTCAGTTTGACCTGTGGCGTACCATAGCTGCCAGTGGAACTACCAATCACAACAGATCTTGAATTATTTAGAGGTATGACCATCTGCTGTAGTTTTTTTTATAATTATTTGTACTTACACATTAACTAAATTGCACGACGAACGGTTATTTAAAAGAAATAGGTGACACTTGAAGCGTGGACGCCCGTCCGAAGGATACGTAACGTAATCTATACTAATATTATAAAGCTGAAGAGTTTGTTTGTTTGGTTGAACGCGTCTCAGGAACTACTGGTTCGAATTAAAAAAATACTTTTTTGTTGGATAGCATATTTATCGAGGAAGGTTAAAGGTTATATAACATCACGCTACGACCCATGGGAGCGGCGCAGTAACAATAAACGCGGGTGAAATCGCGGGCACATCTAGTATTATATATAATGCAACTTTTTCGTTTCTCTAACAAAGTGCACTTAAATCTAATGACGTCTCTTTACTATAATCATTGGTATGGTCGTAAAGAAAGCAAACTGGCGTATATACTTGTTTGCAGCAATCTCGTTATTATCCAGCTAGGTGAAGTGTGGCAGACGTGAGAATCTTGCTACTACGCGTTTCGCGGGCAACCGCTCATTGCTTTGACGACCTAATGGCCGTGGTTGCATAATAACTACGATTAAATCGAAACTGATCCCCGCGGGGAACCGGCCATTGTAGATCTTGACAGCGTTTCATTACACATCCAATGACAAGCTTAACGTTACTGCCATTATTAACAGCCCTATTCCACGTGCGGGTTACGCCTCTCTCATACAAAATATTCTCATATGAGTAGAAATAACAGCAATAAATAATTTTGCTTATTAAGAAATTCCGTTGTGGATAATTTACATTGAGCTTTAACTGTGTTACGGCAAAAGTAAAACAATTAACGTTACGTTCCATTGAATATTCACAACGTTTGTTTGGATGAAATTCAACAGTTTTATAAAACAGTGAAATGTGATTAGACGACAATGTGCAATGAAATGAATAAAAAAATGAAATGCAATTTATGTAATAAATAAAATAAAAAAAACGATAATGCTTCAGGAATCAATGAAATTGGTGAAGGTAATAAAATATCTTCTGCGTCATTTAATTGAGAGAAAGGATTTAAATTTAAATACATACTTGTAACATATGGCTAATGTCACTCTATCTACGCGGTTAAGTACCACAATATTACAAGTACTTTTACAGTAACTATAAAACGCATAATTAAATTCGAAAGATATTCATATACATGTGCACGAGACACTTTTTTACATGCTCAGAATGCAGCGCACGCACTCATGTGTAGTGTTATCAACATATTCGAATTATAATTCTAATGCAATTCCTTACATCGCTTTGTTGCGGTCAAAATACCATAGGTAAAAAATCTTTTAAAATAGAGACCCGAATGATCTCCTTAATTAAAATTACCGTCACATGTGAACATAAATTGCAATTCATTTCACATTTTACGTTTATTGACATTTATATTGTAACTCTATTTAGACAATTTTTTATTACAAGTCTCCTTTATTCTATGTTTAAATGGAATATAAACATCATTTGTCGGCCTCGATGGCGTAGTGGTTAGTGTAACCGACTGCCACGCCTGAGGTCGCGGGTTCGATTCCCGCACAAGTCAAACATTTGTGTGCATGAACGTGGATGTTTGTCTTGGTCTGGGTGATTCTATGTATAATATGTATGTATTTACAAAAAAAAAAGTATATACGTATGTTTATCCATTGTCTAGTACCCATAGTACAAGCTCTGCTTAGTTTGGGCTAGATGGTGTTGTGTGTATGTGGTAGAATATTATTATTATTATTATTATATTATTTTAATTTTCTCAGTCTGCTGTTAAACATGGATGTTGCAGTCAACACATGGATGGGTAACCATGCATCTAGTCTCTACATCTAACACAAACATAGGGTTCACTTGAACCTATGAGAGTCATAGTCATTAGCTTGAAAAAAAATGCATACATTCTTTAACCTTCGGATGTGGGCATCCGGTGTCTCATTCGAGTAGGTTGTAATTGTAAAGGTCAGACGGCTGTCGCTCGGACAACAATAAATCAGTCGCATCCTACATTAAGTTAGCGAAGCATACTAGAACAAAGTCTATTACCTACCTTTAATTATAAAATTTAAATTTTGCTGTTGAACCAAGACTTCAAGAGTTAAAGAAACGACTTCTTGGTTATATCTTTCGCAGATTCTCGGTGTGGAACTCGTACCAGAATTGACAGACGCTAATTTTTACTGGCTTGTGTATGAGAGTAGAGAGTATCGTTGGATATTGAATCTAAAAACTGGACATGCGTTATACGTAGCAAAAGTATTTTTTTTAAAGATTTTTGTTATAGTTGGCTGATGAGTCTGGGTACAGTTTGTGTTCGTTGTTTCAATGCTTGTAAAGTTTCCTATGACACAGAAATAATCAAATAAATGTTGGTCGGGATAAGATTTTTTAAAAAGATAAATTAAAAGGTAAATATCACAACTGATTTAAAACACTGTTGATAAAACAAACCACGATTTACTACCAGCAAACCCGTAGTTAACGAGTGAAACGAGCTTTCCTCAAAATAGGATAAAAGTACAATCACATATAAAATATTCAAAACATACGTATAAGCTATTAAAACTATAAATGCCAGATCTCCATTAATCCTGCAGCTAATTTACTACTTAAGAATGCTCACGATTTAAAATAGTATTCAGTGAACTGGATTCACAAGTCCTTTAAACCGATTCTGGCACTTATTAGTTATTACATTAAGTATCAATATTCATTCGATTTTCCAACAAGCGTCGGCCAACAGCTCGGTAGGGTTGTGAAACCCGTCCAAGCTATACTTTGAGGTTCAACGATCCGATCACGCAGGGTAACAATGTAAAATGAAATTCTATATTAACCTTTTCAGATACCATAAAAGTGACCGCGAAAATAGTACATAATACCTACCATGGTAATATAAAACGGTCTGCTGTCAGCTCAAAGCTTCAAAGTTTTCCTTTATGTAAAACATCTTCGACTTTCCGTCTTGCGGGTATCAGATTTAAGTGACGTCACATGATAGCTTAGGGGAAAAGTTATTTTTCATTAAGTAAATTTCCCGGCTGTTGATGATAGCATAAATATGGTTAATGACGGTGCAAAAACTTTGAATAAGTAAATATTAAAACATCTTAAGCATAAGTTAAGATTGTTTTTAACCATTTTTACTGCAGCATTGTGGCACTAATTAAAAATAAATCATTAATTATTGTACTACACCACCGGACTCTAAGGAAAAACACTCCACTTCCCGTAATTCAACTAAAAACAACAAAGGAAATTTGTATCTGACGAAGTAAGGATAAAGTGGTAATTATACAGACTAGTGACATGCAACTACAACATCTATATAATCTATATATATACTAATATTATAAAGCTGAAGAGTTTGTTTGAACGCGCTAATCTCAGGAACTATTGGTTCGATTTGAAAAATTATTTTAGTGTTGGATAGCCTATTTATCGAGGAAGGCTATAGGCTATATAACATCACGCTACGACCCACGGGGGCGGCGCAGTAACGATAAACGCGGGTGAAACCGCGGGAACATCTAGTATATAAATAAAATTGATCTTGCTCTAATAAATCGAGACTAGAATCTTGTTAGAGAAAGCAATAATACAATATACATTCAAGTTTCTGAAAACCGGTACGTTGTTACTGAAGCAAGACTACAGGCGTTCTAAGAAGATAATAATTACATTAAAACACAGCATCCGTACTGGAAATATGAACCGTGTGTTATTATAATAGTAATCCTGCTATTAGGAACGAAATTCTAAGGCAGTAAGTAGTCTTGTACTAAAACGACGTAACTGAATCGACGGCCACGTGACTGTATGTGTCGCGACTAAATTTATATTAAACGTCGTTTAGCTCAATCATGGGGTAGCCTACCAAATATCGGTTGCCTACCAAACTATGTCTTGCACATTTTGGCATCAACATAGTCTGAAGACTTTGACTTTAGTTGAAATTGACCTTAGAGCAGTGGTCGGCAACGTTGTCATCCAAAAGAGCCAAATATAGACAATCCACAAGTGAAATATATTCGAAGAGCCATTTTTTTTAACTTAAGCTTTGCTTTAGCATTATTTATTTATATTATTACGGGAAAATTAGGATTAAAAGTACAATATACCTATATGTATTTACAAAAAAAAGATGTATGTATGTTTATCCATTGCTAGTACCCATAGTACAAGTTCTGTTTAGTTTGGGCTAGATGGTGTTGTGTGTATGTGTAGAATATTAATATTATAATCTCAAGCTTGCCTTTGTCAAATAAGTCTTTGTTTAACAAACAGTAAATAAAATAAAATTTGGTATCATACTTATAAGGCAAGGTAATAAGTAATATTCCGTGCCTGCACTAAATATTTCCTGCAGTCGAGGAGTCGAAGAGCCGCATGCGGCTCGCGAGTCGCGGGTTGCCGACCACTGCCCTAGAGCAGTGGTCGGCAACCTTATCGTCCAAAAGAGCCAAATATAGACAATCCACAAGTGAAATATATTCAAAGAGCCACTTTTGAAACTTAAGCTTTGCTTTAGCAGGGAACATTATAACAGCAAAATTAGGATTAAAAGTATACTCTCGAGCTTGCTTTTGTCAAATAAGTCTTATTTTAACAAACAGTGAATTAAATAAAATTTGGTATCATAGTTATAAGGCAAGATAATAATTAATATTCCGTGCCTGCACTAAATATTTCGTGGAAGAGCCGCAGCCGAGGACTCAAAAAGCCGCATGCGGCTCGCGAGCCGCAGGTTGCCGACCACTGCCCTAGAGTAATAAACCAGAACTGTGGCCACGTCGTCGTTGGATACGTGACCCTGTACGATTCCAACGAGAATTTAATTTTTTTGTATATTCGAATATTTGCTGAATTGTAAGAAGGTATGTAGTTATTAGATAAATATAGTCGCGTGGCTGTTTGTCAAAGTAGTTTTGACGAGGAAGAGCATGACGCCCTATTTTGTCATTATTTCATACATAGATAGGTACGTACGTTGTTCAGCGCCAGGGTGGCTAGTATTACTAACCGAGTAGAAACTAAGTACAATCTAACTAA
The DNA here is from genome assembly GCA_930367265.1 of Catocala fraxini. Lineage (NCBI taxonomy): Eukaryota > Metazoa > Arthropoda > Insecta > Lepidoptera > Erebidae > Catocala > Catocala fraxini. The sequence goes on along the minus strand of OV884039.1, from coordinate 18,805,139 downwards.
TATTTTAAATGCGAATGTGAATTTTCTTTGTTTGTTACGCTATCACGCCTTAACTATTTGACTGATTATCATGAAATTTTGCATACGCGTTGTCAGGTGAACAGAAAAGGACGTAGGGTGCCTATCATTCAGAAAAAACTGCTGTTACTAATTTAACCAAACCTAAACTACATATGCGAGCGAAGCCGCGGAAAAAATTTATGTTATATATACATGTATTGCCAAGTTTAAAATGTATGTTATATATACATACATGTATTGCCAGATTTAAAATCTAGGTACAGTAAGAACACAGCTTATCGATTATTAAATAACTTGTTAAACATCTTTGATTTTTAATATATGATTGTCGTAGACACGGCAATATATATAATACATATCTGTGTATTTGAGTGGCAGGCTTAAATTTCGTAAGATATTACCCACTTTGATGAAAGCCTTATAACTGTACGCATCATATAACTTGTGTAATGATGTTATTACCTGTACTAACTATGTTTAATTACTATTCCCCGTGCACAGATTTTACAATGTTAGCCAACTTTCACATCTAGTAATGAGAAATAATGAACAATACAATTATACGTCATAGAGCCCAAAAGTAAAAGTTATACAAACAATTCGAAATAAAAACACGGTGTAACGTATACAAAAATGGCCGAAAATTAGAACATATTTTTTATAATATATTTTATATAGATAAAAACTATAGTTTTACGAAGAATATATGTACGGCTTTGTAGCAAGCTAAAGTCTTACCAGATTTTAATAGGCTTTACATTTCTCGTACCTGAAACAGAAATAAATATAAATAAGACAAATTTAATTACAGTACACATTAAACCATAACCAAAATGAAGGGGTGGACGACCGGGGTTAAAGTAATAATAAATTTTCTATAAAATTTGTTATGTCAGGCGACTTACACTCTTGCTTGAATAAAATGGTTGTTATTAAACCATGTCTAGACGATATGACGTATGTAATGTAATTTGTATGTGTATTCTCAGAAGACGTCGCGTCGTCAAGAATACGATAATTTTGACACCAAATATATTTCTCTAGCGATAAGTTACTACAGTTCACCGAGTACTTATTACTATTGGCTGATGTGCAAATAAACTAACATTGTACATATAAGGCCATTAATAACTCATGATACCTCATATTATAGCAATGACTTCAATCCGCAAATTAATGTAACCACACAATCGGTACATATTTAATGAATAATGGTAATTAGTAATGCGTATTAACGAATTGGCAATAGACTCTATAATGGATGGAGCGATGTTATGCACTTTTAAGTTATCGCCCGTTTTGACGGCGAAGTTAAAAATCGTGAGTCCATGTGTTATTTCAGGTATTAAGTATTTGGCATATTTGGCTGCCGTGGCTAATTTTGAGAGGCTTATATCAACTTATTAGTATGTATTAATATACAGTGCAGACATTTCTGATAAATAATGACAAGATTGAGAACGTATTAAGATAAAAATTTCTGTGTACTAAAACAATGAGAATACCTATATATACGCTGTCACATCATGTGCGTCATTTTAACAACAGAAAGTCTAGTTAAGTATGACATTGATATCTACCAATTTTGTCTGACCTTTAATCTCTCATCTTACTACTAACATCTTTTTCTAAAGGCGACGTTAGGCGAATGTGGTTCCTTTCATACACTTAATATAATTATATACACAGGCTGATGCATATTTCTCTAAGCTAAGAGGGCTAAGCAGAGCTCTTAGCTGTTGCTGCTGTTGTTACAAGCCTGACATATCTTTCCTGCTTTGTTCACATTCTTACACACTCACTCATCGGTTAAGTACACTATTAGCCTGTCCTTTATAGCCAAAAATGTCTACGATATGATCAGAGAATGATCATGGCTCGCCACGTATTGAAAATAAATGTATATTCAATGAAAATGATGATGATTCTTTGTTTGTGCATTGAAGAAGTAAGACGCTCACAAAAAATACACTTCTTTTTTCTTAGCGCTTACAGATACTGACCATCTTTAGATATGACCATAACTATCCGTTACGCGTTGTATATCTTTACACACAGCCTTACTAATTTATCTAAGGAGTTAGTTAAATGATACCATCTGCGCCAGTGTCTGACCGGTATTCACGTTTATTATAACAGATCACTTAGTGATATTGCATAAAAAATCGTACTATATACTTGTGTAGGCGGTCAAAAGTTTTTTTTAAGTTTAACCGTGTCGAGGGACTATTCTTTGAAATCAATCCGTTAATGCGTACAACGCTTACTTTCTAATACATTCGCTTCCATCCTCAAACTAAGTGATACGATCGCTTCTCAGAAGACATGGATGAACAAACACAATATATCGTGTTACGGTCGGCATTAATTCTCCGCCTATCACAATTACCGAAGTTTATTCCAAAATGATTTCACCAATACTAAACGCAGTTTCCTAAGAAGCAATTAAATTGGCCAACTGTTTATGAATTTGCATGGTGCTTGCAAAAATCTTCACGCAAACGTTAATTAGAGCTAAAGTTTGGGAACTTTTCCCGCGAAATATTCATACTACCTGCTTCAAAGCAAGTACTGTGTAAACTTAGTCATTAGTTTGGTGTAAACAAAATGCTAAGCAATATCGTAACAAGGTTTACCGATATAGTACAGAATTAACTAGTCCATTTTAGAAGCTATAGTACGACACAATTAGAAAGCTTATTTATTGCCGCCGACCACCACACAGAAGCAAACTATGCAACGTTAGTTTGTTTTTCACTAAAGCAAACACACAGCACGCCCTTATTGCAAACCGTCTCGGTGTTAAACAACAGTTACAATCAATCGTAGTGTCGTACTATATCTACAGATCACGTTGACCGACACAAAAGATTGTGTAAGTTCGTTTAATAGCTTTGAAGGACCGGTCTATTGTTTGGCCGCCGAACTGCTCAACTGTTACCTATAATACGTCCCTTTGTACAAGCGGCGCATTCTATTCAAAGGTTTCATAGCTAAGGTGTTTTAAATCTAGTCGAGTAAAAAGTTACGAATTCATCGGAACATGATAGTCGATTTCGGTTAACGGCCACTCAAGCGAGGTCACCGTACCACAAACATCGGGGACGCACTGCCATTTCGAGTTTTATGGTGTTTTATCAAGGTACCGTTGAGGCAACTTAAGTTTTACTACTCGACAACTTAACTTGCACAGAATATTCGCCTAACTAAAGTCAATACTTTACTTTTCGAAGATTCATTTGGAATATTAAATTTAATGTGCCTCCAAAAATCTATATTTGTCTCAACTATTTTTGTGTTCAAAAGGAGTTGTCACATTTCAATCATCGCAATAGTGAACGTCAATTAATAAGTAGTCCATTCTGTGGGGAGCCCTTTTCAATGGTTGTAGGTGAACTCTTTGATGTTCTGCTCACGAATATGATATATGATTAGGCGAGCCTTTCTCAACATGAGTAAGTCTTTAATTTATTACGGACTTTTAAAACTGTACGTGAAACTACGACACGCATGTTTAAAAAGCCAGTAGTAAGACATAATAGTTCAACGACATTATTTAGAATAATTATAATATACATATATGTATTTGTAGGTATAACATAATGGAGATAAAAATGCTGTAAATACCTTAACTGGTTTAGACATTCATTAAATTGTTTTGAATACAACGAGGATAAAATATATTACCCTTTGTTTCTATGTAAGGTTTTTAGGTGTGTAATACTTCCCTTTTGATTTCGAAATAATAATAATACATGTATATAATAATGTTTATAATACGACCTTTTTTATAATTTCAATAAGTCATCCTGCCATCTTGCCTGTCAAATTATTTTACGTAATTTATCGAGCAAGGCTAACTAGTAACTAAATTTGAATGATAATTGTATGCAAAGCATAATAATTTTATTGTACCTGAATGCTTTCAGTCTTCAAGATTTCAGTCACGCGCTGCTAATTGTTTCTTGTGGATGGAACTTTTACGGTTCAAAGCGTTTTGAATAATCAGCGTGTTATTTATAAACTTCCGTAAAAGATTATTTCATCGTGAAGATTTTTAAAGATAAATATTTTGAGAGAATATTTGGATCCTTTAAAAGAGATAATAAATATTGAATCACTGCTAAATGCTGACTGACTTACCGAGGAACGACTGACTAAGAAAGTTTATAAGGCTAGTGTGAATGGAACAGTCGCAAGAGGAAGACCTAGGCGAACGTTTCTCGATCAGATCGGAGGCGTTCTGGACAAAGGCCAGGTTAATAGCACCTTGAACCGACGGGCGTGTATGAGGAATGTGATGAAATTGAATGAAGCCAGAGAAGTGTGTCAGGATCGTAGCAAATGGAAATCCGTAGTCTCTGCCTACCCCTCTGGGAAAGAGGCGTGAATCTGTGTATGTATGTATGCTAAATATCGTATAATGAAGCTTAATCAGGTACACGGGTTAGTGGTGAATATGAACATGTCCCTACAAACTTCATATACCACATTTTTGCGTCAATCATTTATTAGGTAAACATATTTCCTCTTCGTGACTCAAAACGATACATTTACTTATATTAAATTAAACAACAATTGTTTACTTTTTCCGTTTGAGTATTCAAGTTACTACAGTAAATATCGTTGGTTTTAGCTCAATATAATCTAAAGAACAATCAATTGTGAAAATTATTAATAATATCATCAATACAATCAGTAGGATCGAAAGAAAATCCATTTTAATTATGAACAGTCCCTTGACTCGTATCGGTTACTAACATAAACACGAGAGTAAAAACATAAAAGTAGAACAATATTGTACTATAAATAAATGTTCTAGGCCCGCATCCACCCATAAGTGTAATCCCGTATAAGCCACAATTTTATTACTCCACGATAGAGCAGATAAAGCTAGGGTTAATTTGATTTGATTAAGTATTATGTATACAGCCCTACACTTTCATTAAGAAATCGCTGCCACTGATGCTATCAATAACAGTAACGATAGTTATATGATGATGAATGGATCAAAAATTGAATATGATATTTATTAGTCATTTGAATTCCTATGCTAATTTGGTGATTGAAGAAAATGGAGTGTGGGAACAAGATTTGTTAGCAATGTTCGTACTAGGCAGTTATTGGTGTCAGACTGTAAACTCTATATGTTATTGCCTACTGCTGTGAATGACGTTAAACGATTGCAATATGTGTGATTAATTGATGTAGACAAGACTTTTCTTATTGCAGCAATAAAAATGAATCATACGCGCTTAATTAAAGTTTACTATAAAGTGAAACTGTTGCCCATGATCACAAATTCAAAGACGTAAACACATAGCAAAAAACAACATTTTTATTTTTTGTTACGTGAACGGCGTATTAATTTGGTACTGAATCGAGATCAACAAAGGTTTGTGGAAAAACAGGAATTTTATAACGACTATAATAACATCCCCCAAACATAAAACCGTTACCAAGTTTCAATAGGCACATTATGGTGGCCTAATTACGATAATATCACAATGTGACATGGTACACTTAGCAAAGTTTTTAATGACCGAAAGCAGATTAACCTTTAAATGCTAAAATGCTTAAGTATCCCTTCGAAATGTCATTTGCATTAAAATTGTCACTGATAGTGTTTCAGATACATTAGGTACGTATAAAGCAATACAGATCTTATCTAATGAAGGTTTAAGCGGAATATGCAAATAAGTATTTTTAATTTCGATTGCGTCGATATGATTCGCTGTGGGTAACCTGAACTCTGATCGGTAATGAGAGACATAAAAGCAATATGATTGAAGCAATCAACAAAATTAAATGTTTTGTGGCCGCTGTTATTGAGGTCAATGGATCAGCTTTGGATATAAGTTTAATTTCATAAGTCAAGGAGGTTGTCTTTAGCAAATCATATTAGAAAAGTTATATAAATTCTCTACTCAGATTAGCAACGCTTACATCATTCTGTACATCTGTCATGTAAATATGTAGGAAAATCTTAACGGATAAAAAGCTCGCTCATTAAAAAATAACTTACTTTGTAGGATGCTTAGACGATTTAAAAATGCAAGATATAGAATAAGAAACTTATTGCTGCACAGTTAGTCTTAAAGCTGCGTACTTTCTTTCTAGAATTGTTCTCCACCCATTCTCTATTTAAGTATACGTAGTAAAACATGTCAAGTGCAAGATAAAAACGTAACTGTAACTAAATCTCAAAAGGTCAAGAATCGAAGAAGACAAAGTGGTAAACAAATGTTCCATTCTAAATTTATCATTTAACAGCAACAATAAAAACGTAGAATTAATGCATCCTTGAAGTCGTAATGACTGTAGGTAATACCGTTGACGTCGACCTCCGTAACTCCATACTTAAACACGAAGATTACCGACCAGTAATCACATCGAGTTCCGAAAGTCATCACTAAGCTGCAATCAACAAGTGTTTTAATGTTTGTAATCTCCTGAGGCACTTAGAGCCTAAGAACAACGACGCTTCCGTTCATATTAACGCAATGAAAAAACTTTTCCTGTGCCTTGCAATATGGTCACGATTCGGATTAATGTAATTACACATGTTCTCTAATCTAATATTGTTCAACAAACACAAATATATTAACATTAACAACGATAATCAAATCTTTTGTTCGGCAGATGTTTTCTGATGATTTCATGTGTTGTATTACATAAATGATCACGAATATGTAATATTAAGAACTACTAAAGAAACACACCAAAAAACAATCATGAAACAAAAAACACAATACCAATACAAATTCGCTGGTAAACGACAGATACAAAGTGAAATAGTTTATAAGTAGGAACTATGGCATAAAAAATTAAACATTAGTATGTACAATACATATACTTAAACTTGTTGATCACTCAGTGACATCAGTACACGTAAAAAAATCATATCAAATACCTTTCAAATACTCGAAGGCTTTACTGTGGATTATATCAGTATGTTCTCATCAGATACCTCCGACAGACAATGTTGTCATGTCTTATCTTGACATCTTCATCCACTGATTGCTTGACTTCAACTATTGTGACATGAACTATTATATTGCAATATAGTTAATGGTTTATACAATGTAAAGCGACACTTGAAATCTTGACTTTATTTATAAAAACCTTATTCCCTTAACAGATAAATATACTAGCAGTATTTACGTAACAACAAACTCGCTACGAATTTTATCCCTTGATTAGGTTTCGGGATAATAATTCAATTTTCCTTAAGAAATCTACGATCTGTTGGGGATATGACTCAGTAATTAGTTAATTACGCAGCAGGCGTACCTATTCGTGTAATTCTTTGGACGTATTAGTGTCAAGATTATCGATGCTAGTAGCGTTCGAGGGTCATGAGTATTCGTTGAAGCTCTCGCAAGTTTCACAACACGGCCCACGTTCGCTCATCAATGTTTTCTTAACTTCATTTATTTCAATGATACGTATGTTCGTTAACATATAACCAAGTTAAGTCAAGCTACCATTTCGAAGCTTCTATCAAAGCAACCATAAATGGCACAAAACGAAATTAAAAGTCGTTGATCGTGAAACACGAATGTGCATGAGCAACGCTATCCATTTCCATACAAAATTGATGCGAGCCACCGGCAGGAAATGGTGACTGCGATACGATACCAGACACTATCTCGTCGTGAGGTGCATTCGTCAGACTTCGGTCGCGTTATATCACGCGGTACGGCATTGTTATACGTGCTGGCTAGACATGAAAATAAAGAGCTCCAAGCAAATGAAAGCAAAGAATTATCGAAGTTACGTTATTTACTCAGCTTCAATCAATTCATCAGCTTCATACAATATAAGCAAGAACACATACTAAGAAAAAGTTGTTTTAGGCTTTTTTGTCCGTAATTAACACGTATTCAAGCAAGTAGGCGGATGGTGTAATGGACAAACACACTCAGGTGTCTACTTCCCCGAAGCGCTGGGTGGAAGAGTGCGCAGCCCATAAATATTAATGACAAACACCGATTCAATAGCCAAGCGGCAGACAGGTCAGCGGCCTTTGATCCGATTGTTAGATGCTCATTCTAAGATGTAATTAGAAATGCCTCGTACGGCTAATATGCTCGAGAAGAGAAGGAATTTGTAATAATTAATAAATTAAAATAAAATAAAACATGACCCTACTGTAGTCCGAGCAAGGTAAAACCGACTTCTCATTAAATTGAGTCACGATAAAAAACTTACAATGAATAGATGATCAATCACATTCTGAGATGTTTTTTGTATTTACAATAAACATCGTTAACCTAAATACGTTGTTGTACATTTAAACACGCTGTTAAAATTCACTGACTTGTTAGGCAAGACAGCTAGTCAAACAACATTTCTTTGATTTACAAACTAGATTATTAAAATGAAGTACCTACTGCGTTAAAAAGTGAAATTGGGCTATCAGGTCAGTTAAAGATTAACTCGACTTCATTTGGTAGTATGTGTCACTGTAGACTTGATTTATTCGAATGGTGATTCACTATTTACCATACTGCTGCTTTAGAGGCTACCATCAAATTTTATTAAATGCTTGAGTATGTTCAGTAGTAGTTCATGGAGAAATGGTTGCAGCACCTTACAGCTCTTATGATTTGTAAACAAAAACTTGGCGATTAAAAAGAGTGGCCATGAGTTTCTTGCCCGTTCTTCTCATGAGCCCTACACCCTTGCTTTGCTGAACGTGGCAGTAAATGTAAATTCACAGAAAAAATTTAGTGTAACTTTGACATTCATAAGTGTTAGGTACCTTGAACCTAATCTGAGTAAATTTATTTTGAATTTGAAATAAGTTGTTATAAAATGAGAAAGCATTAACCACCCTGATAATTCAACCAAATTTGTGGCCAACTAATGTGGCGAAAGATTATCTTAACCCAGGAAGTGGCCACAAAAGAGTGATTTATCACTAAAATATTTGTGTATCGTTTAAATTTTAAATCAAATCTAGCTATATGTGGACCATCCACTAAATTAGAATATTAAGACGGCCTTGCGGACAATGGCTCAGAAAATAAAAAAACATTGGTAACACAAACATGAATCGTGAGATAAGTGGCCACAGATAAGTGATGTCAGCAACGTCCATAAATCGGTTCTAAGTGATCGAATGGGTCAGTGTCCTCTACATTGATTGTAAGCGAACGTTGCAGACAATAAAGCAAATTATACTCGTAGATACGACAAAGGGATTTCATCACATCAATAACGCGTTTAAATAACTAGCGTCCATCAATTGGATGTATTAACCTATAAAAATATAAAAGTGGTCAGTGATATTGACATAAATTTAGATATAAATGCACACGAAGTTGTAGTTGTAGATGGATAAATTAAGCACTACAAAATTATGTGCATCGGACAAAGAGATGGTTGTTGTTGAATTGACAGCTAGTGACCCTTGTTAGGTGACCGGACGTTTACGTCTCGTTAAATAAATGTGTGTGAACATCGTGGACAGCCATGTCGCAATGAACGCTACTTATACAGAACTTCGTGGTTATATATAAAATTGGTAAACATAAACTTTATTTTCATACGGCCGACGAGAATATTCTCGGAAGCCCACAATGAAATCTTGAGATTTTGAAATTGCTTACTCGAATCCTTGGAGGCATCGAATATCAAATATTATACTATCTAAGATAGATAAGAAAACATGGTTTGTTCCGTGTTATTTAATTTATTTGATCACTAACATCTTTGATGATTTATACAGCATTGGAAACAGATTTATCACTAATTTTTGCACGTAATATGACATGTTTGTCATCATATGTTTTCAAAGGAAAACATAGTATAATAATAATGATAGTGGGTAGGGTGACAACGGTTCGTGCTTTAGAGCAACATGTCGAAATTATAGAGTATCCAGCATTGGACTCAACACAAAGATATATGTAATCTGCAAAGAAAGTATTGTCAGGCTTGAAAGTAACAGTAATCAAGTTATAAAGAGACATTTACATGTTACACAATAAATTACACATGGATTTAACGAATAAGACCTTAAATACGTACATATTATATAGAACTTTTCGGCACACGGGGGTTTAGAGCGAGCGAAGCACGCCTTTAACGTGTCAAAACTAACATAGTCATGTTGAGACTTGTTTGTGATATGGGTACCTGGGTAATCTCATTAGGTTCGATAGGAAGCACGATCTTGAATGTAATTAATACTTCTAGGTGTAATTTGTGTAGTGTTTTGAGAATAATGTTCACAAAAAATATGTGTTGTGCTTAGACAAAAATACAACATAAATAATAATTATTATTAAGTATATTTATTATCATACACGGCCACAATTAGAACTATTATATTAGAGTATATATTAGAGTAGCTGCTTATATTCACACGGAAATGGCGTAGCTGTATGGAGTTGGCAACCCCTCTCTATGGCAGATATAGCACTGTCTCGCTCCCCCACAACTAACTCACCCCTCAGTCATAGGATCGTAAGATAATTAAATATTTATGTCATCACAGCCGGCATGATCAATTCACATTTCTCCTAAAAATTCAATGTCCATTCAATGTAAAAAACTTATAAAAGACTAGTTTTACTTATAAAGAAAAGACAAAAATAACTAAGATGCATTAATCATGTCCAATAAAAAACCGCACAAATTATAGTTGTAGAGAAACTGTACACCAACCTTTATAATTCTTGAGATATTAATGCTCCAAAAACATCCCGTTGATGTAAGCACTGGCACGAACTTATTTAAAATAAACTATGCTGACACTATCGAAACCGTTAACAAACACTTATGATATGATATTAAATACTTAGTTTATAAACACAAAATCCACTAATATCAGCTCAATAGACGATCAAAATTAATAACATGTGTGAAAACATATAACACATAATTATAAATTTCTACAAAGCTCGAACTCGTGAAGCTTTGTCCAACGCAGCGACGTGTAGACCCTTCTACGGTTCGATAGAGACTGCATCACTCACAGCAGAGACGGCTGCGGTTCGGGGAGGAGGGGAGCGCTGTAGGGGGCGCGCGCCTCGAGCGCTGCCTAGTAGAGGCGTCGAACTAGCCTGTGCCCCTGGCGGTGATATGATAACAAATGTATACAAACCTAACGATATCGTACTTCACGTCCATGTAATATAAGAGATGAATAAACAATATAACGAGGGCGGCAAAGATCAAACCACATTGAAATATATTCAAAACACAAACCTTCTGACGATAAGAGCCAACCAAAACAGATGTTTATTGACAAAACGAGAAACAAAAATAAACAATAAAAGAAGGATACCCATAGAGAACAATAAATCTTTCGTAGCTAGAGGGTTGTGTGTGAGTATGAAGTGGAACGGCTGCGTCACAATAAAGGTTATATTTAAATAGACACTGAAGATATACAGCGAACATCAGCAGAAATAAATATAGCTCGTCTTTCACAACATGACCAAATAAATTTATTTCACAGCTAACTATAGTTTATATCTTTGATACCGTCCCAATTTGGTAGCGTCAAACTAAAATAGAAACGAAATAAACTTAAACATTTTTGTAGTGAGTTAAAACTTACCTTGTCGGCTCGTTTTATGTCTGCACTCGAACTCCAAAATAAACATTTACAAGAAAGTGTCCCAACTTACGAAACAAAATAGTGCATGACTGATGTGACGACAAATTAATCTTCCTATCTTCTAATTAAAGTACAGCTCTACGTAATTTCAAAAAGAAACATTCGCTGTTATTCTTTGTACGACTTTATTAAGATAGCAGAACATCTAAGTCATAAACGTTGAAGAAAGAAGTAATGAACACACAAAATGCGTTTAAAGTTTCAAAAAAGCGGCGTTTAGATTCGGATAAAATAAACGTTGCTTGGAAATTTAACAAATTTCCCCGATGACACTTTAAAACCGATTGCATTAAGTGGCTGAAAAGTGGACGCGTACGTACACTAGGTTTTGATAACTTCTCGCGTACAGTGTTAGTTATAAATTACGTTTGCATTTCGAGTGTGCTGGTTCCCGAGAGTGCGTAAAAAGCGTGTTTTTTCGTTTCGACGCTCTTCATTGAAAAATATTCACAGTAACGATAAATAATAGAGAATATGAATGTCCTATACGATCTGGAATTGGCAGTCCTAATAATTTAAATTGAGCACTGGATTCATTGTAGTCATTCAATGTTCGATCTTTCTTAAGATGTCTCGTGTAGCACAATATATATACGTATCGACGTATATTATTTGGTTTTGAAACGAAGTACAGAGAAGTTTTTATTGCCAATCTTCAGTCGTCAATGTGTCATTATTTTACATACATTTTTCACCTTCGAAGATATTGGCTCACGGCTATATCGTCAAAGGGGAAGGCAGATTTGTATGGTACACCCACATGTCACTAATCATGTTCTTGGTCCCCCATATTAGTAAGCGAAACTATTGCCGTCTACCGGTCATAGATCTAGACTCCATGCTACTATTTCAAATTTTTTTTGGCAATGAAACTCAACAAATTTTATCAGACCCGGTATTCGAATTTATTATTTTACAACAAATTTAATTAGTCTCTAGACACAAAGTTTTATGGATGAAGAGAGTTTACTTAAAATCACTTATTTTAAGTAAACTATCTTCATCCATAAAACTTTAATTATTATCTAGATTCCATGTGCAATAATTGTATTCTGAACCAGCTCATTTATCTCAAGAAACACCCAAAGTGTACATTTTCAAGTTTAAAGTAAGCCGTTGTATTATTAACCAGTGCACTCTCGTTAAATAGGACTATGCTCAACTGTTGGAAAGCTAAATATATCTCAACAAACGTGTAAAGGGCTTAACACCTTGCATTGTAAATCTTATATATGAACATCATACAATGTTTTAGCGTACAGTAGAGAACGTATGGCAGTAGTTGTTAATTACTTTGGTGAATAAAAATGTTACTATAAACTTAAACAGCTACACACAATACCTTAGTCATGAGAATTGAGAAATAAACGAAAGGTCCTGTTACACACGTCCACATCCCGTTTTAATGAATGCACTGTCGCTGATTCATACGCATCGTAAAATCAGAGTGCAGTCAACCGGCCACTATGTTCACAGCCAATAAAGGTCTATTTAAGAAGAACCCTCCAAAGGGGAATAGAAATTTAACTCCATTTACAGATCTTTAAATTTCTCAAGGACAAAAGCTGTTAATTTTAATAAATGGAAGAAACAAGGAACGTTGTTCAATTTAAATCATTCAACGATATTGACTCATCATACATTGGTTAGTAGAAAATCTGGCGCAGATGGTACAAAAACGATAATAAATTACTTAAGTCACGGTATCTCGCACGCGGCGAACGTTTTGTTGTTCCTCGTGATCGTTTAATTTTAACTCGGTGAAAATATAGCATATTAAGTCGCATCGGGCAATTCCTATGGGCATAAAATTCATTTAATCGCGTTGACTCGCCTGCTTTTCTAACCTACATGTAACGGAGAAAACAATAAACACGACACTTTAGAATTTGATAACATGTAACAAGAACAAATGGTACTCCACGCTGTGCCAAAGTTAAGTGTCCCTTACACCGACAAAGTGAGGCAATAAAAATATACGAGAGCCACGCCCGAACGCCGCAAGCGTGTCGATCGACGTCGTCCGAATTCGCTTGTTGTACTTTGTATTTTCAGGGGACATTTGGTAAGCAAACATAAAGAAGATTTATTGCGTACCGGCGTGTGTGGCAGGTCTCTTTAACTTCACCCGACACTCCATCATATGTATTGATTTCTTTTGTAGTTTCGGCATCTTCTAATCTTGCGAGTATCCTCATAAACCATTTGGGACCTGTTATGTCAAGATCCGCTTAATATTTGGTTATATTTATCCATAGCGACACACTCACGTCAATTTAGACATGATTGTTACGTACGGTTATGTTTTGGTGACATGACGAAGTTCCAAATGGGCTTTCGACGATGATAAATGTCACGTGGAGGTGGCATTATATCATACCATACTAAATTAGTTAATTCAAATACGGTTTATTAGACGTAATATATCTTATGACATTTATTATCTCCACAGCTACACAGAAACCTGTAAAATATTCACATTATTCAGAAAAATAAACCCGAATGGAAAATATGTAGCATTGGAATATCTACATAGATATATTTATATTAATAAAGAGACTATGATATAGAAATTACAGTGTTACGGTGATTATAAAAATGCAATAGTGCGCAACATAGCACTCGCTGATTGCATGATATATGTAATTGGAGTATCGTATAGAGTAATAAAGATAATAGTTAAGTAACATAAGAACATTAATCGACTTTCGAAATGCACACATAACGAAATAAAATTATTCTTATTTGTGACACACGAGAATAAGTACTCATTAATTATATAAGACCAGAAATAAATTAAAAAGAAGAAAAGATTTGTCTGTTACAAAGTAATGTCCTATTACTAATTAAATAATGATTGAAATGACAGAAATTGGTATAATGGAAGTTAAATCCAGAAACCGTCGAGGGATTAAAATGGCTAAGGATTTTGAATAAAAAAGTTGGATGGTAATATTCCAAATTTAAAAGAATTTAGGACGACAACGGTATGAAGAACAACATTTTTATCACGTACAAAATATTCTCTAATTACGAAATGATGAAACAAAAGGGTGTTATTTGCGGTATTCGGTCGCCTCGAGAATCCTTTATAACAGATGGGAGAAAGAAAAAGATCGTTCTTTGAATTACAAAATGAGCCTATTACGTACGTCTTTTACGTTTAATTTTACGATCAACCGAGTTACTTGTACAACAAAAATGTAATAAGCTTCGCGACTTTAATGTTTTTATTTGACGCTCAAAACGAAAAGGGTTTCTTTTTGCAACCTGCAATGTCTTAATCAAGAGAAATTTGTTATTTAAGAATCTTCAAAACTACCACACACCCAATCAATAAAAATATTCCATTAGGCAATTTCTTAAATGGATTACAAACGAATATTACCAATAATTAATATTATCATTGAAATTAAACTACTATATACGGATTTTATCGCGTTGTTTATTTGACACTTTATTTCATAATTTTGAAAAACTGTTGCACTACTACTAGTATTAAACATTACAAATTTTTAAGTTAATTGAATATTATTATGATTTCATGTCTGCAATTAGTTTTCGAAACAGCAAGGTTTTAATTATAGTTTCTTCATTGAAAGCGTAAACTAAAAAGGTAGAACAAAGGTAATAAACTTAAGGTCTTAAAATTCTTAATATTGGTCGTCAATTTCAGTTTACTTTCATCAAGAAGGTAATTTTTATTCACAAAATTGAAAAGATCATTCTAAAGTTGCATGTGCTGTCTTGAATGGCTCCACGAAAAGTATGCATTCACTGTGTAGCAGATGTGGGTGGGTCCGGTATTTGTGTAACGGTCCTGACACACCGGCACCGAGGGTAGAGAATTGTTGTAGCCCCCACCCACAGTTTTCTAATACAGTTCATTAAATGAATTATAGCCTTGTTTACTAGTCGAAATAATTGCCAATTCCTTAACGAAATTAGAATGACGTGTCATTAAAGTAATTTTGGAACGTTTAATATGCGAAGATTAAAAGAAGATTGGGCTATAACTATTCATTTATCTTATTAGAATATATAACTATCATACATGAACACCAAACATGGACGTTTTTGTCAAAATGACATCATGTTTCATTCAAGGTGATGGGCAAAAAGTAACAAAACGAAATATTCAATGTGATAATAGTCCGTGACGGTTTTGTTAAGGCGTTCGTAGTATTATCGATTCCACGCCGAATCGAAATGAATGTCGGTAATCTTTATTTCATTGTCAATTAAATAATCGCATTTCGACTTCAGAGGTGCTTATAATCCAATGAAAGATATACTCGAGAGCCAGATGTCTTTATCGTCAGTATATAATTGGTTATCGATTTCATTCATTTCCAGTCATCATATTTATTTGTGTGGCTTTGTTAAAAATGTAGAGTATATTTGTAGCTCCATGTAGTCCTTTATTTACACCAGAGGATCTCAGATATTTTTTGTCATAGACCACTTTCAAAATTTAGCAGGTTCCGGTGAACCCTCTGCAGCTACATTTCTACCATATTCCTTGGCATTCTGCATCAAATCTCTAAGAGCTGACGTGTATTTTTGTTTTTTTTTTAATTCTCTGTACTGTTCTTACCACGGTAGGCGGGCAGACATGTTTTATTTTTATTTATTTCGAAATTTTCTACCGAGATATCGGTAGGTTCGAGACCACGTCGCTGAGTAAAATATTATCTGCCTACGTTGGTAGGTGAAGTCAAGGAAACATTTTAGTTCTTCACTATCGAAAGCAAATAAATTTTCGTGGACCTCCGCTTACGAATTGTGGACCCCATTTTTATGTCACGCTAACGTAGATCCCCATCAAGTCTCCCTTAGTTATTATTTATTTAAGGACTATATTTTATTTGCATTGATGATAATACCAAAATAAACAATAAGGAAAGGAAATGATACAGATAGGTAAAATTAAGTAAGTTAGTAATGACTTAGATAATCTTGCTTCTTAGTAACTTATAGGGACTCACATTGATATGAATGTTGAGGTAGACGAATGTCTTTCAGAATAATAATTGTGGATATCAATAAGTTTATCCAGCCACTAGATTTTGTTTGCGACTTTTCTAGATCTAAGGTGAATGGCTCTTATTTTCTTCGCACGAGTTCATACTTAATGTACATCAATCAAACTTTTAATAGTTTCGCATTTGATTATAGAATTCATAGACAAGAGATCCATACAAGCAAAGGTGATAATGAACTTTTGAACTGTTGACCTTATTTAGAAATTATACATATCTTTATTATCAGAAATGCGTACAAAGTTCGTTGAATGAGATTAACAGATCTATAAATTTATAGCTATGTCAGTAGAACAATAAATTTACTCAATTATGAAAGACATTAGCCGTTTTTAGATAGAGAGAAAAGAGCGTTGCGGTCGAATGGCATTAGGATTAATGGAGCTTAAATGAGAAAATAAAAATTATAAGAATAAATATTATTTGGATTTTAGCTAAGGGTAAACACCAATAACTGAATTTTAAGACGGGACTGACGGCTCATTGAGACGCAAGCTGAGAGAAAGGGCAGACGGGCCACTGAACTGACGAATCTTCAAAAGGGCGAACATATTATTACAGTTGTCTAGACGATTTACTAAAACTCAAAATGAGAGAAAGTTCTAATGACTATTTATTAACTGTCCTCGCATTGTTGAGGTCTCGTAGATTAACTTGAGTAGTTCTTTAAACTTAAGCATATTAATTGTATTAGGAGAGCGGTGTGACACTCCGTAGCTTTTGCGCTAGATACGAGAGCATGCAATCGAGTTGTTATGAGCATTGGACTGCTTATCACTACCGGATACTGTATTGTAGGATGTGCTAAGTGTTAAATTGTACTGTTGACTAACACTAGTTTGTAATACCAACAAAAATGGATAGATTGAGAAAGGAATGTGTATAGTTATATTAATTTTCCAGGCAATAATGTAACAATGCTATTTCAACATAATAATATAATTAATAATTGAAATGTATGGTTGTGACACATACGGATGGCTAGCAAAGAGATACAGACGCACACTCACAAAGCCGTTTTCTTGTAGCAATAGCGGATCATGTATACGGACGCGTCCATATATGAGTTGGTTTTGCACATAACAACGAGCTGGGACAACGCCATCTATGAAGTCAAAACTGTACGGGGCAACAAAAATATTAAGAATATACCTTTCACGAAGTTGCTTTCAATTTATTTCTTTCAAATGACCTAACTCTGTCGCGTCGTTCAGACCACTTCATGGTAAGGTGTAAGAAGATCAAAACTTAATCAGATCAGATCAGACCAAAATTTAATGTGTTTTATAGCAACGAAGTGCTTGCAGCATGAACCGAATTTAGGCATATTTATGTTTAATGATGCAGCTACCGACTACTTGCTTAGGCTCGCTTAAGAGTTGAGTGGTCAATTAGAAAGTATAAGTCCACCATGGAAATTCTTAACCTGAACTTTTCGTGACCTTTGTTTATTTAGTCCACAAGAACAAGTTTAACTAATGCAAGTGTTTTTTGTAACAATGTTGCTTTACTAGAGACACTACACTCAGAAGTAGACGCTAATTACGTTCAACGAGAAAAATAATAAAGAGTGACCTAAAAAGATTGGAGGACAAAAGACAAAGAAAGAGGAAATATGACAAGCCATAAATAAATCGTTTGTTCTTTGTGACTTCACGATGAAATTCGGATATTACAAGCTTATTATTTAACGAAATTTCAAAACAGCCTTGTTAGGTAATAGGAAAAATATTTATATTAGTGTTAAGGACAATCCGAGAGAAACATCATTCATCTGATCAAACTATTGTGTGTGCCAAGTGTAATTCTAATGATGAGGCTAATCAATATAAATTGCACACATACAGACATAAACTAACATCCGCATGTATTACATCCGCATCTAAAGGCCCTTGGAGTGTGAAAACTTCAGGCTGGAGATTTGCCTACTCTGAATATACAGGTTGTCCCGTAAAGAATAGATAATCCAAAACACAATATAAAAACGTATCCCAGTTATTATTAAGTAAACCTTTTATTTATACGAGATAAAATAATGAATTACACCATTCGGAAATCAGTATTAAGTACGCATTTCTATTGGTTTTCATTTATTTGTAGCCATATCTACAGAAAAGCAAAGTATTGTGAAATATAGTAATTAAAAAAGAAGATCTAAGTCGTATATCTTTCTTATTTTCGGTCCCGTAGCAGTCTACTATAAGGTGTTTTAGGATTATTCATTGTTTGGAGGGCATTCTGTATATTCTTTAAAAATCCCGTCAAATATCTTAAGTAGGAATCAGTGTCCTTTTGCGATTAAAAAATAAGATCTAAGTCGGGTATCTTTTTTATTTTCGGTCCCGTAGAAGTCTACTATAAGGTGTTTAAGGATTGTTCATTCTTTAGAGGGCATTCTGTATATTATTTAAAAATTCCGACAAATATCCTAAGTAGGAATCAGTATCCTTTTGCGAGTGTTTGTCAAATTTCATGTTACGGTCGGTTCCTCGTCGCACGTGTTTCAGATGGTCGAAAATAATTAATAGCTGACTTCTGACACGGGAGTGGGATTCAAATAATCCTACTCCCGTAAGAGGAAGTTTTATTTACTTAACTTTTGTAGAGGAAATAATATTTACTGTAATGTACGGTGATTGGTAAAACCAAGTTTCAGAGTACCTACTTCAATAGGAGAATTTACTGTGCCATAGGGTTTTCTGTGTTGAAACCTATTTAAGAAAGAGCCTTAGATATTAATTCTACTACGTATAATGTCCGTGTAGGGGTTTTTAAATGACATACACGACGAACACCTCATAATAAAATGACCTGCAGAATACTACCGCGCCCGGGCCTTTATTTTAAATATTGGTATAACCTGTTAATTTTAAATTGTAGGCTCCTAGTCATTTAGACTTCAAAACAAAATAAAAGGCTTGCGACCGAACATGCTATAAACCTTGACGAACCTGTTGATGGGTGTGATTTCAATAATTGCCATAGCGGGTACACGTTAGGTCGTTGACCTATATCAACTGTTTGTGGAACTGGAGAAAACGACAATGCGAAAGTTGATAGACTGCCATCTAATAACCTGACTGCAAGGATGGCATAGTGGTTTAAATAGTGGTTTAGTGTAGAAGAGCCTCGCTAATTTCAGCATGAATGGGCCGGCTCGACTGGGGAAGGACTGGGCTCACAGAATATCGACGTAAAATTGCAGTATTCCTACTGTTGTGTTTCGTTCGGTGAGTAAGAGTGCCGGAGGCCCAATCACCCTCTTTCCCCCTTCCCGCTCCTTCTCCTTCCCACTTCCATTTATTCCTAAAGGGTCGGCAACGCGCAAGTGATGCCTCTGGTGTTGCAGGCGTGTATAGGCTACATTAACCACTTATCATCAGGTAAGCC
Organism: Catocala fraxini; assembly: GCA_930367265.1. NCBI lineage: Eukaryota > Metazoa > Arthropoda > Insecta > Lepidoptera > Erebidae > Catocala > Catocala fraxini. Next base: position 18,785,051 of record OV884039.1, on the reverse strand, counting down.
GTATGCTTGGTTGGCACCTTAGCGGTAATAAAAAAGAAATGTCCTCTGCTCTACCATGGCGCCGCGTTCTGTGGGTTCGATCACGTGACAAAAAATTGTGAATTATCCATGTTTAATGACACGGATGGCGTAGTGGTATAAGTGGTTATCTCACCACTGCCGCCGCGCCAAGTCGTTCGTCTCCTACGGCACAAAAATTTGTATGATCCAGAATAAATTGTTTCGAATCTGGGTGCTCTTTGTGTTCGTTGTTTGAAAGTTTGTAATGTCCTCCGTGTTACTGGAATAGTTCCTAGTACGGAAGTGGCGTCATAAAAAAGAACAATATAGGTCCAAGTCTGAGTATGCTATGCGTCCGACGTTTCAACAATGCCCTCGCAACCCTGGGACTACACATACTCTGATAATAACGATTAAAAGATGTAAAATGGCGCTGCATCATGCGTGCTGATCAACTAAGAGTTGAGCAGAGATTATATCACTTACATTTCGATTCAATATGTAAGAATCGAGCTTAAGGCTGTCTGCGTGGCAAAGTGCCAGATTCTGTGCTGATACTAACAGGTTTTTGATGTAAAATCTAACAACACATTGTTACTGGAACCGGGCTTTGAATTTGGGACGTCATTTTGGGTTATTACTTAGTGTCCCAGGACTGTCTGGCTGGCCTAGCGACAGTGAATGCGACTGCTATATCTCGAATTCGATTCATTCCAAATCTGGAAAAGTATTATGGAGTTTTCTATCAGCATTTTTACTAGCAGCACGAAGGCTAGTACTGTGCCTGGTAGCCGCCAATAGGATTGCTTCTTATTACGTGGATAGGTACTTAAGTATAGTTGGCGAAATGTGGATTTAATACACTCTGCCTATACCAGGGGTAATTTACATACATACATAGATTCACGCCTGTTTCCCAGAGGAGTAGGCAGAGACTACGGATTTACATTTGCTACGATTCTGACACACTTCTCTGGCTTCATTCGCTTTCATCACATTTCTCATACACGCCCGTCGGTTCAAGGTGCTCTTAACCTGGCCTTTGCCCAGAACGCCTCCGATCTGATCGAGAAACGTTCGCCTAGGTCTTCCTCTTACGACTGTTCTATTCACACTAGCCTTATAAACTTTCTTAGTCAGTCTTTCCTCGTCCATTCTTTCTACATGCCCAAACCAGTCTAACATACCCTTTTCTATTCTTGTCACTATATCCACTTTCATGACACATTTCTCTCTAATCACACGATTCCTTTTATGATTTTATCTTTCAGAGTCACACCACATATGCTTCTCAGTGCTCTCATTTCTACAGCATTTATTTATTCATATGTAATTTGCATGATATATAGTTAAGAATGTCTGACTACTAAATTGAAAGTGGCTGCACAGATGGCGTAGAGGTTTAAGTGGTCGCCTCGCCACGGTCTGTGCGCCAAGTGTTGTGGGTTCGATCCCCACACGGGACAAAAATTTGTGTGGTTCACAAGTAGTTGTTCCGAGTCTGGGTGTTCTTATGTCTGTTGTTAAAATGGCTGTGAAGTCCACCGCGACACAGGAATTAAAAGTAGAGCGGAAACTGCTTTAAAGAAAAAACTAACTGTCATCGTGTAACTTATTACTAAATAATGTACTGATATTTGATAAATTATCCTTCTCTGGTTTCCTTTTTTATTTGCTAATGGTGTAATTTTTTTAAAAAAAATTAAATTTTTCTACCAGTTGTTTATCCTGGTGATAGTAATACAGATCTGTATTCAATTGTATTAAATTTTTTCGAACTATTAATCCTGCCCGACAAAATTAGGCAAAGCTGTATCCAACTCACATTTCGCCAACTACTTAATTATTTATCTATGTCCTATACTAATATTATAAAGAGAAAAGATTTGACTTTTTTGTTTCCGTGTTTGTAAGAATTTAACTCTAAAACTACTAAACCATTTTAAAAATTATTTCGCCTTTATAAAACTATATTATCACCAAGTAACATAGGCAATATTTCATGTTAAAAAGAAGGTACTATTCCTAACAAGTAATAATCTAACGTACTTTTACGCAAGCGAAGCCGCAGGCAAAAACTAGTAAGTAATAAGGGGCAAATCTATTGGAGCTAGTTTTAGACTTCATAATCCGAGCTGCTACTGACATTTTTAACAGTAGCTACAAGCTTATCATGTCCTTATTAACATTTAAACGTGTATATAATAGTAGCATATTATGTATATATGAACATTTCACTAATAGCAATCACATTGAAATACTCCCATTCCGAAACGTCACGTATCTATATAAGTGATTAAGCAACTGTGAAATGACGTAGTAGATGCCACACAGAGAGCAAGCTGCTAACAGGAGTGATCGATACCTTCCTCCGTTTAAATTAACGAGTAATCTCGGTCGGTAATTACTCAATTTACTCAAGACAGGAGGCGATACCGTCAAAGTGCCGCGAGATTAACACGACTCACCTGAGAGGCGGCGCTTAATGAAAGCTCCATTTTAATAACTATCTAAACACATCATCTGTTATAATTATCATTCCAGCTAATATAGTTGCTTATTCTGGATATTAGATTTAACGACTTATCGATAAGTAGTTCTGTATTCTGAATATGTTATTTGTAACAGTTATATTATTCAATAAAAACTACAGGTTAATACAATTTCTGTGTCTAGAAAAAATAAGTATTTTATATGTTACTATGACTATAATGCTAGATAAATATTAAATACCCTAAAATGCTTAGAAAAATTAATTTACTTTAAAAGTACTCATATCATCGTCATTAGATTACAAAGCGTCCGATCTTAAAATCTCGGCCATTAAAGACTAGTATTTATACGAGTTTAAAACCGTTAAAACAATTAGCCCTCTAAAACGAAATAATAATTACAATTATAGAATACAATGTATGCCCAGTATCTGTAAGATACCTAAGCTGCCTTTTGTACTACATTTTATCAAACTTAGCGCTGACTACATTCGAATAAACGAAGCACAGGAGCTTATCCTTAAAAACCAATTCAATAATAACCGAAGATCACGATAGATTATATTAGTCTTAGAAAAAACCAGTTGCATTCTTATTAGATCTATGTATACTCCATTTGGTTAGGTATTTAACTAAAGGTAAACAATCTTGATGTGTATTTTTTATCTTTTTATCTAAAAACTCAGTTTAAAAATAAAATGCTGCTAAAGATCAATGTAAATACAACAATAACGATTACTAAATCAATTGAAACGTTAGTTTAAGCAGTAGTTTATTAATACGTGTTTGTGTAAAAAGTCACATCAAGATTTTTTACCCTTAAGTTAAATACCTAACCAAATGGAGTGTAGTAATAGGTAAAGGGTGGATTTTGCCGATGAAACATATTTTTTTAAAGACAACGTCTATAATTTTTGTGTCGCAGAGAACTTTACAAACAATGAAACAACGGACGCAAAGAACACCTAGACTCGGAACAACCATTTGTGGATCACACAAATTTTGATCCCATGAGGGATTCGAAGCCCTACACTAAGGCGTAATGGCAGTAGCGAGGCGACCACTAAAACAATTGCTACCATAATAAAGTAGTCATTTAGTATTTTACTACCAATTTCAATAAGTTGTCATATTTTTTATTTTACACAATCATTATCGGGCAAAGCCGGAAACTCACTCCATTCTTAAAGTTGGTTAGTTAATTACTTAAGTATTGGTAATTCATGTCACTGATTCAATCTGAAGCGAAATATTATATAATATATTCTACCACATACACACAACACCATCTAGCCCAAACTAAGTAGAGCTTGTACTATGGGTACTAGACAATGGATAAACATACATATATGTTATTTTTGTAAATACATAAATATTACACATAGGAACGCCCAGACCAAGACAAAAATGCAGGAATCGAACCCGCGACCTCAGGCGTGGCAGTCGGTTACACTAACCACTACGCCATCGAGGCCAATATTCTCAGTATCACCAAATTTACAAGCCCAAATCCAATTGGTAACCCGAAATCGATACCTACCCTGAATTATCATATAATTTATATTATATTACCTTGTTTATGACCTACTCTATGCCTTTAAACATAACAACACCACCATGCTGCATATTTAGATGCTAACCAATACTGAACATTTATGTAATTCCTAGATGTTATAGAAAAAAACTCTAAGGCAGGTAAATAAAATATAACAGCACAAAATTATGAGTTTTGTATTCAACTGTCATGGGCACCCGCTCTTAATCGTTTGAAGGCACTTTGTGGGTGATGAAGCGACGCATCAGTAACGATAATTATAAATAGAGCGGACTCGACCTAAATACTGATACACGTGGACTATTTCCAGACAACGGGAAGGCACGGCAGGTAGATGTTGAAATTCACAACTGTAGGAAGAACGCTCCTGCGAAAATAAATCAAAATAGAGGAGCTTTTTTCACTTCTTATTACTTTTACGATACTCTATCGGCCGTGAACGGTAAATGGGAGCAGATTTCGACACTTATTTAAAGCGGATATAACCTGACATAAACAATCCTCGCTTTCATATCTATCTGAGTGGTACCAAAGCTAAAATTAAGACAAAACGCCTTTAAATACGGGCTCTTGTCTCTCAGTGTGGTGATTACACTAATTACTTTTCAACGTGATAACGTCAATCAAAAGTCTTTAGTCCCAACAGCAACAAACCGTTATGTTACATTAACTCTCTGAACATTATTAACTCGACCAAAATATCTGAAATATAGTCTTGTTTTTGATTTAGGGCTGACATGAGTATGTTGACAGTCACTGCTCGTTTATTTTGACGTAAAATTGGTGTGAGATAAATGTCACATTGGCTTCTTGCATATTTGCAAAAGTATTTATGTATTTTATATATTTTTATAGTTTAATATCAATATGTCAGTGATAACTATTCAAACAAAATATTTACCTTAGCCGACATCTAGTAATGACATCAATGAAAAATATGTCGTCTGAATAGCGATTGTATTCTGTAAAGACAATTAAAGTGATAGTCATCCACGTATAAATAGGACGTTGTCAAAACCACTTCCTAACAAAACAATAAACATTAATATAACAAACAGAATCGTTCGCTCTACAATTATAAATCGTATGATAGTTTCAACATTATCCAAAAATTGCTGGTAATATTTAAAGGAACTATATAAATGACTATTCGTCTAACAATAGCCGCAGATGTACAAGAGAGCAGACGGGATGCAAATAACAAAAATCAATACGTCGAGCGGGCGAACTCAGCATACCCAACTTGCATAAAATTACCCTCACGGTTTTAGCACACTCCGTGCTGAACGATAATGATTATAATAGCCAAATATTTACAAACTTAGTCCGTCAAACAACATACAAAGTAATAACCAGGAATGAGGTCCAGACAGAATTCTCAGACAGTGCCACTGACTGACACGTCTAAATAAACAATAGAGCATCCGTTCGAAGACGTCGACTGCCTAAGAAATAGAGTGCAGTACCTAGAAATCAAAAGTGCATCATAAATTCATGCTGTTAGAAGCATTCTTATAATGCTCTTGCAAAGCTCGAATCAACGTTCTGTTGTTATGTGTATAGCATACATGTAACCTCTAAGTAAGTGGCTGAGAGACTTCGCGTCTCAGAGCTGGTACTCGAGCGAACCTGTTGACCCAGTGCGCAACGCTCGCGGCAAAAACTTCGTCTGCACCTGCTTTGGTCTTATAGGCACCTAGTACAACATACCTGTGGCTATTCATTCGAAAACCATTGTTTTGTGACCTAAAACCATGGTAGGGAATACTAAGATGTCTACAAAGAAAACTTTGAAGAATATCATTGTCTTTTATGTTGTATCATGTGTTTGTATATTTGGGTAATTCTAAATATCATACAGCAATATAAATATGTATAAAAATACATAGTTCACACTATAGTCAGCGACCAGCCAAATATGAAACCATGCGATCAAAACAATTTGTAATGGAAACAAAGGCTTTGGATTGTAATCAATACACCACATTCTTTCATTAGCTCCTTTCTAATACAGGTCTATGTAGGAGGATTAGTAAGTAGCACAATGTCGTTAGCTACTTGCCTGGGCTAGTAAGTCATATATTACATATATGTATATTTATTATAATCGTATTAGCTACTAATATGTAATTTATTCACAGCTAAATAAAACGTTTATAATGTATGCCTGTTGCCATCATACATGTACAATTTCTAAAGAGAAAATTATTGACATGTTTATATATCAAGAATTTTCTATTAACTCAAAAATAAATTACTATAAGTTTAGAAGTTGCAGCTGAGTAATTTTCTTAATATGGATAACTATGGTTGAATAACTCTCACGGAATCAATTATGTGAATGTAGAGGTATTTAATACTGCGGGCCTAAATATTTGGGGTCAAAGAATTTACATTTAATATCTTAAATCGTCACCAATTAACACCGTTCGATTGAAAATTAGGATTGGTATGATATACTTATTAATTAAGCCTTTCTGCATTCGTATCTTTTAATATAAATAAATATTGATACAGGTATTGATTGGATATTTGCAAACTTTGGCGTGCGGCTGACATTTCATTTTAGAGACAAAGAGATACCAGGTAATTTGATTGTATCGAAAACGTAATTTCGATCATGTCACTGGAAGGTGTCCAAGCCAAAACGCAGCTGATGGTGAAAACAATTTGTTATATTTTAATAACAATGACTTTAATATCGTAGTTTTGTACAATTTCTTACTTTTTAGGTTAAGTACTGATGTGATGAATATTGATGAACGTAATCAAATTATGTACGCTTAATTACTTAAGCGCTGTAGCATATTATATGCGCGTAAAGATTGAAAGGACTAGTTGTGTTAGCACAGTCATTAAACCAGTTTGAGAATTCCGAAATCGATACAGGTCGTTGTTTTAGCACTTAAGTCAAATCGTAAAACCTCTCATATAAGAGAAAGACGATTCCGCGTAGTATGTAAACATTACGAAAACTATTAGGAGATTACGAATTATTCTATTGTATGAAACATAAATGTTAAACAATTTATTATTGAAAGACGCCATTGAACGTCGCCAATAACACAAATATTCAGAGAACACAAATACGCTTTTTTACGATGATTCAATAAATGAACAATTAGGAGAAAGTATCAATTCTAACTAAATGACTGACGATAGACGGTAAATTAGCAGAGCTTATTCACGAATCTGAATCAGAATTGAGTCGACGTTCTATCTTTTTTAATGTTATAAAAGGGTTGAGTATAATAATACAGTACAAAAACCTCCCAAAAGTTGACAGAAAGTGTCTGTCACTGGGTCATTAACAAGTACCATGAATGATGTGCCTTATCTTGACACTCGTCGACCTGTGTCAAGCTCGTTGACCCACTACGGCGTCCCTCGACGAGCCGATTACGATGTTCTCAAGCCTCCAATACGCTGACGAAAGAGATGGAGCAGGTATAAAGATTCTATACCTACTTAGAAATGTGATGAATAAGTGCTTTATGAACTTTCTAATTCAATGATAAAGTTTGACTTTTGTAGTACTTACATAATATTAGGGTATAGAAGAAACGAGGAAACTCGAATGCTTTCTTTACTAACAGAAAAAGGTCAGTATTTTCTTTGACTTTGATGTGGGACGCAAGTTTCGGTCACGTAATTCAATTATATTGGGTTTGTTTTTAAAATAAAGTTTTATGTATTCCCGTAATCTAAATGATAAATAGAATATCTGCGTAATACAAATTTTGTTCGAATAATGTAATTTGTTTTATATTTAGTCACACATCTAATGACTATAAAATCATAATAACTTATCTAATATTTTAAAATATTAATTGGCGCAATGCCATATTGGTAAATCGTTAAGGAAACAACAAGGTTTATGATTTATTATCTGCTAATGTCAACGAATTGTATGAGGTCCTCCTATTCTGCAACTATAAAAAACAGTTTATATTAAAAAGTTAAAGCACAGGTTAGGAAAACTGTCAGCGTCGAGCAAGCATGTAGAAAATGAAGAGAATTAATAAAGCGAGAGATATCTTATACCGAAACCCAGTCTTTGTTATCGTCTGAATTGAAAACCAAAAATGTGTAATGAAATGTACATATATGTAAAGTAATCAATAAACTCATGTCAAACCTTAATTTGATACGGGGATACCCTTCATTGGCTTATGGCATAGTTTAAGTTGAATGTGGATTTTTGTTAACGGAGAAAACGCAAATATTGTCTTATGTTTATGCGAATGTTTATACATTGAAATTAAATCACTTTATACGGATTTTGTCGCGTTGTTAATTTTAAAACACTTTTATTACATAATTTTGATACTCTAACACTACTATTATTAAACTTTACTTAATTTAAGCTATTTACATTAATTAAAACTATTTATATTTAAGTTTACACTTCCACGCCCCGATCTGTCCAACGCTAGTGGAATTCTGCTGTGTGTGAACACGTGCAAAAGGGGACCAACCACTACCTACGATTTGACAAACCACAGATACTTGCAAAAGAACACCGACTCCTACCAAGGATGCTTCGCGAGGCTATTACAATTAAAAAACATCCTAATTTCAATAGAGAAAATGGTTGCCATTTACCACCAGCTTGGGATCCAGTAATTCAAATAGTCAAACCCAAGAAGCAAAACACAGCTAGATTTCATGATACTTTGAGCGCATTTTGCGTAAATAGAAACACAAAGATTAAATTATGTTCGGGTACTTTGAAATAACTAGGTACACTTCAGAATATTGAGACAACTACCATCTTAGTCACCCGGTGAACATGGCACAAAAAGTGTAAACTTAAATGTTATATAAATAGTTTTATATTAATACTTGAAGCAAAAACTTTGTACCCCTTTTTACGATAATTGCGCTGACAGAGGAGTATGAAATTTGGGACATTTAAAGTTTATATGGGGCAGGAGTGGCGAATCCTAATATTTTTATAAAATATGCATTAGAAATACATTAAATTAATGAAAAAACACTACACGCACACAACCATGCATTTGACACAAGCAGTCGAATCATGTTCGTAGTATTTCAGCATTGTTTGGCTGATATCGTAGAATTCTTTGTAACTATGGTTACATACATAATATGTATGTGGAGTAGGTGACTAAATGAATTGTAATTATAAGGATAAAGTTATAAACAATAAAACTTTAATAACGATCAAACTTAAATTTAAATCAATTATGGGCAAATTTTGACCGCTTAGCGACCACTAGTTAATTTAAATAGCTTAAATTGATTAAAGTTCAATAATAGTAGTGTTAAGAGTATCAAAATTATATAATAAAAGTGTTTTAAAATAAACAACGCGACAAAATCTGTATAAAGTGGTTTAATTTCAATGGAGAACACGCTAATTAGAATTTGCCTCAGAATTTGGGTTGATATCTAAAGTACTGTTGCTTTCTAGATACTAAAGAAAAGAAGCGACTATTTTGGGTATGCAAACACTGCTTTAATTTACATTTTTACACCATTCCATACAAATGGGAAGAGTTAACGGAGGGAAATGGATTACCACGGTGAACGTGGGTGGTGACCTAGAAACCTGTCACGGCATTTACAACAAGTTCTTAATGTTTAGAGGCAAAATGACACGATGGTACTATTTAATTGAGTCTAGTACAGAAGAAATCAAGAATTGAAAAAAGCAAATAAGTCTTTTAGGTTGTAGTAAAATGGTCCCTCAGAGAATTTCTAAAAATACGTACTGAGGATTGTGGTTACCGACAAAGATAATCCGGTCCAACGGATAAGAATATCGTGAAACCGATTAACATTTCGTATAATTTTGGGCATTTAATTGAGCAAGTAAAATACCATTGACATACACTAGAAAGTCAAAGTAATGGAAATATAAACAGAATAAAACCAGATTTTAATACATTTTCCGGTACCCGCATACCAACCAAGGGTACGTATGAATAAAATCCAGTACCTAAATAATTTTCAACCAAAGCGCACCATTACAGACTACAAAGCAGACTTTGAAACGATGTTTCACAAATTTAATCTTCGGAAAACAAGAGTAAGGTAAGGTATAAATATAAGGGGAGTTTTGAATACATCAATTGCAGGTACCCTTGTCAAAAGCCGTTCTATATTACTATATAGTATTCACATTACGGCACCACAGACGGCCGACAGAAAAATACATTCTTCGCATTAGATATTTCTTGTTGTTTCATAAAGTGATAATGTCAGTTTGATGTTTAGTTTAAGATTAATAAAGATAAAGATAAAGATGATTTATTTGCCATAACATGTGTACAATATGGTGTTACAAAAATAAACAATTTGAATTTTTTATAATATTCTACCACATACACACAACACCATCTAGCCCAAACTAAGCAGAGCTTGTACTATGGGTACTAGACAATGGATAAACATACATATATCCTTTTTTTTTTGTAAATACGTACATATTATACATAGAAACACCCAGACCAAGACAAACACTCATGTTCATGCACACAAATGTTTGACTTGTGCGGGAATCGAACCCGCGACCTCAGGCGTGGCAGTCAGTTACACTAACCACTACGCCATCGGGTCGTCACATATACACACATAATATTATATTCTCAACATGTTCCGTCAATTTTTAGACAAGCAAATATTCACGAAAATTAATAACAGCATGCATGTAAATAATTAAAAGAATGAAATATAAAATAAACAAGCAATAATAACATTTAATTTTTTATCATTAATAAATCATAAATATTTAAAACAATTGAATATAAGGAAATCAAGTAGAAATAAAAAAAAATTGTTACAGCATCAATGACAATTCAAATAATCAAGAATAATAATAATAAAATATAATAACAATTCCTTTATATTATAATAACATTTTGACAATAAAAGGGCTTAAAACGTTTAAATTAACAGTTTTATATGAGTTCGGCACTTTGTTAAAGATTTTTGGTGCCATACAGAATAAGCTTTTGCTCATGAGTGTTGTCTTAGCAGTGTGGATACATAATCTCTTGCTACAACAGTCACGTCGATTTCTGACAGTTACGTCTGACAGTGTAGGGAACAGGTGAATTAGTTTTTACAAACACTGCTGTCTCATAGATAAATGGGCTAGGCAATGTTAAAATTCTATATCTCAAAATATGGTTTAATCTTTCAAGGTCTGAATCTGAAAGAACCCTCTGGTAAAATAAATTTAGTTATTGAAAGTGTGGTGAGGCCATTTCATTTAGAAGCGTTATCGCTATTCTACTATGGAGCACTTATGTGCTCCATAGTGGAATAGCTAAAGATTGATATGTGCGTGTATAAGTATACATATCAGTTTTTGCCATACCACATTTATGGGATATTTTGAAGGACTTTAAAATCATGACTTTATTTATGGATTTGCTGCAATCTAATTTTTCTGGCGAGATGCAAAGCAGGTTCTATGACACAATGGTTATTCGCATAGCCACATTAAAAAATTCATTGGCACTTTCCTTTTCGAAGGAAGCAAAGATTATCAAAAACATTTTCGCACTTATATTTAGCTACAACTTTCAACAATCGATCGATAAAAGCAACGTAACTGAGGGTAGAACTATATTCAAGAATAAATACCGTAATAATATAATAGAATCTTAGTAATTTACGACTATTTAAGTCGTCCGTTAAACAATTCTCGTTAAAATTACCGTATTACTATTATCATTACCATTGCGCTAAATATAACATCCCAGGCATAAACATGTGTACTAGACTACGTCATAAGTACATAAAACAATGTCACATTAGGGAAATAAAATAATAAACCGGTACATATACCCAATGATGCACAAACGAGAAACAAAACAGGAAAACGTAGTGCACAATAGTTTCTTCAATTTCATGCTCTACAGTTCCATTCTTACGGATTGATACAATGTTGCGTACTCGTATGTACTTTGCTCAGAGTATTCGGTTTCAAAAACAGGATCTGTTCAACTCAGAATAACTGAGAGCTAACATAATAAAGCTTATGGTCTGTTCCACTCAATGATTAGTGTTGGTTGGGTTATCTTTGGTGTTTGCAGTATAGGGATGTAAAAGTGTGGTATATGAAATAAATGATGTTTAACCACGCATAAATATTTACAGTGTGTATTTCAAAATGTTAGTTAGACGCTGAATCAAAATTCTTTATTTGCATTAGTTTATGAGCTTAGTTCTTATATACAAAAGAATATCTCAAAAATATAGCATACCACGAATACAGGAAAAGAAATATTAAAAGATGGCACCATCTATTTCTTAAAGAACTTCTTTTTCAAATAAACTAGCACGTGAGTAAAGCAGAAATCTGTTTAAACAGACCTATAAAATAATTATGTTGTATATCAATCATACAATACCCAACTATAGAAGTGAAATATACTTATACATTTGTGTAGGTTAGCTAGGTTATCTACCTTAGTATAGAAGGTAGATAACCCAAGCAAAGTCATAAAGCCCGGCTGGCAGAAAGTTTATTAGAAGTCACAGACAATTTACTTTGACCCTTGCAGCGTCCTTAATACAATCCTCAAACACATTTCAAATTTTGTAATATAAATTGATAGGCAAACTCGACCTCATTGGTGATTGCAGCCAATCCGACCGCACGGTTAATATGCACCAATTATTTATCCTATTGTAATATTAACTGCGCAAATCTACAGCAATTACAGCGACAATTGGTGCGAGAACAAAATCAGCATAGAATTTAAGCGTAAATGGAAATACATTTTCATCGCTCGGCTCTATGTAAATGCAGTACCGAAACGTAACGATGTTACTGGAACGGCGGTTAATGGATTATGCTATCTGCAGTCGCAATCGCGTCCTATGCACATAGGGCGCCATACTGCGCTCCCGCCCCAACGTTTTTAATATGCTGCAAAATTTAGAACGATCCGAGATACTTACAATCGCGGAACTGAAGTAGAGCGGGCGCCTTCAACTGGCTGGATATTTATGAGGGGCTTGGTCAAGCTGCGATTGGTATACGAAAATATTTAGGTCATATTAAAGGAAATACAAAAATTTCTAGCCAATATTATCTTTTTTGATATGGCAGATGCTGTACTGTACAGAAATCTGCTGCAACTGTATTTTAATATACTTATACATTGAGATTAAGAAATTCTGTTTGCATCTTCTCGCATCAATAATGATAATTGTTAAAATAAATTCCATTTTATATGCATCAATATATACAAAAAGGAAGCGGTTCGGACAGACGAGTCTCAGAATAAAAGCCTCACGTTATAGCCAGTCACGATACAATATCCGCGTTATGTACAATAACAGTTTATTGACTATCCGTTAGTTCCGTTTGGCAACAGTTAACGCGAACAATGATGTTCACATTCGGAGTCGGTCACCCCTAAAAGAGTCCATTTCTCCACGCTACGCCCAATAGCCCCGATTCCGCTGTTACATTCACCGTTTCGGTGTTACGTACAGATATGTTCCGGTACTCCTAGTGTAGTTCCGATGATACAAACAATGCTTTCTTATATATTTCAAATTTAGTATGGGAAAACAATATTTAAAAGATATTATGACTCGAAATTTCGTATAGTACTCCTAGAAACCATTAAATAAAAAGCAAACACGCGATTTTTAGAAATTCTGCTGTCTAAGGTGTTAATTGGTGTAAAAAACCTAGAAATCAATATAGGTGTCGTTATTCAGGTTTTTTGGGCAGCTGATCACGAAAATGGCCAATTTTGAAGTCCAACTTGACAGACAGCATAAATGTAAAGCAAAAAGCCTTGTTTTAGTCACTGAACAAATACGAGACTTCTAAAACTAAGAAAGGCTATAGGCAATGCAATATCAAGCTACGAGCCACGGGAGTTGCACAGAAAATAATCATAAGAGACTGCGTGGAAGACCCAGTATTAGTATTCTATAAATCATGTATTAAGGTTCACTTATCGCAAATTCACAAACGATATTCTATCATAACATTAGCGGCAAAATCAGTGAACTAGATTGGATTTACGTAAGTATTATTGCGTGTTTAATAAAGCAACTAAGTATATATTTGCATCTTACTTCATCGAGTCAACGGCTTTGAATTCATTAAACCCGAAATGGTTGTGCGGCGACATTCGCTCGCCCATATACGGTGAACTCAGAACATTGCCCTATAATCTTAAATCTGTTGTTGTCATGGAATATTTTTATCCATAAATACTAACTGAATAGGCTTTTACCCAAATAAGAATAAAAGTAGTGGTTCTAGAATAAAATTAGGATGTCTGTACATAAAAAAACTACAATAAAAACAGTAATACCAATTATTCACAGTTACAGTTACCTACGTTTTAATTCCCCCTTAGGCTCATAATTCAATTAACACGTTGTTGGTCTTGATGTTTTTACACACGAGTATTTTTATGTAGTACTGATTGTGTTTTATAAGGAAGTTGAAGTTAGTCTGTGGTGACCTTAGTACGAGGCTCGAGTTTGAGCCAGCCGCGAACACTAACTTTGTGGGCAAAGTTTAACTCGTTGAATAATTGCTAAGCTAAATGTTAAGTGGTGTGTACCGCAGATGTGCAGATTCCAGGCGAATTTTGTACAAGATTTTCTTAGTGGGAATGTTTTCGCAGCGCTAAAAATGTGCATTCACTTCATATTTGTTTTTGGTCTTCTCATTAACTTACTGTTTATTGACGTCTTAGTAAGACCAATGTTTCTATTACTTTAACAAAATCAATATATTTACAAAATTCTAAGGGATTTATACGAATGCATACAATATAAGAAGACAGCAAACACATACTTGACAAAGGCATTCATGCAAGAGAACAATCGCCATCCAATTTTAATTCATGAAGCTCGCACCTTTCGCGTAGGACGACTCCATTATAAATTGTAATGACAAGCTGCGCTTCTTTCGACATTTAAACGAGCCATCCTTTCCACCGAAACCTTTAGAATAAATTATAAGTAATAAGCACAATGTACTCCATGGTTTGCGAGACATTACGAAACAAAATATCGGACTAAATTAGATGGTAACTTGATAAAAGTCCGGTCTCAGTGCACCCACGCAGCCGTAAAGAGTCAAGTAAGCCTATCGTTTGCTTTTCTTTTTATAAAACCGGCCCTTGATGGTAAGTGAAAAGCGTACTATATTATTTAAGATGACGCATAACCGATGACGTCAGATTTCGTAATGAGGACGGTAGTCGCGGTAGCTTTCGCCGTTGAAATAAAAGCGACGTAAAAAACCAGATGTAAGCTTGTTGGTAGGGAGAGCCCTTATTCATTCGTTCGAACGACATGTATAGTTAATTTATGGTCCCGTATGTAGTACGAGATAATTTCATATACATAATATGTTTCACTTCACACTCACTTCCACATTTGGCATCGGTAACGATTTTCGCTTACTGCTGCTACCCCTGATTGGGCTCTACTAAATGCATAATAGATGAGATCTATAATAAAACCATTGAGCTTTCCGGCCGTTGCTCCATAATGATATTTTCAGAGCTTTACAGTCGGTAACTGAATGAATGACCCGATCCGCGGTTCCCCGTTCGGTGCAATATTTATCACAACTCTATTTTGAGTTCGGAGACAGTTTAGAGTTAAAAACAATATTTTGACGTTATAAATCTCTTCAATTACTGGTAACAGTTACACCATTTACATTTTAAAATATGACACAGTACGTACGCTTATTAACTAATGCAGTAAACAATAGATTCTGTAAGTATGTTTTTAAAAACTTTCTCTCATATCTACGTTAGATATCGAAGAGTGGTAGCGAGTTCCATCACACCACACAAGCTTTCTTACACATCGTCGCCTGCGTACGGCTCAATGAGTAAACATGGGAGCTAATTCTGGAGCTATTAGCTATTACACACAACGGATCTCACTCGTTCGTCGTCTTTAGACACGATCCGATGTTTGAATACTACTTCGAAGTTGAAAGGACGATAAATATGCAGTTTTAAATTCAGGACGATATCGAACAAACATGGCGCTATGGTTATGAAGAGCGTTCGTGCGTTCGCAGTCATTTATTTCTAGATATTAATGCACAGATTACACACTGCGCGGATGTAAATAGGTCACCATGAAGCGGGGTTGTGCAAGATAACCCCCTTAGCCACGCCATAAATTTTATATTAAAAAGCCGAGTGTTGTAACAAAGATACCCAAATATCATGTACAATAAATTTTATTGGCGATTCATATTTATGTTATACGGCTTGCCGGGTACTGTCAGCCTTATTGTTCCGTACCAGAAACATGTAAGCAATTAGTGGACTGGCTTTAATTTGAGAGCAAATAACGAACGCAGTACGAACTCTGCAATTAAGAACCTCTGTCAGCTTTCCACAACGCGATCCGTTAGATATAATGCGAATTTTAGGCAAATTAGCATCGTGCGAGGCGCTGAATCATTTCGCTTTAATTAGAACCGGAATCTTGATACCGTTCGGACAGTTCTGGTGAACTCATGTAGATGTAACAGTATGCGTTCCGCGAATGCAACATTTGAACGCGACGCGTGAATCAATGACCAATAATCTGCCGTCGAGAGAGTTGGCGCTCGTCGAGATTTGTTCCACTCAATCAAAACTCTGCAGATCACGATTCAATCGATACTCAACAATTAACACCTTCCGTAATCGATGCAAATATAACTGGCGATCGTCACGCATTCGACTACTTACTAGTTACGTTGCAGATACACATTCTTAGTTACACTTCACCGAACCACATATAAGCCTATCAGTTGTAATGTTGCTATATGATTTATTAATGCACACACGCCTAGCATGGTTTCGTTTAAAGACTATATTTATAACGAAAACAGCTCTTGATAGTTTATTCAGTTCTTGATACAGAAAGGTATTTACGCGTTTAAGGATGGTGTAATGGCAGATGTATCTTCGGGGCGATTTAAAAAGAGAGACTTTATTTTTGATACTCTTGCGGATACATTTTATAGGATTAATCAATGCTTGAAGCTCGGAACTCGTCACTGCAGACGTGGCTTAGACTAAACATTAATTTCCGCAGTGCGTAAGTGTTACTTTGTGACCTAAATGTATTTTAAGTTTGATGTTGGTAAAACCTAGTTAGAAAAACCACAGAAAGGACAATTAATTTAGGTAATTTAGATTTACATTGGCAACTCTTAGAAGTCCAAATAACAGACTTGTATTGTAATATTTGTATGTATATGTAATAATTGTTGTTTATGACCAAACATAAATTACTAAAAAAGTTACAAACAAAATACTACTACTTATAAACAAAAAGGTAGGTTGAAAGGATTTATCGCTATTTGTTTATAGCCATTTAAAACGACTGATTACATCTTTCTATTTTAACATAAAATAGTCTCACTGTATTGTACATGTAGACATGTCTCCTAACGCGTAGATAAGGTCTATTACGCCAACACAGTATTTCATCACCAGCTATTGACAAATGGCTATTGTTTAATTTAATAACATGTATAAAAAATTTGTTATGCTACTGAGTATACCCGACCAGAAAAACTCAACATCACTTTACACGATCCCGGCATTAGTTAAAGGACCTCACGCTTGTATGCAACCTTATGCTACGGTACCAACGAAATAGTCAGTCTGTATAACTATAAAACTTTTAAACAAATATTCAATCTTTAAAATCTGAAGACCTATCCTCGTCAAGGCATTGCGGCCACGACGAACCTTAGATTCAATAGAGCATTCATATTCCGAAACTTAAGAGGATTCATAGGAAAATAGCAAATTTTGTGGAAAATATCTAGGCGAAAATGTTCAGGCAATATGCTTTCTTGGCCCAGATTTACCGGTTCGTCGACCGATTTCGTGTTGGGAACGCGCGGCTTGCATATCACCTGGTGATGCTTCGCCTTAAGCCGACGTTTCCGATGCGGGAACGGATATATTTTTAGAGAAACTTAAATTCTATTTCTGCAACAAGCGGTGCGACGTCGAATATCGTTAGAAAATTGTTTTATGGCACACTAAACACGATTTATTCAGAGACATCCAACCATGTTGGTCGGTTTGTTTTAGTTAACTACTTAGGTACTTATTTAAATACAGTCGGTGCGCTTAGTGTTAAAGTTTTAAAGTAAGCCCCTAAAGAACTTGTTCAATCCTTCGGTTTGTTTAGTAAGCAGGCCTAATCCATCTTAACCTTTAAGTTTAAATTTAGGAGTGATTTTTGTTTAACAAAAAACAGTTTTGAGTTTAAAGTAATAGTTAATAAAGAGACAAAATAAAAAATATAATTTCTTAGGTACTGTAAAACCTCAATTCTTCGTTGGGCGAGTTGCGAATAAAGATAGAATTGCAACCACTTCTTAAACAGTTTAAAAAGTTAAATTATTATTAAAGGGCTTGGTTTGAAAATTGTTTATAGAAGTAGTTCTTTGAAGTTCTTGAAAGTTTAGCCATGAATTAATTTATATTTATGTCCGTTCTCTATTGAAGTCTATTGTTTCACAACAAACATTAACGCAGCACTTAATGGCGGCACGGCCACTAAATGGTTTTCAATAATGCACTAGCGCTTACTCACACGCACTCGTTGCATAGTCCAGAACACATTATTGTGTACTACCAACCTACTTAGACAAGTAGGTTGTTGTTTATGATTATTTTATGGGAATGTTTAAAGTGTATGCTGCTGTTATGTAAGCCGATATTCTTTATTGCATATTTACACTACTAGTGACGCGGTTAAACTACACCAAACTAATTTAATTATCAATTTAATATAAATATCGGTATAAATTGCATTCAGTGTATGCCAAAAAAATATGAATAAGAACTGTCGAGGGGAATATAACGAATTATTTCAAGATTTTTTGTTTTTAGTCTACAAGTGACACGTTTAACCTACACAAACCTAAATTAATACTCAATTAATTTTAAATATACATATAAATTGCGTGCTTATTTAAGCAGATAGAAGTTTAAGAGAATGGATGAAAAATAACGGTCGAAGCAAGTAGGTATAACGAATTTGCCTACCCTGGCAACTGTGCCCAGTCGGCGTAAGATAGTATATGCGACAATCATTTCAAGGAAAGCAAAGAAACATTACAGAGGCTAGTAATGGTTAAGACTGCGCCGAGCGTAAGACAGATAATGACAGAGCTCGTACGGCGCATATTCAAATCGGCGCGCAGCCGCCATAGTAAAATTGTATGAAGGATTTGAAGTGCTTTTTTGATAAATATGTATCTTTATTGTCAACCAATAACTTAAATATTTGGAACGGACAAATTGTAATATAACTATTTATGTTTCGTTTAAGCTGTAAAATAGAATAGATTTCTACTGTTATAATCTAAAAATCACGCAATGCAAATTTACGTAATTTTCATAATATTGTCTTCTGTTTACGCGAATATTATTCATAGAAATTAAACTACTAGTCTCCCCGTGACCATGGCTGCTGAAAAGCAACCGAAACGTCTGGGAAAGTGTAAATTTAAATTAAATCTAAATAATTTTAATAGTTTTAATAATAATTTTATTAGCTTAAAAATTTGTAAAGTTTTAAAATAAAAGTAGTATAAAAGTTTTCAAAATTTTGTAATAAAGTGTCAAATAAACAACGCGATAAAATCCGTATATAGTAGTTTAATTTCAATTAGGTAATTTTGTAAGCAAAAATATTAATTATTTTAAGATTTTTACACGGAGTAATTGTAAACACATTCATTGTTATGGTAAATGTATATTTTATATTTGTATTAAACAAAAAGTGTTGATTTTATTCAATTAACTGTGACCGCCTGTTTTGGCACATTTCGCTCGGCGCAGTCTTAAGCACTCTAGAGTTTATCTTGCTTTTAGGGTGCCCCTAAAAGCCGACGAGCGTTCACAAGAAAATGTGATGAGAGCGAATAAAGCAAGTGTTAAGCCAGAAAGCGAAAATCATTAACTGTTAACAATATCGCGTGAGTAGGTATGTGCCTATAATATGTATTTAAAAAAAAAGATGTGGGGCAGTCTTTGGGACTGCCGATAGCAGTGAAAACTAAGTAACTTGTGAATTGTATCGTCGAGCTATTACATTATTATTTTTGAATTTTGAATGCGTTCGGTGACGATGACGCGAGTTCCATGATTTTTGTTCACCCAAAAAGTGCTCAACGCGCCTAAAGAAGTTTTCACTTCAATAAAACTTTATATTAACAAAGTTACGTATAAATGACACAAGACATGATGAGACGACCTTAATAACATTTTAGACATAATATGTTCGAGATTCGTAATTTAGCGAGTAAAGAGCACAGTGAGCTTTTATTTTATAATTATAATCGTACTAGATTTTTCCCGCGGCTTCACTCGCGTAAATATACGGTTTAGTTAGTAACAGTACTTTTTTCTGGATGAAAGGTATATGTCCTTTTCTGTTCCCCTGGCAACGTTTATGCAAAATCACATGATGATTGGTCGAGTAGTTAGGATGTGAAAGCGTAATAAACAAAAAACAAACATTAGCTTTTATAATATTATAATATAGTTAGGATACAACTACTGATTGTTACTTTATTACTCACTAGGATCCGCGCAACTTCGTCTGCTTCACATAACAGAATTTTCGCCGTATTTGCAACATTTTTCATTGATGCTCCGCTCCTATTGGTCGTAGCGTGATGTTATATAGCCTATAGCCTTCCTCGATAAACAGGCTATCCAACACTAAAATAAATTTTCAATTCGACCCAGTAGTTCCTGAGATTAGCACGTTCAACCAAACAAACAAATTCTTCAGCTTTATAATATTAGTATAGATAAGAATACTTTTTCTTTTAGTGCACCATGCTACATTCTAATACGCAAATGATGACCGTATCGATTTCAGGCCCCTATAATTATGTTGGAGTTCATATTAAATGATTTCGTATAAATTATCAAACGACTAGAATATCCTAGTAACACTTTAGAAATATAATCGTGATGTAAGACAATATATTATGTGATATGTTTACCTGCATAAGGACCGTTTGTTTTATACTCATGAAAAATGTTAAATACTGTTTTTTTATTTTATTACAAATTTTCAGCAACAAAATTCAATGGCACACTTGAGTAATCTTATCTCATTCCGTTTCCAGTTTCATTGCAAACAAATTAATTATATAGGTCACTCGTTAATGCCCGGCATGCGTCGCGATGCCTCTTCCAATATTTTTGTAGGTATAAAGTATTTTATACGACTCGCGCGCCACCTGATTTATGTTCATGGTACTAGGACAGAACTTTGCAAAACGCAGGTAACAACTGCTTTTTAATTCTGCTAAATCTCACATCCGAGTCGGCTGTTATAATTTGAAGTTTTTTACAGTATCCATGGCAATAACAATTGAATCCTATGGTTACGGGACAATCCACTTCGAGTTATAGCAGAATGCTATGTGGCCATTCTATCGGATGAATAAGTAATAATAAATAGGAAACAGAAACAATATAATATACAATTAAGTGACAGCTACGACTGTCAAGTAACAAGCAACGGAAGCTCTTACTAGGAATACTTTTTTCTCGTCTTTGCAACATTTGTCATTGATGCTCTGCTCGTTTTGGTCGTTGCGTGATGTTATATGGTTATATATACTACAGTCTTATAGCCTCACTAGATAAATGGGCTATCTAATACTAAAAGATTTTTCAATTCGAACCTATAGTTCCTGGGATTCGTGTTCAACCAAACAAACTCTTTAGCTTTATAATATTAGTGTAGATAGTAGGTATAGATAATGCTGGGAACAACTTGTGACTTCGTTGGTGAGTAATATAAGTATAAGCGAAAATGTTGGGTACCTACAAGTAATTTTCATAGTTCTATATCATTAAAAAGAAGATTAAATACATAGATTTAAGATACTTCTACATGCTAATTTTAAGGATATATATGTGTATAATTGGGCAGGCAAGAGTAGTATAAAGATTGCAACTATATATTGCTAATTTAATCAATACTGTTTATTATAATCCATAAGTTTTGCATAATGAAACAACATGTATGAAATATAGAATTAACAATGTTGATAGGGATTTAATGTAATGACCATCAAAAATACTAATTGCACAGCAAATATTGCACAGCACAACGAGCACCTATACGCCTCAAATTACTACATTCCGTCTCGGAAGGGTTAGGTTATGTTAGGTTCCTTCTTAAACCCACCCAAAAATAGAAGCCCCGCACAGCAGGGTGCCGTCGACTTAGTTTGATCTCTAAATATATTTTGCTGTGCAATTAGTATTTTTGGTAAGATATTTTGCTGTGCAATCAGTATTTTTTTGGTGCAGTTAAATACTATCCGTAGATATATCAACCGATTGAGAATTTTATAAAATTAGTTCTGAAAAGAAGTGCATTATAAGTATTGTGTATTTCTGTTAGTGAAATATATAGACGATTGTATACATTCGACTGGCATCTGCATCTACACGAACAGTTTAAAAAACACTGTGGAACCGAGGCGCCTGCCAGTCTTTTTCGGCAATTTGGCAAGTGGCTTGCGTTTTAACTATAAATAATAAACTTATAAACTAAATCTTTGTCAGTACCTATTTAGCTATAAGAATAGTTATAATAGTTATTTTAAGATTTCAAACATACGGTCAGACAATGTATAACACATATTTACTAAAACATGTTTGACCTAATTATCACGCAGACATTTTTTTTGTAAAGGGTTTTCGCCGACGTTTGCTGTAGGCCGAAATGACGGCGCCCGTCCAGGCGCCAGCCCGACGCTCCCCCTCAGAAGGAACGTCGATGTATGTATATAGATATAGTATTATGGAATATAGAGTAGGTTTTATATGTCTTACTGGTGGATTAGTTAATGAACCATAAAGTTTGTTTTTGTAGCGCAGCTGGCAAAGACGGATTGTTGTGTTAGGGCCACTGGAATTAGTTTAATAAGTAACAACTATTTGTTTAATTATGTTGCTATACTTTGTCTAGATTCAGCTTATGTTGTGCTGCGGCTGCCGTTATATCCACGGCACACTATTTTATATATAACCACGCGTAAATAGGTAATATGATCTTATTCTCTGACTGATTGCGTAAAATTTCCAAACGCGACGCTAAATGCTTCAACAAACATTGGGAAACGTGCAATATACAGAATTTTATTATTTTGTTTGTTCATTTTGGAACAAATTAATCAATATCGTTATTCTTGCTGCTTATTTCTGGCAGATATATATTGTAAGACTTCCACTATAATACTACGCACTGCTTCATTGTTTAGTTGTTTGGTTTCCCTTAAGACAATAAAATGTCCAACCAAGAATACTGGTAGGTTACTGGTGTGTTTGTTTTAAAGTTTAAAATCGTACGATTTTCAAAAACCGCTTTATTGTTCTGTAGTTAGTATCACGACGACACTCGTTAATCTTAGGTAGGTAGGTATCTAGTAGCCACTACGCTCAGAATATTATTGTAAAAGGGGGCCTTTTCATTTTCTTTTTATTGAAGATAGGCATGCGCTAAGCCAGAATGCTCAATGCGGTCGGCTTTACGATATTAGAGATCCATGAATAGGGTACAAAATTTAAAGCAAAGTATACTTAATATAATTTGCTGTTGAAATTTGCTTTGCCCAAACAGGGTCCATAACGTAACTGCAAATTTCAAGTTTGTACCACCTCTTAAACATAGTGCAATTGCCTTAAATAATACTGAATAAGTATGTAGTAATAAGTACTAATTTATTTTATTTGGGTGTGTAATCCCTAATTATGCTCATGAAACCGAAGCATTAAGGAACATCTGGATTCAACCGCCAGCCGGCAAATAATTATAAGCTAGAATTAAATGTTGCAGGCGTTCTCGGGCTTTTCCTCCAGTTAACCAATAAAGGCAAACCGGAGACGAGGTCCCAAGTTACTCTCTTGTTTTCTGAGGTATTCAGACAGCCATTCACATTCGTCATCGTCATTCAGCTTGCCACATTAATGTTTATTATGAATTATCGCAATTTCTAGGGTGCCCAAAAATATTTAGCGTGTTCACTTTATGACTGTTTCGTCAATAATTATTATACACATTGCGGTAGTTTGGGAAAGTCATAAAAGTTTAGTTTATAGACTTTCCAAAGGTACAAACTAGCAATTAGCATTCACAAAAAACCATAAACAAATGTATTAACACTCAGAGAACAAAACGTCCATAACAGAACAAAAAGTATACTTACTCACCAGCCACTTTTTATATTCGCCGCCGGTAGTAGCACACCAACTTTGTTTTAAAAATCCTTCAATATTTAACTTCATAAAATAAGAATTAAGGCAAATCACTAAATTAATTATATGATTACAGTCAGTAAAACTGAAAAAAAACTTCGGAAATGATTTTGTACACAAGAGTAGCTGGCGATCGTTCATTGACCTTTATATAGAGAAATAAAATTTTCTCTATTTTCCCGTTGTGACACTTACGTAGTAATACTTGCCATCATCGTATTAAATTTTAATAACGCTTACCATCGTTAAAAAATAATATGAAACTGTTTATTATATTTATGAAGTTCTATTGAGAAATCAAACAACTAAATATGAATTTTATCGCGTTTATTTTAAAACAGTAATAAGATATTTTGACACTATTAAATAATTTTAACACAACATCTCCCCGTGACCATGGCTGCTGAAAAGTAAACGAAACTTTGGAAAAAGTGTAAATCTGTAAATAGTTTTCAAATAAACAGCGATAAAAGCCGTAAAAAGTATTTTTGGTTCAATTAAAATCGGTTTATTTCCGAGTCGATTTCAGATGGGCATGCCTAAAACGTAATGGCATAATATCTAAAAAGTTGACCAATTGGCTTGACAGTTGTGTTTATATCATTCCGGCGCCTAAACTTTGAGAGATTATTTTTATATTTTGGAAATATTATAAATATGTGTAAATGATCGCACTTTAAAAATGGAGGAAGAAAGTAATTGAATAATTCTTAAAAACGGTATATGTGTTAATTTGTAGGTTAATTTCGTGTTGTTTATTGATACAATTAATGTTTCAGAACTTATCCGAAGAAAGAAAAAAGCTTTGAATGGGAGCAACAGACGTGCCTTAGCAGAAGCTTGTAATGACTTGGCTACCTTTTATTACAAGCACAATCGCTATAGCGATGCCTTGGACGAGTATAAGAGCGAAGCAAGTATTGTTAAGGAATTGGGACTTCGAATGGAATGGGGCACATGTAACAGGATGATTGGAGAAATGTACATGCTGATGGCTGAATTCGACAAGGCCCTAAAGTATGAAGAGCGTCACTTAGGTAATATCAGTACACAATATTCTATATCAAACTTAAGTAGTAGCACCAGTAAGAATATAATAGTAAAATAGTGATTCTGAAAACCTCAAGCAATAGAATAATAAGATAAGAGCATATGAAATGATTACATGTGTATTTTATGTTACACAGTGTGATAGACGTAACCATATTATGCACAACAAATTGTATAAAACATACTTTAACTATAGTATCAAGTATGATTGTATTAAATAAAAAAATAATTGAGTATTACTATATGTATATTGAGCGATACATATCCATACTATAAATACAACACTTTATTCATACATATATTGTTGAATTGTTCTTGTCAAGCATCACCCATCATTGTTTTGTACATATAATAAATACTGGTTACAATAATTTATAACGTTGAATACTGCAAAAAGTATATACTGAAATGAATTATATATGTATTTTAGCTGTAGCTAAAGAGTTAAAGAACTTGGTAGAAGAACAAAGAGCCATGGCAACACTAGGAAGAATATATTTGTTACAAGGACAGAGTACTAATGATGACACAGAGGCTAAAACATCACTGAGAGCTGCAGAGAAGGCCTTTATGAGAAGCTTAGTGTTGTGTGAAAAGTAAGTTTATGTCACATATGACTATTGCCATCTATACTATTTTGTTGGTTGTCACAACTTTAACTTATGTTTATGTGCATTAATAATAATAATAATATTCTATCACATACATACAACACCATCTAGTCCAAACTAAGTAGAGGTTGTACTATGGGTACTAGACAATGGATAAACATGATAATATATTATTTTTTTTGTAAATACATATTATGCATAGTTGCACAGAGCTTGGAGACGTGCCTGGTAGAGGTTAATAGGTTTACAACGTAAGGAAACTTGGCAAAAAGTATCATAATATACAAACAGGAGTCTATTGGACTATCATGACAGATCCATGCATTATAATTTACATTCTTATGTAGAATAGAAAACATTTTATTTAAAAGTCAACTACTTTCCAGGAAGAATTCCTGTTTGCAAAACCAAGAGCTTTACTAACAACTCCATATATGGATCACACAAATCTTTGTTCTATGTGGGATTTAAACCCACAATACTCAGTGTAATGGGAGTAGCAAGGCAACTTTTTGAACCACTCTGGAATCATGCAACTCAAATATTTTTTATGAGAAGTAATATTAAATTAACATTTTCTCTGTCCAATGTTTCACATATGAACATAATAGATTATCCATTGTGTCTATCATGGGACTACAAAATGATCAAAGGCTGTTGTTGTTCATCTTTAACAGTGATGTGATACATTGTTAAAATATGTTCTGCAGACACCAGACAATACAAAAGTTATTTAGAAGTTACATACTACATGTACTACACATACAACATATAAAAATAAGTATAATTTATTCAACCATATAATTTCTTTTAAGAATCTAACTGCAAAATTCCATAGTGTCAGTAAATAGCCATGTATTTCCTTCATATAATATTAGTCGTGTATATAAAGTATCCTGCTGCTGGACCCAGGCCTCTTTCTCAACTTGAGAATGGTTAGGCCATATTCCACCACACTGGCACAGTGTAAGTTGGCAGACTTCATAAATCTTTGAGAACTCGCAGACATGCAGATTTCCTCATTATGTTTTTCATTACCATTAAAGTAAGCAATAATTTACTAATTAACCTACATAACTTGGTAAGTCAAAGGTGCATGCCTTGGAATCAAACTTCAGACCTCTGCATGGCAATGGTCCTCTACAAGACTTTCTTTGCTTTACATATTTTTTTTTACTTCATGCGTACATTTATTACAGTTTAAATGGTAAAATAAACAAACATGAACTGATGGACATGAGAGCCAGATTACTTCTGAATATTGGAGTAGTTCAAGAACACTTGGGTAACTTGGACAAAGCATTAGACTGTATCAATAAAGCTATATCCATATGCTCAAGTCAAGACTTGTATGAAGTCCTCCACAACTGTTATA
This sequence comes from Catocala fraxini, assembly GCA_930367265.1. NCBI lineage: Eukaryota > Metazoa > Arthropoda > Insecta > Lepidoptera > Erebidae > Catocala > Catocala fraxini. Next base: position 18,757,674 of record OV884039.1, on the reverse strand, counting down.
CTACAGAAGCCTTACTACACTGCAATAAGAAGAAGGATTATGCTAAAGCTTTGAGCTGTTTGAATAAGGCTCTTGAAGTAGCTAAGCGTTTGGAAGACAAGGTATAACATGTTGGTTTATGTGTTTGTGTACTTATATTATTCATTGACATGAAAAGCATAACTTTCTATGTACTGTCTTCTACTTGCCATATTATGAACTTAGTAACAACTTCACTCGCAAAAAGTACTATTATTCCGTTTAGAAGGTACAGTATCTCCTTTTAAGTACCCTATACAGTGTGTACGAAATTTCATGATGATTCGTCCAATAGTTGGTCCTGAAAGCATAAAAAACAAAAAGTATGTTGGAAAGTATTCATAAAATGAATGGATATTTGGTAGTGGTGTTCCGGATATCCGTATCTGCTGATATCCGCGATAGAAAAAAATCCGTATCCGTATCCCTATCCGTTACATTTTGACGGATCTTTTACCTTATGTTAAAGTAAAATGTTAGATATATATGATAAGACAGAGATAATAGTAATAATAAAGCCCTTTTATTCCGTATCGCTACGGCTATGGCAATACATGTTTTCAAATTCATCCATTAAAGTATGTCTCGCAACTCGGCGTGCTTTCTGGCATAAGCCTCCTCCAGTTCTCTCCATTGGGCTCGGACCTCTGTTACTCTGGTCCAGTATGGCCCCAAGGTTAGGCGGATATCGTCTTCCCATCTTGTTTTTGGACGCCCTTGTCTTCTGGTATCCTCTCTGGGGTACCATAAGGTTACTTGCTTGCTCCACTTGTTTAATGTACAATGTAGCATATGTCCTGTCCAGTTGCACTTTAAATGCTCTATACGGGTTATTATATCTGTGGCCTTAGTTTTCCTCCTTATTTTAGAATTTTTGATTTTATCACTGAGTCTGGTTCCCATCATGCTCCTTTTCATTGCCCTTTGTGTACTGGTTAGTCTTTCTCTATGCTTATCTGTTCACGCCCATGATTCACAGCCGTAAGTCATGCACGGGAGGATACAAGTGTTGAAAGTCTTTCTCTTGATGTGCATGCTTAGATCTTTGTTCTTCATTATTTCTTTTAGAGATCAGTCTTTCTCTAACCGCATACTATTCTTTTATTTATTTCCTTGGACATAGAGTTCTCAGGAAATATAATTTGACCCAAGTAGATGTATTCTGTCACATATGCTAACCTGTTTTCATAAACCATTTTGTTGACTTCTGTGGAGTTATTCATCAGTTTTGTTTTATTTGCATTCAGTTCTAGCCCTACTTCTCAGCTTTTTCCGGCTATGTCTTTTAGCATATGTTCTAGTTTTTTTGGGTCTACTTCTAGCAGAACAATATCATCAGCGAATCTCAAATGGTTAGACAGAAATATTGAATGTTTATTTGTTGTTCAATAAGGACACTTTAAAATAATGAATTCTGTTTTTTGCTTTTTTATCGCTTCAAATTACAATATACCAAAAAATTAATATTGCCACCCTAAGTTCCATTCACAACAAGCTCATTTTGTCTTCTTTCATATCCAAATCCCTTCTCGAAAATAACATGCCTTGTTGGTATTTTTCATAGACTCAATCTATTGCCTTAACCTAGCAATTAACCGAAATTTAAATTCTGTGCATTCACTAAATTCACTAATTTTGAAAACTTTGATGTTCATAAGTTAGCATTACTTTGTGACCTAACTGACTAAATAATTTTATACTTTGATTTTGACTAAGGATGGTCAATAATCCCAACTAATATTATAAATATGAATGTGAGTTTGTTTACACAACAGACAACTACTGGATGGATCACTATGCAATTTTGCATACACATTGTTAGGGGTACAAAAAGGAAAATCTAGTGCTTTATAATATTAACAATGATTTAGAAAATGAATGTTGCTCACTATCTTTTACACTCTATGCTTGCCCCCCTCCTTCTAGATTCTGAAAACCTGTGAAACCCTGTCATCAAAAGCTGATATCCTTTGCAAGATGTCAGACTACCAGAGCGCTAAACAAGTCTTACTCAAAGCTTGGAAACTCAAAACGCCTGATGAGGAAGAGAATGAAAACATTGAATCCAATCTTAGAGTCGGTATGTATTAGTTATATACGTTATGCGTATCTTTGATTTTTTGCAAATATGTGCGTGTCAAATAGTTAATTAATAATATTCTATCACATACACACAACACCATCTTGTCCAAACTAAGCAGAGCTTGTACTATGGGTACTAGACAATGGATAAACATATATATATATATATATACTTTTTTTTTGTTGTAAATTCATACATATTATACTCAGAAACACGCAGACCAAGACAAACATCCATGTTCATGCACACAAATGTTTGACTAGTGCAGGAATCGAACCCGCGACCTTCGCGCTTGTCAGTCAATTACACTAACCACTACGCCATCGAGGCCGTCATTCGTCGTTGAATAGTTAATTATAGCTGTCTTTAACCGTGAAAGAAACCATTGTGAAGAAAGAAACTTGCATGTCTGCTAGTTTTCCATAATGTTCTCAAAGATATGTAAAGCCTGCCAACCGGCACTGGGCCAGCATGGTAGACTATGGCCTAATCCTTCTCACACTTAGAAGATACCCATGGCCAGCAGTGGGACCGTTTAACACAGGGCTGATATACATTATATATGAAATACTATATTTACCTATCTGACCAAAAGATAAAGTGCTAGTTACAATTGTATCCATTACTTAACTTAATACTCTTTTACAGTTGCAGCAATGTGCTACACAGAAGACTTACTTATATCGACGGATCCATCTGACCACGCTAGCTTTAAGAAACTTTATGAGAAGCTGGGCGACGGAGCGTGCCACTTACGTAACTACGCCGGCGCTGTGGAGTATTATTTGAAGATGTTAGACCACGCTGAGTTAGCGGGGGAATGTGGCAAAAATCTTATACCTATATATGTTAGGTAAGGTACAAAGAGTGACCACTATTACCTACCTTTCAAAATAGGGTGTGATGGATGGCTTAGGGCTTCTATAAAAATAATATTATCAGAACTATGGTATCAGTCTGGAAATGTGACACGTGCCTAGTATGAGTTAGTTTTACGTTAACGCGATCGAAACGTTACCGCGTTTAGCTCTCCGATTGGTTAAGAGCTTAGAGCGGGCCAATCGGATGTCATGAGCGTGTCGATCGCGTTAACGTAAAACGAACTCGCACTAGGCACTCAGGAGTCCACACATGTTGTAAAGATAGAACTATCGATTAGAGATGGTGTTGTACACAGTTACTCACTACTCTATAGGACTTGTCGCGCTAGCAAAGATTGCAGTTCGAGTTTCCGTCTTCAATTTTGCTGTCACATGAGTGAGTTGACAAAAATTACTGTTTACACTGTGTCCTATTTTTGTTCCTAGTATTGTAAGTAGTTATAAGTTAAAGGTTTATTAGTATAATTGTTTTTATTTTTAGTTTTATTTTTATTGTTTCTTTTAGTTACTTAGTTGTTTTTATGTATTTTTTTTTCATGCGCACTATCGAATTGGGTTCGCCTGTAATGATAGTTGTAAGTTTAAAATAAATAAATAAATAAATAAATTGTCGTGCAATAGCTATACAGTGTGACTGGTTGAACATTGTACATACTTAAGGACATGATAATTTATGATCAGACGTAACAGACAAAAAATAAATAAAAATAAAAACTGTGTAACCTGCAAAGAAAATCTTTATGAAAATTTGTATGCAATATCCATAAAATGTGGGCACTACGCGCGCGTCACACAGCTGTCGATACCTTTAATAAGAAAAGGACGGGCGGAAGTGCAAATTCGGGAGAGTGCGGGGTATGGTAGCAGGGAGGCGGAGGTGGAGGTTTTGTTTAGCTTTGGTATATGCGCAAGAGTGTCCGCACATAAAGTTTTTATTGGATAACTAGGTCAAATTTTAAGTACCTATTTTTTTTTAGATATTCGGTCTAGAGTTGAGTACTGAATACCCTCCTTCAATATGTCCAGTCTTTTACGAATCAGCCTATAATCTATATTAATATTATAAAGCTGAAGAGTTTGTTTGATTGTTTGTTTGGTTGAACGCGCTAATCTCAGGCACTACTGGTTCGAATTGAAAATTCTTTTAGTGTTGGATAGCCTATTCATCAAGGCTATATAAAATTACGCTACGATCCACGGGGGCGGCGCAGTAACCATAAACGCGGGTGCAACCACAAGCACAGTTAGTCTTGACATAAAGTTTTCTCTATATTTCAGTTTATATCAAACCTACAAAGACATGGGATCGTATAACGAAGCTCTGTACTACTACGAGAAAGAGTATGAACTGATAAAAGATGTTCCGAAGGAAGCTTTCACTACTATGTACAATATCGCTGAAACACTGTTCTTGGCTAAAAAACCTTATGACCAAATTGAAAAGGCATGCTTGGAAGCTAGGAGAGCTGTAAGTATTTCATCAAAATTTAAAAGGCCATAGGCACTGAATCCGCCCAATCCACATAACATATAAAGCTCCTTATTAAAAATAAAAATGTTAATATTAACTTAAATGTTAATACCTGTTGTAACTTTTTATACTTTATTCAAGTACTATTTCCATAACACGGTTCAAAAGCATTGCTTGACAGAAAATTGATGCAATGTTATGTATGGTTTCTTAAGACAATAAAGTATCTTTAAACCACTTTACAGCTCAGAAATGTATAACTTGCACAATATAATACAATTATAATAAAGCATTTCAACTATACAAGAATATATAGAAAATTCTTCATTTACTTTCGATACAGCAATGTGTATAACAAATTCAATGTTTGCTTTAAGTACTTGGTGCTTGGGTTATGGTGATTATAGTTTGAGCGAAACCGCTGTACCTGGATTGCCGTGAGCGTTGACGAATGGCAGCGGCCTGTTAGCCTGCGTTGCCCCCCCGTCTAGCCGCGCACATACCTAAGGCGTGGTGCAGCGGTTTCGGTCAAACTATAATCACCATAACCCAAGCACCAACACTTTTAGCTTAACATTTTTAATTGACAAGTCCCTGAATTAATAATTCTTATTAGTTTATTAAATAATAAACCTATTGAGTCGCAGTGGCACATCGGTGTCCAGACTTAATAAATTTTGAATTGTTTGGTAGTCTAACACTTAGCAGATTAATGGATGGATAATTAATTAATTTTAGGCTCAAGAATGGAATAAAAGAAAATATGAAATCAGGGTACTGAAAAGTCTTGTGAAATACCAAGAAGAGTATTCTGAGACTGATAAGCTGGAACAGACGAAAGACGCCTTAAGAGCGTTAGGTTGCGACAACTTGGACAATCTAGAGAACTCTGAGGACGAACAGAGTTCGGCTGGAGGTGGGGACGAGGATGTGCACATTGGTGACGATATCTGCTTGGACGATCTTACAGGCAAGTTCACGTCCTTTTAAGAAAACAATAGCTTTATTACATTATTGTTGATAACTTCGAAAATGACACATTTCAAATTTATTATATCTTTTACTAGATTTGGTCTGTGGCTTCGCTCGACTTAATGTGGATTTTATCAATAAAATCCAAATTTTCACCGTTATTGCGGTACCCCTCGCGTTTATCTACATAATGTTGTCAATAAATTGCCATCTTTTGGGAATAGGTAATTTTTTCTAAATGATATAATACCATATGTTCTTTTCTGTACCCTTAACAACGGTAACAACAACCTTAGCAAGTTTCATGATGATCAGTCGAGTAATTATGGCGTGAAAGCGTAACAAACAAACTCGCATTCGCATTTATAATATTAGTACAGATTTTTGTATTCTGCGATATGCAAGGTTGTGTCTCTAGTGTTCCATTCTATTCTAGCTACTTTGAGCTGCATTCATCTGCTACTATTGTTCTTATTTTAGTGGATAACAACCCTAAAGTAGATAGAAAAGTAGGTATTAAAATAGACAGTGCTTATAGATTATATTAGACGTTCTTGAGTAATACGCATTTTACAATAGTAATATCCAAGAGTTATTCATATTAGTCCACTTGATTAGTAGTATCTGTCCCCTGTTGCCTACGAAGAGACAGACAGATCTAACTTTATTTGGCTTATTCCTGACTATCCCCTAATCAACACTAACGTACCTTAACGTATTGAGTCGTAGCGGCACACCGATGGCCAGTCACAATAATTTAATCATGTCTGGTATTGTAAGACTTGACGGATTAAAGCTCAATCATTATGTTATAGATTTGTCAGATACAAATGAGGAAGAGATATCGGACACTAAACGTGAAACACGTAAGCGAGGGAAGGGATACACTATCAAGAAGAACATGAAGGGTGAAACACAGCTGCATGTGGTAAGTCGAATGAACATCTACAGATGAAAGTTAATTAATTTATTTGAGCAGAATCACGTTAATAGGTTAAATACTGACTGCACGAAGTTCCCTACACGAGACAAAACTTTGTGTGATCCACAAATGGTTGTTCTGAGTCTGGGTGTTCTTTGTGTCCGTTGTTTGAATGTTTGTAAAGTCCTACGAAATACAGTAATTATTCATAATGTGGGCGTTGTCTTTTTTAAAAGAAAATGCATTATAAATATATTTTGTCCAACCTAATTCAGCATATGCCAGGCGAGAGAAGCCTGGTGCCGATTTTCAACTAGCTCCCTTTACTGACTAAAATTAAATTAAGAACATCTCATAATGTAACAGAATTGTTCACATTGGTTCATAATCGATAGGTAAAACATGAAGTGGCGACTTGCAGGCGATATACTTAGGGGGCGTACTTTTACTACATCACCTATATTTTACAACATTTAGTAAATCTTGTCAGTGAAGTAATCACGTGTCTGCCTTCTGTTGTCTTTTTAACATCTGATACAACTCGACGCCCACTTTTTCCTTCACTTTTTGGACAAAGGTACGACACGGTCTTCCCTTTCCTCACTTTCCCTAATTTTATGCTTCTAAGATGGTTTTGAAAATTCGTGGTGTTGTATCTATATAGTTGTTGAGAGGCATAGATAACAGGCGAGGTAAGTTAATTAGCCACTTGATACGACACGAAGATCTTGACTGTACGAAAGACGTAGTGGTTTAAGAGGTCGCCTCGCCACTGCCACCGCGCCAAAGGTTATGGGTTTGATCCCCACGGGACAAAAATTTGTGTGATCCACAAAAGGTTGTTCCGAGTCTGGGTGTTCTTTGTGTCCGTTGTTTGAATGTTTTTAAAGTCCCCGCGACACAGTAATTATTGCTACCTTTAAAAAAACATATATCTTATAGTAATTTTGTATTTTTAGGCATCTATATCAGGCAATAAGTTGCTCGTAGAGAGGCTACTAGCTCAAGGTCATCCTGTAAACATTCGGGACAACGCGGGTTGGCTGCCATTACACGAGGCGTGCATACATGGACACATTGAGATAGTCAATACATTGATAAATCATGGAGCTAACATCAATGATAGGGGTGGTTCCAATTGTGATGGTGAGTAAAGAGTTCATAAAAATAATATCAGTAATATAAGCCAATTTTTATTATTTCGTTTAAATACAAACACTAAATCGAAGAACTGACTATTATATATAATTTAAAAATAAAATACTTGACAAACTAAAATAGTGTAAATTGCACATACCTAAAAAAAATAGGTACGAGCCCCAAAAGGTCTTTGAAATAGTCTTATGAAATAGTCTTATTATTCAAATTGTTCAATGCTGTGCCAACTACTGTAATTTTTTTTAAATGATTATCCTTGCTGTTTAAATTTTAGTCGAAGATGTATGTGTGAAAGATATAATCCTTCTGTCCACATATTTTCGTGAATTGTAGCGTTAAGTATCAATTTTAATTCCTTTCAAGTACTAACGTCCTCGATATTTACAGGTATAACACCGCTATACGACGCGGCAAGCAATGGTCACCTAGAAGTAGTACAGTTGCTTTTAGAAAAAGGCGCAATACCTTCTCTAAAAACAGATTTCGGCGAAACACCTTTACATGTACTACAAAAATGGCGAACTGGGACCATACTGACTAAAGAACAAGAAATACTGTACAGTAATATATGCAGTAAGATTCATAGTTTGATAGATAAAACAAATACAGTAGATATTTTAAACAGATCCAAGTCTAAAACTCCAGTGAAGCCAGTTAAAGATGTTACACCACCTAGCACTTCAAAAATGACCAGCCGAATAAGGGACCTAGAATCGCCAGTATTCAAACGAAGAAATATAATTGAAGACGATAGTGATGATGAAATTGATGTATCGCAAAATAACAGGAATCAAACCGCTTTCCCATCTGATGACTCATCATCTGATGACGGCAAAGCAACGAGAGAAAATAAGAAGTCTTCAGGTGTCAAAGAATACAGAAGTGCTATAGAGGCTCTAAGGAATAGAAGTATGAACGATTTACCCGAAGTGGATGTAAAGAAAACTAAACCAAAACCAGCTTTGTTAGACCCCCAGGAAATCGACGACGACTGGCTTGACGATGACCTAGGTGTAAACAAAAATAATAAGAAAAGAAAACTAAGTGATCCTTTAACTACTGTTGCTAAAAAACCTTCATATGAAAGCATAAAAGACTCTATAGACAGTATCAACAAGATTACAGAACCTCTTGTCGAAAGCAATAAGTTTAATACTAAAAAGAAATCGAGGGTTAGTGATGTCATTGATGTAAGCGAGAATAGCTCAGATTCTGATAGTTTCAGAAATGAAAATGTACGTCCAAAGGTATCTCCTAGGGAATCTATGAGGAATATCGCAATGCAATTGAACAATTCAAGATCCAATGATAGTAGAGAAAACATTAAACGACGCTGGAAACAACAAAGTACATTATTAAAAGCTGGTTTCCACAGACGTAGAGATGAAGACAATTCGAGTAATAGTAGCAGCGACACGGAATTTAATTCTCGCCGAGAAACCAACAAACGATTGACTCCTACTGGGACCTTTTCACGGCATTCGTCAGGCGAAAACTTCAATTTTACCAAAAATATGCAATCTAACGACGGTTTTAATATAATGCAGAAAATGAATCCGAATATTGTGCAGCAAATGAATGTGATACAACCGATCAATATCGTTCAGTCGACGAAAAATGGTAGGGCAGTACAAACGCAGATCTTACCACCAGCGGCAGTAAAAGTACACGTTGAAGACAAAGTGCTGTTAATTTCACTGAAATTGGACACGATAAACAGATTGACGATCAGCTGGCTTGTTGATGAAGTCAAAAATAGGTATTATAAGTAAGTAATGTTTGTTAAATCTTACTAATAGTACTAACTTCGAAGTCTTCGCTACCTTTTCACGGATAAAGTAACCTATTTATTGAAGCTAAACTACTTTATACGGATTTTATCGCGCTGTTTTATTGCTGTTTTATTGCTATTTCATTGCTGGACCAGTATATCACATAATTTTTAAAAAATATTACCTGAGCACTATTGAACTTTATTACTTTTTAAGCTATTTATTTGCTTTTACTATTTTATTTTTATATATTTATTGACATCAAACAACCCTACGCCTTTTTCTGTCCCCCTGGCAACGAGTATACAAAATTTTATGACGATCGGTTAAGTAGTTAAAGCGTGAAAGCTTAACAAACAAACAAACTCACATTCTCAGTTGTAATATTATTTAGGTCTGCGCTAAGGGTTAATTCATGTGTAGCGTAAGTCATCACAACGCACAAGCCCTGCTCGTTTCCACTTTCCACAGTTTCATATACCTACATATACATATATAGATATATATCATTTCAATATATATATATATATAGCTAATTTAAATTCTTTATAACTCTTTCAGACTCACTGGCGTGCGTCCTGTATTTAGTCTTATGACGTCAGATGGCGCGATACTCTCAGAGGACGATCCTTTAAGCTTAGTGCTGTCATCGCCAGAGCTCAAGACTTGCATCACTAACTGGAAGGCTTCGCCTGCTGAGGAGAGGTACCTCGAGTGCTGTGAAGCGCTGGGAATACGTAAGTATAATTTTTTATATAATTTTATTTAACAAAGAAGACTACTCTCGCACTAGATATAATTCCTGTGTCGAGATGGAATTTAAAAACATAGAAACAATGTTTTGTCTCGCATGGGGTTCGAACCCACAACACTTGGTGCAGTGGCATTGGCGAGGCGACCACTTAAACCACTACGCCATCCGTGTCAAATAGATATTTTATAACTTACTAGTAGTTTTCCCGCGGTTTCACCCGCGTAATCCCGTTCCCGTGTGAATATCGGGTTTCACCCCTTTCACCCCCTTCGGGGTGGAATTTCCAAAAATCCTCTCGTAGTGCTCCCCTACACTCTCCAAGGAACATACATGCCAAATTTCAGCTTCTTGCGTTTAGTAGTTTCTGCTGTGCGTTGTCTGTCAGTCACTCAGTAACGGAAGAGTTCCATATATATAGATTACAGGTTGTGTTAGATTGTCTCTTTTCCTATGTGGAAAAACTTGTGAAATTTAGAGTTTACAGTCTAGTGGTCAAAAGGATTCAAGTCCTAATTACATCCATTTACATCCATAGCCAAAGGACTCTGGTGTCAACTTAAACCTACTACAAATAGCTTAATCTGTACTAATATTATAAAGCTGAAGAGTTTGTTTGTTTGAACGCGCTAATCTCAGGAACTTGAGGTCCGAATTGAAAAATTATTTTAGTGTTGGATAGCTCATTTATCGAGGAAGGCTATAGGCTATATAACATCATCTTACGACCCACGGGGGCGGCGCAGTAATCATAAACGCGGGTGAAACCGCGGGCACATTTATTTTCTTATAAAGCCCAACGGCTTTATTTATAAGCTTTTATAAGTATACGAATAATATACGAGTCATTCAGTACAGTAAAACTATTTATTATTTAAAAAATATTATGTGTTGTTTTTACACAGTGGCCTTCCCTCCATTACGCCATTTTTTTTATAAACTGCTATCTCTGTTTTTATTTTCCAGCACCATCAGAAGAAATCCAGCAAGCAGTCGGTCGGAGTCATACAACTCATCGACTGGCATTAGGAGCTAAAACACTGTCATCATCACAAATTCGACCGTTATTCCGAGCCCTTACCCACCAAACACACATCACAGCTATCATGTTATCCGACAATAACATCAATGACGCGGGCGTCAAATATCTAACAGAATGTATGTGCACTATGAAACATCTAACTCATTTGGATATCAGTAGAAATAACATCACCGGTGAAGGAACTAAGTTTCTTCTGAACCTCTTCGAAAAATCGACACGAGTACCATGCAAAGCTTTAGAAGAAATTGATATTAGTTCAAATCCAATATCAGACGAAGGTTTTAAAAATATCACCAAAATATGCCAATATGTTCAATTAAAAGTATTGAAGATGAATTATTGTAATATAACGCAGAACGCGATCAACGAATCGAATAAATCGAATATGAATTTCGATTCAGTGGAATCTATTGACCTGAGTAATAATGCAATGAAACAGCCGTTTGTCGCTTGTTTGATGACGTCATTGAATCCGAATATTTTAGTTGACTTGGAGTTGGATAATATTGGTGTTGAAGGAAACGTAGTGGGATGCATAGCCAGCTTTTTAGACTCTGCCAAGGATTTGAAGATTAGAAAAATTGGTCTATCCAACTGTAAACTGGTTGATGGACAGTTTATGAGGATATTTAGGTTTGTATACTATATTATTTTATGTAAATATTGATAAAATAAGTGGAAAGCTGTCTGTTGTAGTATATATGTATGAAGAAAAATTCAATTGTATAAGTAGCCAACAGCATCATATTGTCATGAATATCATGGAGCCATGATGTCTACTTAAAAGAAAATTCAGGATGCACTTTGTACCATGATTTCAACATTTGTAAATGTCTAAATGCAGAGATTACATTAAATAAAATTTCATCTCAGTGTGTTTGGTCGTAATAAATCTAACGCTCGTAGAAACACAACAATAATGATCCTTACTCTTTACTTGTATTATAAATGAAAACGTGTGTTTGCTGGTTTATCCTTCTTTAATGCACCAATAAAACAACTGACTGACGTGAATATTTACGGAGAGATTGTTTATGAACTCGGCATAGGCTACTTATTGTTGTTTTCCCTTAGAATTATGGAAGTAACACCATGGGTAAAAGTTAGTTTCGTATTCGTTTAACATAAGTATCCTAGTAGTTAGTACCTACTATTTGCTCAAAAAGTCTCAAAATACTATTGTTTTACAGGAGTATTGGCCGCGCCAGACACCTTCAGTCAATAACGCTCAAGAACAACAACTTGACATTCATCTCACTAAAGAAATTATTACAGCGGCAACCCCCAGTTCCACATATAAACCTACAGGGTTGCCAGGACATATTCAAATATTCTCCTGACTCTGACTTTGTTGTTTGGTTACCAGCTGTCGACTTCGGAAGGTGTGTTCCTGAAATAAATGTTACACCAGTGTCAAAAACAGACGAGGAAAGAGAAAGCTTTAAAGCTTTTTCAAAGACGTGGTTAAATTGTTTCAAAGGAAGAGGTATGATTGAACATTGTGAAGGCGGCATTATAAAGTTTACAGCCAGGTGATAGTACTTGCGACTTCATTTCAGACTTAATATGACTATAAGAATAGGTAACTTTATTAACCTATTGAGTGACAGCGGCACATCGGCGGCCAGACATAGGTATTCAATAATGATGTCTGGCATTCCAATAATTGACAGGTTATTATAGTTAATCACAAACAGACCGGATCATACACTAGTGGCGTGACTGAGCATTTTTTGTAACTCGTAAGACCTTAGTTTCGACACAGAAAACCTCGGTTTTTTAAACCTAGGATTTTCTCCATTTTGGCAACATTTTTGCACATTCATTGATGCTACGTTCCTATTGGTCGTTGCGTGATGTTATGTAGCTTATAGCCTTCTTTGATAAATGAGCTATCCAACACTAAAATACTTTTCAATTCGAAACAGTAGTTCCTGAGATTACCGCGTCCAACTAAACAAACAAATTCTTTAGCTTTTTAATATTAGTATAGAAGATATAGCCCAATCTGGGTTTTAAAAATAATATGGAGCTCTTCTCAGTGTGAGCTAGTGTCACTAATAATTCTGAGGCCTGACCCTAGGTCTCAAAATTGTTAGTGAAAGCTCAGAGTTTAGATATCTGATTCTTACCATCCTTAGCAGAGTGGCCAATGTTTCAGAATAGGGCAAGTTTTGTGTACTTTGAGTATGGGTTAATAGCGGTACATACTAAAATGTTCTCATTGGAATATTTTCTTATATCCAGACTAGCACTAGCCTGTCTTTAGTGCTCTATTTGGTAAGTATAATGATTAATTCACGAAGTTGTTTTATCATTGTCAAGTAAGGTAAAGTGTAAAGTAATAAAATGATTTATACTATAATATGTACATTGAACGCAACGCCGGTCATAAATGACCACGAACGATACGTCATTTTCTATTGTGACATCTCTAAGGCATTCAAGTGTGTTAAAAAAAAGTGTAAAGCAGACGTTATACCTTTTTAGGTACGGGTTTAGTAGGAACCGTCATTAACCCATACTCCATGAAACTTGCTCCTAAATAATACACGTAGAACACCGCATTTTGTCATACACTGTACCTGACGCTCGAAGAGTGTAATCGCTTGAATCTTATGCTGCCTTCCGAAGATAGTAACAGCCCCACACTTTCCTACCGACTAAATTATAATATTAAAAGCTATGTGTTAGTACACACACCGAGGTAGTCCTCGGCTCAACTTCACAGGCAGATGTCATGCTAAGATACACTTACCTAAAACCTTCAATAAAATGACCAATATTTCATGTGTACCACCTGTAACATTAGTTGAAATATGTAAACTCATGTAGTATTTTGTGTAAATAATAAGACTTAGAATTGAATGATGATGCTATAAACTTTAATTTATTTTTGATAGTGATATGTTTTTGGATAATTATTGTTTATATAAAATATACATAAATTAGATTTAGCAATAAGTAAGTGAATAATATGTAATATTTTTTGTGAATGGGTGTTCTGTAAATATCATAGTGATAGTAATAAATAAGATTTATGATACGTGTTGTGTGTATAATTTGAAAACGTAGCCCCTAATTTTTATTTTAAAGGCTTTGAGGGAATAGGTTATACAATTTTTGGCTAAACTGCCCCGATTGCGCAGCGGTAGTTATTGCGATTGCTGCGCATCGGTCGGTGTAGAAGATTTACTGAATAAAATTTTCAATAGTAGCACGGAGTCTAGATCTGTGCCTGGTAGACGGCGATAGATTCCAAAAACAGGGCGACTGGATCGTAAATCCGCGACGACGCTTCTATGTGAGTAGAGGGACAGTCGCTGTAGGCCACAGAATAATTCAGCTAAAGTAGAACGTGTTCTTGATTGGCAGCAGCGCGCATCGTATCAGCATACGTAAGGTGGGTCGTGCTCAGGGTAGTTAGTTTTTACGTATAACATATTTCAAGAATTCGATATGCTGTATGGGATTTATTTATTTGTGAAGATAAAATATATTTTAGTAACACAGGAATACAATAATATAAAAAACAAACTTGCAATGTGACTGTCCGCGAAAAAAGCATTTCAGTAATCACGTCCTCAGTTTATAGTGCCTTATCTATGATCACGTCGCTCATTCACGTCGGTTTGGGATGTACAGAAAGACAATAAATGTTGTAAATTCATGGCGAAATTCGTCCCGTATGACGCACGTAACCTTTAGATCGCCCAGTTAGAGTTAGGCATATTTTGATAACTTTTGTAGTAGAGTTAATAATCTGCTTGCATGATAGATGTAATCATGATCCTTTATTACATTGAACCACCACTACATGTAATAATGTTGATTACAGTAATTATTAATCCCTCTTACTAGTTTAATTTTATTTATATTTTAGACTGCTTTTGGAGATCCACGTAATAGGCATAATTATGTTGAAATTAAAATTTAAATCTATACTAATACTATAAAGCTGAAGAGTTTGTTTGTTTGTTTGAACGTGCTAATCTCAGGAACTACTGGTTCGAATAGAAAAAATATTTTAGTGTTTGATAGCCTATATATTGAGGAAGGCTATAGGCTATATAATATCACGCTACGACCCACGGAGGCGGCGCAGTAACGATAAACGCGGGTGAAACCGCGGGAACATCTAATCATTAATATAATATGTATAGTTATTTTATTCTGTTTAGCTTGGCTCAATCATGCTCCGAGAAGCAGTTTACTTAACCCCACTACAATTACATGCTATACATGGCATGTTTTAAACATATGGGTCCTGGTGTTAATGTAATCTAGTTTAATTGAAACTCCAATAACAAGAGGCACGGTTTACCTATATAAAGAAAGTTTTATTCTGCCACCAGTAATCAAGCAAAAATGTTAAAAATGAAATCTTCGAATTTATATCTTAGGCTACACGTAAATAAAAAGTAAACAGAAAACGTAATCATGATTTCGATTACAAACTATAGTGTATATAACTCTTTGTTGTATAATAGTCAATAATCATTAATCTGTAATCGTGATTGAGGTTTACTAATTATTATTATAATCGTTAAAATCTGCGTTTGTCTGATTACATTTTACTCACAGACATAATTATAAAAGTAGCATTATACCCACAGGCATATACCTAATTTCTGTGCATTTTACCCAATTCTGTTTTGAGGTAGTTGCATTTAACTATACGATCAACCTATGTCGGGGGTTGCCAGACTTGCCAGGTAAATTTGACAGAACGCAATATTTAAAAAGTAAAACCTAACCTCAAAAGTTTCATGCACTGCTACAAAAACTGTAGATGTGACAGTATTTCAAAATAAATAAAATATAATATTGAATAAAAACATATACTTTGTTAATTTTGTGAGAGTAATATACAAAAGAAACGAAAATGGCTGAACAAGTTAATCAACGCATTGAGGAAATGATAAATGAGTTAGAGCAAATGCGGAGAACAGATTTATATGATGATGAAGAAATAAAGTAAGTTTATAACATGCTTCTATATGAAGTTACAATTATTAAAACTTTGTTATATCTCATGCATTATGTCTTCGTACTGGCTATCAACTTTTGTTTTTATATCATATTGAGTTTTGTCTTTGTAATTCTATAAGTTAGTGATATTAATAATTAATAAGCCTTTTATATTCCAATGTTACATTGTTTGATTACAGAGAAATATCAAGGAAACGAAAAGAATTTGAATATCACATTCAGCGCAGGGTGAAGCACAAGGAAGACTTTATACAATACATAGCTTATGAATTAGCTTTGCTTGAAGATATATCTTTAAGAAGAAAAACCAATAAACTAGTAGAAAAGAAAAAAGACATAGAGTATGCCATAGCTAAGCGTCTAAACAAAGTTTTTAAACAATTCATCTACAGGTTTCAAGATGATATTGAAATATATTTTGAGTATATCAAGTTTTGTAGAGGTGTAGGATTTGATTATGCTATTTCTGGGATTATTGGACAAATGTTACAGGTAAAAATAATATAATATTTACTAGTAGTATCTCCTATAACATTTAATATATTATAAGTAGCAACCTAAACCTAAGAATAACTAATCTATCAATGAACTATTAGATAAATGTAAATGATAATTCTGCTGTTAAGTTCTGTTTAATATTTGTTCATTTCAGATTCATGGAGACAAGCCCAAAGCCTGGCAGCTAGCTAGCAAATGGGAAAGTAAAGAGCAGAACAGCCTGGATAATGCAAGAAACTTCTTACTGAAGGGCATCCAGAGACACAGTGACTCAGAAGTTCTGTACTTAGAATTATTTGATATTGAACTCATTACTCTCACATTTAAGGCTGATAGTGATGAGGATAGGGTAAATATGGTTTTTTGAAATAGGTAAAACAAAGTCATTCTGGCATCTATTCTGTCATACTTATTACTGGTTGTAGCATCTTGCCTTATCCTATACCAGACATATTCCATTAACAACTGGGACTGACAACTGAGTTCACTGTAGCTCAAGAAGTTATCCTTGATTTCGCATTTAAATCTATTTTCATGAGGCTAGTACCAATATTCTACTTATTTCAATTACAGACAAGATTTCCATTTTGAATCAAGGCAAGCTATTTTGCGTCTCTTGAAGTATGCTGCAATATGACGTATGTTGGCATTGCTTTTCTATAAACATGCAATGTGAAACAGTGAAATGTGTTCTTATAATATTTGCTAATGAGCCTTCAGGAAATAATAAAATTGTGTGTTTTAGGATATACAATTGAAGAGAGCAGATATAGTATGGAGGAATGGTGTTAAAAACATTACAAATGTGTCATTCTTATTCAACATCTATGACTTATGTAGGAAGTATGAGATCAAAGAGACCTTTATTGATGACATAAAACAAGAGATTTGGTCAAGAAGAGATAATAAGGAAGTCTGGTCTTATATAGCAGTGAAAGAATTGAATGTAAGTACTGCTATTGCAAACAGTATAACATTGCCTCATAAAGTGTTTGTGACTGCCTTTTTTCAGCAGTGAGCATTATATCTGAGATGTAATAGATTTCTATTATATTATATATGATGTTTCGTCCTTTCTCCTCTAATGTAGTGTCAGTCCTGTCTGACGTTAGCAACTCAATGCATCCTCACATAGTTTTAAGCAGCACTAGATTAAGGGGAGACCGTTGGACTGTCACCTCACAAGGTCTCATGTTCGATCCCTAGGCACTTAAATAATTAATTATCACTTGCTTTAATGGTGAAACCTGCATATCTGAGCGTTCCCGATAATGTTTTCAGACGTATGTCTACCAACCCCCACTGGGCTAGTAAAGAGGACTATGGCCTAACCTTTCTCACACTGGAAACAGGTCTGTGCCCAGTAGTGGGACAGTTTATATACCGGGCTGATGTTATTATATTATATACATCGTTTTTGGTTATAGTATATACCCATTTTGCTATTAACTATATTTAGGTCTTATTCAGTCTGATTTGTCCATGGCTTGGTCTAGACTCACTTATCCATATAAGCGATATGTTTAGCAAGATATTATTAGTATTATATAATATAATATATATCAGGCTCTATATTTTATAACTTGTTATTAAGAAATATACTATATTCCATTATGTAATTGTTTCATGCTTTTGTAGGGTTGTCACTGGGCAGAAATTGAAGAATATGTGGATGATGAGTTAAATTTTTCTAAGGAAGTGAACAATTTCATAGCAGTTTATGAAGAGGCTTTGCAACTGGTTTGTACCATAATTGTTATTTTGTAATAAAATACATAAATAAATACCCAGGCTTTTTATGTATGATATATTTAATTTCAGTTTCCCGAAGAAAAGCTATGTACAAGATACATACATGATCTGCTGGGAGTAAATGAAAGTGTTTGTAATGACTACCAGAAAATCAGTGCAGTGAAACATGCTTGGATGTATGGACATGAAAGTGGGCTGCTCTCCAATGACATGTATGCTTTTGGTATAGAAATGTTCAAGTTACAGAATGATATGGCTTCTGATGAATTGATGAAGGTAACTGCTGAAAGTTATAAAGTTATCAATATTCATTAATTAAAATTTATTACCTATTAAATATTTCTTGTATATAATATTTTATATTAAGATTTATGAACTATGGTATATATAACAATTTGGTTGTATAAATTAAGGCTATATATGTATATTTGTTTGGAGTAAATTTTTCTTAATTAACATTATTTATGATTTTCATAATTCAGGTACTAGATTCAGCAGCAAAGAAAAGGCCAGCACTTATAAGCTTGTGGGAAGAAAAAATACTATTGAACAAACCAGATGAAAAGAAAATGTTATCTATATTACAAGAAGCCATGAAAGCTTTGAAGTCAAATGACTTATTACATATTTATAACTTAGTCCTAGATAATGTAGAAACCAATGTTACAGTAAGTTATTGTTTATATATGATAAAATAGCATATACATATATACATTAACAGTTTAACTTTAATCTTATATATCTATTT
Organism: Catocala fraxini; assembly: GCA_930367265.1. NCBI lineage: Eukaryota > Metazoa > Arthropoda > Insecta > Lepidoptera > Erebidae > Catocala > Catocala fraxini. The sequence goes on along the minus strand of OV884039.1, from coordinate 18,738,614 downwards.
TCAGTTAAAGAACTTGTACAAAAAGTTCCAGAACTGTGAAAATGCTGTTCTACTAGCAATCAAACCTAAACTACTGAAAAAAATGTATGAATACAATGGAATTAAAGCAGCTAGACAGTTGTATGAAGATTTAATAAGAACTCCACCTACTCAAATTGAAGTGCACACACACATGATTGATATAGAGCTGGCCCAGGAAATCCCAAACATAAAGAATATTAGAAAATGTTACGAGTGTGGTGTCCAACATCATGGAGCAGATAATGTAGAGATATGGATGAAGTATATGATGTTTGAAACAGAAAACAATGCTCAAGCTGCCCCTGCCATATACAGAAGAGCCATGGCCACACTAAAGAAAGAGTTAGTTGATGAATTTATCAAAGCACAAACTTTAGCAAAATTAAAATAATGTTTATATTAAGTGTTGTGTTATTTGTTATCTCTAAGTATTACTACTCTTAATTTGTTATCTATAACCTAAATCATCATGACTCAAGATTAAATAAACACTGATAGCATTCATGTTATAAAGACTCTATGTTATACGAAAATATTAAATAATAATACAATTGACAAATAAAATATATTTATTTCAATATAACCATACCTTGACTCAACAATCTAGCAAAACGAATATCCGCATGGTACACCATTTATACTAAATTATTTACACATTTCATTGTACATATTTTTAACTCTCTACAAGAAGTTGAGACTACTTTGGTGATCATGGAATAACACTTAGCAAATAAACACAAATGTATAAATGCAAATACATTAATATAGTGTGACTACTGCATAGCTGCAATTGGAGCAATGTAGTACCTAAAGATAAGGGAGGAACCTCGCTTGTGTTGTTTGTTTCTAAGCAGATCCCTCCAGCAGGCCTGCCAAGATGGGTAATGAGGCATGGCTGGAGGATTGCCTGCCTTTAGGCTACAGCCTGCAACTGCCATACAAGTCGACACAACAATCAAGGGATAAGTTAGCGTGCTGGTCACAAATGTAAGCAATGGCACTGTAAAGTATCGGAGATCCTTAGTTTTAACCAAATATTTGTTCACATAGTATGCCAGCACTCCTGTGACAGCTACACAGGTCAAATCTCCCAGCAGCTTGGGTATGATTCCGTGGAAGAAACCGCGTACTCCATCATCTCTGTAGATAGCTACAATAGCACCTACCAATGTGCTATATTCTTCTTCTTTACCAATAAATGAGGCCATCATCCTAACAGACACTACATAGAATGGGTAGGATACGATGACTGAAGCAGTATGCATAATCATATCCCGGCGCCCAAGCTTGATGTAATCTTCAACTTTAGGCTCATCATCAGTGACAATATTAGGAGGATCATTGATTTCAGGCAAATCGATTCCCATGGCGTAGATTACCTTTGATGAGAGCTGGCTAGAGGCGACCAGCCCAAGTACTCTAGCCGATAGGCCTCTGTAGCAGCCGAAGAATCCATCTGAAGTTTTAATATGCTTGATGTATTGGAAAACGTTAGGTAATATCATGGCAGGGCGTCCGAACAGTGTCGTAGACCGGCGCGGCGGTAGCGGCTCGAAACCGAGTTGAATCAGAACTTTCGCATATTCCATGGGGTGGCATATCGTCGTAACGAGTAATTGTGATGGCAGAGCCGCTATTTTCTCTTTTTCAATTTCGTCCATGTTATGACAATACCAAGTTCTTCTGAAATTAAATATGACTGACCATAGACGATATAATTGACTAAACGTCAAATAACTGTGTTACTAATTAAATAAAGGCCATAGATTATAATTGGTCAAGTCAATCTCAAATCGTTACGTACTTAAGTACTACATAATTAATATTTTAAAAATAATAAAATAATAATTATTTTTACAATTATAGGTATATCAAAATTAGATATATATATATAGTAGTAATAAGGTATATATTATATAAATCAATAAGAAGAAAAAGTACTGTGATATAAGACGAAAATGGTAAAATTATTATAGACAATAAAAGTATTGTAAATAGATGGAAAACGTAATTAGAAAAATTATATAATGGGGAAGGTTTGGAGGAAAATGATGTAGAAAATGAAGCAGAAGTAGACTTAGATAGATTCGGGCCCGAAATAATTAGATCCGAATTTGACAAAGCTTTGCAGGAACTTCAACTCGGGAAAGCAGCAGGAAACAATGATAATTATGTTCAATTATGTTCAATTATGTTCATAGAGTTCATAAAGGAAGCTAATAATGAGATCAAGGACGAAATTTTTAATATGACCAAATTATATATGACACAGGTGAACTGCCTTCTGACTTAAAATCACTAAAACCATAACTCTACCGTTTCACTAGTTCTCACAAGATTGGTTATAGCAGTCACTTGAGAGCACATCAATGACAACTTTCTTTAAGGAGATGAATTCGCCGTGACCTAAATCTGTCGGGAGGTATCATCATCATACAAATCATTATCACTACATATTAATTATAAACTAGTTCTATGTTCTTCACATTTTGTGGTATTGTGTTTCTTAAAACACAATACCAGAAAATGTGAAGAAGATAGAACTTAAGTCTTGTATCTCATATATAAATAGAATCAGACAATAAACAGAATTTCAGTTAGGTAATGAGTAATGCGGTTTTAGAAGGAATAAAGGAACAAGAGAAATGATTTTTGCTTTACAGACGATTCTAGAAAGAAGAGTTGATCTGGATATTGATACCTATGTAGCTTTTATAGATCTAGAGAAGGCATTCGATAATGTGAAGTGGAAAATAATGATGGAGCTATTAAAACAGGCTGATATTGATTTTAAAGATAGGAGATTAATATATATATTACACAGAAATCAAGAAACAGTTATAGAAATAAATGATTACAAAGAATTTGCAAAAATAAAACAAGGTGTAAGACAAGGATGCTCTTTGTCTTCACTTATATTTAATATTTTATTGAAGCAGCCGTACATATTATATTGGAAGACACCCACGAGGACATCAGCATAAATTGCAAATGTATCGTTTTTGTAAGATTTGCGGATGATATTTATTTTCAGCACTTACATCTTATATGATATGATATAGATAGTAGAGACGACCTCGAAAACCTGCTTAGCAAAATGAATACAGTATTTTCTAATTTTCGTATGAAAATAAACATTAATAAAACTAAAGTCCTTGTGGCATCTAATTTGCCGCATAAAATAATACACCCCATCAACATTTACCATAACCCAATAGAACAAGTAAAGAAATTTAAATATCTAGGTAGTGTTATAAGTAATAACAGAAGATACAAGACCATCAGCCGACACAAAAATCAACATCTATTCACTTCAAAAATTAGTAAAGATATCCGGGAAAACTAATTAAGTCTTATATCTGGAGCATTGCCCTATACGCTTGCGAAACGTGGACCTTAAGACAGAGAGAAAAGTTCGGAAGCTTTTGAGATGTGGTGCTGGCGTCGAATGGAGAAAGTGCCCTGGACAGAAAAAGTTACTAACACAGAAATATTGACAAAAGTAAATGAAAAACGTGAAATTTTGAAACACAGAGAACAGAAGGGGTAATATTATAGAACACCTAATTCGACATGACAATTTTATCACAAATATAATGGAAGGGAGGATAGAAGCAAGAAGGAAGAGGAGAAGACCAAGAAGAAGGTACACCGATCAACTGAAATAAATTGTAAAGGTTGAAACTTATAAGGAACTAAAAGAGATGGCATTGGAAAGAGAAAGATGGAGATTGCTACACCGACAAGTGGAAAGCAGCTAAGTTAAAAAAAAAAAAGTTATAACTACAGAATTAATTGCTACAATACTGAATGAATTCTTTATAAATGAATAAAGTATATAGAATTTTCTATTACGATTACCTTGTTTTCTGGTATGACAAAGTTACCTAAGGCTTGGCATTATAATACTCTAAAACATTTCATTTTAAATCCATGAATATGCATTTATCGAGTAATGAACAAGGTTACTTGATGAATTCATTTTCACAAGTTCAGTTAGGTCAGGAGATAGATCTAATGGAGAAGTTTCATGATGTGTTTATTACTATATTTAAGATGATACATTTTTAAAATTAATCAATAAATTAAGTACTGGAATATAAATTAATTAAATTTAACGACTGTGGTCTTTAACTTGCCAGTGAACTCTTTGGACAATCCGGGGAATTCGGGATCGTAGCGCCGCAAAAATAACCGTATCAGCGCTCTCTTGCTGTTTAAGAAGCGAAGAAGGTTTTGTAAAAGTACATAGTGATTATTTGACTAGAATTGATATGGTATACACAACAGTATGTGAACAGCGATGGACATTTTTCTTCAAATCCGTCTTACGTTAGTGCTGAAATAAAAGGAGTTACACTTTTCAAGTATATAAGTACATACTTACTTATCTACCTTCCATTAGGTTTACTTTGTTAGTCACAGTTTAACAATAATAGCTTGACCCTACTAATCTTAATACAACTCTCTCTGTGACCATGGTTGCCATAAAGCAACCTAAACGGCAGAAAAAGTGTAAGTATACCTAAATACTTACCTAGTTTTAATCATCGAAATAGCTTAGAATAGTCGTAGGTAGTTTAAGCTATTGTGCCGCAGCGGCACACCGGTGGCCAGACAATACATTTTTAATTAAGTATGTCTGAATTTGATTTTGTGTTTTCAATTTTTGCAGATACTAATTGAGGAGACAAATCAGGGTAATCCAGATTGTTGGTATTGTACTCCGACTTTAGTTCTAGCCTGTTGAGCTTTTCACTGCAGGTATCAATTTTATTGACCTGCGGTTTGTGCAATATGGTATTGAGTTATAGTGGTAACCACGTCAGCTAGTTGCTTTGTTAAAAAGCTTATTTGTTCTCGGAGGAGCTGTATTTCCTGAGCCTCAGACTTAAAGTCCGGAGACAATGGTGGGGGAGGAATACTTTTATTACGAGAAGACACATTTCTCAACACGAACGGTGCATTGATTGAGATCGGTAATTCGCAATTACGACCCTCTTTCTTGGTAGAGCAACAGCATTCAGAGCATATCTAGGTATCTCTTTCTTCGTCCCCAATCTCTCGGTTATAACATAGATAATGGTAAACTTTATTGCATGCATCCACCTTACATTCGAGAAAAGCATCACCAGACAGCAGTTTTTTATTGCAAGCTGCACAAATCATCATGCTTGAAATGTCCAGCAAAAGTAATCAAATAATATTCGTGCAATAAAATGCTCAAAAACGTTAGAATTCGTTATTATTATTCGAAAACGTTAGAAAACGAGCAATGTGTGCATCAAACGACCAATGTGAACTTGCGTATCTGTGCGTGCGCCCAGGAATGCGATGCGCGATCTCAATGGTCGCTTGTTGAGGTAGGTCGGGAATTAATCGAAGGACAATGTTTTTATAAATTGTATTTCGTAATTACTCACGAATTGGGTGCAGTTTTTAGATGCTGTAAACTGTAATGTAAAGTCCTTTTCCAGCTACACAGTGGTATAACTCACTGGTGTACACAAGTAGTTTTAATAATTTTAATTACGGCAAATATGCAGAACAAAACTAAACGGTGTCGACGGCGCGTAACGGACCGCGCGAATATATTATATACTATTAGGCGTATGCTTCTTGGTACTGTATTGGTATAAAAATACTCTTTATCACTCAGGCAGTGTGCACCATAGTTATAGTTACTCAAAAAGTATCTTCATAGGTTTGTCAATCAATGTTTTGAGTTTAGTAGGAAAGGTATTGTGGAGGAACGTGGTGTCATGTCCAACACAAAGGGAGGATCCTCTGACCAGGCTGGGTAATCATGCCTGGCGGGCGGCGGCCCATCGGTTGATGTCGGGAACTTGTATATATACTCAGTCACTGTAAATTTCACTTGTGCGATTCAGGATTGTATGGTGGACATCGTTTTTAAGAGTTTAAATGTACAGCGCCATCTGTTGGATGCAGTTGGAACTTCTTCTTCTGTGCTGAGTCGCCACAATATAATTTATTTAAATCAGGAATAATAAACGCTAGATTATAATATCAAAACATTTATTTGGTGACTAAGCAGTTGATGTGAGTAGCTCATTGGAGCCGTCCTCGTCTATCTTGTAGGGCAGCTGAGTGGTGAGCGTCGGGGGACCTTTGGGTTCCTTTCGATCGTTAGCTCGGAGATCATGGCGGGAATTCTGAAAATAAATTTTAATAGATAGGTAAAGCGCGATAGCTTAGTGGGAGACCGTTGGACTGCCACGCACGCGACGCGGACGCGACTTAGATCTCAAGACGCATCTCTGACTTTTCGTAGTTTGCGTATTAAATAATCGGTGAAAGAAAACATCGTGAGGAAACTTGCATATCTGAGAGTTTTCCATAATGTTCTTAAAGATATGTGAAGTTTGCCAACCCGCACTGGGCCAGCGTGGACTATGGCCTAATCCTTCTTACACTGAGAAGAGGCCCGTGTCCAGCAGTGTGACAGTTAAAACAGGTGATATAATGTGCTTAGAAACCAGATGCGATTAACTTGCGATGGTTTAGAGAGGCTACCGCGCAGAAACAATTACATTACACTAAGTCAAGGGGAGTATGGATTTCTAAAAATATATCACCAACATATTTCGATTCTTCATCAGACGAGGAACTGGTCATTTCGTCGGTGGCGCGGTCGTGGTTTTTCCCAGGACTGTCTTCCTCATCTTCACGTGCTTCATTCTTTTGCTCAACATCGGTATCGTCTTCACTTTCCGTTATCTCGTCTTTTTCTTCCAACGTTTCCCATACCCTTTCTTTTTCTACCATGTCTGCAAACCGAAAAATAAAAAGGGTAAAATTTTTTTTATTTTAACTGTACTACAAAAAGGTACATCTTTGGAAAATGGCACAGCCTTGGATAAATCTGCAGTTTGTGGAATGTGCTTTGGCTAGCAGCCACATCTAAGAGCATTGAAAGTGTATTCAAACTGATCTGAATTTCATTTTGTATGTGGTTTATGAAATGTTAAGTACGTGCCTCTGAATCTCAGAGATCCTTTCCTGCTGGGGGTGCCTTCCGTAGGTATGTCAACAATGACTACTGGCCCTACGTCGATAGTCACACCATTCAGTTTGTCAGTTGTAGCATTCGGCTCTTCTGGATCTTTGTTGAGCTGAAATAAATAGATAAGTAATAAATTTCTTTTGTAAAAATAACCAATGTTAAGGTAAGAAAAACTAGACGGGAAATCATGACACGCCATAGTCAGAAAAAAAACAAATGGTTCGAAAATTATACGACACTGCATACAAATGTCGATTTTTGTGACAATGTGGCCAACATTTATTTATTTTTATTTATTTATTTGGATCGCCAACAAATAATACACATTTCTGACATCTAAATAATAATTTACAGACATGCCTTGTGCTCAATCACTTACAGGCAACCACATCTAACAAAAATAATTAATTTTATTTTTATATTTTTCACAAAAATTAATTAAAAAGCTCTAAATACATTAAAAAAAAAAGAAAAAAAAAAAAAAATAATGGGCATTCAAACTTAGCCTAGTATGGTATCATAATAACCGAAGCCTGGAACCCAGGTATACAGTGATTTTTTTCTTAAATCTAAAGAAGTTGTTATATATATCCAAATCTGCCAGTCGCTGAAGACTATTGTATGATTTGGCTATTCTTGTTAAAGTTGAATTAAGAACTATATTAGTCTTGTGTTTACGGACACTGAGCGGCTTGTAGACGCCCGAGCGCGCATAGATATTAATTTTAGACAATAATTTAGCACAATCTATTCTATTGTTTATTAAGCTGTATAAGAATAATAAATTAAGCAGTTGTCGCCTATCGTTCAGCGAAACAATTTTGAAGTATGACAAAATAGTCCATTGTTGTCTATATTGCCGGTTTGTCTTCAGAGCAGTATTTTTGAATGGCAGAACACAATGAAATCTTCAGTGAGATCTCACCAGCCCCGCTAGAGAAGTACCTCTCTCTCTTAGTAAAATGTCATAAGTTTTTTTTGCCTGTGGTGAGAAAACTGCAGATACCCAATTATTCGGTAGTAGCAATCTGTACTAATGTGTACCTTGATTATAAGTACGGCGCAGTGGTTTAGGTAGACACCACGGCATTGCCACTGCGCTGATTATTATAGATTTAACTGTGACATCAACATATAGTAGTTCAGAGTGTAATTTTTCTTGGAGTCCGTTGTTTCAGGGTTAGAAAAGTCCGATGCGGTGCATTATGCTTAAAAAAGAAAGAAGGAAAATTGCAGCTTTATTCTCTCTGTTGTACCTGTAAGAAGGATATGGTAGGTTCTTGCAGCTTAGTAGCATGTTCTTTGCTTCTTATTATGTTCTCGTCGGTTTGTTTCTCCAAATTTAGTTTGTACGCCTTGTGCGTTCTCCACATCTGGAAAATATATCATATTTGTTCGCAGACTGTAAAATACGAATAAAATTTACCTAAGTAGTGAGTAATAATTAATTTAGTCCATAGACTCTATTTGGTTCATTCATCTCTAAGCACCGGATGTTTAATTTTTCATAAACTTGCGTCGTACACACAAGCGTGGGTCAGTGAATCTCACTTGCTTACGATCTTGCCATATCTATCTTGTTTTATTTATTCCGATTACATTGGTTATGTATTATGCTCGTCGTGTTAAGGTCTTAATGGAGACTGGCCATCTGCGCAGGAGATATTTTAGTGCACAAGTGTGTATGCAAACATAAGTGCACTCTCTGTCCCTTAACTGTCATAATGATGGGAGGGAAACCCAACACGACCGGACAGAAATCATGCGCAGACTTTGCGTGCTATCCTAGGCACAGGGATGTATAACATCGCCATCTCTAGCTTCTACTGAAAATTTATTGACAGAAAAACCCAATAACGTTTTCTGGCCCGACCCGGGATTTTTTATGATAAATATTCTATATATATATAAATATAAATATTCTATGTATAATATGTATGTATTTACAAAAAACGAATATACATATATGTTTATGTTTATCCATTGTCTAGTACCCATAGTACAAGCTCTGCTTAGTTTGGGCTAGATGGTGTTGTGTGTATGTGGTAGAATATTATATTATTATATATATGTATATTATTAAAACCCGAGACATGCACAGCAGTCGCATACACTACCGCTGCGCTACCGAGGCTGTCAATTTTTTATTCTTAACCCGACTTTTCTCCAAAAGTTTTGCTCGCAGAACGTTACTCTAGATCTTTGTTTTCTAACTGTTGCATTTACATTCGCCATAAATATTTATTTAATATAGGTATTTTTGAGTACAGTTAATGGCAGACTTACGTGGTAACCAGTGTAGCACAATCCTAATATAGATATGACTATGAGCGATATAAAGAATTTATCTGTATTTTCTTCTTCAGTGTCGGGTTGGGTATACAGCGATTCGTAAGGATTGCGTGATGGTGGATCTTCAACCCATGTTTTGTCTACGCTCTGAAATCATAAATAGTCAAATTTACTTTTAAATTCACATAAGTAATCCAGTTTGCTATAATAACTATGGTATGCCAATTCGTTGCTCTACAGTCTGGGAAATTAGAGTACAAGATATTTTTTTACAGAACACCTGGGTTAGTCAGTCGATATTATTTTAACTTTAATCTCAACACTCACAAACACTCTGTTTAGCTTATGCTGATCGATAGAGTCTGTCACGTGAACGTCAGATGGCCTAAAGTATCGGCTAAAGAAAAATCGGTATTTGCCACGTGCGTCTTGACCAACGACATTGTGTTTGTTCGATCGTTAGCAGGCTGCTCCTTAGCTAGACTGTTTCAAATGTAACTGAGTCATTTTACAAGTTCGTTCCCATATACATAACCTTCTTTATTTTCTAAATATACCGCAAGTTATGAGCCTGGCAACATTTCAAAATAACTTAGGTTTTTGTAAAATATCATGATTCCAAATCAATAGCGAACGACTAAATATTAATACGAATTGAAATCAGGTCTCGTATTAAGTAGTGAGATGTGAAGTAGTTACAATGAGGAAGCTGCCGTTCCTAGTGGCGAGCTGTGAGCGCTCGGGCCAGGCCTCGTCGAAGTCTGCGGAGCACTGCGCCGAGCGCACGCCGTGCGCGTTGACAGCGTTGACCTCGGCCGAGTTCAGCCGCGTGAACAGCATGTACTCCTCCAGCGGTTTCATCTCGTACTCGTTTATCTCCACCAGGATGTCTGCCCAACAAATTGAATGCCTAGTTTGATGACACTATCACTTAAGTACTGGTCCCTTTAAGTACTAACTACTTAAGGTAACCGATAACTGCCCTCAGTTCAGGGTTCCTCCTCAGGGTCTTCTGATGAATTGTTGTTGACCTGATTGTGGGCATGTCTTTGCATAAATTTTAATGAATTAACTAATGTTTCAGCTAAATGTATTTTAGAATATATATATATAAAGCGGCAATCAAACATGTCGCGGTGAAAGATTAGGAATTATAATTATAGTATAGAATTAACAAGGACAACAATAATGTCTAGAAATATAATACTTTATTAGGCTTTTAGTCTCCCCGTGAACATGGCTGCTGAAATGTAAAATTAAAATTAAATCTAAATAGTTTATAATTTAAATAGAAGTAAACAGTAACTAATAACAGTGTTTTAGTAAATAATGAAATTTCAATTTATTTAAATGCAAACTGAAATAAAAAGCCCATGTTTAATTTCAATATATGTATGTATAACATTCGCGTAAACGTAAGACAATATTAAGATTTTAGTCTGTTTTATTTTAACCTTAGTATTGTATAACCTTTTTAAGATAAATTAAAATTTGATTTAGTTATAATAGCTAGTTATATAAAAATGTTAACATTTAACTTCTTTATAACCAGCCAATGTTATGTATACTGTAAGTATCATACATATCAGACAAAATACTATGTAACGAAATTTAATATTGTATTAATATGTATGATGTGGTTGTGCTATTAAATAAATAAATAGTCATGAAATAATAGTTTTTCATGCTATGGCGGTTTATATGCCTAAGCATAATTTCCCGCCTGATAATAAGTGGTTACTGTAGCCCATAACTGTTGCTTTAGATTATGTCATGGCACGCCACGATCGTGGCGGTAAGTCCCGTGTTTGAGGAGTGGCTGGAGAGGCGGCATGGCGCTCTCACCTTCCGGCTGACACAGGTAATGACTGGCCATGGTTGTTTTGGCCGGTTCCTGTGTGGTATAAGCCGGCAAGGCCCGATTGTTACCACTGCGGTGACCCCTGCGACATTGTTGCGGTCCCACGCTTGCTAATCGTCGAAGACGGCTTTCGCTCACCCCCGCAGCTTCGGCCGCGGCGGCTCGCTCCTCAGCCCGTGGGCTGCCTCGCTCCTACGCGCCTACGCGATTCTAAATTTCACTCTAGGGGTAGGGCAGACAAGACTGCGTGGAGTCGGACTCACAGCGATACGTTTCTGACACTACAACCTAATTTTAGCAATTTATACATTCGAACATTCGGAAGAATACACTTTATATAATACAATATTTAGGACATATGACTTTATTTCATACAAAGTTAGGAGATTAAATTATTGTAGTCCTTGATATTATGACAGAATAGTAACAGAAGTAAAGATAATTATGTGAAACAAAATTACGAATCTTTGTACATTATGGTTACTGAAGTTTATAGCATACGTGTTATGGATAATGATTTTCAGACAAACAATTTTAGGAGAAGTAAGGGAGTACAGTACTCTGAAAATCACATTCAAAGATTCCGTTAAATAGATTCATAGATACATACCAAGCTAATAAAAGCGTGTTAAAAATAACTGAAACCGAGAAAATTTTTATTCCTGAAGAATCTTTGAATCGAAATTCATTTATTTTGACTGTAATAGGTATAAATTGCAATCCCTTTAACGCGTATATGTTATGGTAAAAGCTTACGACTAGCCGGGTAGTGCCCTTGTTTGCTACCTTCATAATATATAAAAACTTCAATACAGATTTGATAAGGTGCTAACTTGGGTCAAAACATAAATACAGACTATACTCACTAGAAAGGCATCCATTATATCCTTTATAAATTTTTAGTCTCGGATCCGTAGTGTTGAGCCCTCCGACCTGGACCTCGTTTGAGCCAACATCGTACACATCCCACACTATTTGAGGCGGTACTTTTTCTAAAGGCACCTCTATTCTATCTATGAGAAGTTTCGCTTCTTGATTTGTTCGAGTGTAGTAGATAGTGTGGCGAGCTCCTAAAAAGAGCAAAGCAATATCTTGATGTTTAAAGGTGATTGTGTGACACCGATCTCAAAAAAAGTCATTCAAATTTTTGTTAGTGGCCGCTTTGGCTAATGGACACGGTTATGGCCTACGGCTTTAGGAAAATACATCGAGGGCAATTGTCCAAATCATTTGTGTATGATATATACAGGTACTTCAGTTAAATCAAGTTTGATTCTCACATAAATGTCCTCCAAATCCGCTTTCAAAATGTATCATATGTATAAATAATAATTCAATATTCAATATAACATTTTAAAATTCAGCAACGGCCACCATTGCAGAATTTTAGAATCTTATATGAGATACACACATTTTGTAAGGTCTTGTATGGCTTCCGTTGTGGAGTTTCGTAAAGCCTTGGTATTGATTTTAGAAAAGTGTAATATAATTATATTACTGTCAACAAAATTTAATAATAAATACAGCGGTATACTATTCTTTGTTAAAACTAGAATTTTAACAACCTGCATCTATTACCTTTGTCTTGATACTACAACGTATGTAAGACCTAAAACGTGTTTCTTTCATACATTACCGATATAAGATTATTCTACACGCAGATTCGATGAAATATGTTTGTGTCAGTGAAGCAATATGTCCATTATATTGATGAAACGTTACATCGAGAGTTTGGAATGTCAAGATTTAATTGGTGCTAATATCGAGACATAAGCATCAATTAATTCTCAACATGCGTGAAAACGTACTTTAGTCTCGGTTGAGTGGGTTTTATACGTTACCGTTCAAAAAGTTTCTATTTTGTACTTCAGCGCCATACGCTTCTTCTTCGCGGTTCTCTTCGAACTTCAAGTAGCCATCTTGTGTGATCGCCACTAACAAATAATAGCTGCGTCTGAAATTATTGTAAGTAGGTGACCTGATCATTTCTATTTCGCTCACAAACGTATTAAACTTAAAAAAAAGGAACTGATTACATACTTATTTTCTGTTTGAACTAATAACAACACTGTGTTCTTCTGCCGAAGATCGTTACTTGAAAACGCCAATTTGATTTTAACCTATGAAAGAATTAAAACTAAATTACCGTTAAAATAGGTGGATTGACGATTTATATCGTGAAAAATATTAAATAGTCATTGTAGAATTAACAAGGTATTATATACCTTGAATACAGGGCCGGAGAGTAAGAATTTCCTTTGCAAAATGCTCTCTCCGTTGAAGTCAGCTCCCTTCTCCTCGATGCAGTACTCGCCAAAGTAGCTGGTGAGTTCGCAGTCGCAGCTTGACTCCTGGTTGGTGAAGTCTTCGGTACAGACCCCACCGTTTTTACAAGGTTCTGAGTCACATTTCATATTGCACTCTGGTAAAACGCCAGTCAAATCTGCAATTAATCAGAAATATTGATTAAAATCGGATTTTATAAAGGGCAGGATATTGTTTAAATATGAGTTGAAAATTTCCACCAGTATCAAATTTAAATAACTGTAGTCTTTTATAAATCTTAATAACATAAATAATTAATGTTTATTGATGAATTCGGAAACCGGCGTACTTCAATCGGTTCTGTCTTCTCCCTCTAAGAATGTGAATACTACTACTTAAATTTTATTATATGCGAATAAAACCTGCATCAGCACATCGATTTCTTAGACTGTAAGACTGTAAAGGGGCTGTAAGAAAAAGTACAATAAGTCTATAATAGGATTAATACACAATCTTACAATACCTTGATCAATATTCTGTAGAGCTTTCCTAGATAAGTCTACAACATGGTCGGCGATCTTGAACCCTCTGACGCAACCGATGTAGCCGCCTTGTGGTAGGTGAACAGCTCGCGGCGCCAAGTGCAGAGAGTAGGAATCGTAGCCTCCGAGGTTCATTTGGAAGTAGTCAGTGGGAGGAGCTGGGGGACGCTGTGGTCGGATCACCTCTGGAATAAAGACAATATATTTTTTAAGTCACTACTATTATATTATCTTGATCTCGAGTAATCAGAAGCACCTGTAGTGTATGCTAGCACTAGCCTACACTAACCACATAAGGGAATTGAACCCGTATTAAAGCACTGTCTCAATATAGCTATTTAGCTCACGATAGCGGGTAAGGTGAAAGAAGCAAAGAAATACGCGAAGAATGAAGAATATTATTATGATTAAGAATGAAATATATATTAGGTGAAACAATTACTTAAGACATACATATAACATAAAATGAATTTAGCAAAATGATAGTATAGCGCGACGCGTACAGGCTCTAAGCAGGTTGAAAACGGTGTGTTGTAGCTCTGCGCCGACTGCGGTGCGCGCGCACCGCCGCTCACTTAGTGCTGTTAATGTATGGTGCCACACACCTATAACCTATGTATGCTTCCAACTTTAGGGGTAGGTAGTAAGAAGTTCGCGCGCTGCCGACCCTTCAAAATACAAGCCACCTTGTTGCTATTGCAAGATTACTAAACTTTTATTGATTGTACAGCTCGCTGTCAAGAAAACTTGTCGCCGGCATATAAAGTAAAATTGTTTAGAAGCAACCTTCTGTACAGCAGAAGTATTTTATGCGAAATTCCAGGTTCAAATGAGAATACAGAACAATTGGTAGTTTAGTTACAGGAATGCAATCCGCAACTTTTCAATAGTAAATGCGGATTAACGAAATAAATATAATTCTATTCTTGTCATAACAATGACTTTAAGTTGTACATAAGTATCTGTCAAAAACAATTTGTCGTTCCTATCAATATTTTAAGTACGTAAATGGTGACAGCAAAGACTATTATTGAAAAACTGTCGTAAACGATGGTTGTACCAGTAATGATGGAAATGGTAATCAAACTATTGTTATCGGTTTAGTCCACGAGAAAGGTTTTTAAACTTTCGATAAAAGTACTATGAACCAAACTACATTTCTGGTTTAGTTCATTTTTGTTTGATTCAATACATTGTCACAAATCGGCCAAAGAGAATATAAAATTAAAATGTAAATATATACATAGATTAAAATAAAAGAGCTTCTTCAAGAGTTCAAGGAACAATATTCACATACACGGGGAACTATGGTTTGTGTATTGTTAATATACCTGTGTTTTGTTATAAGAATATATGTTATTGTATAATTCTGAGTGGAATAGCGCGATGCGACGTAACATCTTTTATTGACCAATATTCATAGCTATGCTAAAAATAAAACCAGGCTTACCTAATTCAGGGTTAATCCAAGGCTTATTTGTATAATCGATTAAAAGCTTCGCCGTTCTCTCAATAGTCTTATTCTTTTCATTGACGTGCAGTGTCGTAGTATTTTCAGTTCTTATAATGGCAATTTGGACACTATCACCTTTGTTGATCTTTTCGTAGGTCACATTCATTTGAATGATTTCGTTTTCATCATTGAAGAGGTAAATAATTTCAGTTCCGTTACGAATGAACAAATGTATGAAGTTATTAAGGTTGTCGTTGGCATACAGTACTAACGCATCATCGTCGTATGTCCGTAGGTTCATTAGAACGTTTTCAGTCATCATTTTCTTCAAACGATGTTTTTCTGCGTCCGTTGCGTTGTCTACTAAGTAATTCTTCTTAAGATATGATTCTTTTGTTTGGAATGTCAACGCCTTTTCATTTATATCTGGAAGCAAGATCTGATTTATTAGTTTGTCTAGATTTATCTCCAAAACAGGGCAGGAGGAACAAAAACCAAGGGTTTAACAGTGGCAATATGAGCAGACTGGTGATAGGTTTCAGACTTCAAGCTGGATAGTCTTTTGAATATGTTTGCACCATTACGAGGAGTCATCTACTCGTAATGGTAAATGCAATGTAGTCGAAGGTAAATATCATATTTCAAATGAATGCATCTGAAATGAAAAGCGAATTTCTGTCATGAACCAATACAATACATGACAAACATGGGTGTTTGTCTTGGTCTGGGTGTTATTATATATGTATAATATGCAAGTATTTACAAAAAAAAGTATATATGTTTGTTTATCCATTGTCTAGTACCCATAGTACAATCTCTGCCTAGTTTGGGCTAGATGGTGTTCTGTGTATGTGATAGAATATTATTATTAATATTCATGTCCAGTATATAAGTTTACGTGACTGTATCTAGTATACTTGCCTTTTCTTTGAGTAAGATAGGAAGACTACTAAACAAGAGTTAGTTACTGTATTTTTTATACGTAAATTATAGCCGATTATTAAATGTATGCAATATAACGTGCATACATTTAATAATCGGCTATAGTTAATTTACTCATGCTCTAAGGTCATCTCAGTTTTGGAAAAATTTAACACCTTTAGTCAAAATTGACAAAATCATACAGAATACAATAAAGTAAATTTTAAATGTGGACTTGAACGACCGATCTTTGCTTCAAGCTTCTCTACCTGTTCGTATAGGCGGGCTCGGCATTCGCAAAATTTCAGATGTCAGTTTACCGGCGTTACTGGCCTCGTTCCACAGAACGGAAGAATTAACCAGGTACATTCGAGCACCCACACTAGTTAGTTCAGAAGTGTAATGTAAGACCAACGCCGTGAACGCCTGGAAAATGGCTTGTCCAAATACTGATTTGCCTACCAACCCATTCCTCAAAGGCAGTGGGATGGGCCGCTATGCAACACGGTAAGAGAAAATCTTTTTACTACATCTGTAAGTGTTGCAGAGCGGGCACGTTTGCTAGCTGTGAGAGAATGGGAATCTGGTTTATCGCTTCAGGCACTTCCATCGTCCAACACAGGTACAATGTTGGACGATACAACATTCCGCCTCGCCACCTTTCTTCGTTAAGATGCCTCTTGTGTTTCTTCGCATCGCTGTCATTGCGGAGAAGCCGTAGACAGCCTCCGACACCATGGGCTGTCCTGCAGCAGAAACACTGGTCGTATTTCACGACACGCTCATCTAAATGACATTATCCGTCGTGCTCTTATCACCGCCGGCGTACTAGCGGTATTGGAACCCATAGGCTTGGTACGTGACGATGGGAAGAGACCCGATGGTATGTCTTTGTTACCTTGGAAAATGGGTAGGTCTTTGGTGTGGGACACCACATGCGTCGACACCCTTGCGCTATCACATTTTCCTAGCACGGTGAGCTGTGCTAGCTGCTGTAGTGGCGGAAAACCTCAAACGGCGCAAATACAGTAATTTAATTGGTAATTACGTTTTTGAGCCATTTGGGGTGGAGATGCTAGGTTCATGGGTCCGGGCGCTCGTGCGCTTTTTAGAGATCTAAGCGGCTAATCGACGCTTCGCGTGACCAGAAGGCTGGATATTTTTGGCTCAAAGAATTAGCATTGTCATTCAACGTGGCAATGCTGCCATTCTTCTGGGCACTTTTCCGGTCGACAGCGATGCTGAGCAAAATTTTACGACGCTGCCGAAACCAGCCATTTCTTTTTATTAAATTTTACAGTCCCATGTCTTGTTACTTTTCATTTTGTTTTATTTATAAGTGCTTAGGTTTGTTAATATTAGTTAAATTGTAAATTATGATTGTTGCTTTGTTTATGTAAATATAATATTGTTAGGATAATAAAGGATTATTCACTGAATTTAGTGACGTCATCTCACGATTGCTATAAAAGTGGGGTTAGTTCGTCGGACAGATCATTTGTTGGTTGGCTTTCATACGAGCTATTTACAGTAAGTCGTTGTATTGTGTTTACTTGCGATTAATTATTTAGTGTAATTAACGGCTGTTTGTCGATTACGATTATTTGACATTACTTTATTATTCTGCTACTGTTAAAATTAGCTTAAATTTAAACATAAGAATAAATTATTGTACTTTATGAAACTCTAGTCTTAAAAAAAGAAAAAACCGGCTCTTTACCTTAAAATATTGTAACTACCAAAAAAAAGAAAAAATTGCTATATGTATATATAATTATTATTGCAGTCTCATTGTATAAAAAATGTTGTAAAATCTTTCTCATAATAAGCGTGGATTAAACCCTTTGCTTTTCATGTTGATTTGGAATAATTTTATTAAAACATATTTTTAATTAATTATATTTTTTTGTTTATCGAGTATACACTAATTATTGCAATACTTTAAGCTCTGTACAACAACTATTAAACTAGAGTTATTTCGATTACTAGATTTGATTGATTAGATTGATTTAAGATCAGATTCTAATTTACAATATTTTATAATTGATATGAAATATTGTGTCGGATCTTAATCAAACATAGAGACAATAATATTTTTCTGAATTTGTGTAAGCATCAATTTACTCACTTTCCTCACAATGCGCCCCCAAATGTGCCCAGGGATTCTTACAAATACACTCGTAGCTAGACCATAGCTCCTTACATATGGCTTTGTTCTGACACGGGTTTGGCACACATGACGGTTTGCAGTCTTTGATGATTTCAGACAAATGCACTGACATGTAGCTGTAGATATCCAAGATCTCGCCGTTTACGACCAACCCTCTAAAGCAGCCGATCAGGCCTTGATTTACTGCAGACTTTTTTAAATGTTCGCTGGAATAGAAAAAGGCACAGCTTAAGATTTTTATATAAAAATACTTATCAGAACCTGTTTTTAGTTTGTGGAATTATACATAAAGAAATCACGCCTTAACTTATATAGTAAACATAACTCTAGTTAACATATTATTACAATTTCATGAAATGAATAAAAGGTAAGGTGTTTCAAGTATCTTTCTCATTGTCATGGCGTGGACGTCGACTTATGACTAGTTAATTACATTACGGTTACAAAAAATATCAGTCTCTAAAATTATATTTAAATTACACACGTAATTTTTTAATGTTACATCTATATTCGATCTTTCCTGCGGCTTAATTTCTTAAAAAATACAGCATTACACTTACGCAGTAGCCCCTCCAATAAACATAGAGCCCTCAAAAGGTCCGAATTCTTCCTCCAACAATAAATTAAGCATCCGGTACTCAGTGTTGAGCATAAACCTGACGTGGTAGAAGTTGTAGTCAATCCATATCTTGTGCCATTCACCGCCGTTTAGTTTGCGTTTGGAGTTGATCACTAGTTTTCTGGTAGTACCCGTGTTCAGTGTGAAGTTGAAAGTTAGCTCGTGTTCTGTCGGACATATAAGTGTAAACCAAATTACGTTGAATTCTATACATATATGATGATATTGCAGTTTTTAGGCCCGCATAGTACAAGGCAGGCTCAAGCCACAGTTAAAAATCTATAGATTTTTTTACTACATATGTGGAAATCTCATAGAGTTTATCAACTTTGGTCTCGAGGATCATTGATAAAATTGGACAATAAATAAAAAGTTTAGTGAAATTGGTGGCAGTTCATATAATACCTAAATTTAATATCAAATAACAATGGTGTAAAATCTGGTGATTTTAGTGTCTTAATCCGAAGAAATTTGGATTGCATGCTTGATGTAAATATTTGTTTTTTATTTAATGTATATTTTGTATTTAACAAAAACGCAAATTTCTAAAAATACCACCAGAACAACTACATCGAAATAAATTAGTACTTACCGCTAGTTAAAGCTACCATAAATGATGGGTAGTTAGGTCTGATCGGCGGCTGAAACAGCAGTATAGCACTTGTCCCTGTAGTTCTAAAGCTGAACGCGATGTCACCCTTCCTCCAGCCTGGCACTTCAATGTACGACTGAGACGTTGTGAATGTTACCACATATCTTTGGGTATCTAGAATTTGAGAGGATTTCATTAAATTAATGTTTTCTTCAAGAATATGTCGGTTTCTCAGTCTTAATGCGTGTAAAGCAGATATAGTTCGACTGTGATGTCATGATAGTCATTGTCCCTATAATCATATACGGGCTGTTATCAGCATGTGTATGGTCAGTACTTTAAATTTAAATAATATGTTTGTAACGCTAATGTCGTTTTGATCCTACGTGGATTGTATCGTATTGTGCCAGAACCATCAAGCTGACTTGTGACTTTATCCAAATCTGGGCCAATAAACGCAGATTTTGATTTTATTTTATATCATCTTTCGCTCTAGAATCAATTCATGTAATTATTTTTCACTCTAGGAACAATTCAGGTATTGGAATAATAAAATTTAAAGAACGGACCCAAAGTACACTCAGATTCCGAACAATTATTTGTGAATCCCACAAATTTTGGTCTTGTATATTAAGCATCGAACACATTACACTCGGTGCAATGACAATAGCAAGGCGACCCCATAAAATACTACGCCAATCGTGTAGTGAAAAACAAACCATAATATGTTATATCAAGAACATCTCATGTATGGACATGGCTTCTTCTGCCTTATTAAATAATAAAGTTTTATCTGTAAGAAAGCATAAAAATTAAAATACGTAATATACTTACTGGTTTCAACACATTCAAGAGGTCCTAAAGTAATTCTGCCCTGAGCGTCTTCAGGCAAATCTTTTTGTTGGAGAAAGAACATATCAGTGAGGCCGAGGCTGGAGGGCTCCACGAAGGTCCCTTCGTCTGAATGCCATTTGTCTTCGTTAGAGTCACAGTTGCAAGACTTAGACACGTTTACACAAGTCACATTGACACCGCAAGGACAGTAGCCTCTAAAGAAAAATAAGTATTTATAAAAGATATAAAACCCCCTTATTTAACTTAGATGTTAAGGCTTAAAATATCAGTCATGGCTTATATTGCGAACATAATTTAAACTCGGAGTAATCAAATTATAAGTTGTGGATCAGTTCAAGCTGCCTCAGTTTCTAGTTTAATGTTGAAACTCTTTTGTAGCTTATACTATGATCGGTATTTCAAGCGTCGCATTTTATGTATTAAACATAATTATTTTCCTTGCATACATTGTCTTCAATCAAAACGCTATTAAAGCATGCCTATTTTTTACAACTTGACTCTGTATTTTGTAGGATTGTTCTTTGAGACGTTTGCATAATGTTTGTAGCCAGGCGCTTACATTAGTAACTACGAGTATTTAACCAGTATGCATTCAAATGAAGAAATATGTCCGCTACCAGTAAAAAGCGTTTTAAATTCGACAATGGTTATTATTATTATTTACCATTTTAATAAAACTTGCTGGCAACGCTCATGTGACTCTTCTGGTGTTACGGGTGTCCATGAGCGGCGGTTATCGCTTACCATCAGGAGACCCACAAAAAAAAACTCACCTTTTGACATTTCCTAAGAAGTCGACAGTATTATTTGACGAGGATATAAACCACGTGGCGCTGTGTAACTCTAAAGGCGCTTTCATACAATCATACTTAATGTACTGCCTACAGTACAAAGAGTGGGAGATGAGCTCTTGTAACATCTCGGCCGTGAACTCGCGGTACTTTATATTGAAACTGAAGTCTTGGCCTGATGCTGACCGGACATCCTGACAAATAAAAATTATAGAATAATGTAAAATTACGTGTAGTTAAAGGCTAGAGATTCTAAATCCATAATGAATAATTTTGAAGATAAGGATTTGGGTCTAATTTTAAACGAGAGACATATCATTTGACAGCAGGACTTTTTACAGCGTATACAGAAGCGAAATAACATTAGGATACGGCTAGAGAGGTAGCTCTATAATGATTTATAAACACGAAGCAGGTTTCTTGAAGCAAGTGTCATGACATTCCAATTTTTTTTAAAATAGTCGAAGGTAGTATTTTCTATAATTTCTATTATCTTTACTTAGAAGTTTAAGGCCACAGAACATGCATTCAATGAGTCCCGCAATCGACTGCCCCAGTGTAGTTGTACTTTGTATCCATCTTTTTAACGTGACAGGGTCTATTCACCGAATAACCATATAAAATACTTTTATTTAATAAAACAGCAATCGCGTTAATCTTTTACTTTACTTACAACTTGACTAGGTAGATTATGTTCGACAACTGTGGTGGAAGAGTCCGCTTCTATCTGGAACTCGCACTTGACATGTGCCGGCGGAAATTTTCCATTGCCGTCGATATCTATTAGATATACATCGTTCCGAGTATAGCCAAGGAGGGCCAGCTCTTCACAAGTCTTGCGAAAGGTGGCGAAGTGGCAGTTCTCTCCTATGTAGCCTGCGAAATATAATATAACGTATAACGTAATGCACAGCAGATACATATAATGCTGCGCCAACGAGTTAGTCTTTTACTGAGCTATCGCTGCTCATATATATGAGCAGCGATTGCTCAGTGGGGAGACCAACAGACTGCAATGCAGAGGGTCTCGCGTTCGAACCCACGTCACGCACCTCTGACTTTCGGAAGTTATATGACTTATCGAAATGATGTGCGTATTGATTGACAATTATCACCTGCTCCGTGCCTCGGAGAGCACGTTAAGCCGTCGGTCCCATCTGCCATGAACATCTATGGTAGTCGTTATTGGGAGAGTGTCGACACAAAAGATCCCACTGGGTCGAAGTGTCGCCAGTCTGCACTGACTGGCCCCCACATAAGATACATACATAGTCTTTTACATAAGAATTTGCATTAATTCGCCTACACAATACCTATTGTTTTTAAGCATATAGATACACTGTTGAACAAGTGGTACTATATACTTTTAAACGAAATTGAAACCCATACGATATAAAAATAATAAAGCTAAGAATTATTACATCGCCACCATTCATCCAAATTCTAAGTAAAAGCGGAGGTGGTCTTATTACTTATGCTTTAGAGTTTAGACCGTTAGGGATTTAACTGGCATTAATGATATACCACAAATATCACAACTAAAATAATTCGTGCACATTGCGAATCAAACCCCATCGTCATGCGATTATCTTTATGCTACGTAATATAAAAACTTCCAAACTGCATGAACTCATTAGAGGACACTAGATTAAAACACAATTTCTCACATAAATTATACCCATTCCAAGACGAACCCAGTTTATTATATAATATAGGGATATTATCATATATTTATTTGGATTTATATCTTGGATATATACTTGGATTTATATTTATTATATAATATAGGATATATCGCCCACAATCTTACGGTTAACAATATAAGAGAGAGTGTTGGGCATCCAGTGCCCGAAAGTACCCCTTATAAAACGCTAGATAAAATTCAGCTCTTAACCTATTGAGCAGCGATAGCTCAGTGGGGAGACCAACAGACTGCAATGCAGAGGGTCTCGGGTTCGAACCCACGTCGCGCACCTCTGACTTTAGGAAGTCATATGACTTTTCGAAATTATGTGCGTATTGATTGACAATTATCTCCTGCTCCGTGCCTCGGAGAGCACGTTAAGCCGTCGGTCCCGGCTGCCATGAACATCTATGGCAGTCGTTATTGGGAGAGTGTCGACACAAAAGATCCCACTGGGTCGAAGTGTCGCTGGTCTGCACTGACCGGCCCCCACATAAGATACATATACATACATAACCTATTGAGTTGCAGCGGCACGCCGGCAGCCAGACAAAACGTTTTGATGATGTCTGGCATACGAGGTTAAGACAAGACAACTCACCGGTATTCTCACAGTTGCAGATGACCCGATCCTCTCTAACGGAGCAAATCCCACCGTGCTCGCAGGTGTTAGGCCGCGTGCACGGGTCCACGTATCGACAATCGTCGATGGCCACTTCGCCCACCACTCTTTCCGTCATTATTACGAACCGAGGCTCTATCAGCATACCATTTATTTTTATGTTCCTCATGCAACCAATTAGACCTAAGTTGGCTGATTTGAGTCCGCTGCCTATTACGATCTTGTCTTGTAGCTCGAAATCCAAACCTAGGGAAATTGGCAATTAGTGCTAATTACGTTTTTAAAGAGAAATTGCTCCAGATTAATTAAAAACTTTCTATAATTGGATCGTATAAGAATATCGATTGGAAACTTTTCTAAAGCATTTTGTTTTTAATTGGACCTTGTGATGTTTTTACGATTAATTGGTAGCCGGGTAAAGTTATGACCCTTGTTGACGTAATAGAATGTGGATATCAAGAATATTTATTGTCATAAGGAATTCATTATTCATAGGTATCTGCATTAACAAACTTATAAAAATATCGCTAATATACTTAGCTACCTCTCAACTAAATAGCTCTCAAACCCTTGATCAATTATTAAAATTTGATCAAAGGCCCATCGCTGTTGGTATCTTTAACCTTTTTTGATTATCAGATAGTTTATTTAGTTGCTTATTAACTATTTGAGAGTAGTTTATAAGTAAGGCTGCATTTACTATTAGTAAATTAATTTTATTGTGTCTTTATAATGAATCTAGGACAACTACCAACATTTATAGTCAGTAGGTATTAAGAAGAGTAAACAAATATAGCTTGACATAACATCAAGCCCGTTATTCTCCGGAAGATTAAAAAATAATCTTTATTTTAATTTAATTAGCAAAATATGGTAATTTATATTGACATCACTTAAAATCGATTGACAGAGAGAGATTAATAGCTATGAAACTATTAAATTTATTTTAACATTGATAATAAAAATCTAAATAACAAGATTCCACATTAGTGGCAAAAAATGGATGTTCTTCATTATGTATCTCGCCATTTTTTTTCTTTTTGATGGAGTATATTTAATACGCTAGTCAGTATTGAGAGCAATTAAGAAAGCCGAAAAAAATGTTCAAAGAATTTTAATACTGACAACAATTAATTACTATCCTTTTTGATTTTGTAAAAATATCAGCACTAGGATTAACTTCTGTGTTCTGGGGGACTTTTACAAACATTCAAACAACGGATACAGAGAACACCCAGGCTCAGCACAATTATTTGTGGATCAGGCAAAGTTTTGTGTTGGAGTTCGAACCCACAAAACTCGGCGGCAGTGCAACGCGCAGTTAATACGATCACGTCTTTGTATACAATATTAATTATAAATATGCTTACCAAACATTTGTACATGTTTATTATGATGGTCGACCGTCAACCTGATCCGGCCCTTCCTGTAATCCAACTCTACGTTGTGCCAGTCATTGCTCACGTTGAACTTAACGGATTTCAACACTGACACATTCTTACCAATATCTGATACTAGTTCGAATCTTATCTCTTCTTTCACCATCCTTACCTAAATAATAAAACATGGAGATTTGATTTAAAAAAGGTGTACAATAGTGATTAAATTATCAAATTATGTTTAAATGTATTGTCAATCCTATTATACGTGCTCAAGACTCAAGTAGATATTACCAATGTTATATTATATTAGAACATAATTCAAATTAAAATTTACACATTATTAGTTTACTAAACGACCGAACATGTCGCATGGTAACGAGTTAATTTTTTTAGATTATTTTACACTTACAATTATGATTTGTCTTATTTGAGACTTCGTTACTAAAAACGACACATGGCTCAATTTTCAAGGTGGTTTCTGAAGTATTAATGACCGATGTTTTATTCTTGATATTAATTAAGTAATATTTCAAGTGTCGTAAGAGTGTTTGCATATATTGCAGTAACGAATTCAGGGAGATTGTGTTATCTAATGCCATTCAGTTCTAGAATTGGTAGTATGGCGTAAAACAATACAGTCACGCTTACATGCTTTAAAGTTTGAGTCGCTATCAAAAAACCATTACAGAGCTTTTGATCAGTAGGTACTAGGTACTAGGTACTATATTTAAAAGTAATAAATAAATAAATATATATATTTTAAGAGATAATCTTTAACAGATATAATTTGAAGAAGCGTGTTTCATGTAATTATTCAAACATGATAATTTTTTTGAGATGTTCTTTACAGAGTGTGCAGTTATATGATTATCGATGATATGTAGTGTAAAATTTACATTTATTTGCAATTAGTTACCATATTGTTATCTAGTGTTTTGTAAATTTTATTGTTTGTAGTTAGCGACTTATATAATGTTATTTAACAATTAAATTCTTGATATGACTTAGTCTATGTACTCTTTTTGATTTTATATATTAGTAGCTAATATATTACTACTACATATATTTTCATGAAAGGTGCCTAACAAATAATATATGGAATTAAACTAAAAAGCATGCCTTAGTCACTTTTAAGAAGTAAACATTGTCATGTGTGTCAAAATTGTGACAGTTTTGTTGAGTACTAGTGTTATAAGTGTTTGGATATTGCAATCTATACTCTATATGCTGAATACGTTATTTAAAAAGCAAATTAAATAACGTGTACTCACCTCCCAATAACCTTGTGAAGAAGTCTGACTGTAAGCCAACACGGCCATATTCTTGGTTGTTTTAAAGTCAAATTTTAAATTCACACTGTGACTCTGATTCAACGGCCACCATATATGAGATGTTGCAAAAGGATACGTTATTGGTATCACTTCAATATCAATGTCTTCAAACTCTGGGTCTAACACTCCTATGTAATGAACTTTAGGGTTATTTTGCTTCAACTCGTACAAGATAGAAACATCGTTGTAGTAAACGTACTTTAAGTTACCGGCGAAGTTGTTGAAAGATTTCAATCCTTTCATTTTATAGAGGTCTGGTCCGCCGCATATGTAGATTTCTGGATCAATACACACGTATCGGGCATTGCCTGGGATTTCGTATGTCTCTGTTATGTTATCCAAGTTTACGTGAACAGTTTGTTCTTGTAGAATGACTGTGAGGTTGTGCCACATATTGTTATTGACTTTTTCTCCTAAGTAATCCTCTACGGGACCGTCTCCTAGATCTATTTGTATGGCGACTTTTTCGTCGTGTATTGATACAGCGATGTAATGATCCTTGTCGTCTATTTGTCCGCTTGCGTAGAATAGCGCTGAGTCGTCAAAACGAGTCTGTAAATATAACTTGGTAATTTGGATCAGCCGTTCTTTTATTTTTGCGTTATAAAACAAATTTGCATTAAGAAATATTGATGTAAGCATCCAGTCTGATGAAAATATAATGTTATTGATATAGCTACCGATGGATCGGAATGTTGGCCTAGATGGCGACAGATACAAGATGATTGTATGCAGTTGAATGCAAATGTTGCGATAATTGTGTGGTGTAACAAAAGTGGTCAAGATACGAAATAAGTTTACTAAAAGCTTTCAGATCTTAAATGATAAAAATGTTGGAAAAGCAATTAATAAGGCATTGGACGCGGAGATTATAAGGATTTAGGTCGCGGGTTTGTATCCCACGCATTGCACTACCGACGTGAAACCACTCCTAACACAAGCATTCTAGCTAAGCTGGAAGAAACAAAAATATTTCTAATTTGTAAAACATATTTCTAGTAATATTAAGAAAAAGGTTTTGGGAGGATATCGCTGTAAGTAGAAGTTGGAAAGACGCAAGAACTATGTGAATTCTGACGAGAAAACCTCAGTTTTATGAACTCAACAAATGGCTACACATTCACGCCCGTATATAAAGAGAGGTTTATAGAAATGAGAGAAAGAATTAATAAATCACGTTGACCGTTTATGAAAGAGGACAATAAGTAAATTAATGATAACTTTATCTGGGATATTAAAAAAACAACCTTAAATTTATTTATATTTTGTATATTTCTTATGTATCAGATTAGTTTAATTCAACGACGTGCTGTTTCTATAATTACCTGCGCTATAAATTGTCTGCTTAATCCAAATATATGTAAAATGTTTTGAAGTGGCTTAATCTTTTATTTATAAGTGATAATGTGCGACTTTGTGCATAACAAAATGGAAATTTTGGACGAATTGACATGGATAAGAATTATTC
This sequence comes from Catocala fraxini, assembly GCA_930367265.1. Classification (NCBI taxonomy): domain Eukaryota; kingdom Metazoa; phylum Arthropoda; class Insecta; order Lepidoptera; family Erebidae; genus Catocala; species Catocala fraxini. The sequence continues at coordinate 18,710,718 of OV884039.1, read as the reverse complement.
GGTAAATTAATATAAGCTGATAGAATTAACCTGCTCCTACATAATAAAAATCCCATGTCACAAGAAATGCTACTCGAAAATGTCTTAATAAGTAATGCTCAATTTATTTATTAGTATTGTAGAGCAATAATAGGTCAATATTGAATTGTTTTAAATTGCTTTATTGTCCAAATAATGCCTGCACCGATCTGTCGAATAATTTTCCGTTTGCTCTTTTTATTTATTCTGTAAATAAACATTGCAATGAAATTCGTAACAAAAATAAAATTGTCAAAATGCTTTGACTGTTCCAAAGCAACTTACTTTACAATGTTAATTTATATATCTGGGTTGCACATAAATGCAAAGTAATTTTATTGTACATTAAAATACTATTAAAATTAACACAATATGCTAATATCAATAGCATTTTTAATGTCGTATCTGGTATTGCTTCACAATCTTACTTGCATATCCGTATTCGATGATAACATTAAATTATGTGCATTAAACAGTTTGCAATGGTGACTGAAGTGAAGGCGTTATTTTGTATATGAAAATATGGTTCAAATGAAAGCTTAGCTTTAATTGATTACAATAGAAAAACACATGTAAATTTGGTAGTAGGTATGTGATTTTAAAAAAGAAATCGCGTTATTCGTCGTCTTTACATCTCAGTTAGTAACAGTACTTGCGGTATTGACGTTTCGTCTTGGGAAAAGCTTGTTGCAAATAGGTCTACATGGCGATCTACCATCTATAATAAGATTAAAGCGTTTGAGAAAAACCGTCTCGAAACGATTGACGTAAAACGCCAAATACTTAAAGAAAGGCCTAAACCCTCCTATACGTATACGTACTACAGCATAGACCAACTCTACTGCCACATCTGTCGTAGGACATTCAAGACCAAGTTCGGTCTAGCAAGCCATATTAGAGCTCACCAAAGAAAATGATTTTCCATGACTTCTGAGGTCGCCGTCATGGAAATCGATGAGGAGGACTATATAGTAACAGTCCTTTTTATTATATCATTGATAGATATCTATCATATCGTACATATACCAATATATGGTACATATTTATAAACTATTATCTTACAGTTGAGAGCACCCGCTTTTTTTAAATACAAGAAGGGAACCATTTTGGTATGACTTTTATGTCTAATGATTTGTATACATACTAAGAGTAGTAGTAATATTTTGGGATTTTCTAAGGCCTGTCAATATAGTATTGGTAATAAGCAGTAAATAAAATAAACAGTTGCATGAATTGAACTATAAAAAAGTCTGTTAATCACTGAAAATAGGACGATCGTGTCGAGCTTATGACGTTTGCATATATTGTTTACAGCATTTTGATAAATATAAATTACCGACTTAAGTGAGTTCACAATGCTGAAAACATATTATATTCATTTGCATTTTGTGAAATGTAATACATATTTGCATATTTGCGCAATTTTAAACCGAGAATATCATGGACAATTAATTGAAATGTTTATTCTTGTTATTTCGAAATAAATAATAACGTCACGTTATCCATATATAATATAGCGATAAAACACAGGTATATATTTTTTTATGTAACTATACTAATATTTTCATTAATTGGCGTAATATATTCTGTAATATATACATTTGGTGTAAGTCGGTGTAAGTATTCTATAAGATATTGCAAAATATACATATTGTGTGTTTGCTTGTAGTTAACGTGGTGTGAATTTTGGTCAATGTAATATTTATCAATTAACTCTATTGCAGCTATGTAGAAGACATAAAATGGTTGGCCATCTCTTATGACATGACACTTTTATTAAAAACATCATTGAGGGAATGGTAGAAGGAAAGCGCGGAAGAGGACGGCCAAGAATAAGTTACATTAGTCAGATCAGGGAAAAGTTAGGTGTCATGTCGTACAGAGAAATGCAAAAAATGGCACTAGACAGACAGATATGGAGAGACAAGCTACATCGACAAGTCACTTAGACTTAAATAAGAAGAAGAAGAAGAAGAATATTTATTAAGTGAGAAGAGATATAGTGAGGTTAAATTATAAAGAATTATATATTTGTTACTAAAGCCATTCCGAATTATAAGCTCTTAAGTAATTTAAGCATCACTAAGTTAAGCACCACCGAGTAAATTTTTATCCAATTGTTCTACCGTGTTCATATATAACTTACCTTAAAATGCATGCTGACCCGCGTATTAGTGGAGTGAACTCTATCCTTCCAGTCATACACACGATACGACACGTAACTAGACCCTCTTAGGGTCAACACTGTCGCCGCTGTAAAAGCAATTTTTTAATAAAAATTATCTAGTACCACAAAATTCATCAAGTGTTTGCCATATCTTCAAGTATGATTTCATGTAGAAAAAGTCACTTGACTTATTATGTACGTCGAAAATTATCATCAGCTGCCTAGTTCAAGCGCTGCGCTGTTCATTTTGTTCTGTTTATTCGTTATATATAGAAATTATAAATGTTCTAATTGGTCATAAATTTATAAGTGACAAAAACACCTGTAAATGCTTGAAAATATAATTAATAAATGCCTTTTTATTTGGTCAGAGATAATATATTATATATTGTTAATTAGTATGTAATGATTTCTGAAATATAAATAAATAAAAATGGAAAACGCTGAGTTTGCTATGTCTACGAGTGTAAGCATATTCCAGCGTTATTTTATTTATAATGGAAGAATTTGCCAATCTTGGCATAAGCGTCATACGAAACAAAGACTGGGTCCAAAGGCCGTGTAACTTGCCGAGTTTAATTTATGATTTACTAAACACATCTCGCCAGAATATAAAAAACTATGCTAGAATATAAAAAATATTCATACCGAAATAGCATAATGAGTACCTTTTTATAATAAGCTGGTGTAGTAAATGTGAAAGGCAATTCAGAAACATATTTAGTCTTAAAACCTGTTTCCTAAGTGCCAAACATCGTCAAAAACCTAAAATCTTCTACTTATTAGTTCTAGACAAGTTAGGTCTGTAGTATTTATATAAGAATATTCACGGAAGCAGTTGGGTTGTTAAAAAGCTGACACTCACATTAAAGTGATGCGTCAAGTATGTAATTATGATCTCAGCGATATGATGCAACCACAATTGTCCGAAATAGATTATTAGCGTGGTATATATCAAGTGACTGTCGAAATAACTAATCAAACCCACCCTGAAGACAAAAAAATTATACGTTTTAAATTTTATATCAACTTATTAGGTGCTAAATAATATTCGTGTCCAGACTTAGCAATTCTGTCTTGTAGTTATCTCCCTCTCTCTCTCTATCTGTGTAGCGTTTATAATATTAAAAACGTATACAAGGTTTTCGGCAAAAAAATAAGTGTCACGAGATCAATTTTGATAAAAAAAAATCCATTTGAGGTTTATAAATCATCTATTTCGGTGATAAGCCATCTGTTGATGTAGTTATGAGAAGCCTGCCAACATTTAAATAAAATCTGTCAATCAAATTTATTTTAGTTGAAGTAGCATAAAAATTGTTGGTGTTTTTTTTACTTAATTATCTAAAACAAGTATAATTGTCATTGGTTGCCTTTTGCTTTGGATATGTATGATAATTTTGATTATTGGTAAAAGGCAACTAATTTTAAAGACGACACTTGTTATCATGGCAGCAGTGGGCCTGTGATACTTTGGAATTTTCTTGGAGGTTTTACCATTCCGTGCAATTTTTGATTTAACTTTAATGATGATATGAAGAAAACATCGTAACAAAATTGGCATGTTGCATTCCTACGTAATATTAATTGCAATCTGACACTTCGACATAGTAAAGGTCGTACCTCTCTCATGCAAAACAAGGCTCAAATTAGCAGTCGAATATTTAAACAAAATTAATCTGAATAAAGGTGCCTTTAAAAATCTTGATCATAAAAAAAGAATTATGGGTACTTAAAGGTGAAACTTGAAAGAAAAAGAAAAAGATCGAGTGACCGATTTTAATTGACACGCATAACTTATCAAAATGATTTTAAATATTTACGGTGGGAATGCTTTAAACTGACTGTTTTACTTTAAAAATAAAGTTACGTTCTGGGCCATTCTATGAGTACGATTGCACAAAGTACTATGGAATCTTCAGAAATAGCACTAAAGCTCTTCGTTGCACTATTTTTTGCTATACGATCACATTAAGTATTTAATTTAGTAACATAATATGACGATGATTTTTAAGAGTTTAGGTGAGAGAAAAGAAGTTTTGTTATCCTTAACTTTGACTGTCGATAACTTCAAAAGTTTTTATCAAAATGGTATAATTTTATCATCAATACAGAGGGACGTCCCATCATTAGCCCACAACTATAAACATTTTCTCTGGATCATCCTAAAGCTTGCTGGTGAAAAATGCATAAGGCGTTAAGGCTGGGTTTGTAACATTTTGGCAGCAACTTTATTTAATAAATAAATTACGCCTAAATGATTTAACACTTAACCAAAACCAGATGGTCAAATAATTTAAGCACGTATAACCAAACGATAAACACTTGCTTCAAATGCCATGACGTCACAAGATTAATAGCAACTAGATTTACATTGACGTCGGCACCGAAAGGACCCGTACGGTCAAAGTTCAGGTACAACAAGTTCCCATGAGCAAACGAGTTCGGTCTAGTACTAGTACCCACAACGTCTATTAATAGAATGTGAAAGTAAAGAATGGGATTTAGTTTAAGATCTCAAATTTTAGGTCCTGTATCAGTTGGTTGCGTAACATTTTAATAGTGTTTTTGTACTTACGTAAGGTTGTAGATTGGTATGTAAAGTGATCCAATAAAACTAAATGGCCCGGACTGAATTATTGCAGCGAATATCGTAAATATCTAGTTATGAAGTTTACTGCCTGTCTAATTAATTTACTCTGGACTTTCTGTTTCGAAAAGTCACAGTAAAATATTAGACAAGTAATGTTAGAGCTTAAACTATATTGATACTTATATTTAGCCCAACGGAGCCTTAGTCAAATCATGTAGAGTTATATAAATGTACCTATTTATCAAGGAAAGGCGATACAAAATAGTGCTTTTAGTCATTCTCCCAGAAACTATTACAATTCTGATAGACCATCCAGAATTGCTTATTGATCAAATAAAAAAGATATCGAAAGTATTGCATATATTGTAACATCATCACTTCCTTCTAGGACATCACATCGTTATATTATAATATTATTCATGTAAGAATTGCGTAACAGTCAAAATTTAAAAAAAGAAAATTAAATATAACTTAATACTTACTAAAAACGTCACAAAGCTGTTCTTCGTACAAAGTGCCGAAACAGTCACATCTGTAGCCATTGTACTCGTTGATGCACCTGGAGCCCTCAAAGCAAAGGTTCTCCATTGTCCAACATTTGTCTATACAGCCTTCTTTGACATTTTCATGCTTGGTAGCTATTAGAGGCACTATAGGCAGAAGATCGGAAGCTGCCTTGCCAGAGCTTAGAACCATGTCGCTGATGCAACCCACGAATGATTCTATGATGTATTTTACACCGTGAAGTTTCTCCTCAGAGCTCAGACCTATGACGGCAAATAAATTTAGTGTAACTCAACCGTGTGTATATCACTGAGAGAAACTAGATGTCCTAACAGACAAAAAATGCATTATGTATGGCTATTTCTATATACATTATTAATGAATTCCTGTTTTATTTGAATTAATTAATACTAATACTACTTAACTGGTTGCCAGCTGATGTGGTCTATCTGATGGTAAGCGGCTACTGTATTCTATCGAAGTTTGATTAAATAAGAAACGAGTTTTACTATTCTAAAATTGATTACATATATTTTTAAGATACTAGCATGGTATTATATTGTCTCTACTTAAGATAAAAATATTTTTTTGGCTGGAGAAATTCTTTTTGTATTTTAAAAACATTTTTGAAATGTTTTCATTGGAAGTCTGTTTTCTTCTCCCTAAGCCTTTATTATTCCTTTTCTAGTCTAACCTGATTTGACTGGATATCAATTTTTAGATGGAGCGGCTGCCACCTGACCTCCGTAACCCGAAGGCTAACGATACCCTAAGGCTAGACCAGTGTCAGGATATTAGAGGGTACTGACTTTCCCAATAACGACTGCCATAGATGTTTATGGCAGCCGGGACCGACGGCTTAACGTGCTTTCCGAGGCACGGAGCAGGCGATAATTGTCAATCAATACGCATATAATTTGAAAGTCTCTCTATCAAATTGTTAATAAGCTAAATTACAAATCTTATTGCGCAGATAGCGCAGTGATTTTAGTGGTCACTACTGCTAGTACGCCAGGTCTTGTAGGTCATTAATAATTTGTGTTATTCACAAACACTTGTTTCGAATCTGGGTGGATTTCGGTCCGTTGTTTGAATAATTTTTAAGTTCCTGTGTAGCGCGGTTACACAAAATCAATGCCCAATACAGCAACCATTGTCTCAGTATTCATTCACGTGGGCGGAACCAATGACAGAAGCTATAATAGTATTTACAGTAACCGCATGTTTATAATAATTACCCAAGTATAATAATAGTAGGCAGCTCTTTATGCCTGGTATAAAGAAATTATGGAATATTGTTTGCAAAGACATCACGGCAATACAGCAATGAGTAGTAGTAATAAACTATTTCCTGTATTAAATACACATTCTTTCTTCTTAAAAGGTGTTTGACACGTGCGTGACACGAGGTCAAACCCCATACGAAGCGTAGAAATGATAACTGCATAATTATGATGACTATATGATAATTATGATATAATTATGTGCCTTGTTGTTTTATTTCCTTATGAGTTGTATCATCGCTAGATACGATTATTTTATTACATAATAAATATTTGTATAATTAATAAACAACGAATTGCAGTCTAAAGTTATTTTGTTTAGTTAATTCGTTTGTTTTGTATATTAGTACGAAATAAGTTATTTTTGAGACGTATAGAGAAAACTACACGTAGCTGCCTTTAATATGTTCTACTCCCATTACTACTGTGGCTACGGATATAAAACATCATAGAAGAAAAAAGAAATCTATATATTAGTATTTAGACATCATATTGAGCAGCGATAGCTCAGTGGGGAGACCAACAGACTGTAATGCAGAGGGTCTCCGGTTCGAACCCACGTCGCGCACCTCTGACTTTCGGAAGTTATATGACTTTTTGAAATTATGTTCGTATTGATTGACAATTATTGCGTGCTCAGTGCCTCGGAGAGCACGTTAAGCCGTCGGTCCCGGCTGCCATGAACATCTATGGCAGTCGTTATTGGCAGAGTGTCGACACAAAAGATCCCACTGGGTCGAAGTGTCGCCGGTCTGCACTGACTGGCCCCCACATAAGATAAGATGGACACCATATTTCTTACTTGTCTTATTTGGTAAAGAAACAAACTCATTATAATAATTTTCAGTTTTTGCTATCAAACTATATTAGTTCTTACATCAATAGAGTAGCCAAAAATAAAGACAATATTGACTATACGTGAGCAATTGCTTGGTTTAAACGAATTGGTTATTCCTAATATTGTAAAATGGTAAAGTTTGAATTTTAAAGCCAATGTATTAAAAGAATATTTGCGTTAGATAGTATATGATATATCCTATATCCTTCCACAACAAACGGACGGATGTGATGTGATATTATATATATCATCGCGTAATGAGCGTAGGTACATATGATTTGAAAATCGCACCTTTATATGGAACCCTAAAATTGTGTGCAATTAATTTAACTGGCAGCTTAGAATGCCTATTCTTTTGAACAGCAACAATTAAGTGATGAAATCAGATGTACTCACCTCCGATAAGAATGACAGACGTCAAGTTATCAGTGATGCCGTAATTAGTGTCGAAACTAAGGCCCTGGAACAAAGCGATAATTACTTACTGATAACTGGCAATATTTAACGAGGAAAGCGAAATGCTTATTACAGAATATTTCAGAGTGTAAATAAATGTTAACGTACCTTAACATAATACGCAATATAGCTTTATCTACACTCGCCCTTGTATATAATATGATATACAAGGATGATATGATACACTAAGAAATGTTATGTAATCCACAAATTATTGTTCCGAGTCTGGGTGCTTTTTAGGTCCGTTGTTTGAATGTTTGTAGAGCCCCACGACAGAGGAATTATTTCGAATGCGAGAGTTGTCTTTTTTAATGTAAAGAAATATTAGATTGGGGCTTTGGGCGTCTCGTTAGTTATTTTATAAACTAATACATTTTGTAATATAAGTGACCAGCTCCAAATTCGCCCGGGTTGAACATAATATTGTAATTTTACAAACATTCCAGTGGTACCGGAGATTTCCACATACACACAAACTCACACAATTCGTATTCTTTCTTTATAATTTATATTCTATACTTATGTATAGACTAGTGAGATTATAAACTGACTGTACTGATTGCCTGACTGACTAAAAACGGATTATAAAATTCACAATATAACGCGTTCATTGTCATTAGATTGTAATCTTACGGTGGGCAACTGTCAATTTTTAAACTAACGTGAGCAATATATGTATGTATATATCAATCAGTGCACAGTTTTACAATCTTACGATTTTGTACGACATTTTACTGGTCAATAAATAGTTGATTTTCGTCTAACTGCTTAGTGCCATCGGTGGTCAGTGCTTGTGTCGATAGAATTATAAAACAAATACTCCATCTAAACTTTTTTCTATTGAGTCTGTTTGCGTTTAGTCTTTTTTTAAAGATAATTTTATTTAGTCAGCTCTGTATTTCGACAGTTTATAATCTGACTAGTTATATAAGAAACTAACGGTTCTTACAATATGCCGGTAATATGTACTAGAGTGAGATTAGAGGGATACTATCTCAGAAGAGGCACTAGAGTATCATACGCACAATTTGACAGTTATGTTTCAAGTACCATGCTCTTTCGTCTGGATCCTTGATGAGAATGGTCGTGCGCAGCTAATTTGTTAAAAATATATTATAACTAAAATCAATAGATAAACCAGTTTAGATCTTATTACTAGTTCAATAAACGCGTAATTTCAACAAAAAGTGAAAGTAAACGAGCAGTCGCCGCCGGTTCCGATAACTAGCGGTGCCCTGTTCCCCGCGCCCCTCGAGTGAAAGAGACCTTCACCATAATTGCTCTCTCTGTCATCCACGTGGGCGGAGTAAGCATCAGGCGATCGCTACGAATACGCGACACGAGCCGCTTGTTATTGTTGTGACTCAGGTCTGTTTACGGAAGGATTTTAACATTAAATCGTCATACGACAGCAGAATGGAACAATGCAACTTAGATAAATCTTTGTCGGAAACAGATTTGGACCGGGTAGTGCTGCAGAAACCGGACCATACAACACCCCCTAACTTTGTATCATCCCGACAAAAAAAAAAGAAGACGAGAGGAAGATTTTGTTGAAGAATTTGCTAAATTTAAGGAAGAGATGCAATCTATGTTCGCTACGATGATGAAAGCCCAAGTGGAAGAATTTAAAAAAAATTCCACAATTCTTCAAGGAATACAACAATCAAGTTGCAACATCGAAAGTTCCATTGCCTTCTTGACGGCACAAAACGAAGAATTTAAGAAAAAAATCGAATGTTTAGAGAACAAAATAAAAGAGGATAAAAAATATATTATTATTTTGGAGGATAAAATGGAGAATATGCAGCAGGACAGTAGAAAAGCTAATTTTGAAATCAAAAACGTACCGAAAAAGTCAAACGAAACCAAAGACGACCTAATTCATATGGTTACAAGCCTATCTAACTCAGTGAGTTGTCCGATTGACAAGACTGTTATCCGTGATATATACAGAGTTCGTGCAAAGAAAGTTTCAAATAACACACCGATTGTAGTGGAAACAAACTCCACATTGATAAAAAATAACATCCTTAGATCTTGTAAGGCATTCAACATTAAACAAAAGTCGAAACTATGCGCAAAACACCTGGACATGCACACGAACGAGGATACACCTATTTTTATCACTGAGCAACTTACTGCAAAGGCTGCACGCCTACACTTCCTTGCACGTGACCTTGTGAAGTCAAAAACTTACAAATACTGCTGGACTGCATATGGACGGGTATACCTCAAAAGAGAAGACGACTCTCCATCCATTATAATTAAAAGTGAAGCACAAATCCAACAGCTGATAATACATCAATGACTATATTACCATAACGAATTTCACTACTGTTCTCACTGCTTTTTTGCTTATTTTCTGTGCTCACCAAACTTGGTATGTAAAGTCTGTCACACCTACTCGACACTCACAAAAATTACATTATCTTTTATTCCACCAAATACACCAACAAATACACACACACTTTATCACTATCACTCATATTATAGATCTATAAGTTTATTTACACTTGAGTCAATTTTAATTCATTACAGGAAACCAAACATGGCAATAAATAGATATACAAATTTATTAATAACTACAAGTACATTGTTTAATATTTACATAATAACTAAATTACTACAAAATAATTATTATACATTAATTCTAAAACCCATATTATTATACGTATGGCAAGTATTCTTACGGCTTCAAACATTATATATAAATAGTACCCTGATTCTAAAATGTACCGTGTATTTAATAAAACACAATTATGGGTGATCTACTACAAACTTTAAATGACATTGATAATTTGAGTATTGCAAGATCAATAGAATGCGATTGTAGTGAACTCGCGCACAACTATAACATAAATAAAAGTAACCTTACCATAATTTCCCAAAATATTAGGAGCATATATTGCAATTTTGATGACTTCATAGTAAATATGTCTTGCTTCAATTTTGAAACCGACGTTATAATTCTGACTGAATGCCGACTCGATCCAAATAAGCCTATACCGACATTACACAAGTATCGCTCCTACGCTACAACTTGTCAACTAAATCAAAACGACGGCGTTGTAGTATATATCAAGGACACCCTAAAAGCCAGTGTCACAGAATTAAGCTTATGCCACGCATCATGCCTACAATTAAATATATTGAATAATATAATTTTAGGTATCTATCGTTCACCATCAAATACTAATTCAGAACCATTTATAAATTCTTTGGCACTCCATTTAGATAACCTAAATTCTCAAAAACGAAATATTATAGTTGCTGGTGACATCAATATCAACATAAGACCTAAACACACTGAACAAACATACGAATTTAAAAATAGAACATCATACCTGGATATGTTATCGGGTTATGGTATTCTCGCTGGTCATACCTTAATTACAAGGGAAACCAATTGTCTCGATCACTTTATGTTGAAAATAAACAGGAAACGGTATTCTGCATTTATTGCCATCCTACGCACTACTGTAACAGACCACCGTACAACCTTCCTATCGTTGTCTAAAACAAAAAATGACCATACTACACCAACAACTAATACCAAAATTGATTTTGAAAGTGCCTTACAATATTTAAAAGAAAAAAAATTATCGACATTACTTTTTTGTGAAAATCCTAATTATATAACAGAATGTTTAACGCAAGGTCTTATTGAGTCACTAAAACTAAATACTACTATTCACAAGATCCCTAAAAGTAAACGAATAATCAAGCCCTGGATCACTGAAGGCATACTAAGATGTATAAAAAATCGTAATAAGCTCCAAAAACAATCCCGAGACGATCCCCATAATGAAATAAAAAAAATTACATATGCTCGTTACAGAAATCATTGCAACAAACTTATAAAAAAACTAAAAAGAAAATATGAAAGAAATCTTATCAATAAATCGTTAAACAACAACAAACTTCTCTGGAAAAACCTGAGAACTATCACATATACAAATAAATCTACTAGAACTAATTCTGAATTAACTAATCTAAAAGCATCACCTACGGAATCAGCAAACTTCATAAATACATATTTCGCAAACATTGGTAACCAACTGGCAAATGACGTCCAACAAACCGTAACCCAGAATGACCTAAATCTATACCTACGTTCCTTACCTAGTCGCTCTAAATCTTTTGTTCTGCTGGATACAGATATCAATGAAGTAAATAGTATAATAAACTCTCTAAAATCAGACAGTGCACCAGGATGGGATAATATCTCCACTAGGTATCTTAAACATGTAAAACATGAAATAATTCCAATTATTACACATTTAGCTAATCTTTGTTTTAAACTAGGCACCTTCCCTACCTCTTTAAAGAAATCAATAATAACCCCCATATACAAGGGTGGGCAGGAGGATGATGTTAATAACTATAGACCAATTTCTGTTATTCCGGTTATAGCAAAAATATTAGAAAAACTTTTAAATTCCAGATTAATAACCTATCTTCAAACCAACAACATCTTATCTCCATCTCAATTTGGCTTTAGACGCGGTATCTCTACGGAAGACGCTATCACGTCTTTAACTACAGTATTAACAAAAGAACTCGATAAAGGAACTAGGTGTTTATCGGTCTTTATAGACCTAAAAAAGGCCTTCGATACAGTCTCTATTCCTATCCTTGTCCAAAAATTAGAAAAAATTGGTATTAGAGATACACAATTATCTATATTTACCGATTACTTGTCAAATAGAAAACAGAAGGTTAAACTAGATAATTGGGTCAGTGAAGACGTTGATGTTACATGCGGCGTACCTCAGGGTAGCGTTCTGGGTCCTACCCTATTCTTAGTATATATAAACGACTTATGTAATATGACAATCAATAACGCAAAAATATTTTCTTATGCCGACGACACCGCCATCGTCTTCACTGGCTCAACCTGGGCTGTAACCAAAACCAACGCAGAAAAAGGTATGTTACGAGTGGCTTCATGGCTAAAAACAAATCTCCTTACGTTAAACACAAGCAAAACTAATTATATCTGCTTCTCAATTTATAAAAATGTCCAACCAGAACCCAATTTCAACATTAAAATACATGAGTGTAGGAGGACGGTTGATCACGACTGCAATTGTCCAACTATCGGTAAAGTTAACCACGTCAAGTATTTAGGTATAATGTTGGACCAAAGCCTGTCCTGGTATCCTCAAATTGAACAAATTACTTCGAGAATACGAAAATTTATTTGGATTTTTAAATCGTTACGACACATAGTCCCAAGGAGTGGCTTAGCGAAAAATCTTCTCAATGAAGTGTATATCTCGTTAGTTCAATCTATAATAATATATTGTATCTCCATTTGGGGGGGCGCGCGTAAAACACGTTTCCTTGATGTTGAAAGAGCGCAACGGACATTAATAAAAGTAATGTACTTCAAAAAATGGACCTTTCCCACCTATGAGCTATACCAAACGAGTAATTTATTATCAGTCCGAAAATTGTATATTCTTCACATAATACTTAAAAAATATAAGACCCTACCCTTAGATCCCAATGTATTAACTAGAAGAAGGAAACACAATATTGCTTCCACCCCTTTTGTAAAAACAGAATTTGCAAATATTCAGTACGACAAACGCTCGTCTTTCTTATATAATAAAATAAATAAACAAATAGATATACATACTAAACCGTTTAAAGAATGCAAATCGCTGCTGATTAAGTGGATAAACAAGCTATGCTATGACGAAGTAGAGAATCTTCTGTTAAATATAAGGTAAACCTCAACCGTATAAAAAAACCACACACTCTCATACACATACACGCACACACATACACATACACACACACATACATACATACATACAGACATACACACACACGCACGCACACATATACACATACACAACAACAGACTATTAAAAAAAAAAAAATATATATATATAAATAGAAATAAAGATAAAATAAATTAAATAAATTCAAACACTTTTGTTAAGTAACATGTTACATTAAAATTGTAAGATATAAAAGAGCGGCGCCTCCTGGCACAGGCATCTATATGCTTAAAAGGAGACGCCACCAACTGTATAATGTACAACGTGTAATAATGAAATAAAACATTTTTGATTTTGATTTTTTTTGATTTTGATAGTGGGTGAACTTATTGCTGTATCTATCTGACATATTGACAGACTACGTGCTACTAAGAATTTCTTAACAGAAAATCTCAACACTGCTGGACCCGAGAATCAAATATGGTAAGCATAAATAAGCAGCGGTAGGCATCTGCCCTGTGCGGGTCACATGACTGCTTGTTGAGATCTCAGGTCGTACAAAAATATGTTTAAGCGCAAACTTGTATCACTGAACCGACGAGATATGCGAATAACCGGTTATTGGAATTAGTTTTCGTTGTGGTTTGGGCGCGATAATCACAAATTCACATACAAACATTCATCCCTTATTTCAACCCTTTCATGTCCTTTTTTACAACAAAAGGTAGCCTGTGTCCTTACCTAAGGTCTAATCTATCTTCATACCAAATTTTATCAAAATCGGCTGTGGATTAGGCACGATAATGACGAATTCCCATACAAACATTCATCCCTTATTTCAACCCCTTCATGCCCTTTTTTCAATAAAAGGTAGCCTATATCCTTACATAAGGTCTAGTCTTATCTATGTACCAAATTTTATCAAAATCATTTGAGTTTTTTCGCGCATTCCCATACAAACTTTCATCCCTTATTTCAATCCTTTTATGCACATTTTTTACAACGAAAGGTATCCTATGTCCTGTTTCAAGGTTTAGTTTATCTCTGTACCAAATTTCATCAAAATCGGTTTAGTAGTTTAGGTGTGAAAGCGTAACAGACAGACAGAGTTACTTTCGTATTTATAATATTAGTAGGAAAGTAGGAATTAGTAGGGATAGATATATTTGGGATACGGATATATTTGGGACAATTTTATGAGAATTGCCACTTATGAAAACATTTCAAAATAGAGTTTCGATCTAGTCTGATAGACGTCAAATGTAAAGTGAAATTCAAAATATTTTAAATACTGATATTTAGATTATGATGATACAGGGACTAGATTATCATCAATTTTATTACGATAATTGGCACTCTAATCTCCAAAATTTCTAAACAATTGTACTTTCTTGTAAAAGGAAATGTGGGTATGTGTATAGAATTAACCAAATTACAATAATTATCTAATGGTTAAACCAGTTAAACTTTCTTTTAAACAACTTAACCTCTGACATACCAGTAAAAGGCTATGTTTTCCACTAATATAAGATGCATTTAAGTATAATACTATACATTGTAAAGTAAATTTATATAATTATTTATATATATTATGTGTATTGAATAATATAGTAACTTCGAGATTGCCTCGTTGACCCGTTGGCATGCGTTTGGCCTTGTCTGCGTGTGATTGTATGGACCTGACTTAAATGCCCGGGCAAAGTGTTATTGCTTTTCTCTGTAGGCAGAAATGTATTCTCTGCTTATCCTTTCGGGTATAATGGACTGAGGCTTTGTATCTAATCGCTTCTTACCTTAAGATATACTTCTTCTTTGAGGTGATCCACTTTGGCAATGAGTCTGGCGCCGTGCACATCGATGGTAACGACCACGCTGTGCCATTGATCTCTATTCAAAGCTCTACCCACTGTCACTGATGTCAAGTGTTTGCCAAATACGTGAACAACTGGAATATATGATATAAATTAGAAGTTATTTTATAGAATATATGTTGTGTTGCATATCACCAGCAGGTATTTTTATTATCCTCTCCAGTTACCGCCCACGACCGACGAAGTCCAATGTCTTGTCAATCGGGCTACCACCGATTTAAAATGTGCTGTGACCCGCGATTTCGTTTGTGGTTCTATTAGTCTCGGTTGTTATCAATATCTACAAAAGTCGATTTGCGGGTTCAGTATTTATAAAATCTTGGACATCTGATCTATTTTAAAATACACATTTATCCCTGGGTTGCAGGCGCTCTGAAGAACTCTGAACCTTCAACTCGTGAACAATGTCACTGCAACTCAGTCGTAACGTCGAGAAATAAATAGGTAATGTACCTTTCAATACTTACCACCGAGATTAAAAGCCCTTTTCCAGGGTCGTGGATATAAATACAAAAAAACATTTATTTAATCTATAATGGGTGAATGGTAAAATGTAACAAGAATCATCATTATGAAAAATAAGAACAAACAAATCTCGAGGAGAGAGAAACTTGTATGAATAAATTGAAACTACGAACGTATTTTAGTGGAACGATCAAAATGCTAAACCATGGTCGTACCGATAGACAGATCGACAGACAAGAGTCTGATAGACAGACGTTTGAATAGGAAAGTTTTGACGCGATGGAGAAAAAAGTGACGGCGACCCCGGAGGTACGCGCGCATGAGAAATTGTTGCGAGGAATAACTAAACGATGCGACGCTAGATTTGATAAAGTATTTAGGAGAGCAAAAAGTTTAGGTCTTTGTCAATGATATATGATGAGAAAATCTATATTATAACGTGCTAACGTTAAAAATGCGATGGTGTGTTTTACGGCTAAAGCCCTGAACCTAATTTGATGTAATTTGTTATTGAGATAATTTGAATCCTGGGGAAGAAGTCTATACGTTACAAAAACGTATATTTAAATTGCATGTAACAGTTCGGTTATATCTGTGAAAATAATATATTGTGAGTTAGATTTGCAAGTAATGTATGTTCATTTTATATTGATGAAATAAAATCTTATAGTAGAGATTAAAGTTTAAGTTTCACGCACGAAATCGGGGAAATTGTAAATTATTATAATAATGATGCTAATAGCTCTAATCGTCATATTACTTGAAGAAATATTTATAATTAACTTATTTAAGAATGAATATAGCTATATTTGATGTTTAACCATTTTCTTTCAAGCGTCGATCGTAATATACCGTCGCGGCGTCGCGTCGTCAAAATTTAGATATTTTACTAAGCTTAGATATCTTAGCATTACACCACATAGAATTACTTGAACACCTTTGGCATGAGATAACAATCTTGAATGTTAAAACGAAAGTTAAAACCTACCTTTTAGTTCACCTTTCTCTACAATCACATAGAGAGCATAAGGCTGCATTTTAAAAACTGGATTCTTGACATTGTGGTATACCAATAGGCCGTGTGGCAGCCTTGTTCGAAACTTAAATGATATTTCTCTACATAATCTGGAAGTTAAAGAGAGACGTCCGTTATACAAATTATGCAGTTGCTCGCTTATACATACTTATTCCGTATGTCCTTGGTATAGGTCAATTGGGCTATTCGCTGTTATTGTCGTATCTTCTACATAAATTAATCGCATCTGAGACCATTTTTGACCTTGCATGTATTCGAGAGTCATGGCATATGCTGGATAGACAAAAATTGCATAAGCTGATTTTGAATAAAGTGCGGAGACCGTCTAAAAGTCGAACTGCGAATAAATAGTATTTCGTTTTGACTTTTTTTATAAGATAAAAAGATGCGTGCCAAACTTGCGTGATGGCATATGACCAGAACGTATTCGATGCACCAGTACAAAATAAGATCAACTTATTTTATTTTTAGGAAATCAAAGGACTCGAGGAGGCCAACATTGCATAGTTTTATACCAGATGCCTTTTTCTTTACTGGTTTAATTGAAATATTCCTTAAAACTATCAACAAAGTACTTACCCTACTTCTGTGTAATAAGGAGCTATATCAATTTCTATTCATTCTAATATGCTGCCTTTGCTAATTTATTTAGTTGAGATGGGATGCATCGCAATCTGGGAATCGTTGTATTATATAGTTGTACACTCACCGGCGCGGAAACTTGGCCACACGTAAAATTGAGGGTAATTTGTAATCTCATGTTTTTTTCTCACAGGAACAGGGGTAGATGCTCTCAATAGCTGTTTATAAGGCTTTTAGAACAATAAAATTAAAACAAAACTGCACCATTGTGAATGCTTTTAAAATTAAGCAATTTTACAAAAATAAAAACTATTTTACATTATTCATTTAAAAACGGTAAAAAAGTTAGAAAATAAACTGTTTTTTATTGTCTCTGCTTTTTAATATCGAGTGTTTCCCCCTATAGCTCTAATAACCGCTTGCATTCGATCTGGCATGCTTTGAATGATGTTTTTGACATCAACTTGTGCAATACTTTCACAAGCGGCCAGTGCTGCGTTTCGGAGTTGGTTAAGAGTATGTGGCGGGTTGGTGGTGGACTTTATCTTCCTTTTAAGCATGTCCCGGACTTACTCTATAGGATTTAAGTCCGGACTGCGAGCCGGCCACTGCAATTTTTGAATACCAACCTCTTGAAGGTATTCATCAACGCAATTTGCAACGTGGGGGCGTGCATTATCGTGCATTAGGAGGAATTGATCGTGGCCAATAAATTCCGAATATGTCAAAACATGTTTCTGAAGGACCTCTTCGATGTATCGGGTTGCAGTTAGCCGGTTGTTAATCATAACCAACTCCGTGCGACCATTTGAATTAGAGCCTCCATGAAAACTCACAGTTTGTGTGGTGGTGTTGTGTAGAAACCTCTCTCCACTTCTTCTCAACACTCGCTCCCGACCATCTGGAGCATGCAAAACGATTCTACACTCATCTATGAACAGCACTCGAGCCCATTGCTCGTGAGTCCAGTTAGCGTGTTTACGTGCAAGTTGAAGTCGTGCTACTCGGTGATGTCTGAGAAGTTCTGGACCGCGTGATGGTCTACGAGCTTATAAATTTACTTTTTTTATACGCTCGCTAACATTGACGCCTCTTATGATTTGAAGCTGATTACGTATCTCAACAGCTGTCAAGTAACGAGTAGCAAGTAGCAATAAAGCGGTTGTCTCAGGCAGATGTGCATCTGACGCCTCGACTGCCTGGTCTGGGGAAGCATTGACCTGTCTCTTGGTACCGTTTTAGGGCATACTACAGCGACGAACGTGGTACGTCAAGCTCTACAGTGACTTCACACTGTGTCAGTCCTTGATTAATTAATGCCACAGCCTACTTAATTACTAGCTAAATTAATGCCAGCTACCTGTGCTGGTGTTAAGGGCATTTTTATTGGCTTACGAGCATCTTTAGTTATTGAATGGTAAGCATAAAACCACAATGATTGAATAACCTAACCGAAATCTCTCACAATACACAAATGTCAACTTGCAACTTAACGGCTCAAATGACGCTATAACTTTTACCCTTAGGTAAACACATTTTAGAGCTACCTTCATCATAAATAATCATTGGAAACACTTAAAATCTCTGTTATCGCATAAATCGCGATTGGCCAAGATTCCGTGCCGATAAGTTATACACTCATATAATTATATACTTAAAGAACACCGTGGACTTTGCAAATCCACTAGTAATAGATACCAGTCAGTCATATTATAGTAACATTATTGTTATCGTCAAAGCCCCTGTCAGACATTAATCATGACATATTCATCCAAGATCACTTAAATGGAGCAGTTGGTTGTGGTCAATTGAGCAAGCCTCAACAGTAAACTGTGAGGCACAGCAACCAATATACACGACGAATGTTTGTAACGACTGTTCGGTGTACAGTCGTTAAAGTGGTCGTCTAGTATCTGCCAATGTGTCGCTTGTAATAAGTCTGATTTATGAATGGAGTTAATACTTGTATATTATGTACAGATGAGCATAATGCAAATGTTTGCAGTCATGTATATTTGTAATGTTATCACATCCATGAAGCAGTCATGTTAGTCGCAGTCGTGGTGGTACAAAGTCCCTCCTATGGTTTTCCAATGGCAGGGAGATACTGTATGTAAGATAATGGGAGTGTTTTTAATGAATGTCTTTAAATATCGTTTTGTAGCCCTTGTGATGTTTGAGTTATTATTGCTATATGCTAAACAAAATTTATTTATAAAAAATGTGTGTGTACTTTACTTACATACACAACTTTATGGAGTTAAAATATTTGTTCCTTTTACATCTTTAACTGAAAAGCATTCATGACAAGAATACTTTTATTTTCTTGTCCAATGATAAAAATATTTTGAGATATTTTGATTTGAAGCTTAGAGAACAACTTAACATAAATAGCTGTTAAAAATGTCTCAGGAATAAATATAATATCTTACCTTAACTGAAACCTCTGTATGATATCTCCATCCAATTGTATAAAAGTATTATCCTTGGCGAACATGAATGTTTGATGGTGGCCTGACTCCGCAAACGTCAGAAATCTGTCTCTGTCGCTCGGTGGTATAGGCGGTATAGCTGTGACGTAGGTAGACGTTGATATGTTGGCTATGGTGACCATTGACGACGCCGATGTTAGGGGCAGCGAAGTTGGGGGTAGAACTAGAATAATAATATAATAATAATATCAGAGCTATTTATGAACTGTCCCACTGCAGGGCATGGGCCTCTTCTCAGTATGATATGGGCCATAGTTCACTGTGCTAAAATCTAGAAAAATGAATATTAAAACAAAAAGAAAACGGTAAGTGTATGATTTATATTAACACGCTTTTTTTCGTTTTGTTTAGGTAAATGGGGAAGGGCGTGCCATTTAGGCACTGCATATAGTCCCTGTGGACTCGGGGACTATCCCTATTGCGTAGGCGACTAAAGAAACGACGGCAACAAAAAGAACTCGGGCTTGAAACATGTTTCACATAAATACTTGTCCCGTGAGGATATTTATGTGCGTTCGGCAAGGCGTCAGTGGCGAAGTGACTATTTAGTTTACTACTACTTAGGATAGAAAGCCTGCGAAAGCTTCACGGATCCTAAGTAGTATTGTTTTGACGGCCTCGATGGCGTAGTGGTTAGTGTAACCGACTGCCACGCCTGAGGTCGCGTCACAAGTCAAACATTTGTGTACATGAACATGGACGTTTGTCTTGGTCTGGGTGTTTCTATGTATAATATGTACGTACTTACAAAAAAAATATATATACATATATGTTTAACCATTGTCTAGTACCCATAGTACAAGCTTTGCTTAGTTTGGGCTAGATAATGTTGTGTGTATGTGGTAGAATATTATTATTATTATTGTTACTGCTAAGCAAACGTTGAAAAGTAGGTACGTCATAATTTTCGTCGCCCAAATGTCACCGCCATGAGGCCATGGAAAACCCGACGATGCTTATATCACATTGTATGTAACAGAAATCGCTAACTGACCACAAGGCAATAATTATTATCTAACAATGATCTATAATTAGTCACTGTTTAGGTGTTATTAATATTTATGTCAATATACATGACAACTCGTGATTTTCAAAACCTTGACTATTATTGATGTTTTGTTTAAGAGTTCGAAAAATCTCTTATACAACAGCTTTGTCCGTCCGTCCGTCTGTCTGTTATACAATTTTCAACTCAAAAACCGTAAGAGCTAGAGACTCGCGGTCAACGCCATTCGACTCAGCATAGTCAGTATCCCCGAACTGACTATGACCTTTGACCTCTGACCTCAAGGTCACGTGATACCATTTTTTCGAACTCTAAGATTTACGACCTGCTATAGGAACTGCGGGTCGGTGACGGAACGGTCTAGTGGGCATAGTCTTATACATTTCCTTACAAAGAATATTTTTTTGCCTGATACGTTCCTAGCACGGTCATGGTATAAGACGGAGTATTGGGCAGACTCCTCAATAATTATGTAATAATATGTCTTTACTGTACACGACTATCAATCTACCCACAGTAGGAATTTGCACTGAATGCAAGAGAGGGCATAATGTCAAGTAATCAATTATACTGCCAATTGACAACCACACTTATTTGAGTGCATCTTATAATATTTCTAAGGCCACCCAGATTCTATATTGCCAGCTATTTGGCTTAATTATTAAACTAAGTGCATGCAGATGGCTTAGTATTTTGGTCACTTTGTTACAAAGAGTCTAGTGTTACAATCAAAATTAAATGTATGATCTATAAATAGATGTGCCGAGTGTAGGTCTTTATGTATTCGTCATTTTAAGCTCTTTTAACAAGGTCCATATTTATTTTAGTAACTCCCTCATTCGGAATTATTCCTATTTACAAACATTCAAACAACGGACAAAAAGAAACTATATTGAATTGAATAGAATTTGTGGAATACACAAATTTGTGGCCCGTGTAGGATTCTAACCCATAACCCTCGGCGCATGCCGCGGCGAGGCGACTAGTTAAATAGCTACGCCACCCATGCAGTTAATGTCCTAATCCAATAGCTTTATCTCTAGTGGGTATTACGTATATACTAACTTGAAGATGTTGATTTCAACTCGAACTTATAACTAATATAGGGAATACAGAACGGACAATAAATCGAATACAACGGGCACCTAGATTCGAAACCTATGCTATTATAAAACAGTACTGAGTTTATCTGTGTATTGGACATACTTCTGGAGTATTATTTGAAATCTTCATTGCCTCATCATCATTTATTACCTTAGAGTTGATGATTTAGACGGCTTCTGAAGCCAAAACAAATGCTTGTAGTATTCTTGCCTGTCTGTGCCAGTATCACGCAAATTCCAATTAACGGATTTTGAATGCGCTTTGCCATCTACAGGGCAAAGTTTTACACTCTGTGCTGTGTTACTAGTGAAAATTTCATGATGGAGAAACGCTTTGCCCGATCTGGGGAATGAATTTGAGTCTCACAAATACAGTGGCTGCGGACTGCTATAGTCAGATTCACTACAGTTGTGACACCGTGACCGGCAAATAAATAAATAAATATTCTATTAATATTCTACCACATACATACAACACCATCTAGCCCAAACTAAGCAGAGCTTGTAGTATGGGTTAGTAACCACACTACAAGCTCAGCTTGAAAAAAAAAAATGAAAAATATATATGTGCATGTTTATCCATTGTCTAGTGACCATGGATAAACATACATATACACTTTTTTTTACACCCAGACCAAGACAAACGTCCAAGTTCATGCACACAAATGTTGGACTTGTGCGGGAATCGAACCCGCGTGACAGGCGGTTACACTAACCACTACACCATCGAGGATTAGTGGAGCATAATCATTCTTTGTTTTTTGTTGTAAGTACTAGAGAAATAATTTAAGCCCTGTCAAATTAAGCTAAAGAAATCATATTCGCCTAACTTTACTGACTAGGTCATGTTGTAAAAAGATTATTACTTCATCAGCTTTTAACCCATTTTTCATATCGTCGTTAATGCAGTCATTATCTGTCGATGCATTCACATAATTACTTTCGTATTAAGACTACTGGTAAACATTATTTGTGTGTCGAAATAATTGTGGTACTGAATACTTTCAGTTCCAAATAATGAAATCTCGAGACGTAATTACTTGAGTAATAATGTAATGTAAAAATAATAAAGTGTATCAAGTGTTTTTGTAACGTTTTCGATTATTATTATAGCGCAACTTATCGGGATTCCTTTGATTCGCCTAATTTTTTTTACCCTAATTTATTTTGACATAACGAGATAGGCATAATTTTTTTTGTCATAATAATACTGTGACATAATTGTTTTTTGGTAGTTGGCAATATTTCAGTAGGCATAAATATCATTTAGGTTAATGCTTTTTGCCCTAATTTTGATTGGCATAAAGTTATAACTTATAAGGCATATGTAACTTGGGTACCATAGTGTAACAATAGGTTAGGGTGCGGCAGCCGCCAACATAATCATTTTATACAACGAAAAGTATTATATTAAATGCAAACACAAAATTTACAAAACTTCCAAATCATGTTTTAGAAATAGTATGCTTAACAATTATTATGCTTATAGTAATTATGCTTAAAACATTATGTCTAAACAGTTATGCGAAATTAATATTGTCAGTAACTATTATTAGTATAAGTAAAAATATGCCATGTTAAATTATGACATATAATTTTATGCGCATAAATAGTGAACCCAACTTGTCTACTAATTGGGACTTTGGAAAGAACTAAGGCTTAAAACGCTGTTAAGTGACAGACTAAACAATATATAATTTAAAATCTATCGAAACTATTTGTATTACAAATTACATACCCATAACATGAATAATATTATTAATTCGGACATCTGGTCTAAACATCACGGGTTCTTAACATAGTTAATCGGCTTGACTTCGGTATCAAATAGCATGGTAATAGCAAATCAAGGTTTTAGGCGCGTTCGTTTGCGCATATATTTTCATACATTTGTTCGATTTCCGCACAAGTCAAACATTTGTGTGCATGGTCATGGATGTTTGTCTTGGTCTGGGTGTAAAAACTATTTATATTTCAGTTTACACTTTCCGCGACGTTTTAGTTGCTTTTCAGCAGCCATGGTCACGGGGAGAGTGTCCCCGTGCTATTAGTAATTAGCTTAAAAATTAGTAAAGTTTAATAGTATCTAGTAGTAGGCGTGTAACAGTTTCTAAATTATGTAATAAAGTGTAAAATAACAACGCAATAAAATCCGTATATACATAGTAGTTTAATTTCATTGAATAACATTCGCGTAAACAGAAGACAATATTATATTTTTAAATAGGTCACTATAATTCTAAGGGTGCGATAGTAATTTATCTCTATTATTTTTGTATATGTATGTATGTATAATATGTATAAAATTTCAAAAGAAAAGTATATTGTTACGTGCTGGGCTCGACATATAAGAATATAAACAATATTACCGACTAAAACACTTTTATTCAAACACACAATTCAATTTAAAACACAATAAACACTATACCACACTTTTTCACTGTACTGCTTCAAACTCCGTAGTATTTCCGCTTCCGTTCGCTTCGATGAACACTTGACCGCTTACGATTGTAAACTGACTCGGCGGTGCGCGTGCGCCCTATTTATACGCGGGTAAAGCGCTTCCAGAGCTTTCCAGTAACGCCGTACTCGACGTGTAAACAGCACGATGCTTCGAGAAAGTACCAGCATTCTCTCTAAGATTCTCGTACCGTACTACGCAGTTCCGTAAGATGTCAATAGATGGCGGTGTAAACTATTAGACGGAACCGCCGAGTCCCTCCCACAATGCGGAGAGATGTCACTGGGCGTAACACTGCCCCCCTCTTAGACATGTTCGTCCCGAACATTGTTGGATCCGTAGTAGCGTGCCAATCGATCCACATGAACGATCTTTGGTGTACCCCGTGGTCCTTTCTGGATCCGGTAGGTGACGTCATTCATCTTAGTGACTATGCGATAGGGTCCATCCCATTTTGCCTGCAACTTAGGAGATTTTCCTTTGCTGCGTGCCGGATTATGTAACCACACCAGCGATCCTTCCTCGAAGCCTTTATTGTTCGCCTTCCGGTCGTAACGGGTCTTCATCCTCTCAGACATCTGCTGACCGGTCTGTCTGATGTGCTCGTATACGTCATTCATCCCGTTGCGCAAATCATTCGCATAATCTGTTATGCTGCGTGGAGATTCAGGTGGGATGCCGGTGATCAAGTCTGCAGGTAATCGTAGTTCCCTTCCGAAGTTAGCGAAAGCAGGTGTTACTGATGTGCTTTCGTGAACGGCACTACGGTATGACAGGAGAAACGGTTGAATGTGTTTGTCCCAATCCCTTTGTTTGCTTTCTACAACTTTTGCCAGATATCTTTCCAGAGACTGGTTAAATCGTTCAACCATGCCGTCTGATTGCGGATGATAAGCGGTCGTTCTCGTTTTGTGGGTACCCATCACCCGGCATGTCTCCTTAAATACTTCAGACTCGAAGTTCCGACCTTGGTCACTGTGTATCTCTAAGGGCACCCCGAAACGACAAAAGACTTCGTGGACTAGCTTTTCGGCGACCGTAGATGCCTCTTGATTGGGAATCGCAAACACTTCCGGCCACTTTGTGAAGTAATCCATGATCACCAAGAAGTACTTGTTCCCGCTTTGGCTTTCAGGAAACGGTCCGGCAACATCTAAAGCTATACGTTCCCACGGGGCTCCAACATTGTACACCTTCAATGCACCCCTGCTGCGAGTGTGTGGCCCCTTCACGGCAGCACAACTCGTGCATTTACGGCACCATTCCTCAACGTCTTCTCGACAATGGATCCAATAAAATTGTTCTCGGATCTTAACCAGAGTTCTCTTAACTCCCATGTGACCTCCCGAACTCCCATTATGATAGAGTTGTAAAACTTCCGGTACCTTGAGCTTTGGCACGACCATTTGCAGATGACACTTGTCACCTCGAGCATTCTCCCATTTCCGGCACAGAACTCCATCCTGGATAACCAAGCTTTCCCACTGTGCCCAATAACTCTTGGTGGTAGGGCTCATTGACGCAACTTCACTCCAGTGAGGTCTCGATACACCTGTTTTCTTCCATTCGAGGATGGGTCTTATGTCTTTGTCTTCTTGTTGCGTTCTCTGCAAAGTTTCCTTCCAGTCTTCGCTAAGATCCGTCCTCAACATCCTCACTAGTCCTTCCTGCTTAGCCTCTTGCCTGGCGCAGTGCTTACACTGGTCGGGACACGGTCTACGTGACAGGGCATCCGCATTACCATGTGACTTGCCACTACGATGCTGTATTACGAAGTCGAATTCCTGTAGTTGTTCAATCCATCTTGCTACCTGTCCTTCTGGGTCTTTAAACTGTAGTAGCCATTTCAATGCAGCGTGGTCAGTTCGCAGGTGAAATTTCCGTCCCAACAAGTATTTACTGAAGTGCTGCAATGTCTTTACGACAGCTAGAAGTTCCCTTCGTGTGACACAGTAGTTTCTTTCAGGTTTGGATAGGGCCTTGCTGAAGTACGCTATTACAACTTCATGCTCTCCTTTACGTTGAGATAACACGCCACCAATGCCGGTGTTACTGGCATCTGTATCTACTACAAATTCATGTTTATTGTCGGGATAGCCTAGAATTGGTGAATTACACAGATGTTCCTTCAGCTTCTGAAATGCGACGTCACAGCTCTCATTCCAGCAGAACTTTATCTTATCCTCGGTGAGCTTATGCAGAGGCCGGGCGATGTCAGCAAAGTTCCTTACAAACCGTCGATAGTAGGAGCACAAACCAAGAAATGCCCTGACTTGTGTCTTGTTCTCCGGAACTGGCCAGTCCTTGACAGCAATGATCTTATCCGGGTCCGTTTGGATGCCTTCTTCGGAGACCACATGTCCTAAGAAGTTCACTTGCCGCCTGAACAACGCGCATTTCTTTGGACTTAACTTCAGGTTGGCTCCTCGAATCTTCGAGAGAACGCGTTCCAGGTTGCGAAGGTGATCCTCGAAGGTGCGTCCTACTATGATAATATCGTCCAAGTAGACCAGGCAGGCGTCTCCAATCAATCCAGTAAGTACCCGTTCCATCAATCTCTCAAAAGTGGCAGGGGCATTACACAGTCCAAAGGGCATGACGTTAAATTGCCACAATCCTTTGCCTGTGGAGAATGCTGTCTTCTCCTTATCTCGAGGATGTATCTCGACCTGCCAGTAGCCACTTTTTAGGTCTAGTGTAGAAAACCACTTCATCCCCGTTAGCGTATCCAGAGTGTCGTCAATTCTTGGCAACGGGTAACTGTCTTTCTTTGTGATGTCATTTAGCCGACGATAGTCCACACAGAAGCGCATGCTGCCATCCTTCTTCTTAACCAAAACCACTGGTGAACACCATGGACTGGACGAAGGCTCAATCACACCTTCTTTCACCATACCCTCGATCATAGTGTCAACTTCATGTTCCCGTGCCACTGGTACACGTCTTGGTCGCTGGCGGACCGGTACCTCATTTCCTGTGTTTATTTTGTGTTGAACTAGGGCAGTCTTACCTATGTCAGCATCACTTGTCGAGAAGATGTCGGCAAACCGGTTTAACATCGTCTCAGCCTTGTTCTTTTCTTCTCTCGACAGGTTATTCTGGCAGTCCTTCAAGAGAGAAGATACGTCGTACCTTGCCCCTTGAACTTTGGCGTTGGTAGGCTGTTCATGGCATCTACGCATCCAAACTGCTCCTTCACAGGTGCCCAATATCGTGCCCTTCTTGAGTACCAGTTCTTTGTCGCTTGGGTTCAGTGCACGTACCGATGTAACGTTGGTATTCCTAGCCAGAGTGCGTGCAATCTTCCATGAAGCATCGTTGTCCAACCCTTCTATAATTACACATCGATTTTCCTGATCAGGATTCCTTGGTAGACAAACCGGTATGATTGTTTCCGACCTCGGACGAAGTACTACTTTCTTCAGGCAGTACACTTTGCCTGATGATGCGCCCTCCATGAATACTTCTTCTGAGCCACACTTCAATACTCCTTGACTAACGTCGATCTCACAGTGATGCTTCCGTAAGAAGTCTAAACCCAGGATGCAGTCGTCCACTATGTCAGCCACGATGACGTTGTGACGGTAAATTTTATTACCTAGTTTCATATCCACCCCCTTCTCACCTCGGACGGTTATGTGCTGACCGGTAGCTGTTCTTAGATGTATACATTCATGGTTCCCGTAGTAGTCCCCAAGAAACCGTCTTGCTAGTCGGAAACTGACGACTGTCCGAGAAGCTCCAGTGTCTAATGTCATCTTGCACGGCATTCTGTTAATTTCGCCTTCGATAATCAGGCTGTTTCCGTCACACGATTGTGAGATCGAGATCCTTGGGGCTCTCCTATCACCAGCCAGCACCCGCCCCGTAGTCCTGGCGTCTACTCGTTTCCCTGCTGTTGTTGCCCGGCAGGCACATCAGGTGTTCCTTCTACCGGCGACTGGTTACTGCTGCGTGGACTCCTTCGCTTCGGGCAGCTCAACCTGATGTGGCCTCTCTCACCGCAGCTATAGCACCGGGGCAAAGTCGACACTTCCCTGATACGGTGAGCTCGATCATCCCGTCGTACTGCTTCCACTTCCAGAGCGTGGGCTAGGGCGTCTTTCAGGTTTTTGAAATGTCCCAGTCTTACTGCGGCCCTAACCTCCAGGTCTCGGATCCCGTCGGTGAAAGCTTGAACGAGGTTTCCGTCGATGAGCGCAGGTGAGGACTGGTACGCCTTTCGAACCAGCTTTTCCACCTCCAGGGCCCACTGCTGCAGGGTTTCACCAACACGTTGCGATCGGTCTTTCAGCTGGGCGCGAAACACGTGTTCCAAGTGTGCGTCGCCATATCTCGCCTCTAATGCCTCCAACAGCTTCTCGTACGTGATGTCTTGACCAAGCGCCTCTAACACGGTTAAGGCCTGGTCACGAAGCCCCAAGGTGAGAGCGGTCAGAGCCTGTTCTTGCGTCCACCCGTTCGATTTCATGACGGCCTTGAACTGGATCTTATAGGCTGACCATGACGATGATCCGTCGAATGGTGGGACTTTAAAGCCTCGTGGTGAAGACGCCACAACCGCAGGTGCCACGATCCCATCGCCAGCCTTGAGCCCACGTATCGTTTTCTCCACCTCGGCGATGCGACTTTCGTGGCGTTGGACTTGCTCTTTCACCTCCTTCACCTCCTTGCCAACCGTTGCGCTGAGGTCTTTTAACATCATCAGCTGCTCCTCCTGGCGGCGCATACCCTCCTCCTTATCGCGTTGCAGCTGTTCCTCAAGGCGGCGTGCCTGCTCCTCCTGGCGGCGTGCCTGCTCCTCCTGGCGGCGGATGCCCTCTTCCTTATCGCGTTGCAGCTGTTCCTCGAGGCGGCGTGCCTGCTCCTCCTGGCGGCGTGCCTGCTCCTCCTGGCGGCGTGCCTGCTCCTGCATAAACGCCATCAGAGCCGCGAGGTCGGGGTTCACCGGCGAGTAAGCTGCACTAGATGGTTCCGCTGCAGCCGTGGAGTCACGTGATTCACCTGACGTCGGCGAGGGGGCGTCTCCAAAGCGCCTCTGGTCCACATCTTGCTGGCGCTGGTTCCTGGTACGCACCCCTTCCACTTCCTCCTTCGGTAGTACTGGCATATTCTTATCCCACTTCTGACACCAATTGTTACGTGCTGGGCTCGACAGATAAGAATATAAACAATATTACCGACTAAAACACTTTTATTCAAACACACAATTCAATTTAAAACACAATAAACACTATACCACACTTTTTCACTGTACTGCTTCAAACTCCGTAGTATTTCCGCTTCCGTTCGCTTCGATGAACACTTGACCGCTTACGATTGTAAACTGACTCGGCGGTGCGCGTGCGCCCTATTTATACGCGGGTAAAGCGCTTCCAGAGCTTTCCAGTAACGCCGTACTCGACGTGTAAACAGCACGATGCTTCGAGAAAGTACCAGCATTCTCTCTAAGATTCTCGTACCGTACTACGCAGTTCCGTAAGATGTCAATAGATGGCGGTGTAAACTATTAGACGGAACCGCCGAGTCCCTCCCACAATGCGGAGAGATGTCACTGGGCGTAACAATATTATATGTATGTTTATACATTGTCTAGTACCCATAGTACAAGCTCTGCTTAGTTTAGGCTATATGGTGTTGTGTGTATGTGATACAATATTATTATTTTGATTAGTTCATGAATCCTTCTAGTAGAGCGCTTTAAAATATGAATGAAAACGAATTGCAATCGTGTTGAAGTGACCGAAAGCTATGTAAACATATGGTTAAATCTCAGTTAGGAGGCCGTCGTATTGGGAAACTGAAAAACAAAAACAATAAAGACAGTTTGGCAGATCTTCGTGCAAATGTAGCTGTGTGTGTGTGTGTGTGTGTGTCGTTTAGGTTATGTCTGTAGTACTTCCATGGAATTAATAAGTACTTATTTGATACTGATTAATTCCATGGGTGCTACGAAGTATGACTGTTCTTACAAGTGAGCGGCAGTTATCAACTGTCAGCATGCCATCATGATTAGATCGTGTCGCCTGCTACCGTCGACTTATCTATGTACTGTCAGCAAATTAAGTTTTCAAAGTACCGTGTCTTTGTTTAGATACGTATGATCTGGGATTTATATCGGAGATTCAAAATCGATTAAATGTTCTATTAATATTGTTACGTGCTGGGTTCGACGGATAAGAATATAAACAATATTACCGACTAAAACACTTTTATTCAAACACACAATTAAATTTAAAACACAACAAACACTATACCACACTTTTTCACTGTACTGCTTCAAACTCCGTAGTATTTCCGCTTCCGTTCGCTTCGATGAACACTTGATCGCTTACGATTGTAAACTGACTTGGCGGTGCGCGTGCGCCCTATTTATACGCGGCTAAAGCGCTTCTAGAGCTTTCCAGCAACGCGGTACTCGGCGTGTAAACAGCACGATGATTCGAGAAAGTACCAGCATTCTCTCTAAGATTCTCGTACCGTACTATGCAGTTCCGTAAGATGTCAATAGATGGCGGTGTAAACTATTAGACGGAACCGCCGAGTCCCTCCCACAATGCCGAGAGATGTCACTGGGCGTAACACTGCCCCCCTCTTAGACATGTTCGTCCCGAACATTGTTGGATCCGTAGTAGCGTGCCAATCGATCCACATGAACGATCTTTGGTGTACCTCGTGGTCCTTTCTGGATCCGGTAGGTGACGTCATTCATCTTAGTGACTATGCGATAGGGTCCATCCCATTTTGCCTGCAACTTAGGAGATTTTCCTTTGCTGCGTGCCGGATTATGTAACCACACCAGCGATCCTTCCTCGAAGCCTTTATTGTTCGCCTTCCGGTCGTAACGGGTCTTCATCCTCTCAGACATCTGCTGACCGGTCTGTCTGATGTGCTCGTATACGTCATTCATCCTGTTGCGCAAATCATTCGCATAATCTGTTATGCTGCGTGGAGATTCAGGTGGGATGCCGGTGATCAAGTCTGCAGGTAATCGTAGTTCCCTTCCGAAGTTAGCGAAAGCAGGTGTTACTGATGTGCTTTCGTGAACGGCACTACGGTACGACAGGAGAAATGGTTGAATGTGTTTGTCCCAATCCCTTTGTTTGCTTTCTACAACTTTTGCCAGATATCTTTCCAGAGACTGGTTAAATCGTTCAACCATGCCGTCTGATTGCGGATGATAAGCGGTCGTTCTCGTTTTGTGGGTACCCATCACCCGGCATGTCTCCTTAAATACTTCAGACTCGAAGTTCCGACCTTGGTCACTGTGTATCTCTAAGGGCACCCCGAAACGACAAAAGACTTCGTGGACTAGCTTGTCGGCGACCGTAGATGCCTCTTGATTGGGAATCGCAAACACTTCCGGCCACTTTGTGAAGTAATCCATGACCACCAAGAAGTACTTGTTCCCACTTTGGCTTTCAGGAAACGGTCCGGCAACATCTAAAGCTATACGTTCCCACGGGGCTCCAACATTGTACACCTTCAATGCACCCCTGCTGCGAGTGTGTGGTCCCTTCACGGCAGCACAACTATTGCATTTACGGCACCATTCCTCAACGTCTTCTCGACAATGGATCCAATAAAATCGTTCTCGGATCTTAACCAGAGTTCTCTTAACTCCCATGTGACCTCCCGAACTCCCATTATGATAGAGTTGTAAAACTTCCGGTACCTTGAGCTTTGGCACGACCATTTGCAGGTGACACTTGTCACCTCGAGCATTCTCCCATTTCCGGCACAGAACTCCATCCTGTATAACCAAGCTTTCCCACTGTGCCCAATAACTCTTGGTGGTAGGGCTCATTGCCGCAACTTCACTCCAGTGAGGTCTCGATGCACTTGTTTTCTTCCATTCGAGGATGGGTCTTAAGTCTATATCCTCTTGTTGCGTTCTCTGCATAGTTTCCTTCCAGTCTTCGCTGAGATCCGTCCTCAACATCCTCACTAGTACTTCCTGCTTGGCCTCTTTCCTGGCGCAATGTTGCTTACACTGGTCGGGACACGGTCTACGTGAGAGGGCATCCGCATAACCATGTGACTTGCCACTGTGATGCTGTATTACGAAGTCCTGTAGTTGTTGCCTGGCACGCACATCAGGTGTTCCTCCTACCGCCGACTGGTTACTGCTGCGTGGACTCCTTCGCTTTGGGCAGCTCAACCTGATGTGGCCTCTCTCGCCGCAGCTATAGCACCGGGGTGAGGTCAACACTTCCCTGGTACGGTGAG
Source organism: Catocala fraxini (assembly GCA_930367265.1). Taxonomy (NCBI): domain Eukaryota; kingdom Metazoa; phylum Arthropoda; class Insecta; order Lepidoptera; family Erebidae; genus Catocala; species Catocala fraxini. The sequence goes on along the minus strand of OV884039.1, from coordinate 18,677,879 downwards.
CTCGATTGTCCCGTCGCACTGCTTCCACCTCCAGAGTGTGGGCCGGGGCATCCTTTAAGTTTTTGCTGCGTAGATTCCTTCGCTTCGGGCAACTCAACCTGATGTGGCCTCTCTCGCCGCAGCTATAGCACCGGGGTGAGGTCAACACTTCCCTGGTACGGTGAGCTCGATCGTCTCGTCGCACTGCTTCCACCTCCAGAGCGTGGGCTAGGGCGTCCTTGAGGTTTTTGAAATGTCCGAGTCTCACTGCGGCCCTAACCTCCAGGTCTCGGATCCCGTCGGTGAAAGCTTGAACGAGGTTGCCGTCGATGAGCACAGGTGAGGACTGGTACGCCTTTCGAACCAGCTTCTCCACCTCCAGGGCCCACTGCTGCAAGGTTTCACCAACACGTTGCGATCGGTCTTTCAGCTGTGCGCGAAACACGTGTTCCAGATGTGCGTCGCCATATCTCGCTTCTAATGCCTCCAACAGCTTCTCGTACGTGATGTCTTGACCAAGCGCCTCTAACACGGTCAAGGCCTGGTCACGAAGCCCCAAGGTGAGAGCAGTCAGAGCCTGTTCTTGTGTCCACCCGTTCGATTTCATGACGGCCTCGAACTGTATCTTATAGGCTGACCATGACGATGATCCGTCGAATGGTGGGACTTTAAAGCCTCGTGGTGAAGACGCCACAACCGCAGGTGCCACGATCCCATCGCCAGCCTTGAGCCCACGTATCGTTTTCTCCATCTCGGCGATGCGACTTTCGTGGCGTTGGACTTGCTCTTTCACCTCCTTTATCTCCTTGCCAACAGTTGCGCTGAGGTCTTTTAACATCATCAGCTGCTCCTCCTGGCGGCGCATACCCTCCTCCTTATCGCGTTGCAGCTGTTCCTCAAGGCGGCGTGCCTGCTCCTCCTGGCGGCGTGCCTGCTCCTCCTGGCGGCGGATGCCCTCTTCCTTATCGCGTTGCAGCTGTTCCTCGAGGCGGCGTGCCTGCTCCTCCTGGCGGCGTGCCTGCTCCTGCATAAACGCCATCAGAGCCGCGAGGTCGGGGTTCACCGGCGAGTAAGCTGCACTAGATGGTTCCGCTGCAGCCGCGGAGTCACGTGATTCACCTGACGTCGGCGAGGGGGCGTCTCCAAAGCGCCTCTGGTCCACATCTTGCTGGCGCTGGTTTCTGGTACGCACCCCTTCCACTTCCTCCTTCGGTAGTACTGGCATATTCTTACCTTACTTCTGACACCAATTGTTACGTGCTGGGTTCGACGGATAAGAATATAAACAATATTACCGACTAAAACACTTTTATTCAAACACACAATTAAATTTAAAACACAACAAACACTATACCACACTTTTTCACTGTACTGCTTCAAACTCCGTAGTATTTCCGCTTCCGTTCGCTTCGATGAACACTTGATCGCTTACGATTGTAAACTGACTTGGCGGTGCGCGTGCGCCCTATTTATACGCGGCTAAAGCGCTTCTAGAGCTTTCCAGCAACGCGGTACTCGGCGTGTAAACAGCACGATGATTCGAGAAAGTACCAGCATTCTCTCTAAGATTCTCGTACCGTACTATGCAGTTCCGTAAGATGTCAATAGATGGCGGTGTAAACTATTAGACGGAACCGCCGAGTCCCTCCCACAATGCCGAGAGATGTCACTGGGCGTAACAATATTATAAAAGTGAAAGTTTGTGATTGCACGGATAGTCGTAGTAGTTTAAGTGGTAACCTCGCCACAGTCACTACGCCAAGGGTTATGGGTTCGAATCCCACACGGGACAATAATTTGTGTGATTTTCAAGTAGTTGTTCCGCGTCTGGGTGTTCTTTGTATCCGTTGTTTGAATGCTTGTAAAGCGCGATACAGGATTTATTCCTAACGCGTGAGTTGTCTCTTTATAAAATAAAAGCAAAGTCAATGTTTGGACGTACTCGCTCTTCACTCAATCACGCGGCAGTCGTTGAACGACGTTTGTATTTTGGCACACGGATGAATAGCTCCTATACATAGGATGTTGTTTACTTCTGATGTAAATTACCGTGAGATTAACGCGATTAAAGTCGCGTACCGAAACTAGTTAGTATATAGAAACGGGTAATAAAGGCAGTTAAGAGTTAAGACAGATGATGAATGTCTGTATTCTGCTATTTCACATAAGTTTCTATTAAAACTATGCTCACAAAATAACTATAATTTGGTTCTCATTAAGAATATTAGTTATAGATATAATATATGATACTAGCTTTAAGGATATAGCTATTTAAAAATGTTAAACGTTAATATCTAATAAAACATCTGCCCTGTATGATATTAAATAATTAAATTATTGCCACAACTGTAGGAAAGCAACGAAGCCATGTTCATTGTATAGACGGCGTCAGGCCATAAAGAAGAAATAATCCTAGGTCTTCTATAAGAAAATTAATAAAGACCAAAGACATTAAGGCTCGTTTCCTATATTATTTTTCCTACAGTTAAATTTTGACAGAATATGTGTTAAAATTTGTATTTTTTTTGTTTAAACATAAAGTCCCGCACTAGGAATAATTCCTGTTTCGTGGGAGTTTTTACAAACAACAGACACAACGATTACCTAGACTCGGAACAACCATTTGTGAATCATACAAATTTTTGTCCCGTGTGGGATTCGGACCACGAATCGGGCCTAAAAGTTTACTAGATGAAGACCAAGACAAAATCAAGTCAATGCTCTTTAATTTGTGAATCTTTGAGACAGTCACTGCGTATAAAGTTAGTTTACTTCAATCTTACGTTACGTACTTTAATCTAATATGAGTTGATTTACCTTAACAATTCATATTAGGGTCAATGACTTTGCCAATTAACAACGCCTTTGAGTGACTTTATTTGAACGAACGAACCTGGACTCAAGGCTTAGTACTTGCATTCATCATAGTTTCTTTGATTAGTTTTAGCGAATCTGTGGTTTATGCTGTGTCACTTTTAACAAATTGGCATTCCTTTAATTACTTCTAAATTAAAACATTATCAGAACGATCACCTTTTTTGAATTCCCAAAAAGATAGATAGCATGTCTTTTAAAATGTAATGTTTTTTAGAACCTATTTTACTAATTAACGCTTTTTAAGAAGTTTATTACCTAGGTATCTCTACTACATATCGTATATCATATCTTTTTTCGATAATGTAGGGAATTGTTAGTCAGCTATGCAAAATTAACCTCAGGATGTGGGTCAGATTAAGCATGTGAACTTTGTTAACATACTATTACCGAGATATATAAATCTAAATAACAGCTTTTCAAATCAATTAGTTTAATGTGAAGGTTTGCTCAATGTCGAATATTTAAAACTACACCAGTCCGTACGATAAATTCACACCGACCTTTTTCTTCAGAGGCTAGGTCGACTGGTAAACTGCATTCAACATCAGCTGTCCCACATAAAATAAACAATACGATCATACTTATTCTTCTTCTTTGAAACGATTTTGCCATTTTGCTGTATTGGGTTCATTTATCTGTAACAATTGAGAAAAGAACGTGTTATATAAGCGTGTCAGTAATAGTAGTAGCTAAAAGTGCAGTATACAAAATTTTCAATAAATCATGTCAACCAAGACAGTATACGATGCCATACGATATACGTCTTATAGTAATGGTAATAGAAATTATACATAGACTTACACGGCGTGTTTATCTATACTAGCGGTCGTCTAGTGGTCAAAATTCGACCATAATTGATTTAAATTCAAAGTTTGATCGTTATTAAGGTTTTATTGTCTATAGCTTTACCCTTATAATCACATTTCATGTAGATTTCGCCAAGGCTACACAGGTTAATTTACCTGTCTTTTTCAAACAAATTATTATTTACTTAACTATACTCTTCATTGATGATATTCCTAAGCTTGCTACTTTGTTTTTTTCTTTATAACATATAAATAAGGTATATGTAACCATGGTTACGAAGAATTGTACGACGTCAGACGAACAATACCGAAATACTACGAACGCGATTTAACTGCGTGTTTCAAATGCATAGTTGTGTGCGTGTAGTGTTTTTTCATTAATTTAATGTATTTCTAATGCATATTTTATAAAAATATTAGGATACGTCACTCCTTCTCCATATAAACTTTAATTGTGCCAAATTTCATGCTCCTCGAACCGCGCAATTTTCGTAAAAAGGGGTACAAAGTTTTTGCTTCACGTATTAATATAATTAATATAGATAATCTAATGTATAGCAGGCAGAGCTGTTTAAACCCTATTTAGCTAGTGAAGTTTTAGGCTCATGTAATAAAGTGGGACCTAAAATAAAAATATATACAAACTTGCTTTTGCACGCGGCTCTACCCACGTTGTACCTATATTATGCCTATGTCCTTCCCCAGGTATTAGTCTATATCTGTACCAAATGTTATCTAAATCGGTTGAGTGGATTAGCTGTGAAAAGGTAACAGACAGACAGAGTTATTTTTGACTTTATAATATTAAAGCAGGTTAGGGCCTCCCAGAGCGGGAGAGGGTGCGCTCAAACCTCTGTCCCCAACTGGGCGCCGGAAGGCGCAAGATGACCTCCAGCCACCCTGAGGTTTGACCTGGGGGTGGTGGGCTGCGTGGGCCTGCTCGCCACCCGATCAGTACCAGGTCCGAGAGGCGGCGTGGGTGTTCCCACGTGCGCCTCTGTATCGTGTCTTTGTCCCTCCCAGGGGGACAGTAGAGAAAGTATTTTTGTGTAGTGGCCTGCCGTTTTACACGGCGGGCCGAAACCACGGCAGGGTCGCGATTGCATGTGAAAGCGATTCGCCCGGCCTTGGCGTCTATGGTTATGTTGAGGAACACCGTGGTAGGTTTAGTCGGTATTACCGGGATATCTTTTCCCTGGTGAGCCCGACATAGCCTCTCCATCGCCCCGTGGAGAGGTATACGTTAAACCTTTCCCCCACGTTGTCCCGGATCCATGTTATTTATAAACTGTTTCGCTGGCAAACATGGATCAACATGAAAATATTTTTATACTATACATACTTTGTGCTGGGCGGCGAGTTTATTGCCGTCCATCAAGCACATCTTTAGATTTTCCTGGCAGTAAAATGTTATAACACGGTTTTACTTGACCATGGAACCAGTTCGACCGAAAACGAAACTGCAAAGTTGTATCGCGGATCCAACGAAGTAGTCCGTTAATGGATGACATTGTGAGGAAGCCCGCATGATAAAAGGCCGATAGCTGCCGTAATAGCTATGCCTATAGTTTATGCCTCGGTGTCGCAACGATAGTGAATGTGACTGCAGTGCAAGATATCTTGGATCCGATTCTCGGGTCGGACGAAGTGTTATTCAGTTTTTCTTCTAAAATTCTCTATGGTGTTTGTATTTCTCAGTTACAGTATAGGCTGTTCCTGAGAATATCAAACACCGTAGTTTTGGCGCAGTGTTCATAGTGACAGCGATTGCTTCTCCCCTATTATATGGGACTGCAAACCATAGTTAGCGATTTGTTGGTGTGATACAACTTATTCTGTCCTTCGCAGATAATGACGTGAGACTGTGTATGTTATACATAGCTTATCCGAAGAGTAAAACAGCAACATTTTATTTATCAAACATTTTATTTTACTTATTTATTTATATTACAGTTGTAAACATGTGTTAAGGTATTAGGATGTAATACAATCACGCGCAAAACATGAAAATTGGCACTCAGTTAGATCATGTACTGGATTAGTACATAGGTTTTTTTTATCGCAATATGTGCTGCCGTGGGTTTCACACAAGTAAAGCCGCAAGCAGAATCTAGTACTTTTATAAATTTATTCGTTAGTAAGAATGAATATGAGCTCAGACTTAGTTGTATGTGTATTCTAAGCTCCATGAAATCTGTGATATATGAAATTAAAATTACATTGCTTGAAGTAGTTAGAACACACAAATTGATCATTCCGGATTATTAACGGGATTAAATATAATGACCACGAAAAATACTAATTGCGCAGCAAAATATGCTTACTAAAATATATCATAACAAGCACCTATACGCCTCAAATCACTGCATTCCGTCTCGGAAGGGTTAGGTTATGTTAGGTTCCTTCTTAAACCCACCCAAAAATAGGAGCCCTGCGAAGCGGGGCTTGTCGATTTATTTTGATCTCTTTAAATATAATGCGGTTTTAATTTTGGTGATCATTTACTATTTTTGACTGTAATATTTTACTATATCTGATGATAAGTTAAACATAAGCCATTATTAACTAGGTTTATAATAGGACGTATATAAGCTGGAAAGTCACCGCGTACTCTTGTAATGTAAATTGTAACGATTTACAAGAGTAAATCATTACAATGATAGACATGAATCACAGAATGAATCATAACAGCATAAGTTTGTTTACTTTTCTGAAATTCTACACTATCCGTAGGAAGAGAATTAGAAACTTGACACTGGACTCTACAGCAACCAACAAATTTGGCTGCCAGTATTCGTAAATGTCATATTCAATTTTATGAGGAATTTTAATTCACACTGTATATTACTTAAATTTGAACTCTAATCTCATCAATATAAAGTATGTTTTCAACAACTACGGATTGTATAGGGCATTGGGCGGAAATATGGAATCAGAGTGTTAGAGTGTGGGCTGGCTGAAACGTGACCAACCAAACGTGAGCTACCATGCCTCTTATTTCGTTCATAAGAATGGTTATAAAGGAGGTACTGGTCGATATTGAGAAGGTCAAGTATAAATGGTTTTTGTAGTCAAGCTAAATTGGCTCAAGTAACCGCTGTTGTCTCGAGAAGCGGCTTTCGGTTGACACATCGGTTTTTGAGTTACGTTTGACTATGACAGGTTGACTAGGCTGAACTAGATATTGATTTCTATAAGAACCTAACTGATCTTGGTTTAGAAAGTGCTTTGAAATCTCGTTTTTTCGATGTTATGAAATAACTTTAGAAATTCATCTGCTTATAGAATAGAGTAATGTCTTTCTCTGGAATTGAAAAATTAACAAATAGTAAATTTACGCGTTAACCGCAATGTTTATACAGCAATATCTCTTTTCATCAAACTCGTTTGGGTATATTTTTAACGTGAATTACAATGATACGTTTGAAGAAAATACTTAAGGAAGCAGTCGTGAATTCGAAGGAAGTATCTAAATGCTGTTCAAGATCATGTACCAGCATAATATATAGCGGGAAATCCTGTACTGAACGAGGAATTCTCGTTTACAATGTCAATGTTATCTTAGAAATGTGTCTGAGATTTAATTTATTATATTACCTACATCGCCAACTCTGGGCATGTCCATGTACTAGAGATTTCGATTCACACGCACCTATCGAGCGGAAAGCTGTAAACACGTAACTTAAGTTGTCTTGTAAACACCGATGTACAGTAATATAGCAATATTAAAACAAACTTACACTAAATTAAGAAGTCACAGCCGAAGTATTAATAAAAAACATTTGCACAAATAAATAACACTTTTATATCCATTCGCGAACTTATTATAGCGCGTGTTCCATATTTGAAAGTTTTAAATATCTTGCACAGTTAGTTGAGTTCTATTTCTCTTTATTTTATTTTTTTATTCACGCAAGTGGCCAGGAGCACGTCGGTAACGCGCCCCCTTTCAACCGCGGAGTACTGACGCAAACTTTAACAGCACGTAATAACACTAACAAATTGTCCTCGTGGGTCACAGTCGTTCCCAGACGCAGGACTTATGATGTTAGCGGAGAGATTCAATAAGCGGATTGTATTGAAGATGATATTTAGTAAAATTTATAAGATGATATTTCTTTTGAGCATATGAATAAAGATATACAGAGATTTTTGCATTTGGAACGCCGTAAATTTGTTTTGTTTTAGTTAAGTAATAATAACGTGATCGACTGGAGTCTATTTTAACTATACGTGAAACTTAAAATGTCCCTTATTACTAACCTCTCATTAAATAAATATGGCAAATCTTAACTCTCTTAACTAATATTATAAATGCAAATGTTAGTTTGTTTGTTACGCTTTCACGCCTTAACTACTCAACCGCTCATCATGAAATTTCGCATACACGTTGTCAGGGGTACGAAAAAGAACCTTTTATTCAGGAAAAGTATTGTTCCTGAGGGATAGAATATTGACATAAAATACATTTACTAAATTTAGTAATTATATAATGTTTAAAATAGTACACTAAGGCATAAGGCTAAATGTTGCATCTTGTGTGCAATACATGCCGTGATTAATTAAAGCGCACTCAATTACCACGGGAGCCATCCGACACAATGCCGTAATTCAATTTACCTCCAATGCCTTGTTCATTAGCAATGAGTTTTGAATTAATTGTATGTGCGTAACAAAGAATCTACTCCTGCAGTGGTTCGGTAGAGTAAATGTAATTATTGACCGTGAAATCCCAGGATCAATTTCTTGGCGAGCAATATTTTGTTACGAAATTCTCAAAGCAGAATTCCTCCGATTCTGAACCTGAACTAAACGAATGATGTACCATATAAAATATATGGTGTACGCTTCTATCTAATGCTTTGATATCTCCAAAGCATTAGATAGAAGCGTATCTCCAGAATAGTTACGTATGCAGAAAGAATTCGCTTCGGCCTAAGGCGCAATTGAAGAATAAAATAGAATCATATACATGTATATCTCCGAAAGGGTAGATAAAAATTGGTAGGTGTGTTACTCCCACATATTGCTAGCTATGTCTTTATGTTAGGACCTATAGCACTGTACAATCGATTAGAGTGCGCACCAACAAGTTTGTGTCCTCATATCTCTGCCGAACGAACAAGGTATAGAATTCTCTGCCGAGGCACGTGTTTCTTTCTTCCTTCAATCCTAGGTCCTTAAAGCGGGCGTGAAAAAGCACCTTTTTGGGCCGTCAAAGTAGAGCCTTCAGCTGCTATGACGATGGTGTGGAGGCCACTGCTTTTGGACCACATGATCGTTTACCATCAGGCGGAGTGTAGTCATTTAAAGTGCAAAATAAAAAAGCATAGCGAAATAAAGGCGCTCTTCCGGAATACGAGCTGTTACTGAGAATTAGTTAAAAGAAAAAACAGTAATACCTTTCTCGAAACGAGAAACGAACTCACGTGTATGACCGCACAAAAATATATGCCATGGGACCAGCTAGCTTACAGCTAATAAATCAATATTTTTCTTTGCATGATAAAATGGAATGCACATCAAAAATAGGTTTAAGATGTAAGGAGGTCGATCGATATAGAAAAACTGGTGTTAACTTTTCAATACCAATAGTGACGCGCAAGTTTGATACGTTATCACGGTATAAGTACATTTTGTCACGCTAAGTAGCAGTTAAGGTCCAAGCAGATATTGTGTTACTTTTAGTATGGGCGATCAACGATTTTGTAGCTATGTCAATGTCTTATCATGATGCTACAACTTTTGCTTTTAATTGAAATATGAGAAGGATATACATCAATAGTCCATTGCGGATTCGAGATTCGCCTCCTTCAAGCGCGTGGCGACTGAATCAATGATTTAGCGCGTATTAGTAAATAGTGATGTGCAAGAGTGATACTATAATCCTTACTGCATCGGGCTTACAAATAGGGGCATACATATAAACATACATTAATGAACGCCATACACAGCGAACAACGCTTTATTGGTATTTATATGCAAGAAAAATGGAGCTACAAATTAGATAGATTCAGACGAGGTGTAATACAACTCGCGAAAAACAAATTTATTTTTTAAATACATCTTTAGCACGAGGATTGCTCTCCGCGTCGCTTAGGACTTTACAAACGTTCAAATAACGGATACTAAGAATATATAGACTTGGAACAACTATTTGTGAATTACATAAATGTTTGTCCCGTGCGAGGCACATCAAATCCACACCACCCAGCGCAATGGCAGTGGTCAGGTAACCCGTTAGTGTTATGAATGACGTGCTGTTAAAGCTGGCTAAACGTTATATGCATGAGTTCGGCTTGATTTAAAATCGCTGTATATGCGCGTTTTTGTGTGAATGCATCTTTGCAGGTTATAATTCTCTAGGGAGGGAGGATCTAATTTGTGGTGAAGTGTTCGGTTGTTATATCTAGCTATCAAAAGCAACAAAATTTCAGGCCACCGATGTTAATAAGCAGCTAAGCAATGCTACTGCTTAGCTTGGATTTAGTCTGTGCCCTAGCAGGTTTTTATATAGCTACGCTACGTAGATGCCTGCAAGTTAACGAACTATGAGTAATAACGTTACGACATCACGCAGCTATAGCTTCACACTTAAATGTCACAGCAATAATATGAAGCGTTTTATTTAGCACTTTATACCTAATATAAGTGTCGAAGGCAAGCGACGTTTTTCATAGGATTTATTGAATATTAATAGTTCTATTGAACTTACGATCCAAATATGAATGCTTTATATTCCGATAGTGTTTATATCTATTCTGGAAATGGTTACACTTTTAACGTAGCAGACACCTGTCCAGACCTGGGTCTTACGCCTCTTACAGCCAATGGTGACGACCCAGTTCGATATTTTTAATGAACATATTTTATTAAGGATTTTCAATAGCATTACGTCTGGAACTGTTCTTGTTACTAGAAGTATTAGGCCTAGAATCCTATTACGTAGGACTTAATGATGATAATCCTATGAATGTAACTATTATTGTAGTCTAACCAGCCATCGAGCGGTCACGGAACTAAGTCAAACAATGATCAAAACGCATTGTCGTTTAATAAAAACAGTTTTATTTCTTTATCTCATTCACACCGACTTTCCTACCCGCTCTTCCATTTCATAAGCAATTTAAAACGCTTTCGTTTCAATAACCTCATATTTGTTAACAATGAAGTGCGTGACATTTTTTTCACTTTTACACCGTGAAAATGATTGATCAAACATTTAATCACGTCACGATTTTATAGAAATCATTCGGAATTTAAAAGTAACAAGAAACAGCACTAGTGATAGTTAATTTATTGGGTACTTTTGAATTACGAATCCTTTACAAAACCATAGATAATATTATTTAACCGGCAGTGCAAATTATGTTTATATTACCCACTCGAACAGAATTACAACTTAACCGCGAAGATATAGACGAAAGTAATAATAATATTTGTGTAAAATGGTGGACGGCATCGAACGCAAGCAGCACCGTCCATTCGACAATTTAGTGTTGTATTTGTGTAGCCTGTATAGTTGTTAGTGATGCCACTGACACACTGGATTATACAAAAAAGGGTGAAAATTGTAATATTCCAGAAATTTACGTCTATTGCAGTACTGCTTCATTTATACTGCACTCAAACGTGTCGTGTTGCTCATCGCTCAGACTAAGTTAGAGAATAAGAATGGGGACTATCGTTTTTGTGCTCATCAGTTCGCGCCACTAGCAAGTAAGTTCCTGACAATCCTTACATAGCTGCTGTCAAAAGCAGTATTTGACGGGAAAAAAAAATGGCGCGTCGAGATATTGTATAATTAATTATGAAATTATAAAATCTATATGGTGAAACAAAATTAAGTTTTGCTAATACAGTAAACCAAGGCTTCGCTTTATTAGATATAGATTGATTAAATTATTTAAGCGTTGTTAATTTTACAAGTGAGTGCATATTATTTTTATTATTTATTTATACTTAGGTTGGAAGAGCAAATACGCAAGTATGTTTAATTTTCTTTTTATTGTAGAAAACCAAAATCATATAAAGATAGCAAGAGGCAAGACAAAAATAATCTTTACACGTTTCAGCAAGTTAGTATTAAATTCGGTATAGTTTGCTGTATCTTTATCGGCGTATTAATAATGCGATGATTATTTTACAGCAGTGTATGCTGTATTGCCAAATTGAGAGGTAATGAAGCAAGAAAGGCAAAGTCGTGGTTAGTGGAAGAATTGAGGGTTTGTATGTATGTATATATTATTGTCATGTTATAATGTACCTACTAGCGGCCCGCCGCAAATTCGCCCGGGTTGAATGAAAAACATAGTCTATCCATCTAGATTCTAGAATAATGTATCTACCTTTCAAGTATCTATCGATTTTTCAAATGGGTGCATTGGTGCCAGGGGTGCCTTCATATATACACAAATTACCAAAATTATAATATTAAGTAAAGATCCGTTTACTGACTAACTATAATTTTGCCCAACAAGGCTTAACAGGTTAGATATTTGTCCGGCTGATAACATAAGATACATAACAGTCTATTTTCTATCGTGTCTGTCACAGAATAGCGAAAACAGGCTTATACTGTACAACATTATTGGTACCTGCTAGCCTACTGACCCTGGCTGAGATCTTATACCAACTACTGCATAATTTTCTGTGATACCATTCAAAACAACTAGAAACAGCTTAAGGCTATCTTGTTGGGATGTAGCATAAGTACCTTCGCTTCTAGCCAACGTTGAGGTCCTATGTTTGTTTTTCCTGGTCGGGCGTAGCGCTATGGCTCTGTTAGTCAATTTTAGAAGTACCACCATGTCTAAAGCGTACTTGACAGAGGGCTATAAGCGTATACTCTACTTTTGTACAATACAATAAGTAGTAATCATTCTTGCGTCGCTTTATCAACAATTAAAATCATTTTTGTTTGTCTAATTGTTTAAACGCTTCTTACATAATATTATTAAAGTTTTCTTTATTTTTAGAATTTAGTTTTATATGGACGCTGTCATATGGCATAATGACTGCAACACCTGGTACATAAGTGAGTTGTAAAATACTGAAATTATAAGTTGATGGCGATTTAAAAGAGGGGCCTTGAGTTTCTTGCAGGTATCCTCTCATAGGCTCAACCGTTTGCCTGAACCTTGCAACTAACATAAATGTAAATTCAGTTAATGTAATAAACTCACTAACCCCTTTGACGTTCATAAGTGTTACTTTGTGACCTAAGTGAATAAATGATTTTTGACAAACTTAAAACTATTGAAATTAAACTACTATATACGGATTTTATCGCGTTGTTTATTTTGCACTTTATTACATAATTTAGAAACTGTTACACTACTACTAGGTACTATTAAACTTTACTAATTTTTAAACTAATTAAATTATTAAAACTCACACAACACAACGCGATAAAATCCGTATATAGTAGTTTAATTTCAATGAAGAAACATTCGCGTAAACAGAAGACAATATTAAACTTAAAAAGACTTTTTGTGAAACTACACACAATTTATTTACCAAGCGGGGATTGATCTCTGAACTCTCGGTGCAGTGTAGAGGCAAGGTGACCAACTTAACTGTCGCGCGTTGTGTAATCTTAAACATGCCTAGCCAAATATAAGTGTATTAAATATCAGCCCCCTTACGCGTGATTATATGGGATGCCTATATAATTATGTATGCATAACTATTCGTGATAAAATTCAAAACAATCAACATCGTGCAGCTCAATATACGTACAATGTTTTGTTTTTATAGATCCGCCACAGTGGAATGCCACTGACCTTAGTTGAAATGACAGTGGTCAAGTCTGCCCACACGATGCACTGTCGCGACACCTACTTAGTCTAGCTTAGGTATTTAATATGCATCAATTGAGATGTTGATGATTTTGAGCACATTAAAATACGTGGGTAACATTGGCTCGCGGTTATGTTCTTGAGGATAAGTTTAGCCCATACATTTTTATTCTGTTTCGTTGGTTCTTGGCATAAGCTTTCTTATAATGGTCGGCCTATGGCGTAGTGGTTAGTGTAACCGACTGCCACGCCTGACGCCGCAGGTTCGATTCCCGCACAAGTCAAACATTTGTGTGCATGAACATGGATGTTTGTCTTGGTCTAGGTGTTTCTATGTATAATATGTATTTACAAATAAAAAAAACTTATAATTATATGTTTATCCATTGTCCCTTACTACAAGTTCTGCTTAGTTTGGGCTAGATGGTGTTGTGTGTACGTGGTAGAATATTATATTATATGTGTATTTTAGATTCTCGAGACGGGTGTGGTAATCTGTCTAAGGCACATTCGGCTTACCATGAGAGTGCAACGTCACTCAAAAGTAAGCGCAACTGCCTGGCAACACTGGACAAAGGCAGTAAGTCAAATTTCCAATCTACTTGCTGATACTAAACGTGCTTGTAGACGACGTTAGTAGCTGGTGCTGGCTACATAATATGTATGCGAGTTAATTATATGGGTTACTCGCACAAGTGTCTTAGCTTGAGCATGTTATCTACCTGCGTCGTGAACAAGGGCTGTACTAATTTTGATATAAAATTCCAATTACATTTTCGGATTTGCCCACTTGGGCATGATTTAATTCAACCGTCGTGCCATGCAACCCATACTCTTATGCAACAGGTCGAACGAAGAATGTAGCTAAATATAACATCAATAAAGTCTTCTTATCAATAAAGAGTTAATAAATTAAGCGATTCTACTTCTGATATGTAGATTTAATTTCGTTACACTAAATGGATTCGATCGTTGCTAAATTAGTTATGTATTTATCTTGCCAAACGAATGTATATAGGTTTCTGTATCACTTAGGTAACTAAAAGACTGTCATGTGTTATACTTTTTAATTAATACTGGCCGATAGCCTTGAATAAAAAAGAAATGTCCGTTCCTTATTTGAATACGAAATACTTATGCGACGTTCCATATCCAATCCAATTTACAATAATGAACACATACGTGTCACAAGGATATTTTTTATGTTAGAAAAGGATAAATATACTGCAGGAATAAACCCTGAGTCGCAGGGCTTACAAACATTTAAACAAATGATACAAAATTGATCACAATTTTGACTGACATTAAATGAGTAAGTTGAAGATGCCATTATGCCATTAACTATTTGAAATATAAGTGAAACCAAGTGAAGTAATGTTATTATGCATGCTTTATTGCAGCGATATCTAAAATTACACAAGCTATTTTGAACTAAGTAATCAAATATATAAATTGTATTTCATTGATACAGATGATAAGTTTGAGGTGTAGACCGCAGCCACAGGCTGGGTTCGGCCCTACTTTCGAAGAGGCTCCAGCGGCATGCCGGTCTTCCACAACTGCGGGCCTGTGCCAATTTCTGCGCGTTGCACTGCTCTATGTTTTATTAAGAATGAGTCTGCGCCCCATCGCAATGCGCCGTGCGCAACTTTGACGGCTGTCAGAAACGAAATTATCAATTTAATATTTTCAATTTTATTTTGTGTTTATTTTCATTAATTTGTAATAACGTGTTTGTATAGTTTGTATATAAGTCTAATGCAAAACGGCTGTGACGGCGATGGCGATGTGGAAATAAGTGCTAGTCAACCTACCACATTGCTAAATGGTTTGCTGCGTTGCCCCCACTGTATCCAAGCTCGATATTTCAAAGGTAAGCGGGGTTTGAAAGTACATTTTGGCAAAGTGCATAAATTCCAAGATGTACTTTTTAACCCCTCTACGGCAGAACAGTCATTCACCACCCAAATTCCTTTTTGGCAAGAATTAGCAAACTTAAAAAATTCTATTCCGGTTTTAAAAAGAGTTCCTTGTGGCGCGAGACCTGCAGTGGCGAAAAAACTAGCTGATTGTATAGGTCTCGTCGTACGGGAGAACACAAAAGTAGCTTGGGAACAGTTACTGACCTTCCCGTATAGGACTTTGCATGTTGAAAAAGAGCAGTCGACGACCAAATCTCTAACAGAACAAATTAAACAAAATTGTTACGTTTCGGCTCACACTTTTGGCACAACATTTACTTTTAATAACAAGAAAACTGTTTTTCAATGTGTAGAGTCCAAATTAAGGGAAGGTGATATCAGGGGCGCGTCTAGGCTTCTATTTAGTAATGATGTGGTGGCGCCTTGCTCTCCAGACACCCTCGCGGGTCTGAGGAGCAAGCATCCACTGCCGGTTGATGGCCTCTGTTTCCCTGATCCGCCAGACATGGATTCGGAACATCTTATTACTACAGCCAAGGATGTTTTCACAGCTGTTTGCTCCTTCCGGAGTGGCTCGGCTGCTGGCCTCGACGGCTTGTCTCCTCAACATCTAAAAGACCTTTTATGCCCAAGCGCCGGGGAGGCTGGCGATACACTCTTGAGGGAGCTCACGGCTTTGATAAACCTAATGCTCTCCGGCGGTGTGAGCGATGCCATCATCGACATCTTGTACGGCGCAAATTTATGTGCCCTTAATAAGAAAGATGGTGGTATTCGTCCCATTGCCGTGGGTTGTACGTACCGGCGTATGGCAGCCAAAATATGCTGCAAATTTTATAGTAAAAATCTTACTAATAAATTTCAGCCCTTGCAATTGGGTTTCGGCTCCAAAGGGGGTTGTGAGGCTGCCATACATGCCTTATCTACGTACCTTGGTTGTGGTAATGGAGAGGTCATCCTAAAGGTTGACTTAAAAAATGCTTTTAATTCAGTAATTATTACTTCCTATTCGTATTCGTATAACGTCTTTTTTGTTGCTCCGTAATTTTCTATAATTTAAATTAGAAATGACGAATAAAAACACGGTTGTTACCATTTCCGAGTTGAACAAGTCAGTGATCTTGCTCCAGGACAAAGTGATAGCGCTCGAAAAGCTTTTGTTGGAGCAAAATAAGCTAATCAAAAAACTAGTTGGTGAAGATACAGTGACGAACAAAATTCAACTTCATACAAGTGCGGGTACTCCACCGATTGAATCGAACGCGCGCCCTATCCGGGAAGCCCGAGTTCGGGCGGCATCGGCCATCACCGCTGGCGCTCGGAAGATTGGAACCAAAAGCAAGCCTGGACCGGCCGCTTCGTCGAATATGGCTACTACTACGGACATCGAGACGCCGTCGCAAGATACTGCAGGTGACAAAAGTGAGCCGATCGAGTCGCGCGTGAGTACTCGCAAGGCTGAGAACAACGATTGGATCGAGGTGCGTCACCGACCTACTAGGCGTGCGAGTGAGAACGTGACTCGTGGTACGGCCGCACCGTCCCCCACTTCACTGTCCGCTGCGGAGAGAAAAATATACCTCCACTTATATTATTTAAAAGTCGGAACGACAGTTGAACAAGTGCTAGAATATTTGTCTCGTGTTTGTCCAAATGATAACTGTTCCGCTGAGGTTTTAAAAGCTCGAGGTGAATATGCGTCTTTTAAATTATGTGTTCCAGCAAAGCATTTGGACAGGTATATGTGTCCAGACATCTGGCCTGAAGATATTTGTGTTAAACCGTGGCGGAGTGGATTTCGTAAACAAAGTGTACAAGCCCCCAAAACCTAAATGTTACGCTATAATATATCAGAACGTAAGAGGATTGCGATCTAAATTAGATATATTTAAGTTGTCTGTACTTAATGAATCTGCGGATGTATATGCGTTGACGGAGACATTTTTAGTGAGTAGTATTCATGATGGGGAAGTGTTTCCTAGCGGGTATACTGTGCTACGCCGTGACCGTGCTAATGATGCTGGTTGGGGAGGAGTGTTGTTGGCCGTGCGAGCACAATACTCTGTCACGCAAATTATTGATGTTGATGGTTACACTAGAGATATCGAAGTTGTAGCTGCAATAGTTAATTTTAAATTTAAAAGGATGTTATTATGTTCTGTATACATACCGCCTAATTCTGCAGATGAAAAATATATGAACACTTTTCCTGTCTTGGAAAATATAATTCAAAAATATCCAAGATTGGGTGTTTTGATTCTTGGTGACTTCAATTTGAACTCGTGTAGTCAAAATGTTAGTTTACATTTCGCATATTTTCTCGCGTTTTGTAAACTAAAGCAACACAATGTTATTTTTAATATATTAGGCAATATGTTGGATCTGGTACTGAGTAATCTGGGCGATGAGCATGTAAGTGTGACGGACGACATCGAGCCGCTAGTGCCTGTTGACGCGCATCACCCGCCGCTCGGGGTCCGGCTACGCGTGCCGCGGCCGGCCGCTGAGCGCGCTCGCTCGCTGCCCGCGCTGTCACAACAACATGACTCATCTTCGCCGCAGTGGAACTTTAAAAAAGCGGACATCTATTCGCTGTATGAATCTATTGCCACATTATCTTGGTCGGAAGTAATGGGTTCTACTGATGTTAATGAAGCGTTGGATGCCTTCTATTCACAGATAACGAATAGCATTAATTATAATGTTCCTTTTAAAACTGTAAATAATTACAAATATATATACCCTACGTGGTATACATCAGATTTAATAAAAAATATAAAACTGAAGTACTATCATCTGAAGAAATTTAGAGAATTACATTTAGTTTTCAATAGGGAATTGTTTGTGTTTTATAGGCAACGAGTTAAAGAGTTAATAAAGGAGGCATATGCCAACTTTATCGAGCGAACTGAGACGGGTATAAAAAGGGATCCGAAAGCTTTTTGGACATTTGTAAAAGCACAACGTTGTTCGCGGCACACCTGCGATGAATTCGAGTATAATGGAAGCGTAGTCTGCGGTCAGGATGCTGCAAATGCTTTTGCAACCTATTTCCAATCGGTATTTTTAGTTGATGAATTAACATCTGACCCAGAAATCACACAGGACTCTGACGGAGGACGAAATCTCTGCTCGTCGAGAATTGCAATAGATTTTATCGATGAGTCTGATTTGTTATTAGCCGTCAAACAGTTAAAGACTAAATCATCTGTAGGACCTGACGGCATACCTGCTTTTATTATCAAGGACTGTATTAGGGTACTCCAGCAACCTCTTCTACATATATTAAATTTAGCTTTGAAATCTGCTACTTATCCAGCTAGGTGGAAGGTCTCACGCGTTACACCTGTACCCAAGGATGGCTCCAGGTATGAAGTTATAAACCATAGACCCATTGCGGTGTTGTCAGCGCTTGGCAAGGTATTTGAGCATATATTAAACAAACATATCACTAGACAGATTACATCGCAGCTAAGTGAATGTCAGCATGGTTTTAGTGCCGGTAAGTCAACAGCTACAAATTTAATTAACTTTGTTGACTACTGTGTAAGCGAAATGGATCAGAATAGGCAGGTGGATGCGGCATATTTCGACTTCAAAAAAGCCTTTGATCGTGTCCACAATGGTATACTTCTGCAAAAATTCGCTGCATTTGGATTTACTCCTAATCTATTAAAATTATTTGCCAACTATTTTGCGAACCGCACACAGTATGTCCAGCTAGGTAATTACAAGTCTAGCTCATATGTCACCCGCTCTGGCGTGAGCCAAGGCAGCGTTTTAGGTCCGACGCAATTTTTAATAATGATCAATGACTTGCCAAGTGTTGTTAAAGCTTCGCAATGTCTCATGTTTGCGGACGATTTGAAGCTGTTCTTGGGTATTAGTAACGTAACAGACTGTGAAATGCTTCAGCGGGACATCGATAGTGTTGTAGCCTGGGGTGTCCGAAACAGACTGGACTTTAATATAAACAAATGTAAAACCATAACTTTGACAAGATCTCGCTCGCCATATCATCATGTTTATAGCATATCAGATGTCTCGCTGGAGCGCGTCACACTTGTGCGTGACTTGGGTCTGCCTGTGGATTCGGGCCTAACTTTTAACATGCACATCACAAGCATCTGCAGTCAAAGCTTGAAAGCATTGGGCTTTGTAATGAGGCAATCCGCACCATTTCAGAGCAGGAGTGCTGTCGTTGTGCTGTACTTTTCTTTTGTGCGGAGTATCTTAGAGTATAACTCAATAGTCTGGGACCCGCACGAGGCTAAGTACAGCATAATGATAGAACGCGTTCAGCGCAAATTCGCTCGTTATTTGTACAAGAAGCTTTATGGATTTTATCCTTATCTTTATCCGTCTCTTTTCGTATCTGGAATGGTAGGCATCGACACGCTTGAAACACGCCGCAAATGTGCATTAGTATTGCACTATTATTTACTGATGAACAATAAAATCGACAACCCGTGTTGTTTGTCTCGGTGCTCATTATCAGTGCCTAACCAGTATACGCGATTACGCTCGCGCCGTCTTCTGGCCGCACCGCCAGTACGAACGTGCACCGCCCAATATGCACCGACTAATCGAGCGATTGCACTGCTCAACGCCCTGATAGCTCAGTATCCGATACTTGATCTGTTTTTTACAAAAAAAGCTACTATTACCAAAATTTGTGAATGTTTCTGTACAAATACATAATCAAATGTAATGGCTCACTGCACGTGTTGGGAAACTGTGAGTGTAGTGAGTAATTGAATGTAAATAAATAAATAAATAAATAAATAGAGACACCTTGTTGACACAAGCAAAATTAGAAACACCTCAAATATTTAAATTCTTGTGGCAATGTTACAGATTTCCAAGTAATTTACTTTATAAACACAACCTTTTAGAATCTTCAGTTGGTTGTCAACATGGTGACCCTCTAGGACCAGTCATTTTCAGTTTAGGTATACACCCTATTATTCAGCAGATAAATTCAAAATTTAACACCTGGTATTTAGATGATGGGACGCTTGGAGGCGATGTAGAAACAGTACTACAAGATTTGGCACTTTTGAAAAATAAATTTGCATCTATTGGCCTAGATTTAAATACAAATAAATGTGAAATATTTGTAAACAATATTTATAACGTGGACAGACATTTGGTACTAACTAAATTCAACTCTTTGGCTCCAGATATCAAAATTGTTGAAAAACATTCTCTTCGCCTGCTTGGGTCCCCAGTTTATGAAGAAGCTTTTGATTCTTTCTTAGAAGAGAAAGACCAAATTTTTTGTGAAATTTCAGACCGCCTTTTCAATATTAATATACATTCAGCTTTTACTATAATGCGATACTGCCTTTTCGTCCCTAAATTTACTCATGCTTTAAAGTCATCTCAGTTTTGGAAAAATTTAACTCCATTAGTCAAGATTGACAAAATCATACAGAATACATTGAGGCAAATTTTAAATGTGGACTTGAACGACCGAGCTTGGCTTCAAGCTTCTCTACCTGTTCGTTTAGGCGGGCTCGGCGTTCGCAAATTTTTTTTTTACCGGCTTTTCTGGCCTCGGTTCATAGCACGGAAGAATTAAACAGGTACATTCTAGCACCCACACTGGTTAGTTCAGAAGTGTTATGTAAGACCGACGCCGTGAACGCCTGGAAAATGGCTTGTCCAAATACTGATTTGCCTACCAACCCATTCTCCCAAAGGCAGTGGGATAGGCCGCTATGCAACACGGTAAGAGAAAATCTTTTTACTACATCTGTAAGTGTTGCAGAGCGCGCACGTTTGCTGGCTGTGGGAGAATGGGAATCTGGTTTATAGCTTCAAGCACTTCCATCGTCCAACACAGGTACAATTTTGGTCGATACAACATTGCGCCTCGCCACCTGTCTTCGTTTAGGTACCCCTTGTGTTTCTCCACATCGCTGTCATTACGGAGAAGCCGTCGACAGCCTCGGACACCATGGGCTGTCTTGCAGCAGAAGCGCTGGTCGTATTTCACGACACGCTCAGCTAAATGACATTATCCGTCGTGCTCTTATTACCGCCGGCGTACCAGCAGTATTAGAACCCATAGGCTTGGTACGTGACGATGGGAAGAGACCCGATGGTATGTCTTTGTTACCTTGGAAAATGGGTAGGCCTTTGGTGTGGGATGCCACATGCGTCGACACCCTTGCGCCATCACATCTTCCGAGCACGGTGAGCTGTGCCAGTGCTGCTGCTGTAGCGGCGGAAAACCTCAAACGGCGTAAATACAGTAATTTAATTGGTAATTACGTTTTATTATATATATATATAGGAGCCGTTTGGGGTAGAGACGCTGGGTTCATGGGGTCCGGGCGCTCGTGCGCTTTTTAGAGATATATCTAAGCGGCTAATCGACGCTTCGCGTGACCAGAAGGCTGGACTTTTTTGGCTCAAAGAATCAGCATTGCCATTCAGCGTGGCAATGCTGCCAGTCTTCTGGGCACACTCCCGGTCGACAGCGATGCTAAGGAATTTTACGACGCTGCCTAAACCGGCCATCCTTTTTTATTAATTTTTACAGTCCCATATTTTGTTACTCTTCATTTTGTTCTATTTATAAGTGGTTAGTTTTGTTAATATTAGTTAAATTGTAAATTATGATTGTTGATTTCATTGATTTATTTATTTACTTAATTAGAACGGCCGTAGGCCACTTATATTAATTAAGGACGCAACTATCATACTACCTTTTCACACCTTACACACTGACAGTATCTTCTTCCATTCATCCGCAAACATATCACACTGAGTGTTGTCCACAAGGAGAGCGTTGAGTGTGGCGAGAGACAGAGGTATAGGCAAATTAGCACGGGCTACTGTGCGACAAGCTGGTAAGGCGAACAGTTTATGCTTTCTGCCGCGGCGGTAATTATAAGGAACAAATATCCTCAATAGCACGTTATGAACTTCTGGTGTCTCAATTATGCCACGAAGGATTTTGCACATAGTTCCGATCTGATCTAACTACCTTCTAACCTCCAGAGAATTATATCCTAGGTTACCTAACAGGAACTTTGTCAGATACAGAAATGGATAATAGCCATATAAGCTTGTAAAGGAATCTCAAGAAAGCCTTTTGAACCTTTTCTAATAGCAACGTATATGATTTTTCATGAGGATTTCATACACAAGCACTTGTCTCGATGTTGCTGCGTAAAAATGAATTATAGATGATCCTGACTACATCGTTATTGCTGAAGTCCTTCACATTTCTCAAAATGAATCCAAGCCTACTGAAAGAGTCCTTCGTCGTTGCAATGGTATGGTCGTGAAAAGTGAGGCCAAGATCAAACACTACACCTAAATCTTTGATACGGGTACATCTAGAAATGGCAACACCGTTTAGCTGATAGTCAAAGTGCATTGGACTTCAAACACGTCCAAAAGTCATCGCCAGGCACTTGGAGGAATTGAATTCCATTTTGTTATCAAGAGCCCACTTATGTAGGGCGTCGATGTCACTCTGAAGAAGCATACAAACAGTATGAGAGCTTACAGCACAGTATAATTTTAAGTCATCTGCATAAAGAAGACATTTTGCATGTTTTTTCACAGTTGGTAGTTTATTGATCATAATGAGAAAAAGTAGAGGACCGAGTATAGAACTTTGACTTACCCCAGCGTGTATGATAGGGTTTGGATACATATATGCCTAGCTTAACAAACTGCTGTCGATCCCGCAGATAGTCTGCAAATAATTTAAGTAGTCCTGGAGCAATTCCAATAGCGCTAAGCTTTTATTGTTATTTTTAACAACTTTAAGTCAATAGAGAAGTTTAATTTAGTTGTCATAATGATTATATTGATATGTGGTAGTTTGATGATGATACAAATGTAATATGACGTAAAGACGATAAGTATAAAAAAAAGCGTAGCAGCAATTTCTAATTTAAATTATAATATTAATAATAATGTCTATCTATCCCACTTATACGTGAGTAATTTATTCAGTAGGATCGAATCAATTAAAATAAATATCGAGCAAATCGGTTTTATGTCATAGCATCAGTCTGTCAAAAGAAGAATCTATATATATATAAAACTCTTCTGTTACTGAGTGGCTGACAGACAACGCACAGCCGAAACTACTGAACGCAAGAAGCTGAAATTTGACATGTATGTTCCTTGGAGAGTGTAGGGAGCAGTAAGAGAGGATTTTTAGAAATTCCAGGGTGAAAGGGTTGAAACCTGATATTCACACGGGAACGGGACTTACGCGGGTGAAACCCTGGGAAAACTACTAGTACTTTTATAAAACTTAAAGAAACTGTGTCTATGCATTAATGATATTATAAGCTAACACAGATCATTTACCTATCCAAAAATATGTTTTCTTAATAACTCTTTATTTATTTGAGCTGCACGTAAAAACCACTGACTGAAATTTTGATGCGGCTTTATTATTTGATAGTATGGGAATATTTAAAAATCTAAGCTGCGAGTACATTTCAGTAGAACCGGCGTTACTGTGTAAAATCCGATATGCATTAATGAAATTGCTGAACTTATAATCCACGAAGATGAATTCGCGAACTCAACTAAGTTTTAAATATTGAGGTACATGTAGTGGATTAGAATCAAAGTTAGTATTGACATATATATTGACAATTCAACGCCTCCGCATCGCTACTACTCTCATATAAATGATTACTTTCACATAACAAACATGGTTGTACAAACAAAGTGACTGTTCGAGCCGCATAGATACAATACATGACATAACTTGTATTATGCAGTCATACTTATGCAAATCAGGTTAATGATAATATTTCTTTATCTATTTTTAAGCACATGACGCATAATAGCTGTTATTTGTTCGGATTTTATTGATATTGCGTACGCATTATAATTGCAGAATCGTGTTTTAGGTTGGGTAATATACAATTTATATTTTTTTAAAGATTAGGCTATGATATGGCATTTTTCCAGATTAGGAGCAGTTCCTGAGTTGCGCGACATTAATAAATGTGATAAGAATAGACATGAAGAAGAATCCTAGATAAGGAGACATACCTGTGTCGCGTGACCTTGACAAATATTAGAATAGATATAAATAACAACCAGAATAGTATACCTAATAAATTTTACTACACTGTGTTTTTATCCCATATGGAGATTGAACTCGCGATAAAACTAAGTAAAATAAAAGATTATAGACAAATACAAAAATGCGTGCGCTCTTTAGGCATGAAAGGATTATTCTTTTACATTTTAGTATAATTCTGTTAAATTCACCTAATATATTAACTTAAGATTTTCGCATTGCTTGTTATGTATACCTATGTAAATAAAATTCGTAACAGGATTGAGGCGACAATGTTTACTGTTTACCTTCAGGTTACCTTAAAATATTATGTTTATTTCTTTGTATTAAATTTTACGCCCTATGCTCTATATACAGGATGTCCCAGAATATGTAAATCAAATTGTAATTCTGTACACAAGGGTCATGGTTTTTTTTTTATCACTTTTGGTAGATCCTTACCTAAGGAATCTCCCGTTACAATTTGATTCACATATTCTGGGACACCTGTATACGATCATGAAGTAGAGTATGTGTCGTGCTCCGTTTATATATAAAATGATGGATGTGCAGTAGCTACACGTTTGACATCCAAAATGTAAAGAACCAATGAAACCAGATAACAAATAATAATAATAATAATATTCTACCACATACACACAACACCATCTAGCCCAAACTAAGCAGAGCTTGTACTATGGGTACTAGACAATGGATAAACATACATATATACTTTATTTTTGTAAATACATACATATTATACATAGAAACACCCAGACCAAGACAAACATCCATGTTCATGCACACAAATGTTTGACTTGTGCGGGAATCCAACCCGCGACCTCAGGCGTGGCCGTCGGTTACACTAACCACTACGCCACCGAAGCCGAATGTATTTAGCATTCCAAAATTTTTTAAACTGATTAATATCTACTGATTGCACTATTGACCCACTCCTAGGATAAGCAACTAAAACAATAACTCGTTCGTGTTAATAAGAATAATAGTTTAAACTACCACATTCAATTGCCACATTCGTTCTGCCAATTACGAAATAAAAAAATAAACATACCAACTACTTTTGCAAACCTTGTTAATTTGATGTCTCGATATTTATTCATAACAATCGATTATGCCGATAAACAGCAATACGCTCGCCTCTTATTATGTGCGACTAAAACCATAACTGTTGAAATTTTGGTGTGTAAATACACCTCTGTCTATCTCTTCGGGGATATACAGGCTCATTGGTAAAATACTGTACATATTAAAGGAAGGCATACAGTACACGATCCAGGACGCGAATATCTAAAAACACTGCAGACACTCTTGCGCATATACCAAAGCTAAACAAAACCTCCACTCCCGTCCCCCACTACCGCACCCTGCACTCTCCCGAATTTGCACCCCCGCCCGTGCTTTTCTTATCAAAGGTTATTAGCCTCGGTAGCAGCTGTGTGCGACGTGCGCAGTGTCCACATTTTATGGATATTTCATTAAAAAAACTAAATTGATTTTATTTTTAGATTTCGAAAGAACTCTTATACAACAGCTTTGTCCGTCCGTCTGTTATACAACTTTCAACTCAAGAACCGTAAGAGCTAGTGACTCGCGGTCAACACCATTCGACTCAGCATAGTCGATATACCCCGAAATGAATAAGACCTTTGACCTCTGACCTGACCTGACCTGATCTGACCAAGGTCACGTGATACCATTTTGTCGAACTCTAAGATTTACGGCAATTCATGGCCGTTTCTCACTTGTTTTTATACGTTACGTCTGACCATTAATTATGATGTTGTTAAGTATGTACAATGTTTAACCAGTCACACTGTAGATGTGAGACTACGTATGTTTTTTACAGCAGATCTTCTGCCGTAAAAACATGGTGACACAATACGTACTAAATATGTTGAACATATATTTTAGCAGCAAGTTCTTCATGAAAGTTGCTTCTATTTTGCTAAGCCTCTCACGATTCAGGTCGTCACTAGCCAGTCTTCTTGAGATTGTTTTTTACAAACAAAAGAAACAATTGATTATATATTATTGTCCACAAAACCAGAAAGCGAGAAATCCTATTGTCATTCATCAAATTTTTCTTGAAATGTGACCAGCCAAAATGAACCATTATCGTTTTTATTTTATTTGGCAATTCTACAATGAATGCTGTCAATGGGGCGACTCAGTACTCTTAGTGGCTAAATGAAATATACTTAATTCTAGTAATAGAAGCAAAACAAGTTAAATATTTTAGTTATTATGTAAGCGAGAATAGTTTGAGAATCCGATCGTCGGACATAGTGAGTGAATGGCTCTGGACCATCACTTATAATAATGTTGGTTTTCATTGCGTCACGTTAAAATATCGCGCACGATATAAAGACATGTAATTTTTCACATAATATAATGTCTGCACGAATGGCGTACTGGTTTAAGTGGCCACAGCCACTGCGCCTAGTGCTGTAGGTTTGGTTCCCACATGGGATAAAAAAATAATTGCTCACAAATTGTTGTTTAGAATGTGCGTATTTTACGTTTTGGAAGCTTTTAAGCCCCCACTTCAGCACTAGGAATTTGTGGCGCTCATAGCCAGTTGCACTCACTGATCGGTAAACGATTAGCGAGGTTAAGCAACGTTGGGTGCGGCCAATTTATAGATGGGTGACCGCTTAGTGGTATTTCATCTGAGCGTCTCCGTGCTTCGGAGGATACGTAAAAACTCGGTTAGCGGCTTAACGACTGCTGTCAATTTGGCAATAACCGGGTATTGCCAAATTGACAGCAGTCGTTAAGCCATGTCAGAGGCCTACGGGCGGCTTGAACAACTCTTGACAACAGGTTGGCCACTAACCACACGAAAAGAAAGGAAGAAGCACTAGGAATAATCCATGCATCGCGAGGAATTATTCCTAGAGCTGGAGTAGTGTAAAAAGAAATACATACATACATAGATTCACGCCTGTTTCCCAGAGGGGTAGGCAGAGACTACGAATTTCCATTTGCTACGACCCTGACACACTTCTCTGGCTTCATTCACTTTCATCACATTCCTCATACACGCCCGTCGGTTCAAGGTGCTCTTAACCTGGCCTTTGTCCAGAACGCCTCCAATCTGAAAAAGAAATATACATATAATATTATATTATACCGCAAAGTTTGCGGCTACACTTATAGTCAAAATTGAGGTACGCAATGCCCATATCGGGCAAATTGTTAGTATTTTTAACACGCTTTTATTAGCTTGGTATGTATGTATCTATGAATCTACATATGTAACGGAATCTTTGAACGTGATTTACACCATTTTCAAACTGATGGCTTGATTTGAAACTTTGCACACTTATCGTGGACCAATGACAATATAATAATTTTGAAATATATAAAAATAGTATAAATAAATTAAAAATAGATAATAGTTTAAAAAAACTAAATAACACGCTTTAAAGAGTAGAAAATGATTTAATAATTTTAATGTAAAAAAGCGTGGGGTGCTTTCTATGATATTTTGATAACCCAACCCCACGCTTTTTTACATTCAAATTATTAAATTATTTTCTGTTATTAAAGCGTGTTTTTTTAGTTTTTTTAAACTATTATTTGTTATGTGAATGTCAGTAGGCAAAAGCACGGAGTGAGGTAATGCTCGTAGTTCACAATAGGCTTGCCTTCTATTCCGTGCGACCTAAGAATATAGCTAGCGAAAGGAGATGACTCAATTCCGTACAAAATACCCAGGCCCGGCGCAAAAGATTTGTATTTCAGATTTTAGAGGATATTTAAAAATAATATTCTTTGGTATCACTATCTCTGTATCGGGTGCCTAACATTTATTATTTACAATTTTTGTGTAATCACAATCTTATTCAAGGTTATCTCAAAACCGTAGGGCTAGGCATACATAAATAAACATAAATAAAGTAATATAATTATTTATTTGATCACAGTACATACATATATATTAACATCAATTATTTTCTAAATCTATTACCTAATACATAATCTAAGCCTCCAGCTGGATGATAAAATTTTCTTTGATTATATCTAGCTCAACCTAAAAAGTTAATGATACTTATAACATGTGCGCAGCTGCCCAATGTCTGTTGCCCGTGTATGCAAGAACAATAATACTCTTTTATGGCATTAATTCCACCAACTGTTGCCTTATATAGCACGTACGTTTAATATGTTTTACTTCGTACGTGTCGTGATTGACATGAGAAACATATAAAATAATACTTTACGTTAAGTACGACTAAAGAATAAGATTATAATAATGTGTTATTTATATTTAATAACCTGTTTATTATAGGTTTTGTATTAGTTTGCTTGTTTGTTAACAATTAACGAATGAAAGAATTAATACATATTTTGGTCGATAAATGAGTTTTTAATGAGAAATCCTACAAAACATCTTCAGGAAAAAAATGTTTGCCACCTGACAGAGTAATAGTGATAGTTTTAAATATTATTTTTAAATATGCTGTAAAATCTGAGATACAAAACTTTTGCGCCGGGCCTGGGTTATTTTTGGGCCATCTTCTTTTCCCGTAATATACAATTAGGCGTTAGCTTATGTATGTATGTTATACAAAGAATAAATGTTAAAATCATTCATTCATTAAAATCACAAAGTGGCACTTACGAACGTTACAGTATAGTACTTAGTAGAAGCATGCGTTGATATATATTAATCAAAAGCTATTTAAGAAAGTATAATATATTCCAATTAATAAGCGTGTAATGAACACGACATATCGAATTATTAATGAGTAAAGTAAAACCACTTTATTAATCATATATTCGATACGCCTCTTAACTAGACACCTTTATTGATTTATTAATCTGCCTGCAGATAGATGGTATAAATAACGCAGAGGTAGGTAATAAATTATATGCGTAATGCAATACATAGATTTATTATGAACAGTATATATTAAATATTATTGGAACATATTTACCTTTATTATTGTTCTACTGTCTTTGCTTCGCTCGGGAACAATACTGTTTTTCTGAAAACATCATATATATACCTATGTCCATTTATGTACCCTTGATAACGTGTGTACGTAATTTCATATTCGTCAAGATGCGTAATAAAGAAACAAACAAACAAACTCACTTTCGCATGTATTATATTAAAGTTCTAAATTAATAATAATAATAATAATATTCTATCACATACACACAACACCATCTAGCCCAAACTAAGCAGAGCTTGTACTATGGGTACTAGACAATGGATAAACATACATATATACGTTTTTTTTTTTTTTTTGTAAATACTTACATATTATACATAGAAACACCCAGACCAAAACAAACATCCATGTTCATGCACACAAATGTTTGACTTGTGCGGTAATCGAACCTACAACCTCAGGTGTGACAGTCGGTTACACTAACCACTACGCCATCGAGTCGTCTGTCTTAAATTGTGTCTTAGTGTACGATAAAAATACCACTTCGCTACTTAATATTTATAACAATTACTAAAAAATGGAATTGACTACTCGCTCTTGCAGTGCCAACACTAAAGTCGCCTGATTCCAAAGTCAGGCACGGAGTTTTATATTAGTCACCTAGAACTGACTGCGGGTGAGATGTTATTTTTTCCAACCAATTTTATTTTACTGTAGATTATAAACAACGCCTACATATTGAATGAAATATGATATACTAGACTAGATGTTCCCGCGGTTTCACCCGCGTTTATCGTTACTGCGTCGGCCCCGTGGGTCGTAGCGTGATTTTATATAGCCTATAGGCTATATAACATCACTATATATCACGCTATAGCCTTCCTCGATAAATAGGCTATCGAACACTAAATTCATTTATAATAGTCGCTAATAATGGCTATAATCTACATTCTGACAATAAATTTAAATTTCTCGGGTACCTTTTCTGGTTAAAAGGTACTGTGTGGTATAAAAGATACGTAAGTGTGTACGCGAAATTCCATGAATATCGATCGAGTAGTTAAGGCGTGAAAGCGTAATAAAAAAACTCACTTTAGCATTTATAATATTAAAGTTAGGATTGTATCTTAGTGTACGTTGAAAAATACACTTCGTGCCTTAATATTTATATCTAGAGCTAAGAAAAGAAATCCACTACTCTTTCTTGCAGTGCCGACACTGGTTCAGGCAAGGTTTTGGTAACAAACTGACAAAGGCTGAAAAGTTTTGTTCCACGCTTTGTAAATAAAATTATTTATTTATTTAAATATACATATTAAACAAGCCCTGCCCTATTTTAATGAATTATAATGAATATTTATGTTACGAATTCGTAAATTATCCTAAACAGTCATGTCGAAACATAATTATTCAATACCGTGTCGTCGATCACAATGTAAACACACACAAAAGAGCAACGCTCGTCGGTGGCGGATGCGTTGACGAGCCGCTCTGTTTGTGACTATCGCCTGTTACGATCGACCCACATACACACACAATGACGCCTGTATCCACTATATGAAATATTGCAATGTAGGTACCACACAAATAGACTACAGGGATACTCATGGAAAGTCAGTGTTCGATATCTTATTGCAAATTTATTCTGCTTTCTGGTAGTTGGTCTAAGTATAAGTAGAGTCAAGTCGCTAGTCAACCGAAGGCTGTTTATAAATAATAAATACAAAGAAATTAAAGTACTTTATATGGATTTTATCGCGTTGTTTATTAAAACATTTATTACAATTTTTTTTAAATATTTCTATGTTATCAGTGGCAGTGTAATATTTAGTAAAAAAGTTTAGGCCTTTTCTACTTACTATTTTAGTTATCAAAAGTTATTAAAACTATTTAGATTTAAATTTACACTTATCCCGACGTTTCGGTTGCTTTTTTCTATTGATAATAAAATGTAAACTATCTTATTTTCCAACTATATAATTATTATGTGTATGATTTTATATATCCGGTCATTTATACCAGACCTTTGACGGCTTTAACACTCAATCTGTTATGAAAATTTATGGTCAAAAATAGTTATATTACATACATGTTCTTTATCAGTTTCTTTAGAATAGTTATTATAATTTCTGAAGTTGATTCCCATATATTTCAACAAAATATAGTAATAGACTTCATGGATAGCGCAATAGTCATCTCGCCTTAACCCCAGGGTGACTGTTGTTGGTTCGACGTTGTTCTGGGA
The DNA here is from genome assembly GCA_930367265.1 of Catocala fraxini. Classification (NCBI taxonomy): domain Eukaryota; kingdom Metazoa; phylum Arthropoda; class Insecta; order Lepidoptera; family Erebidae; genus Catocala; species Catocala fraxini. Next base: position 18,646,273 of record OV884039.1, on the reverse strand, counting down.
CTATCTCTTGTTAGATTGTTGTCAGTTGTTGCAGTATTTGTAAAGATACACAGGAACTATTAAATTTTATATTATCTTACGTTTACGCGAATATAATACATTTGAATTACTATTTTAATATTAATTTATAACTATTCATATTTACAGTTTCTCTGACGTTTCGATGTCATCCATTATTACAACGCGCAACGTCACAAGGGAACCTTAGGTGGTGTGCGTCTTAATCTTGAAGACAGTATTGAAGAGTATTGAAACAATTTTAAATGAAATAGGTAAAAAGAAACGCGATCAATTCCGTAGTAGTAAAATAATTATATTTTATAATTATTTAACTTATTTAAGAGCGGTTTATTAAAAGAGATGTGAGACAATTCTTATGTGCTATGTGTTGGTATGTTGTCAATAGCCATCGACATGACTGTCTTGACAATCATTAGCGACGTTAACCGTCAATAATATGGCGCTCTTCTGTAATGGCTATCAGTTATAGAGAGAACCATACTAACTACTTGTTATGTTCAAGTCACGTTAAAAAGCACATTTAAAACAGAACTACTTCGTCAGTCGCCGGTAGCATAAGTTTGCGTTGTATATGTGATTTTGAGGCCTCAGGTTTGATTCCCGGATCAAAGCGTTTTTCTGTTAATACTTTTTATGAAGCATCACACAGTTGAAGAATGAGGCCAGTAACCGGGATTAAGTTCGCTCCTTTTAAGTGGGATCTAAAAAGTAGCTGAAAAAATGTGGGTTCAATACATCGCTGCTTATTCCTTTGGGCTATACAAGCGTGACTCTACGTATATATTTGCGTAATGTAAAAAATGCTTAATATTGTATATGTAGGTATATGACATGTCTTTAAATAATACCCTGCTTTAGGAATAAATAAATCAGACAGGGGAAATTACAGATATTCGAACAAACAGATAAAGAACACCCGGTCTTCGAACAACTGTTTGCTAGTCACACAAATTTTTGCCCTATGTCGAACTCACAACCCACAACTCTCGGCGCAGTGGCATTGGTGAGGCGACCAATACGTCATCCGTGTAGTATCTCAATATCTTTCAATAGTTAATAAAGCACTAGGAGCGTCGTTAAACATTTTATATTGTTCATTGAAATCACATGACAACAAACAAACCTATTGTCATTAAATGCCTAGTTCGAATAGTTGAAATAAATACACGGAAGTACTAAAGCCATTCTATATTTAATTGTCATGTGACGCGATTGTCAGTTTAGCGCGAACGTGTGGATCGTAAAGAAGTATTCGAGTTTCTAATTTCGTTATGTGGGTTCTGTATTTTTAATAATAATAATAATTTATTTATCTTAATTTCATCACAAACATTTGCACAATGATTAGTTTAGCATTGAGTTTGTTCAGGAACTTTTTACTTAATGTACTTTTAAAAAATGTTAAGGCTAGCTTTAGTTAGTTTAGAAGGTTCTAGCTTAATTCTTTCTTATTTTTTCTCAGCCTGATTTTGTGTCCCACTGCTGGGAAAAGGCCTCCCCTCTCAATCTCCACTGCTCTCGCTCCTGAGCAACGTCTTGCCACCTCTCCATAAACTTTTCTATGTCGTCCCGTCATTTCCTTCGTGGTCTGCACTGTCGCTTACGGCCACCATCCAATATCCATTCGGTAGATAGTTTGGCCCATCCATCGTTCTTATTAATGTATTTTATTTTTTTAAAAGACAATACCTGCTTTCAGTATAATTCCTATCGCGTGGGACTTTACAAACATTGAAACAACAGACAAAGAACAGCCAGACCCGGAACATCCATTTGTGGATCACACAAATTTTTGTCCCGTCTGGGGATCGAGCTCATAACACTCGACGCGGATCAGTGGCGAGGCGACCACATAAACTAATACGCCATCCGTGAAGTCAATTAATAATTATGTCTTGTGTTTAAGATTCTTAACATTCTTTAACAATTTAGAGATTATTGAGTACCAGCGGCATATTGACGGCCAGACTCAATAGGTTTTTAATGACGTCTGGCATTCCAACAATTGACAGGTTAAATGGAGATCAATTTTAGCGCGTCAAATAATACATTAACAATTGTCATCGGTGTATGTTACAGTCAGAAAGTTCTCAAACTGTTGAGGAAAATACTACAGTAAGATTTAGAAAATTTAACTAACAACTGTGGTAGCAATCACTGTCCAGTTATTAGCTTATTATGTAGCAAGCATACTACATAATAAATTTGAAGATATTATAAATTCATGATAGATCCATCTTTTGCAGCCGATGGCTCAGCGTCAGCGGTAGTGAATGCGAGTGCTGGCTTTGTGGTTTTTTCATTTTGCAAGAATTGTGTGAAACGACACTTTGTAAAAATAGTTTTTTTTATTTGTCGTTTTCCACTCCTTCTTTTTCAGACGGTTTTGTTTCACACTCAAATTATATATAAGTAGATAGATGTGTGCGAATCGACACTTAGAGAATATTATTTCTAAAATTGACCACTAAGCCCGAGTCTATGAGATGGTTCGATTTTTTGGTCAATCAGTATTACTAGGTTTTACTATAAACAAATCCTCAGAAGCTGCATGGGATCTGTAACCGTCGGGTTCATTGGTCCCAAAAACATTAGGTGATATAGGCGTGATACTGTATATATGTACAAGATTTTGCCCGTGGCTTTGCTTGCGTAGATGTAGGTTAGGTTAGATTAGTAACAGTATTTTTCCTGGTTGAAGGTACCTCCTTTTCTGTACAGCGTGTATGCGAAATTTAATGACGATCGGTTTAGTAGTTAAGGCGTGAAAGCGTAACAAAGAAACAAACAAACAACTCACATTCGCAATTATTATATTAATAGTGAGGACCAGTCATTTTTTTTTATACAACTAAGGTGGCAAACAAGCATAGCCCTCCTGATGGTAAGTGGTCACCGTAGCCTATAGACGCCTGCAACACCAGAGGCATCACTTGCGCGTTGCCGACCCTTTAGGAAAGGAAGTGGGAAGGAGAAGGAGCGGGAATGGGGGAAAGGGGGTGATTGGGCTTCCGGCACTCTCACTCACCGAACGAAACACAACAGTATGAATACTGGTATTGCACATCGATATTCTGTGAGAGGTTAGTCCTTCCCCGGTCGAGCCGGCCAAGTCATGTTGAAATCAGCGAGGCTCTACTACTCAAAATTTTATTTAAAAATTAGGATGTAATAATAAATAATAAATTTATATTCTGCTAAAAATCCAGCTTACTTAATCTAGAAGTAAGCATCTCTGCCTACTCCTCCGGAAACTGACGTGAATTTATGTATGAACGTGCGTAGATCTGTAATATAAATTACACATTGTGATTGTAACGAAGCATACTTTATAACATTGACATAACATAGCATGACTGGCCTTACAACACGTCTCAGAATAAGCTAGAACGTACAAAGTCAAATGGGGCTGATCACAGAATATGGAACCAAATCAACGCGTAGAGTTGCGCGTCGCACAATTTCTATGTAGGATACATAATTAAACCCCAAAGATGACATTAAGAACACAAATATTCGCCTTATATTAATGGTATAACATTGACAGTATATTCATATTATTCATTAGAAAACTAATTAATCTAATATATATTTACAAACGTATTAAAAATGATAACATAATTACAAAAATACTAATAATTATAATACCAATATTTACAAAAATGGTTAAGGTTTTATAGAAATCGTCAGAATCGCTGTCAACTGGTAAAGTACTCAGAAAACTGGCAGCATTGCCACGTTGGATGGCAATGCTGATTCTTTGGGTCAAGAAAAGACCAGCCTTCTGATAATGCGATGCCTCGATCAGGCGTTTTGCGTCCTATTTGTACAAAATACGAGCGCTCAGACCCCATGAACCTAAGGTTTCCACCCCAAACAGCTCAAAAATGTAGTTTCCGACTAAATTACTATATTTACGCTGTTTGAGTGTTTTCACCTGATTATATACTAGATTTTGCCCACGGCTTCGCTAGCTTTAATGTAGATCATGTCAATAAATTTCTATCCCCAGGAACAGTCCTTTTATTTGGATGAAAGGTATCCTGTGTCCTTTTCTGCCAACCCATATGCTAAATTTCATGAAGATCGGTCGAGCATTTAAGGTGTGAAAGCGTCGCAATCAACCAAACTAAAGACACGTTCGCATTTATAATATTAGTAAGACTACAATTACAAAGCTATGTTTTAAAATACCATCCTTGGACCGCGTAATAATCCCTGTGTCACGTGAGGCTTTATAATCATCCTGAATACATATTTATGTATCACACAAATTGTTTTCGCATGGAGCTCGAACCCAAAATACTTGCCGAGTCCAGTAGTGAGATAGCTACATAATCCATTGTGCCATCCGTTCAGTCAATATAAGCACTGTTTCTACTCTTTAGTGATATCTCTAACTTTAGTGATATATATCAGTGTACTTCCGTGTTAGTTTTTATAAATAAATAATACTAAAACAGTTTCCAACTGTGACAAATCGATCACGACTTACTAACTTAAAAATGTGTTGCTCTATATCCGGACTATTGTTTTATTTTTTGTACCTATTAAACTGATTTGGACTAGAAAAGAAATATAATAGCAAAATAACACTAATAACAACTAATATATTAAGGCATTGATATAAGTAGAACTGAAACTGAAACTTAAAAAAACGTAGCCGCAAAAACGAATCCTTCGAATCCTTTCTGAAGAAAAATATTTTTGCAAATGGTGGATAATATTGTTGTTATTTATTTTTCAATATACTTTTCAACATACGGTTTTCAGTAAAAATAAATAAATGAAATCTGTTCTTTATAAGCGTACTCCCCGTTAATATTACAATATAAATACCAGCAAAGAAAGTTCTACTATCTTTCTTCACTAGTTTATTATCTTATCTTTATCATTCACATTTACGCATTTACAAGTAGTCAGTCTATAAAAGATACTGACTCATTTATATTTTATAGCTCAATAATGCTTTGTCTATTTTTAATCATTTCTTTAGTTCTTTGGTAATATTGGCGTACCCTCCCAGAATTGGCTGGCGTTAGATTACAACTCAGAATTCTACGGTCGTAAGCACAGTAGCAGTTGTAAGTACAAGCTAGCACGTTCGACCCTATGCAATGGTCAACTATTTTTGTTAAGACACCAGTCAAAATAACCCGAGATACGACAAACTTTAACAACCTTCAAACTAAAACCTCCGATGGATTTCCGCATTTCCCAACACAAAAAACGTAAAGTGAAACCTACACATCGTCAAACACATTTTGCTTTGATAATTGAGCTATAACGAGATATCTGTGAACAGCTTTGCGTGACTAGTGCCACGGCGTGGTATCAGCATGTTACTATCATATTTATTATTTCATCACGTTTCTGATTCTAATGTCTCAATAATTGTGACTCATTTAACTATCATTTTTGTACGTTTTCTATAGCTGTAATTTAGCAATTATGGTTATAATTTCAAGAAGAAATCATGTGTATATACATATTTGCATAACCATGTAATTATATACTCTTTTACCGTCGTTGTGGGAGCATCTCTATTACTGTTATAGTACAACTAAGATAGCAAACAAATATAAGATCCGTATGGTATTAAGTTGTTATTGCAGCCTATGGATGCTTGGAATTCCAGGGGCATCACTTCACATTGAGGATTTAAAGAAAATAAGCCTTGCACTCTATCAGCGTTGGAAAAATAATTTCTAAGTGAGAAAGATGTCTTTACCTTATATACCCCTCTACTTACTGTAGGAATACATCACAATTTGATTTAATTGCGACTTATTTTATGCTGGAGTAATTTTTCTAAACGAGCTATAAATGAATGGTAACAGAGATTTCATATAATGATGCCCATAATTAAATCCTAATGATATTCGAATAAAGTTATACACAGCGAAATACTTCATTACATCACTTCATATTATAAAACAAAGTCCCCCGGCGCGTCTGTCTGTCTGTTCGCAATAAACTCAAAAACTACTGAACGGATTTTGATGCGGTTTTATATATAATAGATATGTATGATATAGAGTGATACAAGGGGAAGGTTTAAGTGTATAATTTGTTAAGGTTTTGTACTACCTGTGCGCAGCCGAGACGGGTCGCTAGTACTTTATATAGTCAAGAAAGAATGCAGTGAACTTATGTATAGTAATATAATATTCTACCACATACACACAACACCATCTAGCCCAAACTAAGCAGAGCTTGTACTATGGGTTCTAGACAATGGATAAACATACATATATACGTTTTTTTTTTTTGTAAATACGTACATATTATACATAGAAACACCCAGACCAAGACAAACATCCATGTTCATGCACACAAATGTTTGACTTGTGCGGGAATCGAACCCGCGACCTCGGCAGTCGGTTACACTAACCACTACGCCATCGAGGCCGATTTTATGTATAGTATTTTCTATACACTCAAATATATAATTCGAATGCTATTGTGTACATTGCTAATATCACCGAGCTGTAAGCTTTATCCTCTTGTGCCCCTAATGCATATTAAAATTGTACGCAATCCATTTATATTTTAGTCAGAAGTTAGGAACACTTTTAAATTACAGTTGTCTAAACTACTGTCAGTCTTAGTTAGTTAAAAAAACGTAAGAAAGAAACTAGTTATTCAGCTGTAAGTTGAAACATACTTAGCCTACTTATGTAGTATTTCATCTAATGCGACTGCATGAGTGTTTTGTATGCTATGCTGCACTGGTGCCAAATGTTAGAAGTTTAATTCTACCACTACAGCTCGAAAGTTGTATGTATGTAATATGTATGTAAGTTGTATGTATGTAAGTATGATCTACCAATATCTGTGTGCGTGTTTGTTTTTTTGGTCGTCATCTTTCGTCATCTTTGTTTAATTAGTATAGAGAAAATGCTAAACAAAAGAGCTGCTTTGATTACATTATTAAAACTAGGGGTAGTCCAGTGGTTATAATGCTTCCGTAAGTAATTTAATTATTTTGTTTAAATTATAAATATTAGCTTTCCGACCTTCTTGTTCATATAAATTTTAATTTTGCCAAATCTCACTCACTTGTGCATGCAATTTGCTTAGGAAGCTTTACAATTTTCTGTTCTCATAATATTATTATACAGATAAACAAAATAATGCTATCAAGGAACTCCTAGAATAATGGAAATGTTTGTCTGTTATTGAGCCTCTATGGTCTTGCTTAATAAGTTCTGGTTTAGTATATTTCACAGCTTGTTGTCAATCAGACTCATCTTTATTTACAGAAATGTGGCAGTTATTTACACAGTGTAGCAAAATGAATAAACCAATATTTTTATTTTCCAATCATGCGGAACTTATTTTCTATTCAGATAAACGACATTCAATGTTACAACAAATAACAGTTTCTCAGCAAAACCGTTTGTAACCGTTAACCAAACGTCAACTCAATACGTATCTGATAGCTTTTATTAAAAAGTGTTTCAGTAGAAATAATAAGGCAACACCGACTTATGAATTTAACTGTGATGCGATTACAAGAAACATTGGTCAACAGACTGCAATAGAAATCTTTTACATTATACTTTCGTAACACAGACATTTCCGTACGTACATAAATAATATCTAATTTAAATTAAATGTCCTTCTATTCAATACGTTTTTATTTAAAAGTATTTTGTAAAGATACCGTGTAAATTGCGAGGCTAATGTTCGAAAATTAGTTTTATTTTATATACTGAAGTTAATAATGTCGTAAGGTAATGAAATATCAGAGCATCAAGCAGCAAGTCAATCAAAACTTTTTATTTTTTTAAATCGACGTGAAATTATTTTGTTTATGTCTGCAATTATTTTTCCATAACTTTTTTTATATGTCCCACTGCTGGGCAAAAGCCGCTCCCTTGGACTTGAAAATCACTCTGCTGACGTAATGTTACAGAGATTTAATTATTTTTTGCTTTATATTTATTAATTTAATATTGTTTTACAAAACTTATATGTAAATAGAAATCATAAATTCAAATATCTTAATCATCTATTAAGATACAATTTTTATTTTTCATTACCGTCATATAAGGGCACTCACTTAGTGGGCATTTGATAAAAAAAATATGTTTCTACGCTAAGACAAAAACAAAAAGTATTTTTACGTAGCAGAATAGTAAGCATAATAATTATGAAAGAAAATTGTATAAGTAATTTAATTTGTTTATTGTGTTGTGTAATTTGATTGCCAATTTGTCGAAAGGTATTGGTAGTTGTTTCCGTTACAGAACGGAGATTAGGCTTTGGTATGTATGTATGTATGATTTGGTATCTGCATCTAGGTACAGGCATAGACCACGTTCATACAATGTCTACCCACGCAAAAAATTGCGCCTACTTCACCTTACAAGCTTTGCCGCATCATGTCTACAACCTCGTCGTTGACCGACACAACCTACTTTTTATAGAAGATCCTAACACACTCTCTAAAGAGACGCGATCATCACCACACTACCGCAAAATAGCTCTAAGCACCACTTTTCTTATAGCCACAAGAAAATATATATTACATAAAAATAGCTATTTAAATCCCATCGTAGGCTAGGGTATAATATTACACGCAAACCGACGTAACATCCGTCCAGTAAGTAAATGTTAAGTATTTTGTTTGCTACGTGATTCATGAAAGTTATTCTTGATTGCAAGTTAGATATAGAGCTGTGGTATGTATATTGGTTTGCGTAATTGATACGGTATGGTAATGATATCCTAAGATTACGGCCTCGAAGGCTTTTTGGCGGGTTTGATTTTTTTGTCGGGTATAGTGCTGCGACGTTTTTATTTTAGGAAAACTTAAGTGAAGCAACAGTCCGTGGTGACCGTTTGCAAAAATAGGTGAAATGTGGATGTATCTTATATCGCATAAATTCATGGGTTTACATAATATTGTCTTCTGTTTACGCGAATATTATTCATTGAAATTAAACTACTATATACGGATTTTATCGCGTTGTTTATTTGACACTTTATAACATAATTTTGAAAATTTGTTACACTACTACTACTATTAAACTTTACTTATTTTTAAGCTAATTATATTATTATTAAAACTATTTAGATTTAAATTAATTTTACACTTTCCCCGACGTTTCGGTTGCTTTTCAGCAGCCATGGTCACGGGGAGACTAAGATGGTAGTTGTCTCAATGTTCCAGTGTAGTTATTTCAAAGTACCCGAACATAATTTAATCATTGGTGTTTCTATTTACGCGGAATGAGCTGAAAGTATCATGAAGTCTAGCTGTGGTTTGCTTCTTCTTGGGTTTGACTATTTGTATTACTGGATCCCAAGCTGGTGGTACATTCCAACCATCTTCTCTATTAAAATTAGGATGTTTTTTGATTTCAATATCCTCGCGAAGCATCCTTGGTAAGAATTCGTGGGTTTGTTTGACTTTGTTTGTTGTTACTAATCCTAGTAAATTACTAGATTCGAAGTCCTGAAATCAAACTCAGTTTGCGTTAATTATTAGTATGTAGTAATACTACTGGATTAAGAATGTACGGGCGGCGCTTTGAAAGAACTTTACACTTTATGATTTAGACGGAAACTACCGTGGTCATAGCTGTTGAAAAGCAAACGATGTTTAGGCAATATTTCGCTTAAGGAAATTCTCCACTATAGGTAACTATTATATACCTAATCAGAAGGTGTTTAACATGTGAGGAATAAATGATAGACGTCTTTCACTTAACTCCATATATTTACGACTAACTCCAACTTACGCGGCGGGCGCAGCCGCCACTAAGTACATGCACACATGCATAATCTTGACACACACAAATACAACCTGTGTCCCTACACGATGCATCAACATTTTAGCTATTATTAGCAATCAAAGTTGGTTGGTACAAATAAACCGGTTAACAATAACTATGGATAGATTAAAAATGTTTCGATTATAAACAAAGAAGCAAAACCTAGCTATAATACGCTATGATTATGGCGTATTAATATAAGCAAAAATTGGCATATTATAAACGGAAAATATCTGTATATAATAGTTTAATTTTATTACCTAATAGTTGTTAATTTTCTTAGTCTCTCGATTCTAACTAATGATAAGCAGTAAGTGAAGTGCAAAAGTAAATATCATCAAATCACTTGCAGTTATTACACAAGAGGCATGGTTGATTATAATATAAACCAAGCGATATATTCCATTTTGCTTTATCTAATTTACTCCAGCTTTCTATTAAAATACATTAAAATCGTGTCAACCATCATATGGCTAAAAGTCAAACAACAACACGCAAATTATATTTTCCATAAGTTTTCCACAAATTGTAACAGTTTCATATTCTCTAAGGCTATATTAGCACCTGAGTGACGTATCAGGAGTGAGTCAGCACCATTAAGTAGGCTAAACAAGTCTCAACTTGTTGCAGAACTATTGTCATGGATGTAGCACAATAACACCAATTAGTCATTACACTCAATATCTCAATTTTCTCACCTGAGTCGTCCGGCGGAATATGTTTTTTTAAATTATTTTATAGATTTTGTCTGCGGCTCGCGTAATTATAGGTTAGGTTAGGTTTGTAATAGTACTTTTTCTTGATGAAAGGTCTTGACCTTTGTCCTATACTGTACCACAACAAAGTATATGCAAAATTTTATGTTGATCGGTTGCAAACAAAAAACAAACAAACTCACATTGGCATTTATGATATTAGTAAAGATTACCGTTGTTCCCTAAGTTTTATACTCGCCAAACGTAATTGTAAGTAAGTAGTAAGTGCGATTGCAGTCATTTTCCCTAGTTTCAAAGGTTTTATAAACCAATCAAGCGAGTAAGATGACAGTCGAGGTATAAAGCCAAGATCGAGTAACTGAATATTGTTAACAAGTTTAAGTAAGTATTAACTGTATACTGAAAACGGAGACGATATACAATATTAAAAAATAAAACATATAGACAAGTTTATGACCTAAAACATATTACTATTTTGTTTTAAAAATGATTCAAAACGAAGTTATTCACGACTTTGTAAACTGTTAAACTACTAAAGTACTGTTAAACTTTACTACTATTCAAGGTATTGAATTATAGTTTGAGGTTTACACGTGGTAAAATCCGTATAAAATAGTTTAATTTCATTGTATCGTTCTATTCACGTAAATAACTATTTGTAAACTGTTATATTTCAAATTTTTGAAAGGCATTTTAATAAAAACCAAAACGACAATATTTGCATTGTCCTTAATCCTTCCTATGATAAGGGCCATAACAACCCTACAAAAAATAGTCTGCAACAATAAAAAAATCATATGCAGCGTGTTCAGTGCATCTATAAATAAAAATCCGGCGACTAATCGGCTCGTGATAAGGTGACTACCACAAATCCATTAAATATAATCTTTCCTTTCTCACGCTGCACAATCGTGGTCTTCAATAGATGCTAAACATATTTTCTTAGAGGTTAAGCTAGGTAATTCCAATACTGTTCAGTCTATGGTCCGGAGTGAGAGATCGTGGAACGCCGTCGCCACCTTCTGTGAGGAAGTAATTTCCATCAAGGAGGCGGCGGAGCGGGAGAGGGAGCGATTAAACGCTCTCCCCAACCCCAGAACCGGGCGCCGGAGGGCGCGGGATGACATCCAGCCACCTTGAAGTTTGACCTGGGAGTGGTGGGCTGCGTGGGCCTGCTCGCCACCCGATCAGCACCAGGTCCGAGAGGCGGCGTGCGTGTTCCCACGTGCGCCTCTGTATCGTGTCTTTGTCCCCCCCCCCCTCAGGGGGACGGTGGAGGAAATATCCTTTGTGCAGTGGCCTGCCGTTTCACACGGCGGGGTCGCGATTGCATGTGAAAGCGATTCGCGCGGCCTCGCCGTCTATAGTTATGTCGAGGAACACCGTGGTAGGTTTAGTCGGTATTACCGGGGTATCTTTTTCCCGGTAAGCCCGACATAACCTCTCCGTCGCCCCGCGGAGAGGTACGCGTCAAAGCATTCCTACACGTAAAAAAAATAAAATAAAAAGGGAATTCCAATACTAGAAGGCATAGCTTAATATATAACAATGGATAGCATTATATTGATGCATACATTGTCAAATCAATTACTATAAAAAATTGAGATCTATAATTTTGTATCGACTTGGTTGTTTTATTATATTTATGCAATTCGAAACTATGTTCTTTTTGTCGACCAAAGTATTTGTTCATTTTTAACTTTTGTATGTTACATAAGTTGGAACTTGTTTGTCTATAGATCTACGTGTGCAATAAAAGACTCATAAATCTTAGTGTTGCGGTTGATTAATATGTAACACCATTCTCGCATAGTTCGTTACCGCAACAAAAGACATCAACGCCCATCGGCTTAACTCAACAATCGAAATAAAACATCGATACCATACATCATATTGTGACACCCGAATATAGATTGTCAGTACTCAATCGATTTCATCAGCGTTTCACCACACATCGATATGTGCTATTTCATAGAATTGTGACAATAATCGATTTGTTATCGGTAGAAAGTTCACGTTCAGTCGTCCGGTCACGTTCGCTACAATTCGCTTATAAAATTTAATCATCTATTATTAGGTAGTCCAATACAAGTTTTGAAAGGCTAGCTTTGTTGAGATCAAGAGCAATACAACCAGTTTAACTCGGTTGGCGGCTTGCTGTGCATCTGTCTGCAGTTCCGGGTTCGACCCTCGACCCGAGAAATAAGTTCGAGTACCCATTGTGTGCCTCTTTTGTTCTTAAATGTTTGTTAAGGAATGTTGAACTACCTACAAATGCTGCTAATAAATAACAGCGTTGCAGTTGTTCAAATATTGCCTGAATGAGACAGCGTTTGTTTACGTTTAGATTGAAACTTGTTTATGGCGACATGCGTGCAGAACTTTGTAACAACTCTTCAGTGGGCTCGTAAAGAAAGATTCGAACAAAAATCGGCATAGTGGGTTTGTTATTGCGGCGTCACATCGTTTTCAACAGTTGCCATGCAACAAGATATCTGCAAGGAACCGCTGAGGTTGCGAAACGGGCGGGCCGCGGCGCGAAGGTGAAGGAGCCGCGCCAGTCGTCATCGCGAGAGAGTGGCGGGCGCACGACGCTTGCCTGCGTGTGCGCGACCGCGACACACAGCCCCGCGCCTCGCCGCACGCCGCGCGCGCACAAGTGCACACCCTGCACCAACAACATCAACAGATTACCCACATTACAGTGATATTGTGAATTAAACTTTTGTGCTAGTGTTTGTGTTCGACTGTCCACTACGGATTACCAGTGAGTGCCGCCGGAGATTGTGAGAATTTTTCTCGTTATTTGACACACATATGACGTGAATAACGGTGCGGGGATCCGACGCTCGATCGACTCGCTAAAATCGAATAAGTGTTAGTGTATCTTAAAAGCAGTGTGCCGGAATTTTAACGGACTTGTCTAAGCAGAGGTAAGAACGGATGTTTACAGTTATGCTTATTGTATAACTTTAACGGTGGCGGAGAAAGCTTTCTTATTAGAAGCATGTCCATCAGAAAATTAAAACTCATCTTTAGTAGATCATTAGGCAAAAAGTTTTTAAATTCAGTATGATGGAAAGTTGTGACAAAAGCATAAATCAATGATCGTTTGATAGTTTCGTTTCTACGAATATGCCAGGTTACGAAATTTTAAAATTTTGATGATCTATAAATAAATTATGTATGGTTATTATAATGAGAACAAGTTTCTATACAACACAACTCGCACTAAAGTAAAAAGTAAGAAATTATAAATTCTAAAACATTCATAATTCATAGACGAGGCTTTGAATATTCAAATGTAACGTTTACACTTTTTCGAAGTCGCCAACGAAAATGTGAGGGAAAACTTGGGAGGAGTGTGTTTGCGTCCAGAATAAACAATGACACAATGGCTCGCCGGGTGAAAAGGTCCCTGACTCATCTTATGTGCGACTCTGTGCCCAAGGCTTCTGTTTAGAATAAATTTAACTTCGAAACAAGCTTTGTAGTGCTCTTTAGTAAACAGTCGACGAAAACCGATTTGTTTATATCTGTTTAATTATTCTTCGCGTAAGGCACTGTTGGATTAAAGGCTTCTAGACTACTTTGATGGCACTTTCGCGGATTCTTATTGATATTGCCGGTAAAAATGTGGCTTATTGGATTACATTATAATTATGTGGAATAAGCTACTTGACATTAACGATATTTAGAAATTTCTTGATAAAGTAAAAGCTCCAAATAAGTCTTAGACAAGCTTAGATGTATTATTAAACTATTAAGTCGCAGCAGTACTCCGGTGGCCAGATATTATAATTTTTTAATTATGTCTGGTATTCTAAGACTTGAGAGACTACCACACCGTCAAAACCATAGACCATGGCTTTAAAGTAGGTTACAAGATCACATGTTACAATAACAGACAGCAATATGTCTTCTGTTTTTATTAGTGTATGACCAAAACTTGCAGTAGTGCGCAATATTGCGGTGGTAAGTGACGACATCGGCATCACGAAACAAGTTGCAAGCGAGAGTATTACTTATCGTCGAGATCATTTATCTCTGTACCATTCCATACAACAAAAACTGCCATATTTATATCTACCAAAATGCCGTAATACGAGTATTTATTACTTATGTTTCGATTTTAGAGCCAAATAAAATGATATTTTGCGTTTTAAATGTAGAACGACGCTTGCCGTAAATTATAGAAACTCATTCAACCATTAAGATATATGGCGGTGCAGAACTTTCTAAAGTGTATTTGCTAACATATTTTATGAACACAGCTTTATTTTTATGGATCAGCTATTGTTAAACGATATAAGCATTACTTTAAAAACGATTTATAGTTTATAGGTAATTTCCTTGAAAGTAATACTTTTATAAAAAGAAAACCTTTTATTTGGATTATGGTAGGTATCTTCTTATCCTCACGTATCTGTATAAAAAGTAAAAAATACTTTGAACATTTCTTATCTGTGTCTATAAACAAGCGACACTATCATAACAAGGGCTGCATGTTTATGAAAGTGCAAACATAGGGTGGTTGTAAAAGCTCCCAACCGCTGATAAGCCTTCGTGCTTTAAACATATTTTGAGCGTCTCTGACCTTGGCTTTCGACTTTTTATTTTATCTTAAGGTCTTTGTGTGCTTTGAGCTTTACACGTACGTATCACACATGTTATATTTTAAATTGTAAACCATGTTGATGCAAACAAGATATTGGCACGTAACATGTGATTTGAAATAAACCCTTTTTAAATGTCGTACTTATATGAAACATTGTATTGTTTTTACATTAATACCTACACCACTTGACCTCTAAAATAAGTATTATGAAGGAAACTCAAGGACAATACAGCATATGGCACAAAGCCAAGAATAATATTGTCTATGCAGAACAAGTTTTACCAATCATAAACTTTACAATATTTAATTAAAATCCTTTTATATTTCATAAATAGCCTCGCGATTTATTTCAACGAATAATGAATGTGACCTTTTAACTTATGATTGCAAAAAGGTCAAGAACATCCGTCTATAACATTTTAACAAGACCACTTTGAAATGCCAAATCTTAGTACGTATAATGAGCTACAAAATTGCATTCATTTTGCATGAAATAAAATAAAAATCTGATTAATATATTACTTCAACAAACCGCGTATCACATAAAAATTAAAACGGTTTTCGTTCCGAACCTGTCGATACAGAGACCGGTCTGTATATGATTTCTTTGTTTTGAAATCATTGCCAAAAATGTACCTTTAAAAGGTTATTGCGAATATATTTTATATGTTGCTTTTAATGTAAAAAAGAAAATCGAGCTTAATGATTCCATTTGAAGAAAACAACATATTCTTTTTATATTGGTTATGTGTGTTTTAATGGTCTTTTTTGGTAATCATCGTATACGAATACGAAATATCTATACTAATATTATAAAGCAAAAGAGTTTGTTTGTTTGTTTGAACGCGCTAATATCAGGAACTACTGGTTCGAATTGAAAAATTATTTTAGTGTTGGATAGCCCTTATATCGAGGAAGCCTATAGACTACATAACATCACGCTACGATCAATAGGAGCAATGAAAAATGTTGCAATAACGGGGAAAATTCTCTTATCTTATATGAAGCAGACGAAGTTGCGCGGGTCAGCTAGTTATTTTATATTTGGAAGAAGACTTTTCATTTTCCCGATCGTAAATTCAAATACAGAATAAATAGTCCCTTTGCAACGCGTGCGTGTGCCTTGCACGATGGTTCCAATATACGTTCGAATTTTTCGAACGTTCGATCGTTCAGTAATTAAATTAAGTAGCATGTTTGCCGAACCTCATGCCTGTATGTCGCAGTCTTTTAAGTTCCGTTTCCTGCTTTTCGCTATTGTTATTTGAACGCAATTTATTTTGTTAAGGAGGTAAAATTATTGGCTCTCGTTTTCCTCAGTGATATATTGGAGTGAGTAATGAGAACGATAGTTTCGTTCTAGTTCTCGTCGAGCCACTTTATTTACATGTTTGTTCGACGTTTCGTGCTATTTTTAAGTGATAGGTGTCGGTGCCTAACTGCCTAGCGTTTAATTTTTTTGCGTGTATGAGACCGTTGTACGCGCTCGTGGAAGTGTGTGTGTGTATACTTATACTTCTATCTTTTGGCGCGTTATATTTTTATCTATAATCAGTTTTTGTCTACCTAATTTGTGTTTACGGTCAGTCATTAGGTGCCGATTTATTATTATTAGGTAAATTTAATGGTAATAAAAAAGAAAGTCTTTCATATTATAGCTATTTTACACAAAATAAAACAGATCGAAATAATGAAACCTGTCATATTGACTAAAGAAGTCAGTATCAGTCAATATCAATTATCTTCATTAGGACCGTAAAAGTAAGCGCAAATCTTAAGTAAGAAGTTCCTTAAGTAATTATTTAATATCCGTGAGTGCGGCAGAAGCATTTTACCATGTATATAATATGTGCCATGATAGTAATATTAAGGCACATACATACATGGTAAAATGCCCTTCTGGGGTAACCCTGTAACTTTTTTTACTGAGTTTAAGTGAAATAAAATATCAGTAGCCAATCATGTTGAGCTGAGTGGAGGGAAAGTAGGCACTGTTTTGGTTGTACCTCGCAAATTACCTGTTTTCGATAAGCCTTACATAACTTTAAAATATGTTTTTCTATATACAGTTTGTATCATGTTTCTTTCTACATATTTAGCATTATTTAAGATATTTATTGATTTGTACAACGTAACTTAGCATCATGCGCATGTATCACCTAAGAGATAGGCAGAGAAATTTTACACACCTGTGTTTAGGGAGTACGGTTCCTAAACACACACGTATTCAGGGACATATTATGGTAACTTAAGTGACGCCCTAGTAAAGATTTACTATAGAAAACTCACTAAGGAGTCTCGTAAGCAATTAATAAATGTCTCTGTGTGCCGCAGTTAGCAAATTGAATTATAGGAGGAGAGTCCGTCGTCGACTTCACGTTCTTCTTAACGTGGGATAGCTACGCTTCGCCACGAATTGGCCGTCTCGACCGGAGTAATACCACGGCTTCACAGAAAGGCGGTGTGCAATAGCGCTTGCGTTGTGTTTCGTCGAGTGAGTGAGGGTACCGGAGGCCCAACCCTTCCCGCTCCTGGGCTGGCAACGCACTTGTGACTCCTCTGGCGTTGCGGGTGTCCATGGGCGGCGGTAATAGCTTACCATCAGGCGATCCGTCTGCTCGTTTGCGTCCTATATCATAAAAAAAACTATGCTGCGAAAGATACTTTCTGGCACAAAGGACATAAAAATATCTTAAATAGAATCCGGTCTCACAAATGGCGATTACGAAATAACTCTCGCATTTGAGATACAGATACATTATAACTTACGTCATAATCAAAAAGGTATTTAACATCCAGTGAAAGTTTAATCAGGATCAAATTACTGTTGTGGATAGATGTCGCTTAGCTGAGTATGGTATTAGAGCGGCTTAGCCTTATCGTATGAATTATTACTAGCAGACGTGAGATAGAGCGTTAAATATTTGCTCCCATTACATATGTATGGCCTACGTGTCCACAAACAGCACTAGTTCTCGGAACATGGCTTTTATCCATAAAAAGATGAAATCTTTTTTTGTCCTGTCTCTATAAAATTAAGAGTATCACTAATTTACTTTTGGCTAAAAAGTTAATTATATGCTTTTCTTAATAAATGTTTATTATAAGTTAGAATAAACGCGAATGCGTGATGCATGCCGTTTTTTTATGACTTCATACATTATAAATTCTATCGATGCCAGATACTATAAATTATAAGAATGTAAAATCAGGTTCGATATTTAAAAATAATATTATATCAATACTGACTGCGCACATGCTACACATTAAATATATTTTTTTTTTAAACTGACTACGGTTTTATAGATATTTATTTATGCTGCCTACATAGTCTTGATAACTTTGTGAATGCATTACGCATATCTCTTGAAGCTAAATGGTTGTTTTGATGTTCATATCTAGAACGCTGCTTATACAAGGCGGTCCGGTCAGCCGCCCACTGAGCATAAGGGCGGTGTAATTGGCACAAGGCGACTTTTCATTGTTTTGCATTTTCTTGTCACGTTATGCGTAGAGGTTTTATAGCCTGCGTTCACGCTTTTTTATGACGATAATTCTAATTTCAAATTAAGTCGTATTTCATAATTTTATTTATAAAATTATGTTTCAATATTCTAAAAAGTCTTCTCTAGCTTACAAACAGGTGTGATTTAATATTCTATTCAACGTTCGGTTAATGTACCTAATACACTTACTTACTGGTCAGTTAATAAGACTGGAATAATGTCTACATTAAAGAATTAAGTGACCGTGAAAAATGTACGCTGCAAAAAATCAGTAATGTTCATAATCTATCGTTATCACGATGATCGCAAGCTAAGCACTATCATAAATCAATCAGACCCACTTTTCAACCTAATTAAAGAACGCTACAGTAAACAGAGTGAGTAATATCGACGACCACTTAGTGCAGTCAAGGTCCCGAGACAACAGGACCTGACAAGTCGTGAGCTCTATAAAAGTTTAAAATCCGTTCAGCGCGGGCAGCGGCCGTCGTGCCGACCTCGTCACAACCTCGCCAACACCGCATTCACCGCTCCCATTGGCGCGAATGCAGCAATCGCCTCCAAATATAGTTTTTTTTATATTCCGTGTCACGATAGTTTCGGCACTACTTTTTAAATATCGAATAAAACGAAACGGGTCTTAAGTAGTGCAATGCGAATCTTAAATTGCTTTCCGATGGAACAAATGGCTTGATTGTTTCGGTTTTCTTAAAAGTTCCGTTTTCAAAATTTTGAATTTAATTGAAGAATTATTCGAATATTAATGATTTTTTTAACTGAGCAGTTGATAGCTAAAGCAATGGTAGATCTTTTTAGGTTATCTGTGGAATTGCTTTGCAACTGTAAAAATATTTAACCGCATACCGTGTTATCTAAACATTGCTTAAAAGTTAAACAATACTGTTAAACTTGACTGTAGGGGTACACGAATTGTGATTGTAAACTCAGATTCTGGATGTAACACTTACATAATTCAAGATTCAAGTCCATAGATAATAGTAAAGTCATAATGATAGAGCTGCTAAATTGTCATTGTCTTCGTAATAGTTAAAAATATACTCTCCATTGTTTGTTTTGACAAAGGCCCTAAACATGTGAATCGCCTTGACGTGAGCTGTTATCAACACAATTACATCGAATTGTTATAATAAATGAACAGTTTTAATGTCAAGTCACTTAACGTTTATAACTAACACTTATTGAATTACTAAAAAAACAACGCTTTGGTATTAACCCAGTGACGTAGAAATCTTTGAAATAATTTAGCTCGAATTTAAACTTTAAAAATGTTTATTGGTGTAACAGATGGGCGTAACTATACGTTTGATTTCTTTTGCTTGAGTTCAAAATAAGAAGTATCATATAAAAAAAATATATGAGTTGGTCTATGTATTGACATCAGTTTACTGTTAAGCTTATTGTGATATATAACTGTTAAACATAAAGGTTTAAGGTTCGAGTCCTGGGCCGAGTAATATCCAGTCAAATCCGGTTAGACCAGAAAAGCCGACCCCAAGTGACTTGGGAATAATAAAGGCTAAGAGAGAAGATAATCACAGTTAAGTCCTTTTTTTAGGAAAATCGTTGTTGGCGTTAGAGAAATCTCGAACTGTGCCCAGTAGGCTTGCACCTTATAATATGAGACCTTAACTTGGAGATAAGTTAAGGTCTAAGGCAAGGTAATATTTATTTTGTGATTTTCAAAATCGAAAATTTCATCGTAAATCAATATATAACATTATATTATTACGTTACGTACGTTTTAAATATGCAACTTTTAGGTGGAGCAATTTAGTAGCATAATTCGTGTGTAGCGCGGACTGTGCAGCGAATCTTTGTTAGGTAGACAACGCGTTAGCGATACCCCTGATGCTGCAAGAGGCAACGGCATCGGTTATAATCAAGTAGGCCTGACTGTACAACATATAAGTAGCATAAAAGAGTTCCCCAACCTTTTATTTCGTTTAGTTTATTTGTTTATTTGCGAAGAGGCGCGATTACTCAAAGTCAAGTATTAATATCTCAATAAAATATTTATCATCCTAATTTATAAAAGGCTTTCGTGGTCAGCTTTAAGGAAAATTGTAACTCGTGATTGCAGTTTTATTGCTTTTGCATCAAGGAAAGTTCCTCGACCTTCTCGGTTTTATTTGCAATCGTATTTTACCTCTTGAATCATTTCTAGAAGCTGATTGTATTCCTTATTTCGTAATTGAAATGATTGCTCTATTGTTATTCGATTTTTCACTAAATCTCGTTGAATCGGCAATTTAGGTTGTCTGTGTTGCAGTAGATCTAACAAAGCATAAAACAACCGACGCAGACTACCCATACTTGAAACGAATATTAAATATTGTAGTGGTAAACAAGTACGTTAAAATTTTTAATATCAATTTTTAATATAATATATATATATAATATCAGCCCTGTATTAAACTGTCCCACTGCTGGGCACGGACCTCTTCTCACTGTGAGAAGGGTTAGGCCATAGTCCACCACGCTGGCCCAGTGCGGGTTGGCAGACTTCACGTATCTTCGAGAACATTATGGAGAACTGTCAGACATGCAGGTTTCCTCACGATGTTTTCCTTCACCGTTAAAGCAAGCGATAATTAACTATTTAATACGCATATAACTTCGAAAAGTCAGAGATGCGCGCCTTGGGATCGAACTCGAGACCTCTGCGTGGCAGTCTAACGATTTCCCACTAGGCTATCGCTGCTTTTTTATATTTTTAATATCAGCTCTATAATATCTTTGTGCTAGTTCTAATGATGACACGCTAGTCCACTAAAGTCCAACATTTCGATATCAACGACTGCAAAACCTGACTTAAGGTAAGACAAGAAGACTACATGTTAAGTTCGAAACGAAGCCGCAGGCGACTCATAGTCAGAAATAATTAATATTCAAGTAAACATGGCCCAGTTGTTTTCAATTTCACATTCGCCTCGTCAACAGATTAGAACTAGAATCTTGACTGCTGGAATTGGTAATCACTGTAGGCGTTTAATTTATATTGAAATAACTTCACGACTTAGTCAGTGAGCTTATTTTTATGCTTTAAAACTATAAACTTTATGAAAAGTAGTTTAAAATACGAGTAGAATAGAACAGACGGCCTTGATGTTGTTATCTACTCGGTTTCGGGAGTGTGCATGACGACAATCGTTGCGAGAAAAGTTTTAAAAGTAAATAAAAGTTAGAATAATATGTTTTCGAACGTTTTTAATAATATGTCAATCGACAAATTATTTATTTTGTGGTAAGCATGACAAGCGTTAATATCAAATCATGTATGTTGTTTGCTCAATCAAATTATAACTCCAGTTAGCTAAGGCTACGCAATATTCCTATTTATTACATAACTTTCATTACGAGTCAATTCTTACTCTTCCTGCTGACTTAATTACAATAACATGCTTTCTCAGTTTGAATACAAGACATGAATTTTAATCATGTAACGACCGATAGCAACCGCTACACATTTGACGGGACATTTGCTCGGTCCACGTAACGAGCATGCTTTACTTAGTATTTTTATGTAATTGTATTGACGATCGGTATTGTTCTATAGTATTCATTTCAAAATTATACAATCTGATGTTGTATTTATAAGTAAAATTACATGACAAATAGGCTTCGTAGAAAACATTTAAAATTTTAAACAATATCTTTTTTTATGAAATATGTAACATATGTAAATGTTTTCTCATACAAAAGTCCGAGTGCGTATGTCGAGTTTGGACATGTCTTGTAAAAAATCAAATGTCATTTCATATGAAATGTTATTATTCAACGAGTTATCCTATTTCATCCAATGTTTAACATTACACATGTTACCATATAGGTTTCTACAAAAGCTACATACATGCTCTTGTAAATTTCAAAGACTTTGGTGCCAGATTTCTCGTTAGTTCTTGGCAAGAAACAAATAGACAATGTCAAATAAATAATTATACATATTAGCATTTATTCTACAAAATAATCTTTTCTATAACCATATTGCAATCTAGAGTACCTACGCTCCACAAAAGAAGTGTCGTGGCAGAATTATGAAATTACAACCAATTATAATGTCTGTACCTACAATTCGATAGATACTGGCGCTCCGTCTACTAATTTCAAATAACTTGATTGGTTTAGCGCGCCTGCCATTTATTACATTATTGTAATAATACTCTGAATAAACTATACGTAAACAGTCTTTGATAGAATATTTGTTATTTCATCTAACATTAAGAATATCATCGCAGATTGCCATTCCTTTGTCTTATACAGAACAATTGAATTAGTAGTTGTCAGAAACTGACAGGGATTGATTCAAGTTGGAATTTTCTGTTAAATTGTGTATTAGTGCTATGTCTACGGGGACCATATAAAATTCACACGATCAATCACTTTCTTGACTCTCTCTTGCGATCTTGCCCACAGTTTTCTATATAGTGAAAACTTTAACTTACAACCGCTTTTATGTACTTTTAACAGGTAAGTTTATCAGTAATTATTGTAGAGAATTATTTTATGCAGAATCTTTGATGCCTGAGTAAACTTTTGTCTAATTATGTGAACAAATAATGCTATTAGTCACTTCTTATATTATTTATTCTAAGAGTCAGTTTTGCAATTTCCAAGTAGTAGTATCGGTAAAATAAATGTCACGCCATCAATACGATTAATTTATCGAATAACTTTTACTTGATTATTCTGAAACAGGCTGTTATTGTATTGCATCGATTTATTTCTGACTAATAACGTGCTAGAAATAATTACTACACTTCTGAAGATAACGTGAACCAATGATATCAATGACGCGCATTCAAAAGGAAGTTTCGACAAATAATATGTTACTAATATAATATTTATAGCATCCGTTTTTTATTAACCTTGTCTACTTCCTAGGTAACGTTGTGACGTTTTCTACTAATTAAAATTCGCTACAAGCTTAAATTGTTGTTATTAAGATTGTTTTTATGGTATTTATACGTAAGCATCTTTGAAATAGTTTTTGCAGTTGTGCGCTGTATGCGGATCGTTATATGTATGTATATATTCTTGATGAGGTCGTTTTAGGTTTTCTGCAATACTTTAAAAGTTGGTGCTTATAGACATTTAGTTTACACCCGGTGCTATATTTAGTGACAAGAATGAATTTCGTTAAGACAAGCGCCTTTGGTCCATTTTAACATTTGTGATGACAAGGTCATACAAAGACGCATCATTATTGCGAAATTTTGAGGTCGCAACTACATCATATCAGAGGGACAGTCTCTGTCGGTATCAATAGCTAAATCGTTGACGCCATCCACAACAAAAATTACATTCGACACTTAATGGTAAAGGTATTATTTCATAATTATTATAAAATCTTTATACTTACACAAAATATTCATCCTTGACATATGAGCGGTCACTTAGGTCATCTGATACTCAAGTATTCATTAGTATTCTACCTACGTTTTTCTTGACATAATGTATGAAAACGTAGTGTTTGCTACATGCTCCTTTCTTGAGTTTAATGTCTTAAGTTTTATGACATCATTGTGCTCCAGATTGACCTTTTGTGAAGGCTTGAGTGACGACATTAAGGCTAACGGAGTGAAGCTTACTTTGAATATACAATGTATAATAATAACAGTGACTCAGTATTTGTTTTGAAGGTAGACTTGCTTTCGAAACTTTGTTCCGTAGATCTTCTGAGTGCATTTGGGCTAAAATATACGTCCCATATAAGTTAACAAAAAGTAAATTACTAGGAGGGCTGTGATTATCAAGGATAAGACGTTATCATGTCGTCAAAATATTATTCTACTGACATGAATCTTTGATTTATGATACTTTTAATAGTATTTAGATATTTTTATTGCACTTTTACTTTAAGTTCATTGTATATTGTCTGCTTAGTAGATTTCTACCTCTTACCTACATGTGTGTAAATATGATTATTTTTACTTCACGTGTAGTGTGATTTCTGTGTGTTGTTTTGGGTTTATGTGTTTTCCAATGATTTAGTGGTAAAATGTACTTTCGCATTAAGTGTCTAATTGCAATTTCACACTTTTACGGATATATGTAATTACTCGGGTTCAACGCTTCATTACATATACTTAATTAAGAACTAGAAAATGTTCATTCGGTTTAGTTACGCAGAGTATTGCTACTTGATCAAATATTACATTAAATACAAAACTTCAATGGCTTTTCTTTTTCCAATAATCTTATTTACTAACTTTCAGAAATCACTCATATAAATTACTAGATTTTGTCCGCGGCTTCGCCCGCGTAATGTTAATTTTCTATCCCTTGGGAACAGTACAGTGGGATGCAACCTTTGGGATGTACCCTGTCCTTTTCTGTTCGTCTGACAACGTGTTGCGAAATTTTATGATGATCGTTAAGGTCTGAAAGCATAACAAAGAAACAAACAAACAATATTAGTTATGATTATAAAGTATCGTACTTGTTATATCCTAAATCTCATTTGAGCTCTCATTTAAATTCTTCACTGAACTTATTTTTGTTCATTACGTGAACAATATTTCTTAACAACGTCAGTTTCAGGTATTGCATCGAAATTGACTGCATAATCTTTATTTATTACATTAATATTGTTACGTAACAACAATATGTAAAAGTACACTGCTTTAATTTATACTCGTAACAATATATTACAGTGATATAGTGTTACATTTGATCATCATATTTTACAAGATGTCTGATTCGGAACATTGTAATTTTTGTTTTTATACAACTGAAGTGACAAACAAGCATACGGCCCCACCTGATGGTAAATGGTCACCGTAGCCTATGGACGCCTGCAACACCAGAGGCATCACTTGCGCGTTACCGACCCTTTAGGAAAGGACGAAGTGGGAAGGAGTAGGAGCGGGAAGGGGAAAAAAGGGTAATTGGGCCTCCGGCACTCTCACTCACCGAATGAAACACAACAGTAGGAATACTGCTATCTCACGTCGATATTCTGTGAGAGGGTAGTCCTTTCCCGGCCGAGCCGGCCCATTCATGCTGAAATCAGCGAGGGTCTACTACTTTAATGATTTCTACTACATATTTTCTGTCTTTGCTTTTATTATTTGTTATTTGTTTGCAAAGTTTAGAGAACATATTAATACCTAGAGAATACGACCGCGGCTCAAAACAGCAATTTCTATGGGCTTCTTATTTTATTGTTTTCATAATCTTAAAGTAATTATATACCTATATGAAAAATTGGTATTTTACTAGTTTCACAAACATTAACTAAACTACAAACATAAAGAGATACTTCAGTTATAAAAAGTCAAGTATCTATTGTATCTAACGACAAAATTTACTTTCGATGTGTCGATATACATGTTGATGTTAATTTTTAAGATAGGTAGTCTTCATACGGTCATTCTTGAGTCTTTTACGTCATTAATTACAAAGCGATCATAAGAATATAATGTGCGCAAACTACACACCAAATTAGTTTTTTCATAATGATAACTAGATAACCAACAAAAAAAAACTTTCATAATTCATGCTAAGTACATACTATCTGTCACTGTGTCATAGTCTCATAGACCTTAATAAACATGTGTTTGTATTGTAGTAACAAACGTTTACCCGAGTCCCGATGTGCGGTCGCGCTAAAATTAACACTTTTTCTAAAATACAGAATACCAACATATTATCAATTTTATTTCTAACAATACGATAATCGGTCTTTATCTTTTAGTAATTACATTTGTAATTCTTTATTGTATTTGCTCTGTAAGTGATTGTAAATCTTTTGAGTAAATAAATGTCTTTAACCGTATGTGAATTAGATGTTTTCTAAATAAAACACTAGTACCCTCTCCATTTTCATTTAATGTTCCATTTAGAACAGAATTCAAATATTTCTATATTTTGTGTCAAAACCGGCTTGCGGTTAGTTCGTCAACAACATAATTCCATATTAATGCAAGTAAATGGCAACCCAAATAGGATCGTGACAAAATGAAGGTGATGCAACGATAATGTTTTATTATATTTCTCTTATTATTTCGCATTTTGTAATAAAACGACGTGTTATGGCGACAATCGAAAAAATTGGGTAAGCTGTAAGTTATCGTCTGGAGTTTCGCAACGCATTGAAACGTGACATAAAGACTTTATTATGCACAAAGAGATAAAAAGTTCTGACCTTTACCCTCATAGAAATAAAAAAATACTAGCATAAAGCTTCTTGGGTTTTCTAGAATATCTTAAAATTCAGATATTCAAAGCTATGTAATAAATAAAACACAATGCAAATAATTATAGCATAACTATCAAAACTATTTTATATGGTAAGCTGTCGTCTGCAGTTTCGCGTGTCATTTTTATTTTAAAATCGTATTTTAAAAGACTAACTGCTTCTAGATTGTTACCGTAAATGATCTTGGCATAATGAACTATACATATAAATCTAAACTGTATCCTAACTAATAGGTATTATAAATGCGATTGTGTGTTAGTTTGTTATGCTTTCAAGCCTTACCTACTCGACCCATCATTATTAAATTTTGCATATACATTGCAAGGACATCCCTTTCATCCAGAAAAAAAAGTAGTGTTCTCGAGATATAGACAATTGGCAACATGTACTATTTTCATAAAATAATTATATACGCCTAATATAGCGATTCTTCAAGTATACAAGCTGCAAAGCGTAACAAAAGTTCCAAAGAACTCAGACACAGAACAATGGTGTTTTAAACTTGTCATTGCCGAATTTCAATGCACATTTCGAAAGTGACCGTAATTTGTATGGAAATTGTTCTCGCCTTACGTGATGTCCCAAAGACCTTGTTACAACTATTAACATTTGCTTTTTAAAGTGCAAACATTTCCAAAATCTTTTGCGCAACCGTTTTGAAGGCGATTTTGCGTAAATTGATTATCTTCGGTTAATTTCGCACGTAATATTTTCATCTATACTTTCTCCTGATGTGGTTGTCTTGTTATGTGTCTGTTTTGACCCCTATATGGAACGTATTGAGTCGTCGCTTTAACGTACGTCTTTCCCTTCGTTAGCATGTAAGCTATGTGAGTGCAGAGGGCATGGGAAACTTGTAGGATTGGATGGCTTTTGAAAACTGAACATTATGTACGATTTTTCTTTACTGCCTTCTATGCTTTTTAGCCGTGTAATTGAACGAATAATCATTATGATAAAATGGTAATCGTTTAAAAATATAAAAATTGGCATAGTAGTTTAAATGGTCGCCTCACTACAGCCACTGCTCTGACTGTTGTAGGTTTGATCCAGACGGGACAAAAATGAGCTTGGTCCACAAGTAGTTGTTCCGAGTCTGGATAATTTTTCTGTCCGCTGTTTGAATGTTTGTTAAGTGCCGCAACACAAGATTTAAAAAAAGAACGGGAACAATCTTTGAAAAAAAAATACTATGATGTATAATTGCATAGCTGCTTATTAGAATGAGGAACGAAAAAAAAAGCAGCTTGTGGCATACGACGTCAATTTTCCTTTCCATTCAAATCTGACCCATTAATGTCTGTCATTAAATAAAGACAGTGGCGAATACGAGTCAAGGTAATGAGCACGAATGTGTACTTAATGTATTCAGTTGTTAGCCAAAGTAGTACATACACGTTTGTCACCTCACAACGCTTTATGTGACACTTCGAAAGTAAAAGCGACAATTCGCTTAGTGTTTCCATTTCATTACGTTGTAAGTTTGAATTAAATTATCATTGAGATAAATAAAAAAACGTAATGGATTGCATTTAGTCGATGCAATTTATTTGAGATTCATTTTTATAGGTTCAAGATTTACACTAATTTCTAACCACAGGTTCACCTTGTTTCTTCTGTTTCTTTCTGTAAATAAGTGACATGTTTAAAAATAATGTGTGAATCAGAGCTGCAGTGTCCACCTACGCGATATTAACTTGATATCCATCGTAAAGAATTACATTTTTGGACGTGCCCTGACCTAGTATTGTCGAAATAAGAACGACCGGTTTTTTACAAGACAAGTGACATGTACAAACTGGTATTACTTTATAGTAAAATTTTGACCCACATGTCCTAAGGATTGCCTTAATGCTGCCCTGTAAGTGGCTCAATTGTGGGTCAAATTAAGATTAATATAATTATGGTTTTTGAGATCAAGGTGTTAGATGTTTTACTGTGTAGTTAATGTGATTATTACTAATGATTATGTTTATGTTATTGCATATTATACTGTTTTCGTTGCATCTTGGATGCTACTACTTGTACAATTGCTGCATTAGTTGCGTTAATAACGCCGTAAAATGTCTGACGTTGTCTTCCTACATAAAATAATAAATGGAACTACTGACTGCAAACCTTTCTTAAATAGATTCAAAAGTAATTTTCTGACTCGTATTCCAAGACATACAAGCTTTTCTATATTCCTCGCTCAAGAACAAATCTTGGACACTACGCAACCGTATCCCGGCTCTGTAGGCAATACAAAGCACTTTCTGTTAACACCGACCTAGACATGAGTAACAATTAAATACAATTTAAAATGTGTCTTCGCAGATTGCTATTTTAGTTTTATACACATATACATACATTTATATATATTTTTTTCCTAATATATAATATTTATTATATATTAGGAAAAAAATATATAAATTTATATATTCCTAATATATAAATTTTAAACATAAAATATAATATAATATTTTATGTTTAAAATTTTATGTTTTATATTTTTTATGTTTATTTTTAATTGGTTTGTTAGTTTAGTTGTACTTATAATTTGCAAGCTGTGGTTTCCTATAATTAAGGGATTATACCCGCTAAGAATTGTACTATTGCTTTATAATGTATGTTATTGTATATTCCTTTGTTGGAAATCCTTAAATAAATAAATCAAGTGACTTAAATGTATACGATTGCAGAATATATATCTCAAAGTAATATTAAATACATCTTATAAAAAGAGCTTGTAAAAATATAGACTTAATATTTCTAAAAATAGTTTTAAAGGTAGTTGGCAAAATGTCCAGTTGTAAAGTAAGATTAAACCACAGCTGGGATAATGTGGGATGTGGGCATAAAACAATTCTACCATCATATATGTATTATTGCTTTGGCGTACAAATTTGAATGTTTGTTTATAGAGCCACCCACATATCAATACCTAGTTATGTTGAAAAATGGATGGATCTAAATTAATGAGGATGACGCATCTAATGTTCAACAAGTTTGCATAAAGTGCAATACACACCAAAGTCGCCGACCCGCTGAGACAACCCAGCGGCCTATATGAAAAGAATCATGTCGGCAACATGCGCCCGCGCGTGTTGCTCGTCGACATACTGGCGGCATGTCGGCAGCCTACGTACGCAAGTGCTCAGTTGCCCGGCATCATTCGAGCAATAGTGACGTGCTCGTATTTAAATTCGGTCTAATTCAACAGATTCGTTCCCTTTGGAGGGATCCAGCAATAATGACTCCACAAGCTGATCAACAGATCACTGTCATCGTCCATGTTATTTAATTTATTTACTGAATTATCCTTGACAGCACACAAATTGTATGATACAACCTTTTTGGACACGCGACAATCACTAACTGCCAAATAAATTCCTCATGACGAGCCGCCGACTTGCCGCCGACAAAGTTCTCCGACTTGCAATGAGTGAAGCCGCCAACTAGCGCGCTGACAAAAAGTTGCCAACATAGGTCGGCGGGTCGGCGACTTTGGTGTGTATTGCGCTTTAGGACAACATGTGGACAATTGGACATTAATTTCTAATGTTTGATTGCCATTGCTGACCCACAGGTAAACAAAAAATAAAGCTTTAACTAAAAATGTCAAAGCTTGTGTTTAAAAGCTGCTATTTTATTTTGATTTCCTGATTATTACTTTAGATTATGACCTGTGTTGCCACGAAATCAGTGAGACTATCAAATTATTAAAAAGTGTTTATGGTATTTTTATTTCAGCAATTAAAAGGATAATGTAATAAATTATTCAAAATAATTACAGTCGCAAAAAAGCGAAATTGTTCAAACAAAAGTTTCTAAGATGGCGTATAATTGCATCAGTTTAATAACAGATGCAATCTCGTGGTTAAACGTTTAGAAATTATTTATTTTGCATGCATAATGCATGCAGTTTCACTCTGTCTAACATAGCTATTCCTTTATTGTTCTTTATAACCATCAACATGAATAAATAGTAAAAATATACATATCGCACTCTTAATAAAACAACGATTTATCTCGAAATTTAGAACTTAGGCAATTTGAACTCTTACCTAAACACTATTAGAGTTCAAATTGCCTAAGTTCTAAAATTCGAGATAAATCGTTGTTTTATTAAGAGTGCGATATATATAAATGTAAGTAAAAATAAGCTATATAGGTGAAATGTGTTTAGTACCTTAAATAAAAAACTATTATGCTAGAAAATTTTAATGATATTATAATCATATTATTGGGGCACGAGTCTTGAATATATGTGGCGATATATAAATGTGATGTTAATATTTGTCTTATTCTCAGAGCAGACGTGACAGATGTGTGCTATGTTATATAAAACTAAAGTGTAAATCACAGTATTCTATTAAAGTACCTAACTATGAAGTATGCAGTCACATATAATTGATGCAGTAGCCTTATCTATATATTAATACGTGAAGCAAAATCTTTGTACCCCTTTTTACGAATATTGCGCGGACGGAGGGGTATGTTTGACACAGTTATAGTTTATATGGAGAAGGAGTGGCGAATTCTAATATTTTTATAGAATATGAATTAGAAAAACATTAAATTTATGATAAAACACTCAACCATGCATTTGACACAAGCAGTCGAATCGCGTTCGTAGTATTTCTGCATTCTTCGGCTGATGTCGTCGAATTCTTCGTAACTATGGTTACACATGTATGTTGAGTAAGTGACTAAATGAAATGGGATCATAAGGGTTTAGTTATAGACAATAAAACCTTAATAACGATCAAACTTAAAATTTAAATCAATTATGGTCGAATTTCGACCACTTGGCGGTCGCTAGTTTATTTTAATATAGTTTATTTTTGGAAATAAAGTTTATTATTATATTTGCTAGCCGATCTAATACTAGCTTTTGCCCGCGGCTTAGGAACAGTAATTTTTCTGGATCAAAGGTGCCTAATACCGTGTGTCCTATTCTGTGTTATTGACAACGTGTATGCGAAATTTCAATCAATTGAGAAGTTAAGGCGTGAAAGCGTAACAAACAAACTCACATTCGCATTTATACCAATAGTTAGGATTTCGTTATATTAATAAGGAAACTTTAGCGAATGGTACGAGTAGGTATATAATAATATAATTCTATTACCTTTATAATTATGTTTTCACATATTAAGATATTTTCATATACGAGGACATATAATACAGCTGCAATAGTATTATAACGGTAAGATTAATAAGCACTGGGAGTAAATATAACTTTATTTCAAGTACCACGAATCGTATCACACCCGACATATTACATTTTGTTGTGTTTGTTACTCCATCTTTACCTAAACGAGTACTCATTATACTGTGAAATATACTGTTAATGTACTAACAAGTTGGCTCTTTGACAAGTTGACTTCTAAAGCAGATAACCTATTTGCCTTGATGATAGACAACTTTCACGGACTGATGGCCACCTGTTCAACAAACAAAACAGTTCTGCGACAATAGTATGGCCATGTATGATGGGTTACAGAAATGTGTAGTGATAATAATACAAAACACATAAAAAAAAAACTTCTTTATACGTATTTTGTCTCGTTGTATATTTTATAAAACTTTATTATTATATAATATTGAATCCTTAAAATACTATTTTTTTTTACGTGGCGTGGCGTATGACGATCATGACGCATTCCCCTCCACGGGGGCGGGCGGAGGGGTTATGTCGGACTCGCCGGGGTAAAAGAAGATGTTAAGATGATAAAGGACCTCCCGGAATACCGACTAAACCTACCACGGTGTTCCTCGACAAAACCACTATCGACGGGGCCGCGCGAATCACTTGCACATGCGGTCGTGACCCCGCCGAGGTTTCGGCCCGCCGTATGAAACGGCAGGCCACTACACGAACAGACCTACCCAAAGGCACTGACTCACTTTAAACACTACTGTCCCTACCCTAGAGGGGAGACGGACTCGAAACAGAGGCGCGCGTGGGAACACGCACGCCGCCTCTCGGACCTGGTGCTGAACGGATAGCGGGCAAGCCCACAAAGCCCACCACCCCCAGGTCAATCCTCAGGGTGGCTGGAGGTCATCTCGCGCCCTCCGGCGCCCGGTTCTGCGGTTGGGGAGAGGGTTCAAACGCTCCCTCTCCCGCTCCACCGCCTCCTTGATGGAAATGACTTCCTCACAGAAGGAGGCGACGGCGTTCCACGACCTCTCACTCCGGACCATAGACTGAACTACGGATTATTAAAACTACCTACTTCTACCTCTACTAACCTAACATTGTTACTGTTTACTTCTATTTATGTTATTTTAATTATAGAACTATTTCGATTTAGTTTTTTTTCCTCGACGTTTCGGTTGCTTTTCAGCAGCCATGTTCACGGAAAGACTAAGATGTTGGTTGTAGTTATTTCAAAGAACGTGAATATAAAAAGTATATTATATCATAGACCTCTTGAAAATATGCATAAGACCCCTTTGTATGCATATATCCTACGGAATGCCTGTTGAAGGGTGTCACTCGTTACGACTCTGGCATATCTTCCTTTATAGCATTTACCCAGAATGTTTCTCATCTGTTTTAATAACTTTTTTCTGGGATTTCAACTTGCAACTGCCCCATCAAAGTAAAATATTCAGATACAATATAAAATTATAGTCATTTTAGTAATTTACACAAAAATATTCTTATCCGTTATACGCAGGCAGCAATCCTAATGCACAATATACTATAGGATTTCTATGTCTGCAAATAACGGCAAATGATAAATAATGGAACTGGTTTTTTAATATTTCTTGTTTGCCAATTATATTTATAAACACGTAACTTTTCTTTAACATGACTTCATATTTCTGTTTCTTTGTAAATTGTGTGGCTTTGGGACAATACACAGACAAAAAGTTAGCACCATATTATATTAATGAGATAATAATATTAGATCACAATAACTCCCAAGCTTGGTAATAAATTAAATAACGCATTGTCTATTGTAGACTAAATGTTGGTGTACATTTTATTCCCAGACACATAAGTGTTACTTTTAGAAACTACGAACTTAAAAATTTTTATTCAGTAAGCGTAAGAATTTTAAAGCCTTAATCATATCAATAATATTAAAACTTATTTTTATAAATAACGATTATAGCAAATACTTCATGTAGAAATTTTTGCTTTATTGCATTATTATTAGGTTTTGTGATATTTAGATAATCGTGTATACTGTCCAACTGGTATCTATAGGTATAGTCCTTCGTGGCTGACAATAACTAATTACATGAAAAAGAAACTATAATATCTAGACGACCTTTAAAGCGCTTACCTAAAGTCTAATACCTAAAAATATCTTCAGTGGATTAATTCGGTAATTAATTATTTATTTTCTACCAATATTCGTATGTAAAGACGCATTATACTCATTAAGCGTAGCTTTACATAATAACACAGCCAATTCAAAACCACATAGCGATAGTGTCTCGATATAAAACTTCTATCGCGATATCTGAGCGACAGTTACGACATAGTAAAAGTGGAAAGGCGACGTGTAAGTAATAATTGAATATGGCTTTCTATACGATACATGTTTTTGGCGATTAGTCGCAATTATATACAAACTACACTGTATAATTTCACATAGTCTATTAGCTAAATTTCAATTTGATAAAATTTTACTTTGATGTAATTTAGTTAAACACATATATCACGGTCGTTGTCAAGAAGTAAAAGGTGTGGGCGTGGAGCTTGTGTTAATATTAGTTTGATAGCTTTCCTTCGTGAGATTTATATATTAAGTTACGCCTTGACGGACATAAAACTCGTCATAGAATAACTTGACTACGTTTATAGAAAATCAAAAACCGTTTTATTGCCTCTTTAGAGGTTCTAAGGACGCGACTTTTGCATGTCGTTTATATAATGCTGATTGATTCCGAGGCTTACGCGAATCTCAGCTATTTTTGGTTGCTTTTTATTTAGGGAATGAAAACTGATTTCGTGTACATGTTTTGTGTATGTTTCGCATAATGTCGATAAGGTATCACGGAGAATTCTACTGATAAGGTCTAACATGCAAATGCCATTAAAATGGATGGCATGGTTATTTGCAAACAGCACTTGTTGCCATGGAGTTGTGAATATATCGTTATTCTATTAGTTGCCTGCATAATAGCATGCGAATTTAATGGTAGGTATGTGTATTGGAATCTAACGAACCTTTTTTTAGGTTTATTTAGTTTAACGTCGTGGTATTGTCCGTAATTTGCTCGATTGAATCATTGTATAGTTCATAGCCTAAAACTAGTAGTTAAGTTAACTAGTTTTCTTGTACAACTTTGTTACGTTTTGGCACAAATAACATTAAAGTTCTTAGAAAACATATATATATATATATATATATATATACCTAAATATGTTAAATCTTACCTTCTAAATTAGTAAACAGTGACTTACTACCAAAGTATTGAAAAGCGACTAGTATAAAAAAACGCGCGTATAAACATTACTCAGCGCCGAGTGTCAGTTTATACTATACTATTAATCAAAATTAGTCGTTGATTGACTCAAGAGCTATTCAGTTGAGTGGTAGCTAAGTATTAGTATTATATAATAATAAAATAATATTCTATCACATACACACAACACCATCTAGCCCAAACTAAGCAGAGCTTGTACTATGGGTACTAGACAATGGATAAACATACATATATATATACCTTTTTGTAAATACATACATATTATACATAGAAACACCCAGACCAAGACAAACATCCATGTTCATGCACACAAATGTTTGACTTGTGCTGGAATCGAACCCGCGACCTCAGGCGTGGCAGTCGGTTACACTAACCACTACGCCATCGAGTATATAATATTAGCTTAGTAATTAACTAGAAATATTTTTATAAGAAAGGATATTATTGTAAAGTTCTTTTGCAAAATCTCTGAGAACCAATAGTTATTGTTATTATTTCACAAAAAGGAACGAGAAATTTGTTATGTTACCAGCAAAAACCACTAAATCGGTCAACCAGCAAGCCCAAAGTCAATAATAGCCAGCTATTGTATTGTCTGTCCATAGATCCATATCCCATGTTATTTCAAATACCGTGTTTGATTGTATACGGTCGGCGCTGCCGCTTTTACACGCGGATAAAAACGGGTAACTGGCACACTAACAAGTGTATTGTCCCAGCAAAACACTTGTGCAACTGTTTGATTGATAAATATGAACAGGTTGTAAGCTAAAATGACTCTTATTCCTTTGACATACAACTGTTCGGAAGCGACGGTAAAAAAGCTTTATGTTGTCAATAGGGTTGTCATTTAAAACTTGAATATGACTACATGTTTTAAAGTAGAATAACGACTAATGATGATAAAATTTTAAAAGAGGTTTAATACATCTAATACGATTTGAAATTAGAATGCCAAAGTGTTCTATCATTTAGCAACTCCTTAGTGGGATGTAATAAACAAGTGAGAAACGACAATGAATTGCCGTAAATCTTAGAGTTCGAAAAATGGTATCACGTGACCTTGATCAGAGGTCAAAGGTCATAGTCATTTTGGGGGTATATCGACTATGCTGAGTCGAATAGCGTTGACCGCGAGTCTCTAGCTCTTAGGTTCTTGAGTTGAAAGTTGTATAGCAGACGGACGGACAAAGCTATTGTATAAGAGTTTTTCGAACTCTAATATACCTATATTTGGTAGGTTTGGTAGGTTTTAGGTTTTGCCTTTGTCTTATTATGTTGTCCATTGTAAAACCTAGGTATACCTAGGTTTATCTTATCTTATCTTATGTGGGGGCCAGTCAGTGCAGACCGACGACACTTCGACCCAGTGGGATCTTTTGTGTTGACACTCTTCCAATAACGACTGCCATAGATGTTCATGGCAGCTAGGGCCGACGGCTTAACGTGCTCTCCGAGGCACGGACCAGGCGATAACTGTCAATCAATACGCACATAATTTCGAAAAGTCATATAACTTCCGAAAGTCAGAGGTGTGTGACGTGGGTTCGAACCCGAGACCCTCTGCATTGCAGTCTGTTGGTCTCCCCACTGAGCTATCGCTGCTCTATATATCTAGGTTTACGTGGTAAAGGTGTTATTGGGATTTTCTCTCTGGAAATTCTTAGTAACAGCTCGTGGTCTGGAACTGTGCCAGGTAGTATCAATAGGCCGTCCTGCATGTCACGAGACTTAACATAAATGGCAAAATGACACGAAACTGCTCGTTGTAACTCTTTGTGACATACATGACACTATGTTATATTTTGATTGTGATATACAGGGTGTAACAGAAAGGTGTGGTCATATTTTTAGGATCGCTATGTATTGCAACATCTGTGTATCGGTCACCGGACTATGTTAGAACGACCAGCTGTATTGTAAACAATGAATAGGTAACAGTATCCATATCTGGGGTTACAATATAATGGTCAATGGCCCTATTAAGATAACAAAAACTTCAAAAAAAAGTCTTTTGTAATTCTTAGAAACAAATACAAGTACATGCAGTATAGTGTTGCTTATTATCGATTAGAATATGCTGATATTTATAAGTCGATATTATGTGAACCTTAAATATGACCACACCTTTCTGTTACAACCTGTATGAATGCGACTTTTGCCAGAAATTTACTATTGACGCCAGAAAGGTGACAGTAGCCATATTATACTTCTACTTTTACCTATCTATAATTATAAATAACATTTCTAGTATTCATTCTAAATCACATTTATCAATCCTATCGTGATTACACTGATTAGTGATAAATCTGACTATAACTATGCCATGTAGATTTGTATTCGTTCATACTTATGTGATTGTAAGTATGTAGGTATACGAATCTACATAGTGTAAGGTTTCGGGATTCCCAGCCTAGCAGTGTGACTGGATATTTCTTACACTTTCATTGCAAATTCAACAGCATGGTGTCTAAGCTACTCAGGACCTGTAGAAGACGATAGAAAGTAACGCTCAGGAAGATTTCTTTTGTAGATACAGAATTGTAGACTCGCATCCGAATCCTGGAGGTAGACAAAGACTACATACAGTCTTTTAATTTCAGCGTGCATACTCTAAGAGTTACGACAGTAGAATGTAATTTTGTGAACCCTGAATTGAAGTGTACTTGTCAATCACACTGACGCGCATTGTTCCAAGTGGGCCGACCTCAGGTGTCATGTTTTCGTATTATCTGTCAACCAAATGAGAATAACAATATGAATAATATTGTTACTGTTCAGTTATCTGCAGTTAAAGTTAAGACTTATATATGATAAATATAATTAAGAATCAATTATGTATTTTAAGAATTTCTATTGTCGTAAGTATGTCGTAAGCAACTATGTATTATTTCGGTATATTTTTAAAAACGTAGTCTTTGAATGTTTGTAAAATCTCTGGAATCATAGGTGCATTGAAAGTTCTGCAATAAATAACTCAATGTAAATCCAAGACACGATATTCATTTGACCCTTGCTGAGGCACAAAATTTTCTTACGGATAATTGGTAATATTATTGAGGGTATGCCCTCAGGCTTTTACGCACACACTCGTGTCGTATTGGTCTTGGACTTTTTCGTCTACGTTAAACGGGTACTAGTACTAATTGTTACTACACAGACTTCTCATAATACTCATTAAAAAGTTGTCCGAGACCATAAACACAAGTGCTGTTTAATACATAAACTGTGACACCAATTTTTACCCACATCAGAAGAGAAATGTAGACTTTGAAAACACAGGGAAAACTAATAACACACATTCGTCATTCATAAATACTCTTACATATATAACTAATAGTATATATTCACCTACATATGTAGGTACATACGCGTAAAATAGAAGCGAGAAAACGTCGCGTGCGCACGACAGATTTCTTTGAACATTCAAGGAGAGATACTCGTGCTCGCGCCGATGTAGGAAACCGATGCCCATTGGATATGCCTGTCTTATATGGGTTCCGCTAAATGCTAGTAATTCACTTAATGTGTTGGTCGCCATTTTAATGACTTTAGGAAATGTGTGTATGGTAAATAAGAAAAGTAATTAAGTCGGTGAAATCAACCAACGTTTTAGTTATTCATCACAGTTGTTTCTCTGTCTCATTAATTATTCTTAAGCGTATTGGGGCCATCTTCTAATCGGTTTAGACACAGCTAAATACATCTTTGTTAGAAGGCTTCTATCTGAACTGCGCAGTGCTAAATACTCGCTATGTTCACATATGTTTCTTTTTAATACGATGCTGGCTTTGTTGAAGTATATCGCGTGATTTTTGAACATTAAAGAAATTGCAACAGAACGTCAAAACTTGAAATAACTGTCACATAATATAGTCGTTTCAAGATGACGATCTGTAAGAATCGCACTTATAATAGTTGAAAAGTTTTTAAATGTCGACTACTACAAGTTACGCACTTCATCCAAAACGACACCATGCAACCAAAGCCATAATAAAAACTTGCCAAAATTTCAGCATGTCAAGACTGCCGGGCATGTTAACAACTCTTCAATATGTTGAAGGAAAAGGTTATGCGATCATGCAACCAAAACGGTGCACTTTACAAACTTGTTCTGTTAATAGCGCAATTAAACCTATCAGAAACTTAAAATGAAATTGTCTTCTCCAATCAAAACTAAAAAGCGAAAATAACCTCTCTTGGTGTTAGTCAATTAACTTATGATAGTCTATGGGAACAACGAACAGCAGAGACATTACTAGAGCTGTTGTTTATATTGCGCAAGCGATAATCGTCATGACACAATTCCAGATTGTTATCACTATTACACCACTGTATGCTGAACTTTGCAAATTATAGTTTCGCAAACACGCGTTTAAAGCCTCTGCGTGTCTTATTATGTTGGTTATGGTTTTTCATGCTGCGGGCTACATTACGCTTTTACAGCTAGATTGATGGTGTTATTTTCTTGTAAACGTGGTGTGTAGTGTTAAAGTGGTACGTGAACCTTGAAAAGTTACTTTTCCTGTATTTTTCTTTTCATATTCTTATCTTATCTAACCCAAAGAAAGTTTAGTAAAAATAAAAGTAATGATTATATATAAATTGACAATCACAATCTCGAAACTTTAATATTTTAAATCAAAATTGACAAAGACTATATCATAGTATATCCAGTATATTATAAGAAATCATGTAGAATGTACTGAAGTACAAGAAGGACATCAAGCTAATGGTGACATCGATAAACTTAGCAATAATTACAAGTAATATAATACACGATTAACATAGATATTGCAAGTAATATGATGAAATTAGTTGCGCTGCATAAACGTTTGAAACGTTTCATGCAGGCATTCTCGGCCGATGTCATTTTTGAATAGAGACTTTTTAGTCGTAGCGTTATAGATACGTGTTATGATAGTGTCGTCAATATTCTACTTAAGTGCGTGCAGCCTGACGTGGATACATAACATACTGTTGATGAACAGTATAGATCTAAAGTTGCAATGAGCGCAGACAGAAATCAGCCCTCAGTAAAAAACGTGATTTCCAAGAAATGCTATTTGCAATGAATAATATTCTGCTGATGATATCTTGTTTATATTTTCGTCACAGATCATTGTAGAAGCACTTTAGCAATCCATATTCTAAGACTGTTGTAATATATAATATTGGATAATATCAGTGTCAATTATTTTAAAACATAATACATGCATAGAGGTCACAGGTCACGTAATAACCAACAATGATAATTATATTCTTGAACTAATTTTATTTCTACAATATCAAAATATGTAAATCAGATTTCGTTTTTCTACAGCGGGTTGTGCAAAATTCACCTAATGACTTATAAACTTGCGAAACAGATCTCGATATGGCAACAGCAAACTGTATTCCTGTGAAACTTTGATAGAATTTGCGAGATAGTTGCCATACAAATAATACAGTTACTGGCTTTGTATATACCATCAAACAAGGAAATATAGACAATAAAGATTAATTTTAAGTCACGATTTAGAATGATGATATCATATGCAGTTTCTTGACAAATACACGAGCATTAGACAGAAACATTTAAATTAAATGGCAAGATTATTAAGATTGATGAACTTATTCTTTAGTGTTTAAATAATTGAGTAATTTTGTTGCAAATTATCTTGACGCTTGAATGGATAGCGGATTGCAGTCTCTTATTGTTCATTTTTATGTCGTTCACTATTGCTATTGAAATAGTCATAATGTGAACACTTGTTTTGTACGTTCTTGCACAACTCTTGCCGCATGTAGATGTATTGATGATAAAAATGATTTGAATTATTCCAATATAAGGATTTAATCAGTATAAAAGAGAAGGTGCAATAACACCAACCTCAAAAGCAAATGATATAGAAAATTTAATTAAGAAAGCATCGGAATAATCAGAGACAAATACGGAGCGAACATAGATACGAACGTTGCTAGTCAAACAAATAGATGCTTAATTAACTGAGCCATAAAGACCATTAATAAAGCAGCTAAAAGAGAAACTATACTAAAAAAGTATCGAGGTCTGCCCGTGATGGAATCTAGACCTGCTGGTCGTTCATTCAGATGTGACTGATTATACCGTTAGCTCTCCATCTGCGATTCAGTATATTGATGTGTGTACGAAACGTTTAAAACGTCACGGTTACTTGACAGATTATACACATGCTGTTTTGTTGTTCGCTCTGCTGACATAAATTTGTGTTTGGGAATACGGAAATTATAATAGTCTATGGGAATGTGCTCTATCATTTAGGCGTTCTTGATTTTAATACGGTGTAATAGTTTTAAAGAAAATGATACATGGTTAGGAATCTATTACAGATTACAGCATAATTATTTAAAACAATACATGGCAGCCATAAGCTGTTTTAAATTTAATAATGATATTAACCTTTTGAATATGATAATAATGTTTTTGTTGTCGTACTACCTACAT
This sequence comes from Catocala fraxini, assembly GCA_930367265.1. NCBI lineage: Eukaryota > Metazoa > Arthropoda > Insecta > Lepidoptera > Erebidae > Catocala > Catocala fraxini. The sequence goes on along the minus strand of OV884039.1, from coordinate 18,604,504 downwards.
AAAATAATAACATACGTATTTCTGATCTATAAAGTGAATGAATAAGGTTTTTGGGGCTCTACTAGACGTTCTTTTTTTGTATTGAACGGTTCATATAATTAAACAAGATACACAATACGCCAATTTATATTAATAATTGATTATGAAAAAGTGTCGCCTCGAATAACAAAAGCAACAGAAAGTCAACCAGTATTAGACAATTTCGTTATACAAACGTTTTAACGAATCAGCGAACCAGAGCAAGGTTTTTACTAATTTTACTAACCATTTTAAATAATATAAAATCACCTTTATTTTCACTACAATAAAAGCTATGACAACTGTAAATTTAAATTCTCTCGGAGTAGACGCCAGATGTTTTCGAAATGCCTCTCGGAGTGGAAAATTGTTAGATTTCGTGTTAGGTCGTTGCCCGTTCGGTGTGACCGATCAGTGATTACTTTGATATCCAAGTGCAATCTTAACTGAAACTGTAAGTGCCGTTAGTTTACGTTAAACCGAAATCATCATTATTCATATAGAATGTTATATTACGGCAGTAGTCCGTGAAAGAAAATTCGTCAGAAGGTAAAAATTTTAAACTTATCATTGTAACCATGACGGAAGCGCTCTGTCTAAGATTGTTGCAAAGTCAAGGATGTAGTTTTATTTATTTTAATCGGTCACTTTACACACACCATAGACTCAAAAGGTATGCGGAATATTTTTTTTTTCAGATTTTATCTTATCCTGTATGATTTTGTAACTGAGTACGCGTAGATGCTGAGTTAAACCCATGTGCGGCCTAGTTTTGTATGATAAAACTTGAGTTATGAATTCCGTTGGTTGTACATTTTTCCTTTTAGCTCTTTGTTAGTACAATGTCATTCGCTTATTGTTAGGATGACGGGTTCGCATTGATATCGCCCGCAGCCTTTGTGCAACTGACTAACACGTAACTGCCGATGGAAAATTGATTACCTGGTTCTATTATATTAGGTCGGTCTGGACAGATCTTTATTAAAGACAAGAAAAATGTGTATCAGAACGGAGTCATTGTCTATATGCATCGATTTTGACTGTTCTTCGCTTGTGTAAATGTCATGTTAAGGAAAGGTTATTTCAATTTTCAATCCTTTCAAAAATGTACTTTGACCGTACCCTATGTACTATTCCGTGCCCCTGAAAAAGTTTATGCGAAATTTCATGATTATTCGTTGAGTAGTTAAGTCGTGAAAGCGTAACAAATGAACAAACTTATATTCGCATTAATAATGTCAGTTTTTTAGCTGATTTGGGATGCAAGTGGGTTAATATACAAACACAATCATTAAGGCTCTGCCATTCATCGTATCAATTACATAGTATCGAAAATAATCGTCAATCAAATAGATCTCGTTTCCGGACGTTGTTAAAATGAAAGACGTTGAGCTTCTTATTATTCATTCGTTACTGTTATGGGTTTTATGGCGTTTCCGACCGGCCACCGAACGGTTCTACTATATGATGGCCACGATTTAAGGATGATTCACTCTTAGCCGTGGATGCTCGTACTAGGCCTACTGAAAATTTATGCAAATTATTTTATAAATGTTTATATATTTTTTTAACTTATGCATTCTTAAATTAATGATTATATAAAAAAATATATGTATAATAATATAACATAATGTATCTCCCAAAAGAAAAGAATTTTAGCTATGCTATGACAAAATCTATATAACACATCTATGATCTAAATGATGCCACATACGTCATAAGCATCGATAGTGCCAGCACTTACAGTTACGGTGCAGAACTAACGAAACAATTAACTTGTTGCTATGATACATATTATGTACGGTAGCAAAAAGTTAATTGTTCCGTTAGTTCTGTTATTTATATTACGAATATGTATAATAATGTATATTCGTAATTTAATTTTAACAATACTTTCTATCTACGTAATTTTACTTTGCAATATAAAATTATTTGCTTAACTACAAGAATAGCGCTGTGGTTACGCGGTCACTCCGCTTCTATCAATACGCCAAGTGTTCCGAGGTTGATTACCGTGCGACACAAATAACTTTGTAATCCATAAATGGTTCTTTGGAGACTGGGTGTACTTTGTAACCGTTCTATCCATGTTTTAACGTTAGGAATTATCCATAAGCCGGGAACAGGTAATTAATGAGCGAAGACATAAAGAATTCACCAACTAACGTATTGAATATCAATTTTCTATTATTAGTAACTTTGATATCAATCGTTCTTTTCTTAGAATTCCCGTATGCATTATTGATAGACAATTCTATGTTTAGACAATATAGAAACTATAGAAAGCCGTTTGATTGATATCTCGTGTTAAAAACTCGGCTTTCTAAGCTCGCTAGTAGTAAGGCCAGGCCTACTGGTCTCGCCTAGACCGGGCACAATAAGATCATGTGATAAGAATCGACTGCCTAGATCCGGGTCTTGAGTGTCAATGTCATTGTTATTAATTCACAATAGCCTTTTTTTATTAACCGTCGATGACAGTTTAAATTAAAAGAATAACCTTTGTGTATTTTGTTTGGTAGGTAATAAATTGACATTGTTTAATTGGTCTATGTGAATACTGGTTGTGAGGTTATCTGTTATATTCTCGGGTCGGGTCATTTATTTGGTAAGGCATTGTAGTGAACGTGGTTTGGTTTAACTTGATAGGTTTTATAAGACCTAGTAAGTGACGAAATGATGGCGCAATACACTTTTATCCTCAATTGAAATTGAAATAGGTAGGTATTACATTTAAATAGGTCGAGGTATAAAGTGTAAGTATACATTTTTAATTATGTAATGTATTAGAAGTATGTAATAAAATTATTTTTATTGCAATTCACACAATCATTATAAATCAACTTTTTGCTATACCTCTTACAATCCTTTTAGATTTTTATTTAAAGTACTTACCTACTTGAATATTTATCTCCAGTCTCGCGAATAACATTTTTTTTATTTGGGGCCGAGGCCTTAATTTATATTCAGAAATCTACATTAAGTCTCAGTTACAAGAAAACAAATTTATCTCGTATCTTATAGGTATTTAAATTGGATCTGAAGATTTAAATGGCATTTAATTAAGCAAATGTGTTTTTAAATAATCGACTGTTATTTAAAACTATTATCTTAATCTTTGTAATACCTAGCTTTACTATTTTATAACACATAGTTGAAGAATTCTAGATTGCTTTTTTTCTAAATCGGTTTGAATTTCGTATTTTCCAGATATATTTTTTCTGTAATGTGCATACCACTTCCCAAACAGGTGCTCATCGTCGTCACACCTCACCGATTCCCATAACGAGATCTCGATAGACTTGACTCGATAGAAATCGTCTCATACGCCGATATCGACTCTAGAATCGAAATGACGTCTCATTACAGCGATGTCCCAGCGCTTATCTGCGTATGTGTTCATTTGCATATACATTTGCATAAATGTCTTATGTTTATGTAATAGTGACATCGCTTCATTAGATTTTCTTATTTTCGCAGCGTGTGTTGCATTTATTTTGTAACTTTTATCGTGATAGCACGAACGACTACCTCGTGGTAATGGGGCTAATCATAGCTGTCATTAATTAGATATTTTTGTAAACGTACAATGCTGGTTTCTTATGTTTATCTATCAGTATGGACATCGTAAACACGCAAGCTTACATGTTGGTAAATATAGTATCATTGCTTATATCCTGTTTAGTATGTTCTTAAAACGTTTAGCTAAATACAATGTTGCTATTGAAGACGATCCAATCAAATAGCTGTAGCGTGTTTAATTACATTACTGAATATTAATCTGAAGATATCAAGTCGATTTTCGTTTGGCAACACTTAAATATTATTTCGTAACTAATTAGTGATTTTAAATTTTGCAAATCAGGTTTTGTGTTTTAACAATATGTAAATGTGTTGATATCGACTGCAGCAAGGTCCTATCGTCGTGCCAATTTATTTTGTAATTGTTTTGCTTATTTTATAATTGTGATATTGTATTTTATCTGTGCAATTAAGACGATAAATTATAAAATTTTAAGTGATATTCCATTTTCAAACCCTGGATTGTCTTATTCTCTATTATAATTAACAATAACATTATAATAAATTGTTTAATATATGTGAAGAGGGGAGAGAATAGAATGTGATATCAGTTCTTACTATATGGCGAATGTAATATTTCCTATATTTGTCGCGCTATCATTAAAGGCAATTCTAGTAATAAGAATTTTAAAGATGCGAAATGCAGTAGATCTTTTGTTATCGATATTATTGATTTCAGTTATGTGTTTTGAATATTTACCAAAGTCTCAGGACGATCAAGTACCACTAAAGTATCATTAGTCTAGTCAAGTACAGCTAAATTGTGCATAGTAGTATTGTAGTATTGTTATTTACTATAGCTTTCTCAGGTCTGGTCAAGCAATAACAGCAGATGTTTACTGTGCCGAACTTTCGAACAATGATGGCGAAACTGGCAGTGAAACAGCCCCGACTCGTGAATCGATCTTCACCATTATTGCTCCATAATAACGCAAGACCTCACACTGCACGTGAAACCGTTGTAACTCTACAGGGGCTGCAGTTAGTAAACATACGTCATCCCCCGTACTCACCAGACCTTGCTCCAACGGACTACCATTATTTTCGTGATTTGAACAATTTTCTACTTGGTAAATTTTTTTTCCTGGCGACAGTACAAAATTCTTTCACACAGTTTGTCGAATCTAGAGCCCCAGAGTTCTATCGTAAAGGCATAAATGAACTTCCGTTTAGATAGCAGCAATGTATAGATAATGAGGGTAAATATTTCGATTAAATAAATATACACATGTTAGAAAAAAACTAATTTCAATTTTTCAGTACAATTCGGCAATTTCATACTTTAACCCCTAATATTATAAATGCGAATGTTAATTGTTTATTTGTTTATTTAACCGATCATCATAAAATTGCGTAATTTTATGATGATCGATTACACGTTGTCAGAAGTATAGAAAAGGAAATCTTTCATCCAAAAAAGGAGCGTTCCCGGGCAAGCGAAAACGCGGGCAAAAGCTAGTTGTACCTAAAAGAAATGTTGCAATACGATAAAAATTAAAATATTGTCCTCACGTAACTGTGGGTCGAGATCAACACGTTCGCTGTCATTTTGTCGCAACTGTCTTAGCTTGGCGCCGCTATCGCGTAATTTTGCGAAGGCCATTCTAGATACGATGTTTATGTTTAACATTTAGTAATATGATATATGTTATAGAATAAACTTGTGCCTGCATATTTTGACAGTGTAGTTTTAGCAACAATGTTTTGAAACTTATGTTTTGAGCACAACAGATAGCAAGTACAGTAAATTTGCAGAAATGTTAACTAAACATAACCTGAAGAACTGAGACTCTTATAATTTACAAACACACATAAGCTAACGATTTTATCCCTAACAGGGTAGGTAGAGTTGTGGTGTACCCACATTCTTGACCTTATTGCCTTTAACAGTTTTAAACGCCGTATTGCTACTAAGAATTTCTTGTCAGTGAACCCCAATAACAGCTTGCCGGACAAGTGAATCCAACTCAAACTCACCAATAGCAGTCGCATAAACCACCGTCGCGCTACCGATGCAGACTTCAGCAATATAATTTACAATCATTAGAATTGACGTAATCTTTTATAGGTATCAACTTATTATTGAAATCTTTCAGTTTTATTTTAATTTACGTGAATCCTGTGCAATGTAACGTGTACGCGTAAATTCACATTTTTATTTCAATGTGTCATTCTTGTAAACGTAACAAATCTTGCGAACAAATTCTTATGATAAGAGCCACCTTACGTTACCGGCCAACCTATAGAAAGTTGATTCTACAATTTCTCTATCAGATTATAAACTAACTCCTACATGATCGAAATCTGAGACTAATGAGCCATCGTACCTTGTTTATCTAAAATATTATATACGCATGTATTTCCTGCAATCAGACATTGTGAGAATAGGAAGACGCCACTTTCTCCGTCGTTGGCGTTTTGTTTGACTTTTTCATGTTAAATGGTTTCTTGTTAGAATATGGTCTTTGTTTCGATGCCTTTTATGGCGGTGTAAAGGTTTTATGTTAACTGTTTGTGTTCGACTAGAGAGTCGAAGCACTAATTTACTGGCAGGCAATCAGAGCTAAATAAGTTTCTTTGTTTATCCAGTTTTACTTTCAAACGTTATCTGAGATTTTAAATATGTAATGCTGGTTTGAAATTTCAAATTAGGCATTCAAAGACAATAATGATATAGACTTGTTTGCTTTACGTCTATATGCATGCCTATTAGAGACGGGTCACTTTATAGGTAGGTTAAAACATGACGTAAAGTATTATGCATCTGTCGAAAATTCACATTATAAACTAGTTAGTTATGCAAAATGCACTATCATTATCACAGTTAAATATTAATTTTGCGCGTTTTGACCCACTTAGAAGTTTCATATTATATTTTATTTATCAATTCAGTATTTATATAACAGTGACATTTGACTAATCTGACCCCTGCTACTGACATTTCAGACACTCAATGTCAGTCACTTTCAAATTACCTTACATTAAAAGCAGTATTTTGTTTAATTTGATATAGATAATACTACAGTTTTTTTTTTGGTTTAGATGGTTTATAGGTTATTCGCCTATTACTATAATAAGTCTTTAACAATAATAGTTTTACGAAATACTATATTTATTTGACTCCAAAACAAAAGTTTTGGATACAATTTATTGTTATTTCACAATTTATTAGGACTTTGCACAATCGGAGTCAGCAACAAAGAAGTATTAACTCGATTCGCCCACGTTTAGACTCACGTGGATGTCATATTGACATAATGAATGATAATAGTTATACATATATTTCATGTTACAAATGATTTGAACACAATTGGATGCTTATGTCACATTAGCATATTACTATTTTTTTTTTTTCTTTTTGGCGCTTCCTCTTTTCGTCTTGCTATATTACCAAGCTTTTTATACAACCTATTTAAAATATGTCAAATTGAATTAGATGATATTTTTGGCAACAATGAATAGGCAAATAATGCCAAAAAATCACTATAATTTATTACGTGTGCCTTAAAAAAACACAAGGATTTGTATTTTTAATTTTAATTATAAAAATCTTCTGAGTTGAAAAAGTTATGCAATGTATATAATTGCGCTGGCAACGTTATGTATAAGTTTATAATTAATCATTTTCATCTAAACTTTGACTTACGAGCACTAATGTTCTTGCGATCTCATGCGAAATATGTCATTATATATTATACTAACTATAACATATATAACTATCTACATGATGTATTCTGCAAATAATGTGTTTTAGCTCAATACATGACATAATATAGAGTTTGAATTGTATTAAGTTTAAGAGCAGGTACATTTGTGAGTTACCTGTTTTACCAGTTTGGATGTTTCATATACTTTTCTCGATATTTGAAATATTTTTAGTAGCCATAATCACGAAGTCTTATCACAATCTCGCTACTTTAATTTGGCTTCAATGTGTAATAATAGCGTAAATGTAAGATAGCACTATGTACCCATACATTCCATTTTGATAAAATTCTACTACTTCACGAAACCATGATTCTTATTGGTAGCGGTTTCGGATGGTTACTATTAAAATTAAAACCATCTTATGATAAATCTGATTATTATCAGACTATTAGGACATAAAGAGCTCACGTAAAGCTTGCCACTGAAACCTTATTTTCTCACGGCTACTAAAAGCATATGCTCACTACTATATTCGATAGCTGTAGGTCGTCAAAAATACTATGTAAGAAGAACATACGTTTGACAAGTTGGCAATTAATTTTCTAAATGATTTAAGCATTTAGAAAATTAATTGCCAACTTGTCAAACAAATTAAATTTATGTAACCAATCCCTTACTTCCTAGTCACTGGTATTCTCTGCGTAAACTTTAAACAAGCTACATAATGATTTGTTTGAAAGTGAAAATATGTATGAACCTAATGATCTGTATAATATGTACCTACGTATAAGCAGATCACTCAGTTCCGGGGTGTCGTTAAATGTCAGATTTGTTATTTTAGTTTAGTATGTAGTTTAGTATGTAGGTATTTGTTATGTAGTTTAGTTAAATGACAAATGTCACGTTGTATGTAAAAAAACATAAGTGATATAATTTAAACTACGCTCTCCTTGGTAATACAAACCTGTCTATATTTTTGATTACAAGACTCTGACGTCAAGGACGTGTTTTATTTTTTCTTAAGTTTTGCGGTTATATGAAACTGAAGTTTTTATGTGTTTTGATTTTATTTACTTTTTATGTTGAATTAAATGTCAAGGTGGTATGAAATACATTTTAATTGCTTCTTTGGTAGGTGACTTTCCAGTGAGCTAGCCTGGTCCCAACAAGAATAATTTTATTATTTTCGCTTTTCTACTCGTCGAGTTTTTATTTTTTTACGCAAATCTATTAGCTATCGTATTTGTTGAGATTAGTAATTTCGTATTATTTAACTAATTTCATGCGCATCAAATATCTACTAATTTGCGAATTTCTAATTTTAAAACGGGTTTCGGTATTAATACTTTCTTTACTATTTTTACTATCAGTTTTCTAACGCGAAGACAATAGGAGGCCATTAATGATATGCAGAGATAGCGTATCACAGAATATCGAACATCTGACGAGCGTAAAGTCAACCACTATAGTATGCGCATGCGTCGAGCATAGTGCCACTAGAATAGAAAGCACGTGAAAACGACAACGCGGATTAAATTTGGTTAAACAGCCAACGAAAGTTGTTCCTATCCGTATTTTATTTAGAAACTTCTGTTTTATCGTTGTAGTAGTATGAACTTTGTAAAGATTGTGTTATATGGCAGTGATATATAAAAACATAATTTTACGATAGTCATATTGGCTGAATAAAGTTGTGCCAGACATACAATGGCCTTAAAATAAAAACTAGTATTTAATTTATTGGTATCTACTATATACATAGAATTAAGTAGATATCGCAGGTACGTCAATTTATATGAAACGTGACACATTTTTTTGTACAAGTTATTCACGTTCAATCGCCTTGCAAATATTTAGGGTGAGGTCTTTAGTATGTGGATATTAAATTGCTAAAAAAGATAATGATTACGATATGAATTATTATCTAGATATAAAATTAAATTGTAACTGGGCGATGTCTGTAAACATAAGATATATTTAAGAAAATTAATGTGAGAGGTTTTTTGTTTGTCTGTCTGCGTATGCGTACGCGCATCACGCAAAAACTACTGTCTTATTTAAAAGCTGGTGCGTGGTTCATCTTATTACTTATTAATATTAATTAAGAATATGAGTGTAAAAAAAAATCAGCTTTGTACATGGAAATAAAGAAAATATTTTATAGATAGGTTACTACTTCCGAATTCCACGCGGGCAAAATTTAGTAAAGAGTTATCCAATGAAGTTCTATTTATTTTATATATTTACTTCCATCGTTGGGTTGGTGTGGAAATTCTCAATAGAAGCATGAAATCTGGTACTGTGACCAGTAAACGGCAATCGACTCACTTTATATTACATGCGACATAAAAGCATAGTTGGCGAAATGTGGATGTAATACATATCTCCATAGCTCTTCGGGATACAGGCGTTTATCTACGTGTGTATCTCGGCTATGGGTTTACAAAACTGAGCTAAACAAAGTAACGTAGAAGCGTAAAGAATCCGTACGGCCAGTATGTCGCTTATTTACCTCACTCTGGTGTATACTTATTATTAAGTGTATATTCAGATGTGCTAGGTACGTGTTAAAGATAACAAATAATATTAATTAACCGTCACCTCAGTCTGTATATTTTGAAGGTGATTTACGGACACAGTTAAACATGTAACATTATGACACTCAAGGTTTCTGTAAGGTAAAATAATATCTTCATTATATTTCATCATGAATTCTGTGTATTGCTGGCATTATTAATATAATCGGTCATATAATGACAGTAATAAATAATTGAAGTCGTATTCTTTACAGCAGTTGGCCTTCCGTTTTTTTCTTTTCTCTCGTTACAATAATAATTCTATACTTTATATTGTGCTAAATAACCAGTACTTTTATTGTGTATTTTTTCTCATATTAGTCTGATCACTGTATTTCTTGTTTTAATGTGTCCTGCTAAATACTTACGAATATGGTAAATTTTATTTATTTTGGAGATAAACCTCGCTTAGGTTTTGGACTTTCTGCCAATTTTAACTACATAATCTTGTTCTAATTTGCCTGATTTCACTAACAGCGTTAGGTTTACACCAGCGGTTCACAAACATTTTTTCTTATAGACCACTTTAAAAATTTTGCAGTAGCCGGTGCACGCCATGCATCTTTAAAAAATTTGGTCAAATGTCTATTGTCCGGTATTCAAGACTACTGGTACTGAATATGGAATATACAAGTTTTTACAAGTAACAGTCGTTGAGCTTCTTAAAATATTATCTGCCTATAATGATAGGAGAAGTCAAGCCAACATTTTAGTTCTTCACTATCGAAAGCAATTAAATTTTAAATTGTGGACTCCCGCTTACGAATTGTGGACCCTCATTTCTTTTTATTACGCCAATCTAGACCTCCGTTGAGTCTCCAGTAGTCCCCTGGGAGTCCACCTGCACCACTTTGGGAACTAATGGTTTACACAAACATGAGTCTCAATGTATCTCTTTAGCGAAGTGAAACCAAAATAAATATGTCTGCACCCAAGTAATTAACTTAATTCGCGAGTCAATGACTACGCGTGTTATAACAATGCCCAATTATACACACGATTGTATTTCTTTAGCTTATAATTAACATGGCCGTTATACCTCAAACAAATTATTTGGTTATCTTTATTTTAATTATTTTAATTTTCTTTTTTAGAAGCACTGTTAGTTTTTATACGTGGAAATAATCATATTTTTTTAATGTAGCTGTTATGTACGTTAAACAACAAATATGTTAATTACATTTTATATACAGAGCAGTTTGCATTGTTTACCAAAAACATTTAAAATTACCCATAATCATATATATTTTTAAATGGTTTGTTTTTAAGAACATAAGATAAACTTAGAATACATGTGTTAGGTTTAAAAACAAATTAAAGTCTATTAAATACTCTATTATTCATGGTTTTACGCATGAGTTCCTTTGCTAAATTTAGAAGTATATAAGAAACGAATGTGTACATAATAATATGATCACATACGCAACCGAACGATGACTTCAACATGATTTGACTAACGTACATATGTGGTTTAATTGTGCTCATAGACGGAAAACATTGGCATACCAGCACGTGAGTGCACGATACATTATTTTTACTTGTATTATATTATAATCTACGAGATGACGGCCATCTTGAATCATACGTGATCAAATGCAAATAATGGCGGGACATGAGAATGTTTGAAAGATGTAAGATGTTGAATGTATATTATTATTTAGAGTTTTAATTTTACTTGCACAACATTAAGTTGTATGTATTCTCGAAGGAAACCAGGCACAAATTTCACCAGCTGATCTCAATTTTTGTTTGTAAATAATGAAATAAATATCTTGTAATAGATTTTTGCATGCATCATGTTGAAGTTTAGCTATTAGTATATTAAAAAAATAGATACGTACCATGAAAACAGTATTTCAGTACATACGTATTGGATTAATTGATATTTTAGAAAACAACTAAACTATACGTAAATAACTTTTATAAACATGTACTGTGAAGCATTCCCAGATTATCTTTTATAATAGGTAGTATCAGAAGACCTTTTACTATACTCCATTTGGTAAGGAACTTAACTAAAGGTAAACAATCTTGATGTGACTTTTTATATAAAAACTCAGTTTAAAAATAAAATGCATCTAAAGGTCAATGTAAATACAACAATAACGATTACTAAATCAATGGAACCGTTAGTTTAAGCAGTAGTTTATTTGTTTAATATGTGTTTGTGTAAAAAGTCACATCAAGATTCTTTACCTTTAGTTAAGTACCTAGCCAAATGAAGTATAGGTAGTAACAAATGATCTATCCTTACTCTAAAGTACGTGCAATTGCTTTTCTTAAAACGATAGATTGTTTACCAGTGTTGTGTACCTGTAGAATCGCCGCTTATGGTATTTTTTGTTAGCGGTTTCACTGATTGATCGGACTGAGCTCATCTTTATAAATTGATGGAAGAACTGATGTCATATATTAACAGCATGTCAGTACACGTATGATGGTAATATTATGTTGAGATTGTAGTATTTTCGTATTAGGTATATTTCATATACCTAAGCTGTAAGTAGTTGTTGACAAATTTGTATGGAGCAAATTATTTTTGTTTATCTTACATGAAAACGAAACTGCATGCTAAGTTATTATTCACTGTTTTAGTATTGACTGTAGCATTGGTAGTATAAAACTTTATCCTGTTGTTTATCATTGGCCCGTAAATATTTGAGTGAGAACCTGTAAGTCTGCTGTAGCAGCTTTTAAATTATGTGATTTTCGCTTGAGTACGGGTTGTTGGATGGTTTTAATTTTATGAACGTGGACGCAACATAGTTATAGTTGTATGAATAAGCTATACTTCTATCTGTCCCTATGAAAATATATCGGTGAGATATTATTTCGTAAATTAACGCAGAATACCTCACAAATATAAATCCAACGTTTATATACGTTTCAATATTGCTAGTCTCAGTACGGTAATACTTAGGAATGTGTTGTTTTTACGCAACATCGTAAATTCAGGTTCAATTAGAATATTTCTTACATCTGTGTATGTACAGGTGTTTCCTAATTCAACAATGTTGATAGGAACATGTTTTCGTTACACAATATATGTAACAGGTTATGTGATCTCTATGATACAAAAAAGATCTATGGATCTGTGTGTTTCGACTAGCTAGAGAGCATTCATCTATGTACATATTTCTCTGATAGGGGTGTTCATGTATATATTTTTAATGTTTATTATATTTTTATTCTAGTTTTGTGTTTAACATAGATTATTTTGGGTATACCTATAGCATTGTGGGTCAAATTAAATTTGATAGCCTTATTATGATTTTTCAAGCCGAAAATGAATCTATTTCTGTGTGCCTAGATTTTTTTATGGTCTTACCCATTTTCATAGATATATAATGATGCACATAGACAAGAAAAGTAATACAATTTTTATGTTTTGAATTTAAAATTAGTTATGTAAATATACATATAAGTATATTATGCGATATCAACGACATTTGATCATTTAAAATACGCTTGCGAATTTTCTACGATGTTCTTTTTGTGTTTTTTGTTTTTGCTGACATTAGTTTAATCATTAACTATTAATAATCTATGGTACACGTGATAGCTACTCGTGTTCACTTTATTATTCTCAAGCTAACATTATGACAGCTAATCATTTTCAATTTTATAGCCTAAACTTTTGTTTTATTTATTACAAGTTTGAAAATGTCAACGGAGCGATTATATAATCGATGCGATTATGTTTTAATGCGTTTCGAAATTTAAAGTATGCATTAGAAAACTAGATCATACTATCAAACTATGTAGGAAATTCACAGCAGTTGTACGGAGAGTAGGGATAAATGATATTAGACATACAGTAATAATGATTTATATTTGTCGAGAGTCTTTTGCTATGTTTATTTAAGCTTAATCCAGTAGTCGTATTTAACAGTATAGAAAACCATTGTGATAGCTTTCATATCTGTCTGTTACCTAAACTACTAACGGTCTAGATTTAAAATTTTCATCCCTCGCATCTCAGGCATAACGAGACCTGGCCTGTGCCTTCTGGGCTAGCGTAATAAACAAGACTGGTTTTTTTAAGCTATACTCGCTGTTTGGCTAGGGCCTGACTCCTGTAATCCTTATTATATAGTGTATCTATAAAGGCTGACTTGTGTGACACCTCATTTATATAACAATAAAATATCGTTCCATACATATTCAAACATCATTGGCTCCGTGATCTAGTCATCGACAAACTGCTCTTTTTATACATGCGTAGAAAGCTCTCGTTCCCATGTCACAATGGATGGAGAGAACATCGCGTTCACAGGCTTACGTAACGTGGGGGACTTAAGAATAGACCGTTGAATATGCTATATAATTCCAACAATGTTAAGAAAGTGATTACATACTGGTAAAAAATCGATATATTCATGTGTCTGTTTATTTGTTTTTTAGTGTGCGTTATGACGGTAAATGAGTTTTCTGCACGTGCTATTGTATTTTAAACAGACTTGGTTTGTACCAAGTTTCTTTGAATGATTTTCACTAAATTAATAGAATTGTTGGACGAATGACACAATGGCTTAGTTACTTCGGCACCACATTGCGGATTTGAAACACAGGAAGTGCAAGTTTGAGTGACTCTTGGATTCTTGTTTTGATTGTAAGTTGTCCTTATGTTTGTCATTCCAATCTTTGTTTACCCCTACAACTCAGTTTATTAATATAATTGCTATATATGATGCATACGCCGTCTTACTTAGAATATGAATCGTTTAATTTTATTACAGCGTTTCTAAAGAAAACAAACCAATATTAAACTTTCAAGTAATAAAGGTTTATTTTAAAGCCAAGCTGATCTCCTTTTTCTTTACACATACTTTCTCGTTCCACGTCAAAGAACTACCGCTAGTACAAAACAATACACAAACAGATGGCCGTAGGTTAACACGAGACGTGGTTGGGCGACCAATACTAATGAGACAAACGCATACGAAAGGCTTTGTGTGTAATATGCCTTAAGCTCTACTATTATGCCGTGTGCTGTTTATTTTTAAATTTTTGTGTTCCAATTTCAAATGTTTGTTAAGATTGAAATGTTTAAACTCCGGGCCATAGACCGAGCTACGGTCGGGAGCGAGAGGGCAACCAATCCAACTGCCGCGATCAACTCACAGCGCTGCGATGTCCAGGCAGGCATCCGCCAAAGTGTGCAGTGCCGTGTCCACAACAACGTCAAGGCAGTCGCCGCAGTGGTGACAACCGGGCGTCTCTTGCCGACCTATGCGACACAGAAAGTGGCCATAAAAAACCATGGCCAATCATTACCTGTGTCAGCCGGAAGGTGAGAGCGCCATGCCGCCTCTCCAGCCACTCCTCCAGCACGGGACTTACCGCCACAGTCGTGGCGTGCCCGAACCCTAAGTCAACATTATGATTCAATATTAAGTAAAGAAAACGAATCGCTCGGTTCGGCGATAAATTGTCAAATCACTTGTAAACGTTACATCATAACTAATTATAGTAAAATAACTGCTACAACGTTTATAATTTAACAGCGCTATAACCTGTTGCGTTCAAACAGTGCTTTTACTGTAAACATGAATTTGTATCGCGGGTAAATATAATAAGTTAACTACGAAGATATACTATGGGCGTTAATCATGCGATTTGTGCAGAAAAAGTAGATACTTCTATTTATTTATATATATTATCTCTTATTTCCATTTTGTTTTGTATTGTTATTTTTGTAACTAACTGAATGGTTAATAGCACTAGCCAGGGGTGGAGGGTTGGTGACCTGAGACACAGGATACTCCTAGTTCAGGGGCCAACCCGCCATAATAAAACATAGCTGCAACATAAAACCAATACCGTGTATATCTCAAGTTTTTAAGACTGTATGTATTATGGTGAGAAAATAAAAGTTATTATTATTATTATTTATTATTAAACACAGACACCTACATCGAGAGTGTCATCAATTTTCAATTTTCATCAGAATAACATTTTTTTTTTATTATTCTGATTTATATGTTACTAATATGTTATCTAGGTACTGGGTTGATGCATTTAAATTATTTTGATATCTTGCCAAACTTAAAAACCAAATAATTGTCATTATGTGGACGCAGCAACCTACTATCCGTCGACCCGTCGTTCTTTTTATGTATGAATTCTGTTCACGCTAAGCCATTAATGGACAGTTCCTTTTAAATCAATCCATCAACTAGGATGTTTCAGATTCAGAGTTTTGCGGGGACAAACAGTCGAAGCTGATTTTTTATATACGTTATATATTTAAGTGAGTATTTTTCCTAATTATGACAATACAAGTAGGTAATTAACATTTTTATAGTAATTGCAGAGACACCTAAGAGCCTATGTAACTATATTTTTGTATCCTACAATATTTTTTATTATGATAATTAATACAATATTTTACAAATACATTAACAATATTTAAATCTTCGTATTCTACGTAAAAATACCACATATGAATATGGTATTTTATAATAATCATTAAAATATATATTAGCTTATAGCTTTTAATAATAAATTACCAACCATTAAAATTAAAATATTAATTATCTGTGCGTCTATTAACATGGCGCCCGCCTATAATTACATTTTCTTATCCAATTAATAATAAACGCGTTATAAATTATAATTTTGGTTTTAATAAAATATCAAAGTATGTATCTTCAAATATTTATTTATTAAATTCAATAAATAAAAATATGATGTATTCGATTATTACGATTACAAACTTTATATTTATAATATAAGTAAAAGTCTTCGCTATTTATTTCCTTTTATAAAATGCAAGCCGTTTAAGTGCTATATAGTTTCAAAAACGAACGAGATCAAATCGATAACATTACTAATATTTCTCTTACCACATAAATCTCAATGATTTATACGTTTTCACGTAACATCAATAAACCTATATCAACAAACTAGTGCACTCGACAGTTCATTACAGAGCACAGTACTTATTAGAATTCAATAATGGCGCCGAGTTCATTGCCGCCATACGTGTCGATCAACGCCGCCCGTCCATCTGCGGCAGAACGCGTTATATCTTTGCTTTGACCATTTATAAACACAATTTGAAAATAAAACCTCTAGTTACATTAATAGCAGCCAGTTCTAAAGTACATTTTAGTACCTTTTATTAACAGATTGGATTGATTTAAATTGTTTTAGTGGTGTCATTAAAATAAAATATAGAATTAAATGTAGATTAACCGCAAAGGTGGAAAATTTGCATTAATATAAATAATAATAAATAATAACAAAATACATTAAATATAGATTTTAAAATTAGAATAATATTATACGCGTCGATTTGTGTGTCCTTTTTAGTGGGTTAAAACAGAGGCATTCCTCGTTTCATTCAAAGGGATATCGTGATTTTTAGGTAATTTATGGGCTCGTGAGTTATTCAGGATATTTATTACCCCCAGAAAACAGCTCGATTTATGTGAAAGACACCTTAAATTAAAAAAATTACTTACGTGTATAGTGACGCTAAGTCATATTTACTTTCTTATTTATCTCTAGTATTGCTTTATAAATGAAATAATTATTTATCTATGAATAATTCGATACGCCAAAATTTTTAATTAATAATTTTAGTTCAGTAAATTTATAAAACAATACATAAGTATATTTTAAATTTATAAGCACAAAACTTGCTAACATTTCAGTTTAAGTTCCAGAACAAAAACTTTAAAATCAAGTTTGTTGTTACGCAACGTAACCAGCTGTTGTGTGCCAACGTTGTAATACAATCTTTCATCGTTATGTTGGCAGCACGCGAGCTAAAGAAATGGTCATCGCGTGATATCTTGACCGTCACTTATTTTCACCGAACAGCAAGATGACAAGTTTTAAATTTCTACTTATTAAATATAATGAATGAACTTAGAGTTGTCCATTTGGCTCACGCATTGATTGATTGCCGAGGATTTTCTTGAGTTCAAGTGAAGTTAGTTTTACAAATCCGACAAAAAAAATTGTTTTCTATGTTTTATTATGGTAAAATGTTAATATATTTTATTTAAATATAAGTTGGGTCAAATTTAAATATCAACAAATTGAAAATAGAACAATAATAATTTTTATTACAGTTTTCTTATGAGGTGCGGTGGTGACCGGATGACCACACCAATAAGGTGTTGTCATTCCGTCTCGCATATACTATTAATAATAATTAGACAGATTGTTTTTTAATGATAATAAGGACCGCCGACAAAGTTAGTTATAAAATAGTCTTTACTTTAAAAAGCCTTAACAAACG
Organism: Catocala fraxini; assembly: GCA_930367265.1. Taxonomy (NCBI): domain Eukaryota; kingdom Metazoa; phylum Arthropoda; class Insecta; order Lepidoptera; family Erebidae; genus Catocala; species Catocala fraxini. Next base: position 18,586,426 of record OV884039.1, on the reverse strand, counting down.
AGATACAACAAAAATTATATGATCTAATGAGATGTTTTAAATGATTTAATAATTGCTAACTATTGACTTTAACTATTCAGAGAGATTCCTTGGATAAACCAGTAAGTGATATCTTTTCTACAGTCTAAAAGCATTCAATTTATGTATTACTAGATGACCCGGTGTACTTCGTATCACCTATCCTAACGATTTTTTCTATATTTTCACCGTTTAAACCTTCCCTGGACTACGACAAACATTTCAAAACCAAAATCAGCTAAATCAGCCCAGCCGTTCTCGAGTTTTAGCGAGACAAACGAACAGCAATTGATTTTTATATATATAGATGTTCATTATTTTCACCGACCAATCACATTGGTTAGGTTCGTGTTTGCGTTCGTAAAACATATATCTAACATTAACGGGGATTTGACTCTTTATACGGTAAAAGGCACCCAAATAGTAGTTCTTAGACCCCCAGAATACCTAAGACAACATTTTCCTTATAAGGTAAAAGGTAAACCAATAAAAGTTAGACTCCCAAGGCATACAAAAGAATTAGTTAGACAGGTCAAGATTATCTAGTCAAATAAAGAGTTAAATGTTCAACTTGACCAGTTTTATTTATTACCATCTTAGCGGTATTTCACCACACAATAAGGAGCTACAGTGCCTACATCAAGATGTATATGACGTGACTCGATTGTAAATGTCTGTTATACTTTTTTCATTAGGTCTTTGAATGAGTCTTGTTCTAACTGGAACCCATATTATTTATATGAGGACTATGATCTCGAATAATAATAGATTACTTATGCAAACAATGAGCCATGTGTAAGCAATCATATGTTATAGCTGTTAAAGATTTTTTTTTAAATATACCTCTATTTCAGAGTAAAATAGACAATGCGTGCAGCAGAGGTATAATGCAGACTAAATACGAACAAAATAATCTTGACAGTTGACATGCCTGTGCAAAACTTAAGTGTTTTAGCTTGTAGTAAAAGCACAGTTCTGCTATCATTTTATTGCTGTTGCATTCGTTCGCCACACCCACACATAGGAACAGGTTTGACAAATACGCGCGCATCATTTGTTTCGTCAACATGGCCGCCACTCGCCGGACCTCTTACTTTCGTTATTTTCACTTTCGTTCGAAGTAATACGTTGTATAGATAATGTTATTATTAAGTTACTTAATCTCGTTTTAAACTTCCGTATGTGGGCGTTCTTGTTTGTCTTATTAATTGTTGCTTAAGCTGTTTCATCATTAGTCGTTTCATATTTTCTAAAAGCTTTTGTCTTTATTTCAGATTATTGCGCGCGTGTAGCGGCGTTTTGCATATAGTTCAGGTAAGACAGCTGATATTAAAATATTTTCGGTCAAATTACTTCAAAGATTTCAAAATGTAATCAAAAATTATTTGTTTGATGGGAGAATATTTAATTTTATACACAAACCGTTAATTTCAATTAGGCGTAAAATTGTATTTAAGATTCATTGGCTACATTTTTTTGTACAACAACCGTTTCGGAATCGGCTAAAAATAGCAAAACTAACTAAGAACCGAACAGTATGCCTGAGCAAACAATGCTTCACATCGATGTAGCGAATTTATCTGCAAAAACAAATGATAATTTGTTGGCGATTTCATCAAAATGTCAAGAGCATTAATATTCATAAAAAAGCGACGCGAATGGACGTCGCATTAGCGATACCAATGTCTAACGTTGCTTAAAGTGCAAAATTAATTTCTTAAAAGGTCACAAGTGCTCAGAGCTCAGTCACTGGTGTGGAAATTTCCGCGAGTGGAATATAAATAGGAATAATGCATAATATTTAACCTTATACTTATTAATTGCATGAATTTATATGACTTTTTGTATAAGTATTAAGTCGTCTTTACTTTATAAAAATATAATGCTTATTAAATCTGCTGCTTGAATTCTATACCTCTTAGACTACTTTGTAGGGTGTTATTAGTAGTAATTCATCTAGTTGGACGAACCTTGTTGAATGCATGTTTATTATGAAGCTCATTATCAGTTGACACCATTACACTACACTGCAGCTAATAAATGCGGGATAAGCAAAAAGTTCGTCGACCTCGATTGTTCCCATATTGATACTGTTACTTACTGTACATTCATTTCTTATGTTGTATTGACTATTTCTAGCTGTTATTTATGTAGTCTCTAAATGAGGACTAGGTCCATCTGTATTATAAAACTTGTTTTGTTTGCGTAATGCCTGATTAATATTTTCTCGCTTTTGGTTGATCTTTGCCATATTTGTATTACTACGGACATCAATGACTGATGTGTAAATTTGGTATCTTATTAGGAGTGCCACAAGGAGATGCTTTAGGCCTTTTCCTCCTTTGGGCAGATCGATACTACAGGTACTGCTAGGATAGCCTATGCTTTTCTAGCAGTAGATATAGTATAGTATATATAGTAGCATAATGTAGGTGAAAATTTGTATATTTGCAAAATAGAAGGGAGGAGTAATATACTTATTTTTTAGATGCTTTAGTGTCTAATGTTTATTTTTCTAACATTATTGGTGTTATATTATTATATAAGTATTGATGTTATGTTTTGTAGTGGTTTTTTGATTATAGTTGCTGTCAGCAGGCACCGATGGCGTTGATAGTTGGTACCTAAATACATTTGGTATATTTGTGTTATTTGGTATTGTCCAAACTGCTAACTATGTTAATATCTGAATACCCAATGTAATCATATCAACGTAGTTTTAGGATTTAGGTTTAATTATCTACTTTAAATGTTGGTAAGAGGCACTACATAAGATGAGACACTACTTTATTGAAAGATTTAATAACACGCCATAGAACAATCGTAATAAAACCAATAATCACCATTACAATAGCAGCACCTAACACTTCATACAAACCGGTCTGACGGTGAAATTCGAAATTAGCTGGCGGCAAGCAGTATAGCACCTGGCACTTTCGCCGATATAACAATAACACATGGTAACATGTTATATGTGTTATATAACACTAGGTCTCGGTCATGCGATGACCCTCATAAGAGAAATTTTCTTAAATTTACATACTGCTGGGTGTGTATTGACTTTGTTGGTTATAAATTCAATTATACATAGTCAGTTGTCTTTTATAGCGTCGAAGTCGTCTAAAACATTTATAACATGCAGTTTTGTGAAAGTATTAAGGTGGTAATAGTATACAAGCTGACAAGCTATTAAGTTGCAGCCTATATTGATCAACGCAACCAGTTCGTGCTAAACGACTATGATCGCTTCGACTGAGCTGTTGATTTGTAATGATTTTATCTGAACTGTGCTTTCATTACTTAGTCCCGTTTAAATCACGCCTAACTCTACATAGAAATGATATAACAGTGTTTCATCGTGTTAATACGTTCTCACTTTAGCAGTGTCTTGATAGACTTGGTCACATTGTTGTATGTAATTATTATGTTTATCTAGATCTAGACACATAATGGTTGGGTGCTGTTATTCGGAATGCATGTATTTAACATACGGTATATTGTATCTAAAAGGTAGTACTGAAATTTACTTGTTACTAGGTAAATTTCTGTTGTATGTTTTTGTAATACCGAGCTAGTGGTTAGTGTAGCATCAATGCTCTCCACCGTGTTGTGGGTGCGATCCTTATACTTTATAATCATTGTTATATGTCATGTAAATTATTATATTTATTTATGTCTTGGTTTACTTGTATGTGTCAAAATATAAAGTAACCTTCAATAGTATAAAGTATTGCCTACCTGTTCTGACTAATCAATTTATTTTCAAACGTAACATTTGATACTTTTCTTTCTCTTTACTGTCGGTAATAAAATGTGCTAACAACCTGTTGAACTTGATAACCAGTATAAAACTTTACACAATTAACATAAGGTTTGTAATTCAATAGCAAATTGGTTGTACAGATTGTGTAACCATATGTGCGGTGGTAAGGTATGCGGGCAGATCTTTGCGCGGTTTTCATAGCACGACTTAGCTGAGTTATATGTATTTATATTTATTGCTTTTATTGAGCATGATAATTTTAATATCGGTTACGAAATACGTTAATTTATACATTTATTTTGGTTTTATAGGCTTTTTAAAGGTGCTTAAATAGTAACGTACGTTTTAAAATTACTTAGATTACCAAAGTAATTTTAAAACTAAGCCCTCCTTAATTTCAGTATGTTGGTCTTAAAATCCTTTATGTTTTCTTTGAAACTAAAGACTAGTACAAAAACAATATACTATGTAAAATACACGGTATATTTCTTTAGTGTTTAGTTTTAGGATAGATAACTTCGCTTAATTATTAAACTTATTATATGAAATAAAGTAGGCTTCAAAACATATGTAAGAGGTTCAGGTACTTAGTGCAGCTACACTCTAAAATATTAATATTTTCATCGTATAAAGTGTTCCATCTTATGGATCTAATTAACAACATTATATTATATTAGTAGCTGAGTAACTCAAATGAAAGAGAAAATGATAAGGATTGCATTTTATTGAAGGTATATGTATTTCGAATTCTCTACGGTAAAAATTTAATTTAAATTCATCGGTATAAAGGATGGACAATATTATTTGTGTTGTATATACATTAGAAGTGTGTCAGGATCGTAGCAAATGGAAATCCGTAGTCTCTGCCTACCCCTCTGGGAGACAGGCGTGAATCTCTGTACATATGTATGTATGTATGTAGGTATACATTAGAAACCGATGCAAGGAAAAACATATTAAATGCATAATTAAACCATCATAAGTTAGTTCGTTTATCTGTTGTTTGACAAGTATTGAGGAAATGAGAGCCAGCATTCTAACATTATGTAACGCTTTCTCACGGTGGCATTGCCTTGCACCGCATATATTAATATATTGTATGTATGCCCACGACGCTGTTAATTATATCACAGAGGACGTGTGTGACATTATAATAAGCATAATTTTATACAGAAGTCTCTTTTAGGCAGGAGGAAGTTGTATTGTTTCCGATGCCGGCGTCCGTCGACGTAAATATCAAACAAAATTATTGTTAAAGTGCTTTTAGGTACATATGAGATGCTATAAAATAATCAAAAGTTATTCCACCTTATCCTGCCCTCCCCTTTCCAATCCAGAACAACGCGTGCTGGGCTCAGATGCCATCTTTACGCGGTAGAGTCGACTAGAGTGCCTCTGAGTGTACTCTGCTGAACGATCAAGGCATGGAATTCTCTGCCAAGGTACGTGTTTCCTTCTTCCTTCAAGCCTGGATCCTTTAAGCGGGGCGTGAAAAAGTACCATCTCAAGCCGTCAAAGTAGAGACCTCACCATCGCCTCGGCTGTTATAAGGACGGTGTGGAGGCCACTGCTCTTAGACTACACGACTGCTTACCATCAGGCAGCGTGTGGTCATTTTGAGGAGCAAAAAAAAAAAACATAATCTATAAACCCGAAGCAAGAATTAGGTCCCATGTAATAAGGGGCAAGCCTATTGCCGCTTCTGGCTTTAAAATTATTGGCTACTAAGCCGCGACTTCGCTCGCGTAAATGTAGGTTAGGTTAATAACAGTACTTTTTCTGGATAAAAGGTACCTTATGTACTTTCATGTACCCCTGACAATGTCTATGCGAAATTTTATGATGATCGGTCGAGTAGGTAAGGCGTGAAAGCGTAACAAACAAACAAACTCACATTTGCATTTATCTGTTAGGGTGTTGGGTGACATGTGATCGACTAGCTTATTGGTATAGATACCACGTACAGGTAAAATAACATCTTCTCAAATCAAATCGCCTAAAATAATAAGTGGACTGGATATTGTATTTAACTTGACAAAGGCTGTTTAACAGGTTGGACGATAAATAAAAAAGTGTGGGTATTTTTCTTCGAATGACATTGGCATGGTTTTTTCAGAGCCGGTTGGTTGTATGAGGTGAGGTCTGAGGTCAATGTTGTGCGGGTTTCACTATGTACAAACAACACTTAAACATTTTTAAACAATACCTATAAATATTGAGAATTTTTTATGTTAGTTGTAATGTGATATTTCCACGATTACGTAATGAGTATTAAATCATAACATCGAATGTTAGTTGGTACTTTGAGATTTACGATTTGCCGATTAATTTAAAAAGTAATGTATTAACGTAAATTACAAAAGAAATGCTTATTATTGTTAGAGTAAATCAATGAAAATAGCAGCTTTAACAGTTTTACAAAACAGAATTAAATCCTGACAAATGTTTCCATAAAGGCCTAATGGCTCAATAAAAACACGTGTCAGATTAAATTTCAAAACAAGAATACTCGGCCACCCACCTTTTTAAACAATGGAGTATACAACAAAACAGTTTTGCAATCAAATGCAATCCATCATTGTAATCGGCATGATTAAAATCGATATGAGCTATCTTCTGGGTATTTTATTTTCATTAATACATTTTGTATCTTATTAGGTTTGAGATAAAAATCAAAATCGATTATTTAAAATATAGTACCACATTTGTAGGACTCTCAATTTGGCGAGGCGCTTTACATGATGAAAACACGATACGTGAGTCTGCCGTGCGAGTACTGAATAATGTCCTCATTATTAACTTAATGGTGGATCTCGAAATTGGCCCGCGTTTCGCGCCCCGGGTAATATCTGGTCTTCTAGTGGCTTTAATAGAATAACCGAGGTTGATAGTTTGAAAGCTAAATGATTGCAGTTGCACGCGATGCGAACGAGTTCTCTGATTTATGTAGTACGGATAGTCGCTAATTGCTTACGCTATTATATATTGAAGTTAATCCCAAGGGAACCTGTGTGTAGTCTGCAAGGAAACACGGATTTTATATGAGAAGAAATGAACAAGAAACTATAGTATCGATTTAATGAGCTTCTAAGCTGTGTACTTAAGTTTATCATAATAAAGAAGGCTTGTATTCTACATGAAAATAGTATAGTAGTATAGCTTACGTATTTTTTTGATATATAAAAGAAACGTATATTTCTTGCGACTTTTATTTGTTTGTTACCTTAAAATATTGGATTATTTATATAGTTATATATATTGAAATTAAACAAACTTTATACGGATTTTATCGCGTTGTTTATTTTTTATAAAACACTATTATTACATAATTTTAAAACTTTAAACTACTATGGTTAAACACTTTTACTAATTACTGTTTACTTCAATTTAAGCTATTTAAATTATACAACTATTTTGATTTAATTTTACACTTACCCCGACGTTTCGCTTGCTTTTCAGCAGCCATGGTCACGGGGAGACTAAGAAGGTAGTTGTCTCAATATTCCAGTGTAGTTATTTCAAAGTACCCGAACATAATTTAATCATTCGTGTTTCTATTTACGCAGAATGAGCTCAAAGTATCATGAAGTCTAGCTCTGGTTTGCTTCTTCTTGGGTTTGACTATTTGAATTACTGGATCCCAAGCTGGTGGTACATTCCAATCATCTTCTCTATTGAAATTAGGATATTTTTTGATTTCAATAGCCTTGCGAAGCACCCTTGGTAGAAATCGGTGTTCTTTAGCGAGAATCTGTGGTTTATCAAATCTCAGGTAGTGGTTGGTCGCCTGTTGCACATGTTCACACACAGCAGACTTCAACGAGCGTTGGTGTATTACATCAGCTATGTGTTTTCTTATGCGGGTGCCTATGCTTCTCTTGGTTTGACCAATGTATGAGAGTCCGCAGCCTATTTTATAGACTTCTGCATCTTGTAAAGGTAGTTGGCACTTGACGGATGGTAAAAATTGACTTATCATCGTTGGCGGCTTGAAGTATGTGTTGATTGAAGCTCGCTTCAAGATGTAGCCAATCTTGTCAGTGATACCCCTTACATAAGGCGGTATAGCAGGCTGGCGCTCGACTGTGGCTGGCTTTTCTCGGGATCTCTAACAGCGGCGCGGCTGTTGGAGCTTGTTGTCTTGCAGTACTTGCTTGACATGTTGAAGCTCGGTGTCCAGGTGTTTCTTGTCACAGATCCCGTGGGCTCTCTGAAACAAAGACATTCTCACGGTAGCTAACTGTTTAGGATGGTGGTGGGATTCACCGTTTAAGTACCTATTTGTATGGGTCTTTTTTCTATATACAGTGTGGCTTAAAGTATGATCAGGGTTCCTGATGACAAGTATATCTAAGAAAGCTAATGAATTATTTGCCTCTAATTCCATAGTAATATGGATATTGTTATTAATGGAATTAAGATGTTCTAGAATTACACTTACACTATCTGTTGGTAATATTGTAAAAGTATCATCTACAAACCTGTTATCTCTATGGATTATAAAAATAAACAACGCGATTAAATCCGTATAAAGTTTGTTTAATTTCAATGTAAAACATTCGCGTAAACATAAGACAATATTATAGTTATACCTATATATTTATATAGTTTTATTAAGAGAGGTACAATACTTGGGAGTTTGTTTTTTTTTGCTTTAATTGCAACTAAAAATATCTTCTAACCAGATTCAATAAAAAAGAAGCACGTTTTCTACTCGTAACTAAAGTAATAAAACTAAAGGTGCTAAGTAGTTACGTGATTTGCGGCAAGGATTGGCCTTCGACCAGTTTATCACAATCACATTCATTGTCGCTACTGTATTTGGTCGGGTCAAATAGGCCTACAGCAAACAGAACGTAGCTTAATAAAGGTTATTTATTAGATTTATCGAGTGAACGTTTATGTGAGAGAGTGGAGCCTCCTCAGGAGGCTATAAACGTATATTGTATTTCGTATAATGCAGCTAAAGTTGCCACTGCCTATATACATATATACTGATATCTTATACAAAGGCTAAAATTAGAAAAAGTGTAAAAATAAATTAAATCTAAATAGATTTAATAATAATATAATTAGCTTAAAATTAGTAAAGTTTAATAGTAGTAGTAGAGTAACAATTTCCAAAAATTTTGTAATCATGTTTCAAGTAAACAACGCGATAAAATCCGTATATAGCAGTTTAATTTCAATGAATAATATTCGCGTAAATAGAAGACAATATTACAAAAATAAATTTAATCCTTAAATTGAAAACTGTTATAACTGTTATCCAGTACCTATTTACCAATCGAAAAGAGAACTGCTAACTTAAAATTCGAATTGTTCTATTTCTAATCTTTAATAAATACGTTTAATTTCAAAAGAAAACCTGATAATAGATTTTTTGAAAATTAAAGAAATTATTATTATTACTGTTCTTTAATATAATATAGCACCTGAGTCTCCTACAATGCTAGACAGAGATTAAGCGCATCCATATTTCGCGTTACACATATTTGTGCCAGATAATATGGAGTAAATCTTCGAACATTTACTGGGCACATCTCTGTAAATTATCAGTAGGACTTGAAAATTTCCCAAAAGGCCTATATCCGGCCAGGGAGTTATACTTGAGACCTAATGATACAAGTTGCGTATTTAAACGTTTATTATACCACTGGACCAATAAGTAAGAGAGAGACAGGTAGAAAGTAAGGCATTCGGATCACGGTATTGGTTCCATCCAAGTACTATAACGACAGATTTACGAAGATAGCTCTTCAAACATGATAATGATTGTAAGAACCATAATAACAAATTAAAACTCCCTAGTTAAAGAAGTCACTACTCACCGTGGTCGTAATATAATCAGTAAAAGTATCAGGAGCCTGGGAAAGATTCTACCCTGGTTCAGTTATTCTAAGTACATAACTGTATTTCCTCCAGCCACGGAGGTCAAACGGAAACCGTTGAAGGTAGTAATCTGTTGCATCTGGTCAAACTGGAAGCCTTAAACTAATATGACAGGACTTGTATGACCATTACATAGGTACCTACATAGAATGTTGTTTTAGTCATTATAATTCTGTTTTCCTTAATCTTTGTTACTTAATACTGGCGCAAAATGTGTTTTCCCCTTAAGTTCGTGGTCGTCAAATAGCTACTCACTGTTCTGACCACGTAATCAAATGCCTACTGGGCAAAGCTTATCCTATTCTCTGATACTAATGTTGAGTTACATATTTCCATTGCCGTGAAACGTCTAAACCTCCTTTATATCGTTATCTATTTAGCGTCGTCCAAAATCTCTTACGATGTACTGGTGATGCCGCGCCTGACTAGGACACGAAACATCTATCAAGATGAAAAAGGCCTCAAGGGTAAAAGAGACAACGAATAATTAAAACATTACTTAATGGGCATTTTTATGATCAGATACTGAGCAGCGGACGGATATCCTAGCCGGCCTTGTGGTGCAGTTCACCCAACCATGGTTCCTTACTATTGTCCACACAACTATGTATATGTATACCTTTGTTAGAGTTTTATTGCAGAGAAATTGAAAAGCGAAATCATACATCGCTTTGGCTGTTGTTATTGATTGTATAAGGCGCCATATAAGTGATTACCCATTGTAAAAGGTATAAGAAGAATCTAGAAAGTGCTTGCTTTGAATGGCGCTGATTTTATTGTAAAAACAACTGCAGGAGAGAGTTAGTGTTGTACCTACGTAATGTTACGATAGGTCTTGCTTACTTTGTTAAAGAACCTTTGCCATAAAATATACATTGTAACAGTAGTATTATGTATTACTTTTTACTAGTTTGTGAGTAAAAACCTTCATATTATAGATTATGTCATTTAAACTGAGCATGAGATAAGAGCATGGTAGTGGTTAAGTCAGACGCCTTTTTTCTAAATCAATACTTACAGTATTTTGAAAATGCATCGTATTGCGTGAAATCTCTCAAATCGCAATTAAACTGTAGACTTATAAATCGCTGTTATGATATAAAAATAGGCCGGCACTAATTAGGTCGTATACGGTTTTCTATCTGAAAAGTAAGTAAAAGTAATGCAACCAACTATTGCAATTATTATATACACAAATATGTATGAATGATGTCGGTATATTCTCTACTTTTACTCAAACTTGTAACGTTACTCAAACGCCGCATCTATCATTTATAAGTTCATGTCGTTGCGTTTTAACAAAATTGTTGTATAACTTGTTATGAGGTACGATGGGACTGCCATATACAATTGTATAAAAGTCCCTTATAACAAATAAAGAGAGAAAAAAATAATTATATACACATAATTATCATACAATTATTTAATATATTTTTTTGTGATATATTTGATTCATCATCTCATCATCGGGCTATAATAGTCCACTGCTGGACATAGCCCTCCCCTAATGAGCGCCATAGCGCCCTGTCTTCATCATCTATTAATAGATTATTTAATATTTGCTACTTTCTAATTGCTTGCATATGTATATTGAAAATATGCAGCGGATGAAGATTTTGGAAGCTTTGATAGCCACACGTGTTAATAGACGTAACTTTATACCTTAGATTGATTGCAAGATATTTAAAAACATAAGTAATATATATCATTTTTATTTGCGTTTCGTGCGGCTGCTATACATAAAACTATACCTTATTAAGATTCTTAAATACGAAATACGATTCAAGGATACCGAACTACGCGAGCATAGAAAATTATATAAGAATGGCTTAATTGCTTTCGCCAAATCACGAGTGTTATAATGAATGGCTCCAAAGTATTTCAACTGTTACTTAACACGGCTATATCAGTCTTTAATGACGGCTGCTTTTTATAGCCTATCTTGTTAAACGAACAAGATAGTTTTCGTCACGGCATCGATAACATTTGTTTTACTAAAGTTTGTACTGAAAATCAATTTTGAGCTATGAGTTTTTTAGACCGAACCGTTGTCCATAGTAAACCAGAATTTAAAATAATTTTATGCGACATTAGTGTTGTCATATCAAACGATGCTGTTTTTTGCAAAAACTAGAAAATTTGTTGTTAATTATGGACGGTGAGAAAGAGAGGATAGAGAGATCTAGAACGGACAGATGATTTTTTTGCTGATTTGTTACAGAATCGCGCGTCACTCCGAGCGCATAGAAAGCGTTTTGTTTTGCGCCAATGGCTGCTCAATGGTCTTTAATAAATTGTTAGGACGTCAACGTTGTGATAATTTGTCTCTGGCATTTCTGAACCTAATATATATTTTATTTGAGGATTCCGGCGACTGGGACCGCAATTAACTAGGACCGCAGTCCCAGTTGCCGGATCCATTTAATTTTAATATTTTTCTTCCTGCAACTGGAACGACCAATAAATAAATACAAAAATCTACTGTTTAAGCCAAAAACAGTACAGTCGAAAAAATGTTTAAAGTAATAATTAAAGAAAAACGTTGATTCAAAAATATCATTCACTGGAATCCTCAATCTTTAACACAAAGATAACATTTGAAACCGGATATATTAAAAACTTATTGATTTATTTCACCATTGTCAAGTTATATTAATTTTATATTCAGAATTCATTATCGAGTACGCATAGCCTGTTGTTTAATTTTTTGCCAATAAAACCAACTTTATTGGTAAGATCGCGATTGTGTTTGTGGTTATAAAACGACTTGTAAATCATTTGTTAAAAAGAGTTATAGCTGCTGATATTGCTGATAAGAACCAGAATTTAAGAACTCGGAAATTCTTCAATAATTTTATGTACATAATAAGATTTACTAATAAGATTTAGTAAGATTAAATAGTTAGTGTTAAAATCGCGATATTATTCGGGTTTCGTTAGCACAAATAAGCAATTTCAAGTTATCGATATTAAGTGTTTTTACCATCAAGCCGAAGGTAAAAGTCGTTGAACATGTCGAGAAAATGAAAAAGGTCGAGAAAGTAGCGTGAAATCTGAAGTAGTGTTGCTATACGAAAATGGTAACGGTATCTAACATGTTCATTTTTCATGGATTTCAAACCAAAATGGCTTGTGTTATGGAATGTATTTATTGTTAACTAAAGTTCTGTAAAAGAAAAGACAACTTGACTTATATGGTTAGTTTAATCTCGTTTTCAATGCTTGCAAAACGTAATAGATTGATTGCATGTGGTTTTATACGACCTGGTACGTTGCTTGTATTATAGGGTTACAAAATGAAAATATAACGAGCAAGTAATTCTGTCTTTTAAACATTGTGACATAATAAGATTGATAGCAATGGAAATTATCTATACAATTTTATGAGACAATTTAGCTGACAGTCGTTCAAAAATAAACTAAACCAAGGTCACATATAACATTAAAAGAAATAAAAGCGTTTGGTTCGTGACTTGGGAGTTTAGGACAGATTGGTCGCAACAGTTTTATTATTCCTGCGTAAGAACATGCTAATAAAAATCGGTAAAAGTCAAGGATGTACCGTTAAAAATAAACAAATGTTGAAAATCTTACCCAAACGGTATTTTTTTATGAATTTTAGGTTTTGTAAAGTTCACTGACTTAGGTAAATACAAAAGCCGCGATTACTTATTCCGAAACGTAAAAATATTTAATGAAAACTTACAATTTTAAATATATACAGACATGCGGATAAAAAGTCTCTTAAAATATTCAAACACTAATTTCAATATATTTGAAAACAAATATATAGCGGCGTTTCTACGCATGCACTTAAAACCAAATATGACTGGGATTACTTAAGTGTCGATAAGATCTCTTTGCCCTTATTAATACAATTGCTTCAATGCTATTGTTTTTCATACATTTGGAGGTTAAAATGCGAACAAAAGATGACATTGTTGCAAGCAGATAGAGAGAGGATTGCAAAACTTTGCGTGACTTAACTATTTGTGATGTATCGCTAATCATTCTGTTTGTAACATGTTGTCGTGTGAAGAAAATGTTTACCTAAAAAAGAAATATTTTAAGGGAAACTGCGTACCGTTACACTTGCAGAACTCTGTTTATTTCCACTTACTCGTTGTTAGCTCTTACAAAAATGGACAATAAGAATTTTCGACAACGTATTAAATTTTGCAAAATTATAAAAATAAATGCACGTGCTAGATAAAAGCATTTCGGCATAAACAGTTAAAACACAGTAACCAAAATTGTAAGTACATAAATGTTTTAATCACACTTAATGACAAACAGGTAATCGTGACAGATAAGATGTACTTTACCTTCAAACTTAATCATAAGAAATAGGATGAAGTAAATGGAGCAAAAAATGTTATCGGACCAGTGATCGATAGCAATGAAACAAAATAAGTAATTTGACTCTGTTACCTTTCTTCCGCAAGGCGAGGTCAGGCGTGACCGATGCGAATTCCTTAAACTAAATATTCACAACCGTTGTAACTAGAGCTTTATCTTGTGAAACATTATTCCACTCTAAAGATCACTAAGATTGGACATTACAGTGTCCGTTTGCAAAGGCACCAGTTTCCAAACCCATTATTTCAGAAGATGGTACGTTTATCAATATTTATGAGACCATGAAGAAGTTAAACGCGTTAAATTGGAGCATTCAATGTTTCTATCGAGTTATTACAGCGCTTTTCCATGTTCTCATACAATTATAGTTTTCCACGGCTGAGTTAATTTTCAGTTGGAATTTATGAATTATGCAATGTGCTACTTTATAGATGATGACGAATATAATCTGTGCAACAATATTATTCAACTGTTTTTCGCAATAAGAACACGTTTTATTATTTCAGAAAGTGTTCTAGTTTTAGTTGTTTATCTTATCTAGTTTTGGAGTTAGCTAGAGACACGATCTGTACCAACATGCTAATGATTTTATCATTAAGAATTCTGCTTAGCGTAACCTTCTAAATCCTTTCTATTTATTTAAATCTTAATGGATTTGCAAATATATTATCTTTTTTTTTTTTTTTTTTTTTAACGTGGGGGAATGCTTGATGCATACCCCTCCGCGGGGGCGGGCGGAGGGGTTATGTCGGACTCTCCGGGGTAAAAGAAAGATGTTAAGAAGAAAATGTACCTCCCGGAATACCGACTAAACCTACCACGGTGTTCCTCGACAAAACCACTATCGACGGGGCCGCGCGAATCACTTTCGCATGCGGTCGCGACCCCGCCGAGGTTTCGGCCCGCCGTATGAAACGGCAGGCCACTACGCAAAAGACCTACCCAAAGGCACTTCTCACAATAATATCCCTACTGTCTCCCCTAGAGGGGAGACGGACTCGAAACAACAGAGGCGCGCGTGGGAACACGCACGCCGCCTCTCGGACCTGGTGCTGAACGGATGGCGGGCAGGCCCACAAAGCCCGCCACCCCCAGGTCAAACCTCAGGGTGGCTGGAGGTCGTCCCGCGCCCTTCGGCGCCCGGCTCTGCGGTTGGGGAGAGGGTTCAAACGCTCCCTCTCCCGCTCCGCCGCCTCCTTGATGGAAATGACTTCCTCACAAAAAGAGGCGACGGCGTTCCACGACCTCTCGCTCCGGACCATAGACTGAACTACAGCCGGAAGCGAGAGGGCAACCAATCCGACTGCCGCGATCAATTCACGGCGCTGCGATGCCCAGGCGGGGCAAACCGCCAAAGTGTGCAGCGCCGTGTCCTCAACTACGTCGCGGCAGTCGCCGCAGTGGTGACAACCGGGCGTCTCTTGCCGGCGTATACGACACAGGAACTGGCCAAAACAACCGTGGCCAGTCATTACCTGTGTCAGCCGGAAGGTGAGGGCGCCATGGCGCCTCTCCAGCCACTCCTCAAACACGGGACTTACCGCCACGATCGTGGCGTGCCCGAAATATATTATCTACATTAACCTCTTATTTTTTAATTAAGCTTGAAGTTAATTATAATAGTTCATAACTAAAAAATATATCAATAACATAATAATTTTACAATGAAGATACATTGTTCAATATATTAAATGGAATGCATATTATGGTATGTGTATATTCCACCGCAATTATTTAGATGCAGCAAATTCTACATAGCGTTCATTTCTTTCTCCTCATTGTTTACATTCATTAATCAGCCCACTTACTCTTCATTCATAATTGCCAGTATCAATGAATTCTGTTATTCTATCACCGCTATGTCTCACAAGTCAGATCTAATTTGTCCTGCCTACTTTCCCCTCGGTACATAATGGTACCATTATAACCGCATTAGCCAGATAGTTGGGAGCCTCGGTAGCTCTAATGTCGCCTACTTCTCGTAGACCTGAATTAACATGGCGTTTTAAATTAAACAACAAGATTATTTCATAAGATTATCGTAGATAATTCTATCTTAGAGAAGGTTTGATGACTCGTGTCTCTAATTTTGTCTGATAAAAGTACTAAATGTTAATATTTAAGGCCTGTCCTAATTTCTGTGTAATACCTATGTAAAGGCTGATTCCGCTTGACAAATAATAGTAATTGGTGTAAAAATGTAAGAAACTAATAGTTGATTTATTCAATCAATGGCTTAGAATCGTAAATGCTACGTATCTTTTATATGATATAGTTGTTTGATTTCAAATGCATTTTGCCTTTGTCTTTCTTTAAATATGCATGCTTTGTACTTTTGCACTTCTACAGCTCTGTAGCTGTATTGAATTCTTCTAACTAGAATGTATAAATATGATTATTATAAGCAATAAAATAATAACATTTTCCCGTTTCAGGTATTTTAACTTTTTGTCAAGCAGCTTTGATGTGAGGTAATATTATTTTTTATATAGTTATTAATAAGTAGTCAAGGTATATAGAGCATACTTCAGAGTAGCATTGGATTAAATGATGTATACGATTGAAGCAGCATATACCAAAAAGGTTGCGAAACATTTCTTGACGAAAAATCACGATTCTGACATTTCAAATATCGTTACGGGCGGTGTGGAGCGTGGCATTTGCCCAGGCGCATACCGCCAGAGCCTTTCAAGCATACCTACACTAATTTAGAGACAGGTTAATTTAAAAATGTCTTAGACTTTATTACTAACAATATAGATCTTAAATTTGATTAACTCTATTTAAGAAGAGTAGTGTTGAGTGTAGAATCTGATTTAAATTTTATTACTGTAATTTCAATGAATTAGGGATTAAGTAAGATAAGATTTATGGTGGTATTTAATTTTGCTTGTATATGATGAGTACATGGCTGCCATACCATAATTAATAACACTGGGGAACAAAAAACAATGTATTTACTTTGTATGGATTGACTCTAGTTCTTGAGATATTTAACAAAAAGAACGGTTCCATCAGGACATTAGAACAATAAAAGAAAGATACCATGGCCGATGGGACAGCCATATTATGATGGCAGACTATTGCTTGAGGTTAATAATAGATTGTCCTAAACATAAATATGATAGAAAGCTTACAGATAAAGTTTATCTAATATCTTTTTTATGATTTTTTGTTAATAGCTTAAGTATTCAGTTTTCCTGTCGTTATTATATAACCGCTTCTAAAATATATATTTGATATGTAATTGTATTTTTATTTCGACCTTCTTTCAGTCATCCACCACGCTGGTATAGTTATAAAGTCTTATCTCATAAACAGTCAATTTAACAAAGCTGATATTTTCCTCGTATTCAGCATACTGAACTTACACAAAATTGACTTACCATACCGCAAAATGACTGTTCCCCAGTGTAGTTATTGCTTATACATATCTATCGAACTATAAATGGAGATAATATTTTCGTAGATAGTATCATTCGTATGTATGTATTTCGTAATGGTCTTTGATTGTAATATTAACTCCAGTTATCAAAGCTTACTAGTAACTTCGGTTACATATTTCTAGTATCTTGTTAACCCCACCAGATAAGCTAGAATGCTTGCGGTAGCAGTAGGTTCACCTCGGTAGTGCAATGGGTAGGACTTTGTTCCTTATTTGACACTGCATTAAACAACAGACGTTCATACGTTAACAAGGTCCTTAAGACTGCGCCGAGCGAAATGTGCCAAAACAGGCGGTCACAGTTTAGTGAATAAAATCAACACTTTTTGTTTGATAGAAATATAAAATATACATTTACCATAACAATGAATGTGTGTACAATTACTCCGTGTAAAAAACT
Source organism: Catocala fraxini (assembly GCA_930367265.1). Lineage (NCBI taxonomy): Eukaryota > Metazoa > Arthropoda > Insecta > Lepidoptera > Erebidae > Catocala > Catocala fraxini. The sequence continues at coordinate 18,568,549 of OV884039.1, read as the reverse complement.
TAAAATAATTAATATTTTCGCCTACAAAATTACGTAAATACGCAAACTCGTGTTACGTGATTTTTAGATTATAACAGTAGAAATCTATCCTATTTAACAGCTTAAACGAAACATAAATAGTTACATTACAATTTGTCCGTCCCAAATATTGAAGTTATTGGTTGACAATAAAGATAAATATTTATCAAAAAAGCACTACAAATCCTCCATACAATTTTACTATGACGGTCGCGCGCCGATTTGAATATGCGCCGCACGAGCTCTGTCAATAGCTGTCTTACGCTGGCGCAGTCTTTATACAAACTTCCGAAACCGATGCATACATGAATCACTAAAGCCTACCTTCAAGGGAGTATATAACGCATAGCAATCATGGTTATCGTTGCAAAATCTTCGCTTTAAAGGGTAAACACACCATTCATCGGTACGACTTACCATAAAGGACTAACGAAATGTCAATCTCAACTGGACTCAAATCGAGATATGTTTGAGCGTGGTTATGTCAAATGTCAGTAGCGACCTAAACATGTTTGTTTACGAGTCGTGATGGGTCGAAAGTTAGTTAGATAGCCGTAGAAAATATTATGTACTAGTGAGTAAAACCTATTGCCACGCTGGGCTCTTAAAAGGAAAAACGCAAAGAAAATTGCTGTGCGATTTATTGTTTCTTTCAAACTCGTTTAATTATAAAGTGTAGCTATAGTTTTCTGCATAATTTGATTAATTGAAGCGCTCGAATCATATAAATGACAAAGTAACACTTATTAACGTCAGAGTTGTAACTCTAATGATAAGGTGTACTTATTAATGTGAATTTACATTTATGTTTGTTTATGTTTTTTTGTTGCCATGTTCAGACCAATGAGAAGAATTGACAAGAAATTCACAATACAAAGTTTATCCTGATATGTTCTATTTTACTTAATTTATTTGAATTATTTTTGCTCTCAATTAATATTCTAAATGTCGTTTCTAATATCTACATATACCTATATATTTTTAAGTTGGCACAACAAAATGAAAACCAATAAATTTCGTAAAAGTTATATAATTACAATGTGTAGCATTCACGTAAACTAAATAAAATATGACCTTATATAACTTTCAAAAAGATAATGTATAAACTTAAATAAGTTTGCTAATATCACTTAAATTGTTACTAAGATATGGTTCGACAAACTAATAAAACTTTTATGATTGCAAAAGTCTTGTTTAACTTGTTATCAAATAAATAATAAATGGACTCTAGACCGCACTATATATGGGACAAAACAATAGTCACATAATATATCGCTTAATAATGAAGGTCACGCGACTGCTAGAGTTACCGAATGTTGAAAAAACTATGCCAGAGGCACATTATTGTTTCCCCTTCAATAATATTTATCAATTATTTTAATGAGGGTACATGAACAATGAACAATGCTGAGGTCAAACGTCATGTTGAAATCAAAACTGTAATTATAAAATGGTTTTTACTTATTGTGAGTTACGTAGACAATATGTATAACAAGAAATGCTTTGATATGCTATTAATTATACGAGGTTATTAATTTGGGGAATAAATTAAAACAAACATCGATCAGTATCACATCAATTCGTTTATTGATTATGAGCAAAAATGTTATTGACTGTACTTTATATGAAGTGTTAGGTAGATTAATAAACTTATATTTCTAGACGTACGTTTGGTAATAGTTATCACTATATTTATTAAAAAGTGCTTAACAGGGCAGAAAACCGAATAATATTTTTTTAATGTAGTCCTCATACAAAACCCCTAATTATATGCCTACGTCACAAGAGTCACGTGGAGTCCCATATACTTATTACTCATGCATATATGTATCTATTTAGTATCCTATAATTACTATATTTCTATAAGAAACTTTCCCATTTTATCTGACAACCTAATAAAATGTTACGTTAAAACGTAACACTAGGTACAAGGTACACTAATTCAAGTTACTAAAGTAACTTGAATTAGTGTACCTAATTATTGTCGGCCTCGATAGCGTACTGGTTAGTGAAACTGACTGCCACGCCTGAGGTCGCGGGATCGATTCCCGCACAAGTCAAACATTTTGTGTGCATGAACATGGATGTTTGTCTTGTTATTGTTTGTATAATATGTATGCATTTACAAAAAAAGAAGTATATATGTATGTTTATCCATTGTCTAGTACCCATAGTACAAGCTCTGCTTAGTTTGGGCTAGATGGAGTTGTGTGTATAGATTATTATTATTATTATTTATTCATTGCTAAATTGCCAATCTGGTTATCAAAGAGATAAAACTCAATTCGTGACAACCCAACACTTCGGCAACAGTCACAATTAGTTCATTGTCTCATTAATTACAATTATATTATTTGTCGTCCATAGATTATATCGTTACACTATTTTGTTCAAGCGCGTGCTTGACAATGTCACGAGTCACGGTGACATAGCGAAAGTGTCTTTATAAGCTTTGTCACTCTTTATGGTACTTTATAGTGAGTTTGATTTAGTTTTTGTCACAACGCGTGAATTGTATAATCAATTTGCTGTCGCCTTGCTATTCTATTTAGCTAATTGGTTCTATTATTAAAGAGATTAGGTTTTTGTTGAAATTATTAGTGAAGAAAAAACCTTTGTCATATTATAATGTAAGCTTGATTGATTGCGTATAAACATGATGTTAAGTAATAAGCCAATGTGACAAAAATAAATCAGAACTCGAGTTATTTTTTGATCAATTGCAGAATACAGTACTTGATTTTTATTTACCTTACATTCGAAAAGCTTCAATTTAAAAAGGCGTATCTAAAGATCTCTCGAGAAACGAAAGTGGTAGGGCTGCACGCTCATTCATCTGCCTGTCTCGTGACGCTGTTAAATGAAGATTTATTACTTTAAGAGTTTATCGATACAACCCTAGTGAGAAAGCAAAAGGTGACTTTCGGTAATGGTTTATTCATTACTTTGTAGCTGATGGGGTAAGGATAAATAGAAGTATCAGATCGTTAACATCTCATTTTCACTTTCATTTCTTTTTCATTCATTTTCATTCAAATGCACTTTTTCTTAGATCTAGATTACAACATAACTACAGCAGTAATTGACTTTAACACAAATTTCACAATATTAAGGTTTCCCGCAGTAACCTTTCATGACATGTACATGACAACCTTTTAACCACGCACCTATGACGAAATGCTCCCACAATTAATGTCATACAATGAGCACACAGTGCAACACCATCAAAGCAGCGTGCCTTACTCCTATAGTTTCATCACGATCTCACGCAAAAGCGAAAGCTTACACCTAATTAATAGCTCGTCGAATAATTCGGATCTATGTTGTAACACTTTCATCCGCTTACGTTTGACAATTACGAGTTATAATCTCGTATACAAACGCCCATTGTACTACGCGCGGGAAAATACTAAATCGACTTTTGTTCTGGTGAAAAAATTCTGTGCGCGCTTTCATCTTTTTCACTTTTGTTTTTCCCATGAGCGTTGACTGTTTGTTTTACGTTATATGGGCTTGTTTGTTTCCTTGACTGTGTTATTATCGCATCTTAATATTACGAAAGATACCACACACTAACTTATGATTGAGCCAAATAGGTGTCATATTTAGAAACTTTTCTCTCATAGTTAACCCTGTACAGTCATATGGATTGTCGCATATGATTTTGATATATGGGTTGCTGTTAAAACATTTGATTCCTCAATAAAACAGACTTCATCGAAGTTTTAAACTGTTTTATTTATGACAGGTTTAGTTACAATCACGTACAGTAGACGTATGTTATTCATTTGTTTTTATGAGTGCTAGGACAACAATGATTCCAGTTGTATTAAAACAAAGAGTAGATCTAAGCCGTCGTAAAGCGTAAAGTAATGTTGTTCCGTGACTTGTAATAAATATGAATATAACTAAGGAAATAGGTACGTTTGACTAATATTTTATAGCTTTTCTATAATTTTTATGAAAATGATGATAACTGAAACAACAAATCTTAGTGATGATAAAGCTAATAGCTTGAAAGCTATTAGCTTGATAAGTAATTTATTATAATTACGGAGTGTGTTATTGAAATAATCTTCTTAAGTTGTTCAATCATCTTAATATAAACGTCATCAACTTTTCATAGTATAGGAGCTATTTCACAATATGAATTCACTAAGTTTATTATATAAGTTCAGTTGCGTGTGTACTTACTACCTACTAATTGTAGCGTAAAGCTTCTAACATGGATTCTTAAATAATATTGTTTGTTGTTATTATAAAATTCAAATTTAAGTATAAATTTTGCATTATTTCTATTGAGAATTATATATTAAGTATATAATTAGCTGCTTTTATTATAGAATTAATTACAATGAATCTCCTAATAATTTTATCAACCTTTAATTAGTCAATATTGCCTTAAGGCACTGTGTAATGACAACAGAGCTATGTATGTTTCATTAATATCAATGAAGTGTACATACATATGTTTTTGTCGTCTCGAACATCGGAGTCGCGCTACTGACAACCAAGCTGTGTCTCATACCACTAAGTAGGAACAATATGCTTTGAATGTTTCTTGAGACAGGATTATTTCGAATGATATTTATCAAAATTTATGTAGTACACGATATAACAAGAACATAACTATATTTTTTGGATATACCTATTGGAATGTGATAATAGTGAATGAAGCCAGAGAAGTGTGTCAGGATCGTAGCAAATGGAAATCCGTAGTCTCTGCCTACCCTCTGGGAAACAGGCGTGAATCTATGTATGTATGTACCTATTGGAAATTCGTTTCCAAAAGTTGTACGTCTATATTACACACAAGCTTTCGTCATTGAAATAGATTTAAACTATTTCAAAACGCTTCAGAACACTTTTAATTATATCTTTGGGTATATTTATTACGAAATATAAATAATCACAAGCAGGCAATTAATTTATTTTTTTTTTAATTTTTTAATTCATTTATTAACCCCAGACAATTTAAGGTTTTATCCAATTAATTTCGTTCATAGCATTATATTACAAATGTTACTATTGCATTTTGTCAGCAATCTCTAAATAATTTTGGGCGAGTCTTTTACCGCCTACCGAGTACAGTTTCGGATTCTCTAATGATATTGTATTATTTTTCCATGGATTTTCTTTAATAGTATATTATAGCATTATTACAAGAGCCTTAATATCATCGACTGTTAATAATGTGACGTTTTAAAGGTGTGAACGCGAAATAATTAACACCTGAACAATAATCGAGTAAACAATCGACTGTGGTTGGACTACGGAAACACAGGGCGTCGATAATGACTTCCAAATTTAACCGAAGGTTGCCGTAGTCCGTAACTAAAGCCATATATTTATCGGCTTTACAATTGAATGCTTAAAACAGACAGCTGTTAATTATACGTATCATAACACGCTGTTGATACTGACGGGTACTCTTACTTCGCCTACGCTTAATGCAACTAAATCACTTTCCAATGCTGGCTGCTATAAATTAACTTAAGCTAAAACGGGAATCGCAACTATAAAAATAAGAGTTATACAACATCTTAATGAACTTGTTGCGTTAAATTTACGAGTTTATAAACAGCTGATATTTACTTTTTATTTACATATGTTATAACTACTTAAAATTTGTCCTCTTTGTATTCAGTTGTTTTATTCAACTTTTTAGTATAGCTATATATTCTATGATATTGTACAAAATGATGATCCTGTCTTTTTAGAAAATAGATTATTTAATTCTAAATAGAAGCCTGATAGTATGTTGGTAAACAAATGAGTTGTTAATTGGCTTATTACATGCGATCTGCATATAACTGGCAAAAGTGTAGATATGTAGTTATACAATATTTTTGATTAATCTATTGAAGAGATGAAGACGTAGTTGAAAAAGGAGTGTGTTACCAAGAATTTGAAGCAACAATTAAAATACAGAGAAATATAAACATATTTGTATATGTACACGAATTTTGGTTGTATGCAAGCCACTCTACCAAGTATTTGCAAGCTGAATTACGCAATTTTAAGGTCGGAGAGAAACTGCATGTTACGTTGAGGGAGTAATTTAAAAACGATTTTTTGCTCGTCTAGAAATTGCATTAAACACTGACAGCCAATTTGTGACATGCACGCAACCGAATGACGATATATTTTATCTACTAGTTTATTTTCGCGCAAACTAGGTTACTAAGTTGGTGTTCGAGTTTTGACAGGTCGAAAAAAATGTGTGTTTGTATGAGTGCAGATGTTGAATAAGTGATGGGTTCATTTGGCTTTTATTAGACTTTAATTTCTTATTATAATTTTAATTTGTAAAAAGCAGCGATAGCTTAGTGGGAAACCGTTGGACTGACACCCAGAGGTCTCGCGTTCGATCCCAAGGCGCGCATCTCTAACTTTCCGAAGTTGTGTGCGTATTAAATAGTTAATTATCGCTTGCTTTAATGGTGACGGAAAACATCGTGAGGAAACCTGCATGTCTAAGAGTTCTCATTAATGTTCTCAAAGATATGTGAAGTCTGCCAACCCGTACTGGGTCAGCGTGGTGGACTATGGCCTAACCATTCTCACACTGAGATGAGGCCCGTGCCCAGCAGTGGGACAGTTTAATACAGGGCTGATATTATTATAGACTTTGAATAGAGGTTTTATTGTAATTATAGATACTTATTCAAGTTTTGTGTCTTCAAACTCTAGATTGATTAACATAATCTGTTTAGACAGTTGTAAGGTTTACTTAATAATTATAACATCCTCACCCAAAAAATAAATAGAGATAGCTATGTATTTTTTAGTTTTGCCATTCGTTCGTATAAATTAGTTAATTCCAAATAAATTAAACTATTTGAAATATGTGTCGAAATGTAGTTTTGGGTTATTTGATTATATATATTTTTTTTTAACTTGCAGAAAACCTAGTTTTAGTCATGGTCATGATATAAATCTAATTATAATAAACTTTCCACGCATCTCTTCCTTGTGAATTATTATAAAGTAAAATATTTTTATATTTTTTGTGCTCTAAATATTAATCTTAGTTTTAAACATTGTTTCTCAGTAAGTGTATTATGTATATTCTGTATGAGTAAGAAAGTTTTTCTTAAACCTAAAATATTTCTATGATCGTGTGGAGTTCCTACAAGTTCCTACGTATAAAATTCTATAACCGCGAATGCTGGGCTAATTGCGACGGATTGTGGCCACTGTGTCAGTTAAGAACTGCCGGCGAAAGTACACCATCGGCTTAATTATCATTACTTCGGCTAATAACGAACTGGATGTTGACGGATATGAGATTTATACGATATGTCCACTAAGAAGTTATTTGGTTTTTTAATTTAACCAGACGTGCATATAAGAAACGATGTATGCACATAAACTGCAATCAAATATATAAATACATACGCTTCATATCATGTTTCAGCTTATTTTTGTTATGTCGGCCTCGATGGCGTAGTGGTTAGTGTAACCAACTGCCACGCCTGAGGTCGCGGGTTCGATTTCCGCACAAGTCTAACATTTGTGTGCATTAACATGGATGTTTGTCTTGGTTTGGGTGTTTCTATGTATTATATGTATGTATTTACAAAAAAAAGTATATAAGTATGTTTATCCATTGTCTAGTACCCATAGTACAAGCTCTGCTTAGTTTGGGCTGGATGATGTTGCGTGTATGTGAAAGAATATTATATTATTATATTATAGTACAAGCTCTGCTTAGCTTGGGCTAGACGATGTTGTGTGTATGTGGTAGAATATTATTATTATTATTTTTCGGAGATACAAAGCGCCGAATAAATTGGCTGAAGCATAATGCGCCGGGTGTTACCTGTTTGAAGGTCAAGTGACCTGGTCAAAGTAATGAGGAAACGTAGGCTGCACTTGGATGTATCGCTGTTAAAATTTGAATAAAATTAATTTATTGAATGAAATGTAGAAAAGTGCATTTGCATTGCATGTATATAAATCGTACAATTAATGTAATGTGAAGAAATCTACACATTAATAAATGTTTGAAATAAACCCTGAACAATATTTATTAGAGAAAATACAAAGATAAACAATATTCTATTCTATATTTGAAAATTACAATCACTATTCGAGCCTCAAATCCCAAATTTGACAATTCATCTATCAAAAAACGTAATAACACACTCTTATCTTATAAAAACCCGCACGAATAGTAATTGATTGCATCATAATTACAGGAATATACTCGCAACGTATTATTCCAATCACTTATCTTCTGACTGGCGTATAAGAAATCATTTGTAATAGTGAACCACCATAATTGGTATAACCTTGTCTAACGTCTGAGAAAAATTAACAAAGACCCGGAGGTGAAAACAGGACGGCCTTATATTACGCTAAAAGAATAGTTTAGTATTCTAATGAACCGGTTTCTTCATATTCCAAAAGCTCAGTATATTGCAGATGAATATGACATTGCAATCAGACGAGCGGCTTAATAGTTATGGCTATAACTCTGCCTTTACCAAAAGACCGCATAGGAGAGATTCAGTTTCATATTTACACAAATATTTTCTCTGAACTTGTTGTATAAATGACTTGGTTGACAGTTATTTATGTCATGTTTATAATGCTTATGTTTAAAAAAACGTAGCCGTATAATACGTTATCCTTACTAATATTATAAATTCGAAAGTAACTCTGTCTGTCTGTTACCTTTTCACGGCTAAACCACTCAACCGATTTAGATGAAATTTGGTACAGCTATAGTTTAAAACCTGGGGAAGCCATAGAGTACTTTTTATTGATGTGGGTACCACGCGGACGGAGTCGCGCGCAAAAGCTAGTAGTCTATATGGCTTCTTGTGAATACAGTTATTCCATATCCCCTCTATTATAGGTCATTCGTTAATCCGATTTATTCGATTGCGTTTCATCTTTAGTTGCCTACGTATATTTGTAAGGTGAGGCAAATCAACAATCTTGGTCATAGCGTTGGCAGCAATACGACGAAGTATTTTACAGCATCGCCAACGCACTGTGTGTATACTATGTGTAACACAAGTGTCTACGATACGGGAGCCCCTTACCATCCGGTGGGTAGTATACATGTTTGACATCTTAGCAGTAAAAAGAAATGTAATTTAAAAAAATGTTCAATATGATATTCATATTGAACATTTTTTTAAATTGCATTTCTTTTTACACACGAAGTACATACATAATGTTTACTCACGAAGAAATTTACGTTCATGAGCAACATGACAGATCCGATAAGCTTGATCAGTTAAACTAATCGGATGTTTACCATACAAATGCCAGTGCTGGAATTCCACAAGATATTTATATAAATACCGACTAATGATAAAATCTTGATTGTAAGTCTTTTTATTATTATTTTTATGTGTTTATAATACCTTAGATCTGCAACATTGTAGCCGTATCTGCAGTCATATCGCATACAACAGGTTTCCATAAAATATAACCAATAAATATGAGAGGTAAGGTGACAATTATTTAAACTGTCAACAGAACGATCGTGGTCAGGAAGAATAATTTTATCATCTTTACATATTACGAAACATATCGTATTTCTATTTGTCGGTTTTTACGCTTATAAAGTTATAACTCAAGAGTTATAAGCGTAAAAATCAGACTACTGATTCTTGAATCAGTAGTCAAATTTATATCTATTATTATTTTAGTATGTATAGAAATTTTTTTTTTTTTTTTTTTTACCTGGGGGAATGCATGACGCATACCCCTCCGCGGGGGCGGGCGGAGGGGTTATGTCAGACTCGCCGGGGTAAAAGAAAGATGTTAAGAAGAAAATGTACCTCCCGGAATACCGACTAAACCTACCACGGTGTTCCTCGACAAAACCACTATTGACGGGGCCGCGCGAATCACTTGCACATGCGGTCGCGACCCGCCGAGGTTTCGGCCCGCCGTATGAAACGGCAGGCCACTTCACGAAAGATCTACCCAAAGGCACTTCTAACACTCCCTACTGTCCCCCCTAGAGGGGAGACGGACTCGAAACAACAGAGGCGCGCGTGGGAACACGCAAGCCGCCTCTCGGACCTGGTGCTGAACGGATGGCGGGCAGGCCCACAAAGTCCGCCACCCCCAGGTCAAACCTCAGGGTGGCTGGAGGTCGTCTCGCGCCCTCCGGCGATGTATAGAAATACGTTATCTAGAGTTTTCGACAAGTTTTGGTCTACAATTTATTGCTGTAGGTAATCTAGAATATTAATAGTATCAGTTTTAGTGGAAATGGCAGTAATTAGTTTGAATAAGAAGCTAGCTTCTTTAAAGCAGTATCGAACGCATCAATTTATGTGTTGTTCAAAAACTCAAACTGCTGATTTAGTGATTTAGCAGTATGATTTTCAATAACAGACACAGTTACTTATAATTATTAATTGTTTAGAAGACTTCTTTGGTACTGTGACTAAGTGTTACCGCATGTGTTCTGCCGATAACATACCAGGTTGAATATCCGGGTAATATTGAAAGACTTAGAAACTAACTTAGACAGACCTACGATCAAGATATTTATGAAAACTAGCTCATGTATTGACTGTTATGATAGAAACGCCATCGTTGCGCGTTAGTATGCCATTAATTGAGAATATGCTATTTAGAAAATATAATATTATTCGAATGTTATGTTTTAAGTATATAATATTCATCGCCAGAGCCATTCTAAGTCTCAATATTCACGATGTATTCTTAAAATTGCATCGAATGTATGTACGTATTGAAGTAATGAACATTCCGACTGCGGCCTTGTGTTGAATAATAAAACCGAATTTGATGCGTACATTTAATTGTTTCAAACAAAACTGTTAATTACAGAATGTCGAGTTTAAAAACCTCATTAATGTTTAATTTAATGGCACTTCCTCGTTTAGGGTCGAGTACAAAAAGCCATTGTACAATGTTTTTACTTCAATAGCTGCATGTCAAATTATGTGGGACGAGAGAACCTGTTCTAGGTTCGGTGTATGTAATTTAAAAGAAATTGATTAGAAAATGTTAGTATAAGTATACGTGAAAACTGTGTGTAAGAAAGTGAAGTTTCGGGTTTGTTTCACGGGTCGCACAAATACTTATGTGCTTTTTTTGTCCATGCATTCTTTTAAGCAGTACGAAGCTTAGCATTGCACCTGATAGACTATAATAGGCACTCAATATGACGTTGGACCTGAAGCCATATTGACGAAATGAGAGTTTAAATACGTATAAAAATATGATCCTAATTACGAGAAACGCGCTCGGCCCTTGCTTGAATTGTTTGAAAAATATGTAATTGGATGCAGGTAATACGATATTATGTTTAACAACGACAGGATTAGTAAAAGCCTGTGTTTAATTTGAAGAACTTTAATACTTTTATACTTACACTCAGCAAAATAACAACAACTTAATCTGTTATTATAGGTATTAAGTGTTCACACAGAATAATCAAATTAGTTCGATGCCTCGCGGTAAGCCGGTTTCATTTGAATAAGCTTTAGTCGACCTTTCAAAATACTGTGTTTATACGAGTTCCACTGACCCTATTCATTTAAGTACACTTAGATCAATAAATGGTATATCAATGGTCTAACCATAATATTAGTCATGGCTGCAATTGAGATCGAAATACTTGAGTCTATTGTGGTTATTGCGGTTAAGTTGTACCTAGTTCTTAATACAAGCACGTTTAGATTATTTCAAGGATCGTAAATATGTAGCTTTTCCTAAGGACATAAACTACATTTATCTATTAATAAAGACTCATTAGTCATGTCAGTCATCACAAAAAAAAATGCTGCATACAGTATCATTACTGTATGCAGCATTTTTTTTTGTTTATTTATCTTCTTTTTAGTACATTAGCTTACCAAGAAGGCTTAGTAAGTGTTAAAAAAATTCTTATGTATTTGTTTTCAGGTTTCTTATAAGGTTTAAAATCTTGGAGATTTTCTTTATGAGACCATGGCGTTTTAGTTTTATGTAGGTATGTAGGCATTGTTTGTATGCATGAAAGCTTAATTAATATGTTTTATTAGCTTTCAATTCTAACACATTCATTATGTGCTTGCTGCCGCTACTTAAATTTTGGCCCGTGTAGAAAATTTACGTAAGTATTTCACCAATACTTCTCCTGAATTTAGGAGTTCTTTTGTGCCTGTAAATGACATAACCTAAAATAAAAATAATCTTTTGTTGTCAACATTATACCTCACTTCATTAAAGCCAATTTATAAAACAATATCAGCAGCTAGTAACTAGAATAAAACGTCGATATTAAGCGACAATCGTTCCATTTACCCTATATCTAACATATCATACTAGGAAGTACAGGTAAAAAGCTGCACATGCACAAGGTTGTCTGGTCCATTCTCTCTGTGTGTGGCGCACCCAGTGCAGGTATTTCTTAGAAAATCATCTTTATTAATTACTTGAGGTGGAGCTTTTTATGTAACTGATTAATTAGTGATCGACTCTTTGTTCTGTTATAGTGAATATTACTTGCATTAATGTCATCATCATCTCCTATGTACCTTATAGGAACGAGTGATGTTTCGGCCAGGTTGCAATGAGCAAGGTCATGTCAAGTATTCCAAGAAAAGAGACATACGTACCAAATATATAATGGGAGCAAAATACAAAAATCGTGAAGGCTTTAATTCGCATTATTGTATAGCTTCTTCGGTGTTTAGATAGACGGGAAAAACGATGCGTATTAAAAATGTGCAGTCTTGACATTTTTTGTATTACGAAATAATCTATGAATCTATGAACTTATACAGTAAGGCTGCTCCATATATATATATGCCATTATTCTTTATAATTATCTCATAGCAGTATATAGTTTAGACGTTAAAAAAAAAGAATAATATCGCGTGCTCAATGCGTATAAAAAAATCCTATATGTTTGTTTATCCTCGCGTCTTTTAGAACTCTTCTTATTCGATTCACAATACAAATGAATTCAAAGGTATTCGAATGTGAATAGGTAAATATGAGCATATCGCATTCTGCATTTTACAGTTAGCACATCATTCAAGAGGCGTTTGTCCTAAAAATATGTGATAAATGTAAATGTTCGGGCTAAATGCAAATTTCTATTTTACGACTTTTGTGATGCTGAATGTGAGTGTTGAATTATTAATTGTCGAATAAACATTACAGCGCATAACCATACATCATCATGGATGGTATACTCAAGACTTGCGGTATATTATTTGATACCACGTGTGAGAACGTAAATTCCTATCTACATTATCTAAATCCAAGATTGGTAGACACTATGGAGAAAGAAGCAATATACATTTATTTTGAATATTTAATACATGATGTAATTTAAATACGTTTAAAAATTAAGCCACATAATTATATAGTCTATATATAGTCTTGGGTTCGATTCTCGGATCGAGCAAAGATTTTAAGTTTTTGAAATTGAAATTCCCGGTGCAGCGGTGGCAGCACAGCGCGCGGCGCGACGCGGACGTCTTGAACTAAGCCCGGTAGAGACACAGACTGCTAAAATATGGGTGTAATTCACTTATGCCTACCTCTTTAGGGATATGTAGGCCTTATGTACGATATAATTAAAAACAAAATACCCTCTATTACGTGATACATAAATATAGCTGAAGTGTGACAGTGTGCTAGAGTATGTGCTTACCCCTCCAAGGTAAATAGGTGGGATGTTATATATATATATGCTAGCTGTTTTGATGTAGTTAAGTTGCATTATAAATGTAATTTAATAAGCTATTTGTTATATTAAATATGTTGATTTGTAAGAAAGAAGAGTATCGGCATATTTTCTGTTTAAGTGAAGTCACAGTTAAACCTAGGCTAAAGCACATTAGCCTAGCATTGTTTATTTACCTGTTTACTCTCACCTTGAACATCCACGTCTAGTCTAGACACGTCGCCGTCGAACTAATCGTCCGTCTCCGAAACATCCGTCACTTCATTGACATGTTAAACCGCAAATCTGGGTCGTTCCGACTTACAGCATTCAGCTCAAGTAACGGGATCGCGGGCAGCCGCGGTTGTGTAGGAAGGGTTTTCAGATTTGTTCCAAGTGATTTACTCGTTTATAAGTAAAGTCTTTGTGTTTTACGATCCAATTATGTACCGGCTTTGGTTGATGATTTGTTGTTTGCATGGGGCGTGAAGTCTTTGACGTCTCTGACGTCTTTGTAATATAGCTACAGAACAAATGCAACGCCGAGAAGTCGTTTGAATTTTTACACGAGGTTAATTTTTGAATCAAGTGAAGATAGTACCTTTTTGTAGCTGATTGAAAAATAGGTATAGCATGACCCTTGCTTCAAGAAACTTGCCTTATGTAAATGGGCCTTAAGGTTGTTGTTTGATACATATAACATTTTCTCGAGTCTGATTATTTGCGTCTGAAATTTGAATGTAAAATGTTTGGCTATACTGGTATTACATGTGCAATAGTACTTTTTTGTCAGTCCTGTAAACGTGATTAGATATTATTCGTGTGTTCACATAATAATTTTAATAAATATCGTGCCGAATCCCATTAAAAAGAATGTCGTGTGTTATACCAATTATTCAGTAGATATTGTTTGGTTTACGTGTAGTAGCATAAAATAACTGATAATAATTATAAATAAATAAATCGTATGAAGGCAATATAGCATGTTAAATAATACCAACACAAAAGTGTTATAACAATTAAAACAAATACAACATTTTATTTAAGACATTCGGTTGTACATGAAATTCGTTTTCTTTTTATTGTCAGAGGTTTTCAACATCTATTATACTAAATTATTCATCCATATCGTCGGTGTACATAATATACTATGTGATATTTATCATAAAATTGCATGGTGTAAATTCAAAATAAGATTCGATTCCAAATCAATATATTATTCCAATATCACCCAAATTCAACCTCAGCTGTTGAGTGAGCGAGCGTGAGAGTGAACGAGAGTATTAGTACATTGCAAGTAGTAAATATATAAAATTTGGACAAAAATATAGTAATCTCGCTCTGGTCTAGTTGTTTTAGGACACTGTATTCCTTAGTGGCGGTCAGGGTCATACGCGGATACCGCGTGTCGGCCGACGCAGCCTCCGCTTTGGCCGGAACTCCCCCGTGGGACTTGGAAGCGGAAGTGCTCGCCGAAATCTTTAACCTGTTGTATGCCAGAATACCAGACATAATAGAAAAAGCATTGTGTCTCGCGCAGATCCACGTTCCGGCATACCAGAGGTTAAAGTGATGTCGTCGGTATGGGAGGAGATGGGTGTTCGTCCCCTCCCAGAGGTTTTAACTGGTACAAGGAACCGAGCCCACCAGGGCGTATTCCTAAAGTGGAAGGAGCGGCTGGAGGTGCAATTAGCGGGATT
Source organism: Catocala fraxini (assembly GCA_930367265.1). Classification (NCBI taxonomy): domain Eukaryota; kingdom Metazoa; phylum Arthropoda; class Insecta; order Lepidoptera; family Erebidae; genus Catocala; species Catocala fraxini. The sequence goes on along the minus strand of OV884039.1, from coordinate 18,553,171 downwards.
TAGAACCGTTGAGGCCCTCCAGCCGGTGTTGAAGCGGTGGGCAGGGCGGCAGCATGGGACTCTTTTCTTCCGACTGGTGCAGGTGTTGTCAGGGCACAGTTGCTTTGGCAAGTACCTGCACACGATCGCTAGGAGGGAATCGAGTCTCATCTGCCACCACTGCGGATGTGTAGAGGACACGGCGCAGTACACCCTCGAGGCATGTCCTGCCTGGGCGGTGCAACGCCGTGAACTTGTAGGCGTTGTGGGAGTCGACCTCTCGCTGCCGGCCGTGATCAAAGCCATGGTCGACAGCGAGAGGAACTGGATAGCGGTTGCATTCGTCTGCGAGGCCGTTATCTCGCAGAAGGAGGCGGTGGAGCGGATCCGTGAGGAGAGTATCCTTGCGGATCCGAGCCGCCGCTGGTGGACCGGGCAGCACAGGCGTGCCTGTGCGCGCCTGATGCCACCATAGCGAGGGCCGCGGGCGGGTGAAAGGGGATCTCCCGTCCGCCAGCCATTGAGTCAGGGTGACGCCCTCTGTCGTGCTGGGGTGTCACCCAGTAGTCGTCGTCCGTGTTGTATTGGACACTGCTGGGTGGGTCGCTGATGTAGTTTCAGTTCCAGCGCCTTATCCACCATTCAAGGCAGCGAGTTGGCACACCGTAGTAGGTTTAGTCGGTAGTATCCGGGACGTTCCATCTTTTCCCGGGTGAGCGCGACATAACCTCTCCGGTCTCCTTTTCAGAGGAGAGATATGTGTCAAAGCATTCCCTCACGTAAAAAAAGTAAATTACATGTGTAACATATGTGAGTGCGATTTTTGTCGTTGATTTACATTAATACGCAATGCCCATAAATTGCGTAAACATGACAGGCACAAAAGATCTTCGTTTTAATCAGGGTTTTTGCTTTAACCGAAGCACTTTCGCACGTGACTACGACGACTATGACAGTCAACGAGCCTTGTATTGTGTTCCTATGATAACCTTACTTGTTTTCAAGCCTCTTAAGCAAGGAGGCCACATTTACAGTAACTCTTACAAAAACTGCTAACCACTAGTTTCATCTAATAGGTACTTGTTTGCCAACTCGATAGTATAAATGAAATATTTTGGTGTTGATTATGGTAAGTGGTTGAAAGACAACCAACATATGGACACCTAAATCTTCCTAGACAATTTGCTCTGCAGTTCCTTACACACCTAATACATGCAATTATCTCTGTATATCAATAAGCTTCTAAGAATCTTTGCTCAGTTTCTTATCGTCAGTGGAAGTGTTAATTGGATGAACTAGATCCAACGCGTCATGGTTTTTGTTAACCCTGTCACCGCTTTCCTGTTTCGACTTGTGAACAGTTTTAGATCCTGAAGTTTCTGTGTTAATAACACGCAATAAGGCTTGTGTATTTAGTTCGACTGAAAAACTAGGCTCCTCTTTGACATAACTTTGTTTTTTTACAAAAAAAAAACCACTTACACTTTCTTTGAAGTTTACTTAACCAAAATAAGTTTGCTTTTTACTATCAAAATTTTTAATTGATTCTTATTTTCTTAAATTTCTCTCTTGATTCTAAGAACCATGTTTTTGTATACAAAAACGTTTAACAGAAGTCTGAAGATCTCGGTCAGAGTAAACAAAAATATTTAGTGAAACTTAGAAACAATGAGTTCCGTTTAAACTGAACCAGTTCAGACTATTGAACCGTGACCGTATTGGACTGTAGGCGGCATATCGCCACTTCCTTGCTTTCTATTAGAAGTTATTGCTTCAGGAGATGGGCTATGGATCTTTGTGAAGTGTGGTGCAAGGTAGGAATAGTTGCGACACTGGTGAAAATAAGCTGTTATTCTATAAAATGGAAACTATACATTGCATTTGGGAAAAATATGTAGACGAAAAAATAATGTTAGATAAAGATTTTAACACGTTTTTATTACAATAAAATGGTATATAGCTCTAGTCAGGTTGTCATAAAGAACATTTCCATTTTTATTTCTTACTGTATGCATACTTGTAAATAATAAGTCAATAATATCAATTATTTGTCAACACTGACATTTTTGTCGATATTGATATCGTTGCCCGAACCTGATAGTTATATTTATTTAAACTTTTATGTTTTTATTTGCAACTCGTACAACGGAAGGGACAGCTCAATATGTGTTTATACAAAACATAATATGCATATTGTTGTTTCTGAATTCAATCCTCATGTAAATAATCTGAGTTAATAACATTTTATTCGGCTTCTGATTGGATTTTACCACCGTGTTCATGAATACAGAAATGTTCTATTAATAGAGAAGCAATAGTCGCGTTGATTGCAAGAACAAGATTAAATACCGCTATACCTTTAACATTTCTTAAGGCAATATTAAGCTTAGATAGGCACCTCTCTCCGGCGCACTAGTTATATCTATGATTTCCTTCATTTGGACCACTCTCCTCAAAACTCGTAATGCCCGTTATTGTGGTATACGTTTCGCTGTAAGCGTTTAGAAACCTCGCCGGATTGAATCTAAAGCGTGATTGCGAATAATAGCAATGAGCGCTACCCCGATATCAGATGCGAAATGAAGATAACGGGGCACTTTATTGATATTAATGTTATCAATGGAGTTATAAATTACGGTTGTGTTGTGAATGGATGTTATAAGTAGTAATTTTACAATTTGTAAAGTTAGTACTTATGAATTTGTTATAGATGTGGTGGTTTTTAATATATTTTATTTATTTATTTTCATATATTAGATATCTCAGTATTTTTTTTACGTTTTTATGTTTACGATTTAATATTTTTCATTAGCATGTTTGTAGCGAATTAGCGCAGAATTATTTCTTGCATTGCATGCTTCTATAGTTATATCACAGGAATAACATGTGGATAACGTTGTGAGTAACATACTTACAACCATTCTTTTTAGTAAATTATTTAACTAGCGACCGTTTTCTGCCACGCAGAGGTCTCGAGCTCGAATCCAAGGCGCGCATCTCTGACTTTTCGAAATTATATGCGTATTAAATAGTTAATTATCGCTTGCTCTAACGGTGAAGGAAAACATCGTGAGGAAACCTGCATGTCTCAGAGTTCTCCATAATGTTTTCAAGGATATGTGAAGTCCGCCAACCCGCACTAGGCCAGCGTGGTGGACTATGGCCTAACATTTCTCACAGTTAGAAGAGGCCCGTGCCCAGCGGCGGGACAGTTTAATACAGGGCTGATATTATTATTTAATTAAGAACTGTATGTATCTGTTTGTTTGCCTAAAATCTATTAATAAATGAAGAGAACAGAGATTTCAATTAACTGCTGCTCATAAAATAGTGGCTGTTCTTTTTTCACTGACGAAGAGAGTAGTATGGCGAGGTAAAACGACCACATAAGCCACTGCACTATTCGTGCAGCCTTCTCAGAGGGTTAGGCAGTGGTTATAAACCACAACATTCAAACATATATATTCAATAGCTATGTGCCAAATCGTGTCGTCAATCGTTTAATGTTTCAGAATCCGTGATGCTAATAAGAAATTCTTATTAAAATTATTATTTGCTTAAGTAATGCTAAGTTAAACTCTCATATACATGTAAATAAAATGTGTGTAAGTAGGTAATCAAGCCGAACAAAAGAAAGCGTTGTTTAAAAATTAATGTTAATTACCGACATTACTTTTACTATCGAAACTACTTTGGTACAACAAAAAAACGTTGTTTTAAAAGTGATTTCGTTGAACATAAGATAAGCCAATGATTTTTATTTTATTTTACTCGACTGACCGAATACAAATATTTTTTGTGAAAGTAATCCGTAGATTCGTTTTTAATTTCTGGTAAGTAATTTGCTAGTGTAAATGGATTTGTAAATACTTCGTGATTAATGTCAGAATTGAAAAGAATATATGTAGGCGATGTCATATGTAGACTAAAATATTAACTAAACATTTAAAATTTTAAATTGCTAGACCTATTGTCTATCTCTTCAGAAATTTGTCTGCCAATTATGCATCTGAGAGGATATTTCTAAATATATTTCAAAATGTATATAATTGTTATTCGTTTCTTGGCTTTAGATACACGATATGTTTGGCAAGGATTTAGTTAAGTTTGCTAATAATACCTGTAGATATAGGTATAGATCTTCGGACGTGTAGGTCTACACACAGATTTTGACAACTATGTCTCAAATCGTACGCCAATATTTTAATGGCATTTAATGTTGATAAGCCGATTACTGTATACTTAAACTCCTTGCTGCTATTGAGATTTTCCAGATATTATAACCTAAATACAAATTTCTTGATCTGGCAATCGAACCTGTGACCTTTCGGTTGGTTGCCAATATAAACGCAATCTTATATGGCAACAATGAGATATATATAGGTAAGAATTTTCAAGAAGGTACTATACCTTCATAAATGTCTTTATGGTTCAAGTAATTTTTGTTTGTAATTTAAAAGGTAATAAAAAACTATTCAATGTAATAATACCCTAGAGCCTCTTATCCGGTGAGAAGTCGTTTAACCGATAATTGGATGTCTCAAGAAGCCTAAACCTGGCTTATCACAGGATGCTTGTCATTTATACTGTTTTTATGTTTAATGGGATCTGTGTACTTCTAACGGTAAATCGATTAAACATATATTTAGAAATGTAATGCTATTATTTTGTTTAACTATCCCTCGGTGTATAGGTACACGTTTGATAGTGATTTGCACTTTTATTTTCTTAGTTTTTAATTTATGTTACTAAAATTATATTTACACCTTTAATCTATGTGACAAATTTACTTCTTCACGACGTTTTTACCATCTGCTATGGTGGTATATAAATATTATTTTATAGATTGTGCTTTATTGGCTGCAAAAATGGGCAGGATGCGATATCCATTCAGGGCACGAAATTAAGTAGAAATCTGGCTGCAATGCGCCTGAAACACTTACATACCTTAACATGTAAGTTATTTAAGGCTCTTTAAAAAACTACAGTAGGTACTACCGTAGTTATTTTATCTTAAGGATCTAGAACATCTAAAATTCTGAGAGACTATCGTATAAGCAACATTATTCTCAGTTGTCAATGTTTAAATCGATATTCAAATTCCTCAATCGTAGCTCAAAATTTATTCTTGCACTAAAGGCGGAAATTCACTTTAGCTACAACATTTTAGCTAATTTGTTGAGGTCAGCACAACAAAGCAATACAGAAGTGTCACATTACCCTACTTCCGTCAATCAACGTAAACCATGATGATTTAATTTGTATGACAACTGGACTTAAACACAAAACTAATTCAATTACCAGACTTAATTTCGCTCGATGTCATTCACTCATTCACTCCTACGCGAGGCATACAAAAGAACGAATGAACAGAATATAGCCAGGTAACAATGGGATACTACTTTCGTCAATTTGTAACCTGTCATTACGTGAATGGCTCGATGCTGAATGAATGGACACGGGGTACTTTCGTTTTGTAAGCGTTTCCGCTTTTTTGGTACTTGTTTACAACCGTATAGAATTCTTGTAGCTCACTAGACCGCGTAGCTCTTGTTTGTAGTGTTACTTATCCGTAGTCATCATTGCGTGAACGGATTAGATGGTAAATATAATTTTCAATTCTAATAAAACGAATTCAATAAATATTAAATAACATCGAGCTTAAAAATCCTAAATACTTTGAATGCGGGGTTGTCATTGAAACACGTCGAATGCTTTGACCATTGGACGAATACGTACTCGAACTTCGGTTTCATTTTGACGGCTATTTTTTTTAATTATAATGTAATGTACAAATGTAAAATTGATAACACATACATAGATATAAAAGGACGTTACCTTTTAGCTTTGTTGCGTATTGCTGTCGTTCGATAAATACGAAAGTTAAAATATCGTAATTTTGTATAATTAAGTAAATTACTTATGATGCAGTACATTCATAGGGAGATAGCTCAGGGATAGATCTCGGGGCCAACACAAAAGATCCCACTGGGTCGAAGTATCGCCGGTCTACACTGACTGGCCCACGAAATAAGATAAGATAAAATAAATTACTTATTAATATTGTAGTTGAGTACGTTTTCTTTGTTCTTAGTTCTACTTCAAATCTTTGTATAAGATGTTATCTACTTATATTCATATCCTTCTTAATATAATTTAAAAAAATGACATATATTATGTCATCACTAAAATCTTTTAAGACAATAGACGAATGTGCGTACGTAAGAAACAATAAAATGCAAAAATAGAAACTCCAAACAAATGCCTTACGTTTAGTAATAGTTGCAAATTAGTGGTCCATGGTGTTCCGTTTATGTGTTACAACCATTAGATGGAGTTGCGCAAGCCTGCGTGGAGCAATGAACAAATAATGCTATTATTTTATAGGCGCTTGTGGGCTCTTGTGATTTTGTATGGGTACTACAGTTCTCTATAAAAATACTCGTAACCCTGTGGCGATTTCTCTTATAGACAAGGCCGTTTGGTACTAATTTGTTTTGTTCTAGAAAGATGAATTGTATACAGCTGCATTTTCTTTAAATACAAGACAAATTACTTAACATTAAGATATTTGCAGGATTTAAATTTTTAGGTAAAAGCTTTGACAAGATATTGATTTGGTCAAAAGATATTGATTTGGTGAAAATCGTCAGGCTAAAATTTATTGGAAATTTGGCATTGGTAGACAATATTATTTTCTAACCCTTAATACCCTATAGTCTTAAGCCAAAATAATAAACATGCTCTTCGCGAAACCAATCGGCAATCACTAAATTGTAACTTTAGTAGCGCTATGCAAACTTTTTGCAAAATCACGGGCCTCAGTTCTCACGCGCGGCTTACGAAAGACTTATTACTATTCCACATAACTCCATGTTTGTTTATGTGAATAAGATTCCAAAATAAACAAAGTTACCCAAGAAAGAAAAGCGAAACCCACTGCCATATTCGCACCGCGAACCCCATTGAATTCTTACCGACAATAATGCAATCTGTACTTGTTTTTCCATACATATCCACTAGTGTCTGTAGAACAATGGCGTTAGGTGCAAATAGCTGGTAAACAGTGTACTGCCAGTGTTCGGTGAAAGCAATGGGAACTTAGAAATCGTTTTGTGATATCTATTAGGTAGGGTTGGCGAGAGAATGCGCAAAAGAAATGTCGTAGTAATGTTTTGTTCTGAAGAATTTAGTTGCGTTTTCTTCTTTTGCGGCTGAAAACTTGTGGCAAATTCTTCAATGGCATTTGAAGATGACTTTGTTTGCTGTCATAAAAACGGTCTATGTACGGTATTGTCGAACGAAACAATTGATAGACCACGTTAAATAAACGTGATTGATTCATATTTATAAATTAGTAGAGTGTCCCAGATTGGTAAGGCCAAAATTTCCATTGCGCAAAATGTGCTATTGTCAATAAACATGTTATTTCCGTCACCGAATAGGTTAATGAAATATATAACCTGTGAAAAGTGATCTACGTTGTTCAGCTCCATAGCTGGATTACTTTAATCAAATAGTCGTTTATCTTTTTCTATAGAAAACTACTTAAAATCTAATTAAAAATAGAACAATATTATATATTGCGTACTGTTTGCAGTTTTACGGCCTTCGTACTTGCTTCAGTATGTTCATAGAAGCAGGCTGTTGATGCAAGAAACAACAGCCTTCTACTATGAACTTACTAGGTTAACATACACTGACGTAACTGGTTACGTTTGAAGTCTGGATGCTAAAGCTTTGCCAACGTAATAGTTGGTGGTGCTGGCCGATTCCGACAAAACTACTAGTGACTGTTATTGAAATAGAGCCGGAATTCCGCCCGGAATATTGATTGCCGACGATAGTATCTACCCGTTAATCTAGTAGGTTTCCCACACACATGTACCAAAGCGTGAAAGATTACATAATGTAACCAAAAATACAACGATACTAATTGATGTTGCTACTCATTTTGTTATTATATGTTGCTATTATTATAACCAATATGTAATAGGTAATGATGGTAGTCTGTTACACTATACGCAGTTCTTAAAATCTGTTATAATGCCGCTGTAACAAGTTAGTCGCATCACCAGCCTCAGTACGATAGCAAATCATTATCTAGAGATTTTCTTAGTATTAATAACTTCGTATTGTTATGGTCAATGAGTAGACAACCCTATTCTCAAAAATTGTGCGTTACTCTTTCGAATATTTGAAGTATACTTGGAATTTATCAAGTGCAGTGGGGCGTGAAATTTCGTTAGATTCTATTAGTCTGAACTGCTTCACCGATTTTGTATACGATCATTCGGCACAGATTGCTTACCGTTTTTAATATTATTACTGTTCGGATGGCATAGTGGTTTAAATGCTCGCCTTGCCATTGCCACTGCGCCGAATATTGTGGGTTCAATTCCCAACAAAAATTTGTGTGATCCATAAATGTTTGAATCTGATATATGTTCGTAAAAATCCCACGACACAGATGCACACAGAATGCACATGGAGATCTTATTTTGAAGAAAAACAAGAAAAAACTGCGGTTGTTCCTTGTTTTCTTGGCCTTTCTTTACAATAATAAAAAAAAAGTGCAACTAGCAGTTATATTGAATTGACTAGAAAAGATTCTTTATTATTCTTCTATACCTACATAGACCCCTCGTTCAACTTTGAAGGGATAGATATAGAAACTATAGCTCCTATGCCTCAATTACGTCGGTTATAATAAATATATTATTAGTTGTGATGTTATTCTGGGTGAACGTATTGCCTGGTCAAATGTCCAGACTTTGTTGCCACTGAAAATATACATAAAATCAACAACAATTTTTTGCCCCGCAAATCCAGATTGCTACTATATATTTTCCTATGGACTCAACCAGCACTGGTTCAAAACATTGTAGAGTGGGCAACGGGAACTTAACGACATGTTTCTTAGCAACATTGTAAATCGGTCAAGTAGCTATACCGTTGTGATTTGTAAAATTTATATTTGAGGTACATTCATTGGCATGATGCTTATATTGTATTATATTTTATACTAATAATTTAGATACATAAGTAGTGGATAAATTAAAATGGTATTCTAATATTTTACCTATCTTAACTATTTTGAGGGCGTTTGAAAGTCATAATTATGTGAATTAAACGTAGCCAACTGTGATTACCCTTCAATGTTAAATCAATCGAAAGAAATCGTTACAACCGATTATTCTGATCAATTTTACTCTAATAAATGTTTTACAAAATCCTTTAGCCAGTATGTACTTTCTTTAAGAGAAGTTTGTGAACCTTTAAACCAGATTTTTACAAATCTGTAACACTTTCTCCCAGTATGTTTATGGAGCTTAGTGAAACTTAATCTGAAACCAAAAGGGTTTTAACAGCAACTTTCAGTTTGATACCTGAAGTACCTTGTACAAACTTTTATGTCACCTGATCAAATAAAGTTTTGTAGTTGGTACAAAAGTAGCTTTGTACCTAAAAGGGTCTGAACAACATTTTTACTTTCAATTTTACACAGCTATAAAAATATACGATCATGTTCTCGAAGGTAAAGCTTTCTCCTACATTTATGATAAGACTTATCTGTCGCCGATCGAGTTTATTGGCAACTGTCGATTTAAATGTATATATTAGCAGAACTAGAATGTTATTTACCAATTAAAGGTGGTTAGTTCCTACTTGCCAGTTTCAATCAATGGCTATTACATCATTTAGTAGTTGACACGCTAATTTACTTGTGAAGGACTTAATCGATTCGTTGGCGACGCTTTAATTTGTTACTATTTTAATGTCGGTTGATCGTTATTGACACAGCAGGTTGCTTTATACAATTTCACGTTACAGTTACTAGGTTTCAAAAAAACTTCAATGAAATCTATAACTGTTGCATCGTTAGATTTGTTGACAAATTTGATTTAGCCCATTTATTGTGTCAGACTTTATTTTAGCTATGAATTTAATAGATTTAAATCTATCATGTGGTACAAAATTTGTTTTTATGTATTGAGCTTAATATAGCTATGTAGCTTAGATAGCTTTACCATTAGGTTATTGCATTCTTAGCGGTGTTCATAACGGAAAAGTTGAGAAAATCTATATTAACGGACTTACTGGATATTAAGAGCAGCGATAGCTCAGTGGGGAGACCAATAGACTGCAATGCAGAGGGTCTCTGATTCGAACCCACGTCGCGCATCTCTGAGTTTCAGAAGTCATATGACTTTTCGAAATCATATGCGTATTGAATGACAATTATCGCCTGCTCTGTGCTTCGGAGAGCACGTTAAGCCGTCGGTCCCGGCTGCCATGAACATCTATGGCAGTCGTTATTGGGAGAGTGTCGACACAAAAGATCCCACAGGGTCGAAGTGTAGCCGGTCTACACTGACTAGCCCCCACATAAGATACATACATATTGGATATAGTATAAGAATTGTAATTATATACTTTTCAAATTTTTGTAAAGCTATATAACAGACAAATTCTAGTACCATGCTGATGACAGCATGGTACTAGAATTTGTCTACGATATGCAGGACAAAACTAAATGATTTGTCGCCCACAATTTTACAGTAGGAATAAAATACAGGTTTATAACATGATATAAATCTTTATTTTTATCATATGAATCCATCACTCGTGTGGTATGAAAAGTGCGTGCGAAAGAAAAACCGTAGGTACTTGTGAAATATTATGTTAATATACCGTGGAACAAACATATGTTTCCAAAGCTAAACCTTGGCAGGGAAATTTGTATGGATTAGAATATGTTATGACTTATAAGGTGAAATGTTTGTTGTAATAAATTCACCTTTGAATATTTTTTGCTATACGTTTAGTTTTATGTTTTATGGGTTTGATTGTCTTTGGCATTTTTCTGTGTAGTGTGTGTATTTATGATATCTAGTCTTTCATATTTTATGCGATATACAGTAGATATAATAAACCATTGTTTATCTATAGTATCTACCAACAAAATACAACATGCAACTAACTGTAAGTTATCTGATTCCTACAATCGCTTTAGGCCGCTATAAACTAAGTAGAATCAGAACTAGAATCAACATTTTCTATTTCTCTACTTTAACTTATGAACTTACATTCGAAACAGAAAGTACAAATCCATTGATAATACGATTTTTTATCACACTCAATGAATCTAATAGATCATTATCTCTAAGATTCAACACCAACGTTTAAGATGCACATAAAATACAGTTAGTATACATTACTACGATCAAGATAACGTTGCTCCGGGCGGCGTCTGCGCAGACTGCGCACCGACCTACATACGGCTTGCATAAGCGAGAGCAATGCACGGCACAGGCGCCAATATTCAAATTTTTAACACGATTTCGATTTGATATTTTTGAAAATGTTTTTGTTTCATTATTGGGATTGTTTCAAAAATAAATTACAGGCTGCCTTATACAAAATCTAGGCAAAGGTCTGTAAGTAGCTACCTTTAATAAATCTTAAGAAATTAAATTTTTGCTTATGTTTTATTGTACTACAGTACTACAACGATTGGAGGCCGTACCACTAATTTATAAAGCATGTGAGAAAACAAGATAGCATCTTATATAGATAATTGCTTTGTCTCAATCCTGCGCATACCTCTAGTGTCAATCGAGAACTTACATATATCACCTGCCAAATTTTCTGAGTCTTTCGTGGTCGCTCTATCGATCAAATGCTTAGATTCACCTTCTCTTTTCATTATTCTTTGTCTACCTATATTAAATAAAACACAATTTTTTCGTTAAAAGAAATATATTAAGCACAAGCTTTTGTATTTTGAAATAAACACCATTTTATTTTTAGCCATATTGTGCTGTCTATACAGCCATCAATAAAAGAAAATTGCTCTATGGAATTCGGTCGATGTGCCAAATGCCAAAAGTTCAAAGTGTTTACTACCTACAGCGGTTTGCACACCATGCTAAATTATACTGACTTATATTTAACGGGATGTTATTAGGCAACTTGAGACCGTACTTGATTGATTAATAGCCATACTTGATGTGATAAACGCACATTGTTTCATTAATCATGATTTATTCTGCGGCTGTCTCTTTGATCCCTCGGCATAAGCTGATAGATGATTGTGACATCTCGAGTTCGACGGTTTTCTATGAGAATTTTCTGTTAGTTACCCTTGACAAGAGGACCGTGGCCAGTACTGGGCAGTTTATATACATGGCTAATATTATTATTATTAAATACTCAGTGCCAAAATCCATGCTCCATTTATTCTCAATTTCCAGAGAAATAACATGTCTTTATATAGTGGGCCTTCGAAACTAGCTGCCAATATTATAGTGTACAACACCACTGTTCCCCTTTTGGAATACATAGACGTAATTATAATAATCCTCTAAAGTTACAATCTTCATTACAAGCTGTAAGTGACAAACCGTAGCCTTGGATCACCTCTCCGAGAAAGTGCGTCAGTTTTTCTTACTGTCTCATTTAGTAAATAAATATAGCATAGTGGTAGCTAAAGACAATGCATACAGACCCATATTTCTGTATTTTCTTTTTTTGCATCTCTATTTATAAAAGAACGAATATAGTCTGCAAGCAGTAACTTAATGATATTATTATGAGTTGTTTGTTTACCAAATAAGACAACTAGAAAAATGGATGGATATACCTATGTATGTAATTAACCGTGTGTAGGGCAAAGCATTTGAAAATTTTCACCATGGTACATAGTTGCTTTGCCAGACTACGTGAAATTTTATGGACTGTAACTTGGCTAAGGTATAACAAATATGTTCTCGTGCTACTACAGAATGGCTGTCATTTCACAGCTTGCGTACACGACATAAATCATTATCAAGTATGTAACAGATCACTGTTATATCAATAAAAGGAAATATTTCTATCGGGCAAAATATATTCCTCTTGCTTTTTTATAACTCTCATTGCGTGGATTCCCTCAGTTAGAAACGTACTATTTTTGTATTGACATCGCGTGAGAGACAGTGTGTCGTTAGCATATTATTATCTCGAATTTTCTTTTTAAATCAATTGATTTGCAAAACGCACTGTATGCCTTATTTTTAACGCGTTTAGTGCTACAATAGCTTGGCAATTGCATTTTGAATGGCATGCTTATTTGGTTGTCTACTTGTCAATGGTAATAAGGTCTTCGTGTTTTTTTTAAACGCTGTAAGTATTCGGTAAACAACGAAAGAGACTATGGGGATATTAAAAACGAAGTACGTCAATGTTTTGCAAAAATGTTTTGTTTTTATCAATTTGTTAGCCAACATACAAGTCGTTGTACTAAGGGAAGTCGTTCACCCGTAGTTTTGGGTCGTGTTTTGATAACAACTTTGGAATAAATTTACTTAATGTAAGCATAATATAAGGATAAAACATCAAGCTGGTATTTTTAAACAGGATTATACAAGGTGGCGCAAATGTTATCACATTAAATGATATACTGCCTAAAGCTGGTTGATAAAAGACGGTTAGCATAAACAAAAAACCTATATTCGCAGAAATTAAGAAATGATTTTATTGAACAATATAAATAAAATAAAATTATACACAAATTGGAACACCATCGTGCTCTGTTCCCAGCTGGCTAACGGTCATAGGTATCGTGAAGTATCGTACCGAGAAATCGTCTTTTTCAACTCGCTACCGGAAATTCCCGAACCCGATAATACAATACGACGGCTTTTTTAATATCGCTGCTTAAGGTCTTTGACACCTAAGTAAGTTATCTCTGCATTACATGATGTTTTAAAATTTCTAAATTATGAAAACAAAAGAAATATCCTGTGGCTAAACTACTGAATACATTAATTGGTTCATAATTTGTAAATCGTCAAAGAATACCATGTAGTGTATGTGGTATCAATTAATGTGATAACATTTGCGCCACCTTGTATATAACATCTACGCGTTGCTATTTCTATGTTTAGGTCATATAGGAGGCGGATTTCTGCCTTCTTGCCAACCTAGTATAAGATTGTTTTTATGATTATCCAGGTTTAATATTCCGATATCTTATTTATTAGTAACAAAAGTCGTTGTTACGATCATTGAACTATATATTGACCTATAGTATGATCATGGCTTTCACTGTGTAGTAAATCGTAGAAAAGCGTTGTAATTATTTATTTTCATACAACTCATTGAAGTATTTTTCAAAGAACCTCGTCTTTATGTCATTTGACATATTCTCAGCTATTAATTTTGAGTTGTTGAGTTGTTATTCTTTAATCTAGGGACCATGGAGTGTAAACTTAAAGATATTTAGGGACAGAATTAATGAACACATATTTTCATTACCAATATAGATTAATAACTTCTAAGCTTTCGCGTTGCAGAATATGTATATAACACCTTTAAGTGCTTTACGTTTCGACCAGGTTACACCAGCGGTGTTGCTGTCAGCCAGTCAGCTTGTGACCACAGCCTGCTGGTTGCTAAGGTGCAAGCACCTGAAGCTAAAGAATATGCATGAACGCGTTAATACCCGTTACAAATCAATATAGGTTAATTTGACATTATTGAAACTGATTGATTAGATAAAATCTTGATATATTGTCGTAAGCATTGTTCAATAATGTAAGCAGATTCTAATCTAAGTTAAATCAAGTTATTACGTGTAGATAATAGCAACTCGATAGAATTTGTGTTTATATAAGATTTTTTACGGCGTGCTAATCGCTTAATACAAGTTTAACTTGCTTTTGATACAAAGGCGAAAACGGAGGCGTATAAACAGGTTATAAATATAGAAGTGTCTTTTAAGTTTTTTAGAAGGAAAGGTCGATGATACTAAAATACGGAGCAGGTACGGATGAGATGAATACGAATTTGTTTTTTTTGTAACTCCCGCACTAGAAATCGTTTCTGTGTCGCGAGGGAGTTTACTAATATTCAAACAACGGATACAAAGAACAACTAGAATCAAAATAGCTGTTAGTTGACCACACAGAATTATTTTTGTCTGGTGTGGGAATCGAACTCACAATACTCGGTGGTGAGGCAAACACTAAAAACCACTACACCATCAATGTAGTTATTGGTTATATGGTGGCTTGTGATTGAATAAACTGTTTAGACAATAATTATTCTTCTCTCTTAGCTTTTATTATTCCCAAGTCACTTGGGGTCGGCTTTCCTGGTCTAACCGGATTTGACTGGATATCAGTTTTTACACGGAGCGGCTGCCACCTGACCTCCGCAACTCGAAGGCTAACGATACCCTGAGGCTAGACCAGTGTCAGGATATTAGAGGGTACTGACTTTCCCAATAACGACTGCCATAGATGTTCATGGCAGCCGGGACCAACGGCTTAACGTGCTCTCCGAGGCACGGAGCAGGCGATAATTGTCAATCAATACGCACATAATTTCGAAAAGTCATATAACTTCCGAAAGTCAGAGGTGCGCGACGTGGGTTCGAACCCGAGACCCTCTGCATTGCAGTCTGTTGGTCTCCCCACTGAGCTATCGCTGCTCTAGACAATAATTATTATAAAATAATTATTACAAAATAATTAAATTAAAATAATTATTATAAGAGGCGATTGCCTCATTGGTCAAGTAAGGCTTAATCAGCTTTATGTATGTTCTTGCATTTAGTGCATATCAAAAGGTTTATAGGTTTGAATACAGACCAGATAAATTTTCACGGTTGTAAGGAAGTTCTTAATGCAAATGTATCCAGTAGAAAGCAATACGTTACTTTCCTATTGCATTAGATCTTAATCTATACTTATATTATAAAGCTGAAGAGTTTGTTTGTTTGTTTGGTTGAACGCGCTGATCTCAGGAACTACTACTTCGATTTGAAAAAATATTTTAGAGTTGGATAGCCTATTTACCGAGGAAGGCTATAGGCTACATAATATCATGCTACGTCCCACGGGGACGGCGCAGTAATCATAAACGCGAGTGAAAGCGCGGGCACATCTAGTATAGAATAAAATGTGAGTGTTCTATTCACTTCTATAACCTTTTGGGGGTTGACTGGATATAGTGAAAGTTATATTTATCTTACTTTAAAATTTCAAAATTATTTAACTCTGATTGCTTTGTCGAAAGTGGTATACTAATTAATTCAATGATATATGTATCTACAACAAGCAATCAAGTCATTACAATTGTAATCAATTCAAATAACATATAATTATTACAACCAAATCTCTCATCTTAATATTAAACAGTCTTTAAGGCTTCGGCACACTAAACAAGAACATAAATGGTGAGCGGCGTAACTATAAAACACAATACATATACCGAACGGCAATAAACGTTCGGTTTTATTGGTCCGTCGCGTCGGGTATCACTCGGCTCTAGGCTGTAGGCTACACGTCTCATGTTTAGTGTGTCGTCCTCTTTAATCTTACAATGAAAAGACGAAACATCTGTCAGTTAGAGAAAACTTATGTAATGACATGATGTAAATAATAATGTGTATTGTCCAATGTGATATAAGGGTATAATTAAGTATTTGGATATTTGAATGACAAGAAGACGCCGTGGGCATGCTGCCAATGTAAAAGATTGCTATCATTTAGTATAATGTCAACATTCTATTTTTTTTTCTAGTACATAACACATGCCTTAAAAGGTACGTTATGAAACTTTGAAATTGATTTATACTTATGTGTTATGTGTTTTGTTTCAGGTAACGAACATTTTTGGTGATCTAAGGAACGCGGTGAAAGGGAAATATTAAAGGTAAAATTATTACGGTTACGTGTCGGCCGATCGGGATATCTTGGGTTCGATCCCTGGATCAGGCTAACTGTTCTGTATGATTTGCATTGGTCAGCACAGTCCAAAATAAATACACAAAACCTTTTCGCTTAATACTAAAACAAAATATATTCTACAACAATACAAGTAATATTGTTGTTTACACACAACCCACAATTCGCATTAAAATAATATATACTAATGTAAACAAGACGTCTATGTGCTCCAATTGGTAACTGGGCTGAATCGAGGAACAATATGCACACATACGCATAATGAACCATTATACTTGGGCACCCACTGCATCGCAAGCAAAAATACGCGATAAAAGCATTTAAAATATTCATTTAGTTAACAAATTGACTAGTTTTCTAAGATAATACCCAGCCTTAATTTAAATGACTGTAATACCTTTGAACCATGTGAACGATTGCTAATATAAAATCAAAAACAATACAATTATTGCAGTAAAATAATTTGTAATTTTAACCCATGCTTATAGTTAGCTTAGTTAACTATTAATGGTGGACAGACACGAATAACCCAATTGAATATATGTTCAATTGATGATTAAGTAATCTATATATTTAGTTTAAAAAGACTATCATACGATTCTCTTTTAAAATTTAATACTGTCTGCATTAAGTAACACTGCTTTTGTTAACACAGTAAAATATTTCAGAACTAAAACAATTGGTTCTGTATTGACATTTTCATACTAATTTTAGAAATGCAAACGTAATTTTATATCTTCGTGACGTTTATTGTGATAGTATTAATAAACACATAAAAAGTTCTTGAAGATAAATTACCGACTAGAATAATAATTTTCCATTATTGTACCTCAAATTAATTAGGTACTTTTTTTTTTTATAAAATTAGTAAAGATGTGTGTAAATATGTTTGAACCATAAAATAATAAATGGTAATGGTAAGCGGCAACCGTTTTACTTGGTTTGGCTTAAAAACAGTTCCTATTATTATTTTTAACGCAACCTTCACGGATCAAATGATTTTTTGATGGTCGCACTGGTTGATTATTTACAGACCATAAAGTTATCAAATTATTTTTAATTATGTAACGATGTTAACGTGTTGTTCTGTGATTTGGCTTTGTAGATCAGATAACGTCTAATTTTCTGAATATTATGTTATTATGTTTCACGTGTATAATAACTGTTTATATAAAATTATAATTATTAAATTGTCGAATAAGAAGAGAGAGGGGCCGTTTAAGTACATACATATGTTAATAAATGATTGCTTTGACTTTAAAATATTTTTTATCCAATTTAGAAGGTATTAAATAAAAGATAATATCTATTAATTAAAATTAAGAATATTTTTAGTTAATAGTTCAATATGATATAAATGTTGTTATCAGGTTTATAAGGGTTTTCCTAAGTATTTCTCATAGTTTCAAATCTTTGCCTATGTGATGCGGCGATGCCTAGAGTACCTCGCCATTTTCCAGCCGGGCGCCGGGTGTACTGGTGGTCGGATCACATCGGCCAACTACGCCTTTCTTGCGTGATAGCCCGACGCCAGAACATCTGGCTTCGTACGAGGAGTCGCTGCCCTCCCGATTTTGTTGCCAGGGAGGCGGAACTGTACGAGACCTATAGAGCCGCCAAAAACGGCTCAAAATTGCTATTAAGCGGGCCAAAGATCAGGTCCGCCAAGAGCTTCTGGGGAATCTTTTTAGAAATCTAAATGTAACTTCGGTTAGCCTTATAAACTCACTAAACATTAAACTATGACGTTTCAGAGTCTTACTTTGCGACTTAAATGAATAAATTATTTTGAACTTCGACTACATAAGTAAAGATTTCTTATTCTTTTTATGCTTTTATTTTTCTTTCTTCATAACTCTTTAATTAGAACTTACTATACTGTCTCCCCACTGAGCAGCGATAACTCAGTGGGGAGTCCAACAGACTGCAATGCAGAGGGTCTCGGGCTCGAACCCACGTTGCGCACCTCTGACTTTCGGAAGTTATATGACTTTTCGAAATTATGTGCGTATTGATTGACAATTATCGCCTGCTCCGTGCCTCGGAGAGCACGTTAAGCCGTCGGTCCCGGCTGCCATGAACATCTATGACAGTCGTTATTGGGAGAATGTCGACACAAAAGATCCCACTGGGTCGAAGTGTCGCCGGTCTGCACTGACTGGCCCCCACATAAGATACATACATACTATACTGTTAGAGTAAATCGTTTCGAAGTCTGCTCGTATAAGGTAGGTAACGATGCTACTTTAGCTACATTAATTAGAAACGGTGAAATATTAATTATTGAGCTATTTAAACATGGTATATAAGTCACAAGAGTTTATCGAGTAAATAAACAGTCCAACTTTTATTTTTTGATCTATGACATAAGTGTAAATCTATTTGCACGAGCCGATTAGAAGATTCTTGTACATTAATGCTTGAGTAAGGCAGCTGTTAATAAGTTCTAAGTTTGATGATTGACAGTCGTATTCTGATGAGGGTTCACTGTGCCTTGCCTTTCCCAGCATCGACGGCTTATCGTTGCTGCATGTTCGTTAATCTACTAAGACTATGGCATGGATAGTCCGTATTCTTATACTCGTATGTTCCGACTACGGGCAAAAATATAAACTAAACAGAGGATTGCTAGAGGTTTGAGAATGTTAACCACAGCTTAAATTCGCAATAAATTACTAACAGGCTAACGCCTTCTTGAATATGTTCTGGAAAATGAGAAAGAAAGACAATATTCAAAAGTTGGTAAAAGCAAGTTTAATAAAAATAAGTATTAATAGAGAAAATGGTAGTAAAACGCATGCTCGATGATAAATAACACGAGAATGGAATTGGCATATTATTGAGTAGCGTATTTTTATCTTAAGGGAAATCTTTCATGACTTGTACCACGCGTAGTTTTTGTGCCGTACCACTCGCCCGCGTACAGTTAGCTGCCGCTAATGGGTCCGCTTTGCATCTATGGATTACGAACACTAACCTATTACCGCTACGCAGAAACACCTGATACTGTTCCTAGTAAGAAAACCTTACTTCGTATACCTACAGCAACAAACTAGGTTTGAGAACTAAAAGCGATTATTAACCTACTTCGAAAAGAAGGTAGTTGTCATTACCAAAGATTATATATCTCTTAAGCGGTAGGCGAAGGTGTATGACACACCTACATAATGCCAGCTATATATTTTAAGTCACATAGCAAGCGAGCTTATTGACGTTTACTGGTAACATGTCCAAACTGTATACTGCCACTGAACATTTGTCTGCTAAAAAACCTCAAGAACATATTTTGGTTTTTAGCTTGGGGTTTTAGCGGCCTTAAGCCTTAACCATTGGACTAGCGCTGCTTCAGTAATTGCAGCAAGAGCATAATTCATATGTAAATGTCGGAACGTAAATCAACGCACATAAATCTACGTCACCTGGCCGCTAAACAATGCCTATGGTATTAGGTACATTCGCATATGTGCTTTAGCATGCATGATACTTTCTAAATATTTTGCTATATCTACCTTTATTATTCCTTATTATCTCGGGAATGGCTCTTTAGTCTGCTGAGTATCTTCATTAAAAAGATATCCCTCCCACTAGGAATAATCTTGTACCGCGGAGGACTGTACAAACATTTAAACAAAAAACACCAAGAGCATCCAGACTCAGAACTACCATTTGTGGCTCACACAAAACTGGCGGCAAGCGGCAGTAGCGAGGCGATCGGTTAAACCATATGTGCAATCAAATCGACAAGCAGTGTTCTGTACGCTGTGGATCAAAGTTTCAGTTCTATGACACGACCGTCCTGCAATGCGAGGGTGGTATTCAGTAGTTACATAATTATCATCTATAGATTTAGGCACATTGTATCCCGCGCTTTTACTAGGGACGAAAGTAATAATAATATTCGAACGAACTTCGCCGAGCGTAGGCTGCATTATGAGTTCGACAATATAAATATCATATTTGTATAGCCTTTGTAGTTGTCACTGATATACTAGGACTGTATAGCTAAGTGCCTCGTGCTCTCTCATGCTTCATGTAGAAATGAGGTGATGACTTTATGATATGACTAGCCAGAATATTTGAGGGTTCGACTTAGTAGGACGAGGCTCAATGTGTAGATAACGATGGATGGACCGGCTGAAAAATCGCGCCATATTTAAGCAGCAGAATTAAATTTGCAACCGCATGAGCTACATAAGTGATTCCATGCAATAATTTTAATGACGTTTATCTCAGTAAGTATAGCCCCGCGGTTATGACTTTGGAAAGTATTCGAAGCGTAAAAAGTATAAAGTAGAATTCGTGAAAATAATTTCGTCCATTCAAGATTTTTGGATGCAGTTATCGTGCTAAAGTAAAGAAAATCAAAGATGTACTTATAAAAACTTTTAAACTTCGAATGGCTTGATGTATATTACATGTAACGGGAATTAACAACATATATATCCATGTTGCTCTTCTCCATTTGGTTGATGTTACGATTAAGATGCGCTGATTGTGGTCACAAGCTGGTCAACTGCTGTGAGATGCCTTGACCTATCATTGCCTACTTAAGGAATTTGTAGGTTCTAGTTCTACAGACGTTTAATAGAAGTACAGAATGTATTTAACAAATTTTACTATACAATGCTAGGATTGATCTGTGGTGTGTTAAAGAAATTACATACTTCACAATTCTTAAGCATCAGCCAATCAAACGTCATACCAGAGTTTGTTCTTATATGATGTTGCTTAAATCTATAAGGTATATAATCAAGAATACAATGTTTATAATGAAGGAGGAACCACAACACAATTTTGAATCACTTAAGCGCGTTGATTTGCTTAACCATTCGCGAAATCTTTTATTACAAAACAAGTTCAGATACGAGATGTTTTCTTTAAATATCGCAATATTATTTATAGGATGTAAAATTTTATACTTTTCGCAACGAGATATGAGAATATTAATGTGGAATAAATTAATAATTACTTGTTTAAACCGCCAATTTAATGACAGAGAAAGGATTTGGGTTAACGAGTAGAGGACCGTTATTACCTCTTAATCGTTAAGCGATCGATTGCCAACGTGTTTGAATAAAAAGTAATGATCATAATATGTTGTTCTCTGATAATCGATTTGCTATTGTTTGTCGTATTTGGGCCTTAGTTTGATTGATTGTGTTTCTATTGAGTACGAACATAGCTGTGTGCTTACTGTAAAGCTAAAAAAATATTGCATTAATGAACTCCGTTTTATGTGCAGTTCATGTTTCTTTTCTAGTCTTGTTTTTTAATGCTATTAGATCTGTTACTGTTATTGACGTAATGATAACAATTGTATTTGTTAACCTAATAAACACTAGGTTCTTAATATTAGGTAAGTATTTGTATTAGTTAATGAATAAACTAAACGTAATACGCCGTTCGTTTTAATCTTTCAAACATGTGAGTGAAAAACATAACGATAATGTAATTATAATCTTATACGAGCTCGGTTAAATTAATGAGAAACACTTCACTGTGTCATAATATTAACATAAGCGATTCTGTACATTTATTACAAAGTAAAAAAGTCTAAATATCATTAGCATACTGCATACGTACAGTTGGTTACGTAAGTGTACCAATGTTAAATGTTAATGAATGTTTTGAATGATTATTACAAATCTGTATTCAGATTTTGACGAATGACTTCAATGTATGAATAACTTTTCCCGTCCGTTGATAACAAGAGCTTATAACAATACAGTGCCTTTTTAATTGCCGTATGCGTTATAAGACACGTGTAAATAATAATTACAGTTGCTATTTTCTCCATCTTAAAGCTCATGTATGCCGCATCTTGCCATAAACTACTGTATTTACAATTCTTAAGACCTACTATTATAACTATACGAAAATTCACCACTAAACAGTATTGTACCTTTTCTACGAGACCGAAAATACAATGAACTGCTTGGAAATCAGAGCCGGAACAGAACAGAACTGTATTGTGTTGATAGGATAAGAGCTGCTGAATGTTGCTAGGTTATATAACCTAGCCACAATCAGCAGCTCTTATCCTAATCCTAACTAATAATATAACTGCGAATGTGAATTTGTTTGTTTGTTACGCTTTCAAGCCTTAACTTGACCGATCATTATGAAATTTCGCATTCACGTTGTCAGGGGAACAGAAAAGGACATAGAGTATCTTCTATCCAGGAAAAATACTGTTACTAACGTAATCTACATTAATTATGCGAGCGAAGCCGCGGGCAATATCTAGTAATGTATACTATGTACTTCGCAGTTATTCTATTTTCAAATAAATGCAAATTACAAGTAAAGCATAACACAGGCAGGCTTAAGTTAGCCCACAAGGCTAGGTATTTGTTGGTTTTTAGCATTTCTCTAAAGATTTTTGACAGGTATAAAAGAAAAAGCGTCAGCTTCTTCTTTCTTGAACCTTGGTAACTTGGTGACTTGGCAATAATATATTACATATAATTCATAGAAAAATATTTAATTATAGTTTTTCTGTAGCATATTATATAAATGGTACCATTTGTCTACACCTCAAATCCATAAAATTTGATGTAATTAAACGCGTAAACGTAAAAGCACCGTGTGTGAACGTTTCACTCTACTTACTACAAGAATTACGGGTTGCGTAATTCATTGTGTCAGCTTGCGTAAATTTACGCATCCGATTTAATGTAAGCGTAAATATATAGCGTAATTATTAATTCGGTGCAGTGTTATGTTGTGTTAATGTGTTGCAATATTTGAATCGTTGCATCTTAATCGTTGTTCCGGTGTTAGTAATGTACATATCGTTGCATCAGTATATTTACATTTAGCTCCTTTAAGCTGCTTGAAATGTAGGGTAATGATTTGTATTTTTTTTCTTTGCTGTCCTGAATTACGCCATTATGACGTTTGTAATTTTATCAAGTGATACAACTATGATTTTGAAACAAATTTGTTCTTTTCATATAAGCGCCAGAAGTAAACGCCACTGAAGTGTGCTACTATAAAATACGATTACTCAAAGTATCCATAATATTATTTATTCAATCCTCGTTCCATAAACTTAATAAAAAAGACGATACTCACATCTTCTTTTTCAAATTAACACATTATAAACGTGTTTCATCGTAATAGTACAATAAATTTTTACAATATATATGTGGGAAAACATACTAAATACTATAAAAGTTGTAGTAAATACGTGATCATAATAAAAATAAGTTGTACAGAAGTGCGCGTACGTCGTTGTGTTTGCTTAAAATGGGAACATGTGTCTATTAACACGTCGCGTTTTGACATACTGTTACAAAACGTTATCTCAAACATCGTATTCGTCAAATTTTAAGGGTTTTGTAAGTATGTCGCTATAACGACAGAAGTAGTTTGGTTAATTTAAGTGCTCTACTTAAGTTGGTTTTCTTTTTATAACATTTGTGACAAACAAGCTGACGGACTGCTTAATGTTGAGCGGTTACCGTAGCTTATGGAGGCTGGTAATACTGTGCATTTTATTTGGCAAATGGGTGACCTTTTATTTTGCCAGCGCAAGTAATAGTTTAGAGACACTGGCAATACCGAAAATTTTATTTAAAAAGAGATCCTGTTTTTTTTAAATACAACTTTACAAATATTCAAACAACGGACACAAAGAATGTCCAGACTCGAAACAACCATTTGTGAATCACACAAATTTGTGTCCCGAACCCACAGCACTCGGCGCAGTGGCAGTGGCGAGGCGTATACTTAGCCCACTACGCCATCGGTGTAGTCAGCAGTTGCAAGCACAAGTAAGAACAAGTGAGAAATGGCAATGAATTACCGTAAATATTAGAGTTCGAAAAAATGGTTCAAGTAATATGCAAAGGTCACGTGATACTACGTGACCTTGAGATCAGAGGTCAAAGGTTTTAGTCATTTTGGGGGTATATCGACTATGCTGAGTCGAATGGCGTTGACCGCGAGTCTCTAGCTCTTACGGTTCTTGAGTTGAAAGTTGTACAAGACAGACGGATGGACGGACAAAGCTATTGTATAAGAGGTTTTTCGAACTCTAAAAATTATTGGTGACACCACATTATCGCCTCATAACGTTAAGAGGTCTATACCACCATAAGGTCAACTTAAACTGTATAATCACGTATACATTTAATTACATTGAAAAGTAGGCTAGTGACTTTGTACGAGAATAGTTGTAATATATTTTAATGTCTGTATCCATAGTCACTAGTGACACGCTTCAGCCTTCCAGCCAGATTTCTATGATATGATATCCTGATAGATGTCAATAGGTGTCCTCAAATTCTATAGTCCCTTAATACATATAGCAACTTACATTTTGAGGAGATACTGGCATTGAAATTAAACTGCTATATACGGATTTTATCGCGTTGTTGTCATCGCGGACAACGCGATAAAATCCGTATATAGCAGTTTAATTTCAATGAATTATATTCGCGTAAATAGAAGACAATATTATGAGATACTGGCATGTTAGTGTTAATTAAATACACTTAAGAATTAAATTAATGATTCAGTGACAGTTGATTGTTACATTGCTAGTCAGTTTACTTTCTAAGACAAGCCTGATGGCAGCCTAAAAAGCGGACAAGAGTGTTCTAAATTTAAATTACCAATAATTCCACTTTTGACGTACGTTGGTTGGGTTATGGTCAAATAGTTGAAGTAAGTAGGCACTGCACAGAAATACTGGATGGGGTGCAACAGGTTGGACTTACCATTCCACTAATAAGAAAAGAAGAAAAGTACGTTGCATTGCATTGATGGTCCAATGTTTTTATTCGTTACTTTAGCAGTATCTAAGCCGCAAGTGTAAGTTTGATATCAGACGCTAAAAATTAATTTATTAATCTTTTATTACGGGTATATATGATCGAGTCAATAAACGATTTTTGTGTAGTAACGCGTTAGTTTAGTGTTTGTAACGCGTTTTCGCGATACTGGAACACCGCCATATCGTCAATGTCAAGTCTCTAATATGACGAATATAAAAATTATAAATATGGAGTCGTAAATGGATTGTTCGGTTTGTTTGCGTGTTTGTGTACGATATTTATCCACAATGGCTAATACCAACTTGGATGTGAGATGTATTATAAAACATTTGGCCAGAAATTTTATGTTACTTTATTTTGAATCTTAAACTGGGTACTTGAATGATACTTATTTACGCGTAAATAATGGCAGGCACAGCTAGTTTAAAATAAAAGTTTTTTGAACGTTCTCTAAATGTAGAAACAGGTGTTTTACAAAGTCTTAATGAATGTAATCATTTGTTACACCTAACATAAAATTATTGTTCTATAAATAGTTTTCTAGGATCTTATCGTTACCGCTCTAGTTCCATAAACGATTCTTTTACATAATATGAGCAATACGTTCACCACGCAAATATGCTGCGTACAAGCTAATGAAAAGGTAGCTTGGGTTATAAACCTATATAGCTTTTATTCGTTATTATGTATTTACTGCCAGATTATTTGTTTGGCTGTAGATTAATTGTATTTATTAGACATATTTTTAATTTATTACTACTACATCTACTGATGATTCGAAGCGAAAGATGAGTAGAAGCGAGACTTACCAGTAGGTAAGTCTCGCTTCTATTATGTATGTGAGACCCATACATATTCGTCAAAATATCGGTATCATGCACCATGGCTATTTCTCAATACATCGATGCCAGGGTACTGGTTAGGTGCGCTATTAATTAGTATCACTTTTTCAGCTAACGTTTTCCTATGATAATCCGTAGCCTTAGAGTTGAAGAAGATAAGAGAGTTTTAGTGACCTCTTAATAAAGGCTCACTGTGTAAAATCTCATGTCGTTTCGTGTGAGCGGTCTCAACCAATTGACACCGATACTGCAGTAGGTACTGCTAGTTGTACTGCTATGTTGGGGGGTCAAAACATTGGCGGGGGAAGTGGTTGTAGCTTATTTACATAGTCGTTGACTAAGGAGACTTTTAACACTAATGCTCTAGTATCTCTGAGTGTTAGAGTTATTTATTTGGTTAAACTTGCTAAGTATATAACAAAGGCATCGGTCGTGGTCGACACAGTTGTTTTTTTTTCAGCGTCACGATTGGCCTCGACATAAAACTATATTGTATACAAATTGAACGGTTTGCGCAACTGAAAGGCGCTTTTTGACAAACATTGGTAGCGTGAAATTGTTCTGCATAATATTTTCATATATTTGTCTGGTCACGTCACGACTAAAGCGTGAAATTTACAATGTATATAAAAAGAACTCACCGATCAGTCTATAAAGCATGAAATTCTTAGCTTTCATAATAGTATTTTTGGTATAATAACAATGTACCTATTATCATAAACGTAAAAAAACATAGTATCACATTTTCTGTCACATGTCTGTAAATTGGACTGTGTTTGAGTGATGTGTGTAATTAAATACAATATTGATGCTAGAACATAATAATAGCATATTATAGAAACGCCACAAGCTTTTCCAAGCAATTGATAAATAGTTAGCTAGCTAATTTTGTCTCAAAAATATGATTCTTTGACGAATAGTTTTTGCAGCTCATTGTTAACTCACGAGCAAATGTTCTGCTTAATAGAAAAATAACAATAAAGACGTATTTAGGTATAAGTATGTTGTATGAGTTGTATCAGACACCGGTCCGGATGGTTCGACGAACTCTTCAAGTTGACAGGATCTCACTGCATGTAACTGACACAGAATCATGAGAAAATACGTAATAAAGAAGATACCTATGTATGTCCAATAGTGAGTTGATGAGGGCTGACAATGAGCCAATGATCAGGCATCTTTCTAGTTCATTGTTAACCATATTCACTCACTGTTATTGTTAAAATGGTCGATTGCTTATCGCTTTTACTAGTTGCCGTATTATTGAACGTATATTGGACATCGTGCTTATCATGAACTTTCGGAAAAAAAAATTCAGTAGATTGTGTGACCTGCCCTGTCACTTCTTTTTGCTCAGTACTATGTTACATCCGAATATCCAATACTGTCAATGATGTTTCTGGTACAAACTAATCTAATTATTCACATAATATATGTTCGTATGTTAACCATACAAAAACAACGCCATAACGCATGCAAAATGCGTCGATAAACACTTCCATTGGGGATAAATAAGAAACTCGTTTAGAACTGGTATTATTTCGGCACATAACATTTTATGTAAGTACACTAAATGGTTTATGCTTTATTTTTGTCATCGTTGAGTTATTGGGCGAAAGAATTAAGAGCCGATTTTATAAAAACTTTATTTGCTCCTGTCTACTGATTAAAGCACTTTCAATATTTCATCGCAAAAATTTAATGGTATCGTTTTAGTGTACCTTTTTTAATACTAACCTTAAAGTACAGTCGTAAACCATGTACTTAATTAATATTTTCCCTCTTAAATAACAAATTAATTTTTCTTATAAAAAGGCTACTGCCCACTAGGAATAAATTCTGTGTTGAGAAATCTTACAAACATTCCAAGTTGTTTGACCCAGATTTATATCCTATATGTGGGATTTGAACCCACAACATTTGGCGAAGTGGCAGTAGCAAACGACCACTCAAACACTACACCATCCGTGATAAAATGGAATCAATCATTCAATCGGTGATAATTTTGTTAGTTGGTTACTCTTCAACGAGGGTCGTGCCCTAATCTTCATCAAAACCTTAATGTAATTGGCTGCTCTGTCTGCTACTGACATGACTCACTTCGTTAGATCACCTAATTGGTATACGAACACGTGAATGCAATCAATATGCTTTTTTAATTTGTTTGTTTTGTTCTTGTCTATAATCTAAGTAAGATTTAAGGTGTAGTAAAAGAAAGAGAACATTCTGTGATTTTGTTTATCTTTAAATTTGATATAGTGTATATGAAAGGACCCCGTAAATCCGCGACACTTCACAACTTGAATGAATGATAAAAATAATGTTCCTCAGATCTTATCCAAATTGTCACGAAAAGACAATCTTATCTGTGATCCGTCAGTTAACATCACATCCTACATTGTAGGAAAACGACGATCACGTATTTGCGCACACGCACCACATAATGTCCCGAGTCTGTGGGAGTGTCTTTCCGGAATTAAATAGAAATTTATTCAGAATCAGCTCTGTTTCCATCGACGTTACGTTTATAAGAATACGTACATGGTACGTCTTGTTTGGGTTGTGGTGTAAGGTAGAATATACGGCGAATTGTTTCTTTACTTTGCTTTTAGTTACTCGAGCTGTTGTTATCGCCTCTTGATTGAAAATTATTCACTTGAATACAAAGGACTTCTTAACCTCTCAAGTCTTAGACTACCGGACATAATTAATAATCTATGGAGTGCTGCTGCGATTCAATAGGTTAAACTAACGTAAATGATAGGTATTGCTAACGGTTTCGTTTTAACACAATTTGATTCCATTCACACTTATGTATGCATAATCACGTCTGTATATTTCTAAACGTTGAGGTTGAGGTGCATTATAACCATAGGTACCCTCTATGGTGCGCTTATACCTTTATTTTGCTAGCTAACTTTAGGTAACAGGACGCGCCTATTACCATGAACCGGGTAAACTTTCGGAGTACATACTATGAGTCTCAAACAAACAATTGGAATAACACTTTGCCTGACCCAGAAATTAAATCCAGACCTCACGATTTGCGGTGAGCATAAATGTAAATTTACACCACTGGACCAACGGGAATTCTATTAAAAAATAATGACGACTTAACATCTAGTCACGCTCGATTTTAAAAGGTAGAATTATGAAGCAAATATGTTCTAGAATTATATTCTCGTGAAAATATACTACATACTTTTTCAATCACATCTGGATGTGTGATTGAAAAAGTTGTGCTTAGACACGACTGATTGAATATAATGTAAGTAATACCTATTACTTACTGTATAATGAAAACGGCATCAAATGACGCTGTTCACTTACTGCATATAACGTTGCAACGACACACCACATATCAATTGCACGGCCATGATAGCATCGCAGTGTTGCCTGATAGAAATAAATCATATATATAAAATTATACGTCGGTTCCGCCTTTTATTTATGGTCAAATTGAATCTTAGTATGCGATTGGCTATCGGTGATAGAATCATGTAGTGTCTACTGATTTAATTTGTGAAAGGATTACTTGAGATAAGTTACAAGATTTGTTTTGCAATTAATTATTAATAGCTTGCTATTTATGCAAGGAATATGTTACTAACGAATGAAACATTGAAATAGCGGATTATTCTAAGCTAAAATTCAATGACTAAGTTTCACTCTTTCAGTCAATGCCAACATAAATGGTTTTGTTTTCTGGTACCGGATCTATTTCAAGAATAGAAAATAAAGTAAGTATGTATTACTTTATTTTCTATTCTTGAATTCTTCTATTTTGTCATAATGATTGATTATAATTTTTACTTACTGACTATATAATACAATGATGTAGGTATCTGAAAATGTTATTTAATATTTATGACGAACGAGAATTATTTTAGTACCATAGACAGGATGGTGATTATAAAAAGGATTTATATGACCATAAACCGATAGTCGTCCAAATCTAGATTTGTTATATTCTGTAAATCACATAAATATTTTACGATCGCGTTAAAAATCGTATTGTTTTGTAAGTTACAAGTAAAGAAGTTTTATTGAAATTGATACGAAATATTATTTATTAGCCCTGAAATATTTATGAAAAAAATGTACACGTTTTATTTCAAATACAGATTTTATCATACTTAGACCGACAGTAACATATTAGTGCCCATATCAAGAGGATACAAGTACGGAAACTGATTTGATGCCGATAGCGATCTACGTACGAAGCAAAAATAATAAAAAAAATATTATTAATCTATTAAGTCTTTTACAGCAGTTAGTCGCTGTCGCTCCATCAGACAAATGTCTTGGGTGCTGTGAAAAAAGTTATAGACGTTCAAGTTGTGCCTTACTTGGACTTGTTTGCCTCATTTAGAACGTCGCCGTTGTCATAGATAAATCCAGTTGATTGAACATTGGCTTACTCTTGATGATAGCTTGATTGGTCTTCTACTTAATTTGTCACATAGAAATTAATTGGAGGAATTTTAGTTTACACATATTATGTCTTTCTATATACTATTACTAGTAGTTTTGCCGCGGTTTCACCCGACCGTCCGCTATGTCCCGTTCCCGTGTGAATATTGGGTTTCACCCCTTTCACCCCCTTCAGGGTGGAATTTCCTCATTTAGTACTCCCCTACACTCTCCAAGGAACATACATGCCAAATTTTAGCTTCTTGCGTTCAGTAGTTTCGGCTGTGCGTTGTCTGTCAGTCACTCAGTAACGGAAGAGTTTTATATATATAGATTAGCATCATTTATTATGTTACAGGCCTTTTGATCGTTATGATTATATAGCCTAAATCTCAATAAAGTGTTGTTTTATTTAAACTATTACTGTGCAAAATAATAATAATACTAATAATATTTTTTTTTATTAAAAAAAAAAAAGTTACAATCAGCATGAACACAGTACATAATATATCATGAGACAAGTTATACAGAATATGTTGAACTCTGGTACCCAATGTAAGATTTAACTTGTGTTATAAAAAACAAATACAAATATTTGGACTTTCCACCAACAACTTCGTGGTACATAGTAAATTAATTATTGATCTTTTAAAGGGTCTTTGTAATGACACACTTATATTGAATAATTATAGCTCTGACTTCAAGGATTTATGTCGCAGGATGTAAGATGAGAGAGCATTTGCTGGAATCAGTATCCTAAAATTATGCATTATACACGAAGTACAAACCAACAAAACCTTCTATCGCATCCACTATATCATATGTTACGTGTTGTATAAGACTCTCAAACAATGTTTCTTAGTCAAATAATTGCATAGCAATCAGTTGGATTGAAAAACAAACTTCTAATCACTACAATGTTATTTCAATTCAACAGAGTGTAGGTATAAGTAAAGGAGTCTTTACATATTGCCTAATAGATATATACGTTAACACGTCAAAGGCATTAAAATGTCCATCGTTTCTCCATAGAAAGTGGCACCTGCTGTACGTTGACTATTAATGCAAGTTTTAGAAAATTGCCACAGTACAGCTGTTCCGGTGTTTTCGGCCCTTCTGACCTAGTCGACTGCGGAATATTGATTGTTGATGATTAAGTATTTTGTATGGATTTCAAATGTCACTGTGTTTTTAAGTGGCAAGTTGTAATCGAGGTGTTAATGTTTGTGTCAAATTTGGGTCATCGTATTGGCTACGGCGATCTTACTCGTTTTGTCGTTTGTCAACGCTTCAGAAATAAAAACAAACTGATGTTTCCACTTTTGTCTTTAATACACGTATTAATTGGCTGAATAAAGTATTATTAAGTATTAATTAATAGGTATTACAAAGATTTTTGTATTTTATAAGTGGATATGATAAATTGTTAGTTTGTTAAAGTATAAACTGAGTTACTGTGTTAATTTCAGTTTCGATGTCGTTAGATTAATCCTAATCGAGAATGCGTCGAAGGATGTAGTTATAATTAATGAGAATAATTAATAATAGTTTTGACCGAAGGCATTTGTCAACTATCGACTATTTGCACTTATAGTAAACGGACACAGATGGTAAGCGTTCACTGTAACCTATAATCGCTTGCAAAGCCAGAGTATCATTCGCGCATCGACATAATTAGGCATTAAAGACATATTATCTTCTGAGAGAACAGAATTGAGACAGGTATATATGTGTGCCTGGTAAATTATTATTACTAATAAGTCAATCGTTAACATTATTATTTTGCCTCAAGTAAAGCAGAGAAATACAATTTCAATTATCAAAAAGGAATTTACATCTTTATATTAAAACCTCCATCCATATTCTTAACATTTAATTGAACGTGTTATAAATGTAAAATTATATTTAGTGCTTAATACATTTTATGTTACAAGTACTGGCGATAAACAATTTTACGATCGTTTTGTTCTCATTTACGTGAATGCATAAATTTTACATTCACTAAGTTGTTCATGTTCTTTTATTTAGTTCATAACGGATAAATTCGTAACCCGATTTTATTGCATTTTAACATATATTGTAATTTAGACTGTATATCGATTATAGAAAGGACTATTGTTGCGTATAATAATAGACTACGTTGTAGTTTAGTTGTAAACTTCTGCAAAACATAGCTTTTCGATGATGTTAAATATTGTTCTACTCTCTCTGGTTTTAGGAATGTTCTATAGTCGCTACCTAATCTTGAAAACATTTCTTATTAGAATATGCAATACCTACTATGATAACTGTAGGTAAACTGATACAAGGCTTTTTTGTAGCATTGTTTGGATTGATCTATACAAATAAATAAAATTGATGTGTCTGTTTGTAATGTCAAAATAACAGCTTTTTATCTAATGCATATGAAAGTATATAAGGTACCTATACACATACATCTATTTTGAAATTTTTTGTCTGTATGTCTGTTTGTTCCGGCTTATCTCCGAAACGGCTGAACCGATTTTGACGGGACTTTATATTACATGGCTGATGTTATAAGGAGTAACTTAGGTTACTTTTATTTTTGAAAAAGTAAGATTTTTGCGGCGACAAATCAAAGCCTATGAAATAGTGAACAATTTTTGATACAAATAGGGAAATGTATATTAAATAACAATAATTTTAATCTATGTTTGTACATCTAAAATAAAAAAAAATCGAGGCATATTAGAAGAATCACATTAATTTTGGCATTAGTATTTCTATACGCGGAATACAGAAATAATAGGTTTTCGTAAACTTCTCGAACTGAACAAACACATTTTAGTTAAATCTTTATTTTTTTAATTTTGCTCTTCAGAATGACCACACTCCGTCTGATGGTAAGCGGTCATGTAGTCTAAGAGCAGTGGCCTTCATACCATCCTCATAGCAGCTGAGGCGATGTTGAGGTCCTTGACGGCCTAAGAAGATGCTTTTCCACACCCCGCTTAAAGGACCCAGGATTGAAGAAAAAAGGAAACACGTGCCTTGGCAGAGATTTCCATGTCTTGATCGTTCGGCAGAGGTATGAGGATCCAAACTTGTTGGTGCGCGCAGTAATCGACTCGACCGTGTAGGGATGGCATCTGAGCCCAGCACGTGTTGTTCTGAATAGGAAAGGTGAGGGCAGGATAAGGTGGAATAACTTTTCAGAGCACTACCCGTGATATATTCTGTAGAAACATGCCAAAGAGGCGATGTCCCTATGGAGTTGCAGAGGCTCTAGTGATCTCTGAATCACCAGCCCGCCGCTGTATCCTGTCGAGAGCGTCCAGCAAGTACTGCGCGGAGCCATCCCAAAGATGAGAACAGTACTCCACACAAGGGCGCACTTGCGCCTTATACAGTACGCACAGCTGCCCAGGCGCGAAGAACCGCTTCACCTTGTTCAGAACTCCGAGTTTTCGCGAAGCTTGCTTGATGACGCTCTTGATGTAGGTTTTCGGATTAAGAGTGCTGCAAAGATCCATCCCTAAGATAGAGAGACTGTCACGTATCACCAGTGGAGTGCTCTTCAGAGAAGAGAGGGGTAGGAAAGGAAAGTTTTTTGTTGAAAACCGCGCATGCTTGGGTCTTTATGGCGTTGAACTGGACCAAGTTCTTGGCACCCATTCAGAGATGCGATCCAAGGTCTGCTCAATTTCAATGACAAGATCCTACCTTTTCCTCTCAACGTCAGCCCGTTGGCCCTAGGATATCCGAGATATCGCCCATGCACGGTACTGTCGTCCCCATAACAATGTATGTTGCTGAGAGCCAACATATGATTGATATGCAGAAGAAAGAGCGTAGGAGATAAGACGGACCCCTAAGGCACTCCTGCATTGACCTGCATAAATTTGGAAGCGCCACCGTCGCAAAGGACCCGAATACGACGCTTCTGCAGAAAACTTGCAACCCAGGTGCATAGTTGAGGGGGCAAGCCATAGGCCGGAAGCTTGGAAAGAAGAGATCGGTGCCAGACCCTATCGAAAGCTTTGGCTATGTCAAAGCTGATAGCCAAAGACTCTCCGTGTTTGTCCATAGCCTCACCCCAGAGCTGCACGACGAACGCTAGAAGATCACCCGTTGATCGTTTAGCCCGAAAGCCGTATTGGCGATCATTGATCAACGAGTGATCCTCCAGGTAGCAGACAATTTGTGTGTTTTAATCCGCTCGAACACCTTGGAGAGTACCGAGGTGATAGCTACGGGTCTATAGTTGCCTGGCCCGGAATGGTCCCCCTTTTTGGGGATCGGTTGAACGTTCGCCTCCTTCCAAGCCTCAGGCACAATGCCTGCGGCGTAAGACATCCGGTATAGGCGCGTAAATGTGGGAGACAACTCCGCTACACATCTCTTAAGGACCACAGCTGGGATGCCGTCAGGTCCACTGGCTTTCCGAACATCGAGGGACTGCAGTATCGCACGAACAACACGTTGCCTGATACGTATATCAGGCATGGTGTAGCCGCAGTTGGCAATGGTAGGCGGCTGCGAACCGCAGTCATCGATTCGGGAGTTGGCCGCAAAGAGGTTTGCAAGCAGATCTGCTTTCTCCTGCGGCCGATGAGCCAGTGATCCATTCGGATATCTCAGAGGGGGCAGCGAGATCTAGCAGAAGTTGGACTGCACGGCTTTGGCCAGGCGCCAGTAGTTTTTTTTATACGACTTGTTGGCAACCAAGCTTACGGTCCACCTGACGGTAAGTGGTCACCGTAGCCTATGGACGTCTGCAATACCCTTGAGACCCTTTAGGAAAGGAAGCGGGAAGGAGAAGGAGGGGGAAGGGGGGAAGAAGGTGATTGAGCCTCCGGCACTCTCACTCACCGGACGAAACACAACAGTAGGAATACTGCTATTTCACGTCGGTATTCTGTGTGAGGGTAGTACTTCCCCGGTCGAGCCGGGCCGTTTATGCTGAAATCGGTGAGGTTCAACTACTTACTTTTCCTGTATGAAAATGTGCTTCTAATAACTTCAAACGTTTTACACGTCTTACTTCTAGTGAAATTTCAAAGAGAACAATGCTTCAGAACTTTAAATGTTGTAATAAATTTTCAGAAGTAGTAAGTATAATCCTATTGTTGATGTATAAGCAACCATAAAATGTATGCCAATACATTATTAGCACAACATTTACCCGATAATTTCAGCGAGCAATAAACAAATAAATAACTATTACTGATAATTGCGTGTAGTCCCTGGCTTCAGTACTTTCATATTAGGTTATGACCCCATAAAACTATCAACTTGATAAACATTATTTCAGTATAATTAGCAATCTTTACTTTGTATATAATAGCAACTATGTTGAGCCAATACACAGCCAACATATTTCGTAACTTATGTTGGGCCAACAGGTAGCCAGCATTATACTTGAGCAAAATTAATTTCTGTAGTTTCTGATACAGCCATGAATCTATAGTTTACTTTATTTAATAATTTGACATATCATTGTGATACAAAAGATATAACTATTAAGAAAGGCTTTTTAAAAAACGACCATTAGTGCTTTTGAAGATGTATGTAATAATCTGAATTTTATGACTGAGGAATAATTTTTTGACATTACGTATATTTTCTTTTATTTTTCATGGACAAAGGGTACTACTATTCTAAATAAGCCAATATTTGTCTGTAAACATGGGGTCTCGTTGGCTATTATTGGTCCAACATGCAAACCACCATAAGTTAAGAGAAAACGTGAAATTATCATCTTCGTGTCGTAAATGTAAACGTAGTACCTAATATTTTAGTAGTCACGAACATCGGCTAAAGAGAGTTTAATGTGATGACAGATGAATTTACTTGCTTTGGACCATCTTACGATAAGTGTGACTTTCTATTAATGGAAAAGTGACGAGGGCCTAATGAAAGGCTGAAACCTGTATGGCGTATCAGATAATTGTAAAATAACAAATAACTAAGCAATGGTCAACAAACCACGTATTATAAATTATTGAAGTACTATCGCCGATTTAATTATATAAATTAAATTTGTTAAATTGTTTGGAACCTTTGTATGTTACATGTTTATTGTACGTGATGTGTGATATTATGTACAACAAATAATCTACGTATGTAGATCACGTGTGTTTCCTGTAGAATACGATAGGCTGATTATCACTTCTTGTTGGTGTGGGTAGTTCAAGTTTAAATGGCTTATGTTCTATCTTCAGATTGGTGCAGGTTGCCATAGAATTTAACTTATTAATTATTATTAATGATAATAATAATTTATTTAGATCAGAAAACTGGTTCCATGGACAGCATATAATAATAATTAATATATCCATTATTACATTATCAGTTATCACACATAAAAATGATAACATAAAAAAAAATTATAAAATCACAATAAGTATATAGTCTATAATATTATTTCATTCACTAAATTAAATTAAAATAAATAAATAGGCTAGAATTATATATTTCATTAGTTAAAATAATACATGTCATAGAAATTAAATCAAAAAAGTAAAAAAAAAACATGTCATAAAATCAGGTAAAATAAAATATAAATAAATAAAACATCAAAACCAATCAAAACCAATACAACCTCATCCAATTATGTTTTACTTTAAAGCTAAGATCTTTTCTCTCTCTTCTCGAACTTCGATCTGACTGTTATTAAGGTCGGTTTGGTCAAAGATTTCCAGGATTACCTCCATCCGGGCCATTTTCACTAGCGCAGCGAATATAAGGGAGGTTGAAACTTAGTGAGCAAGGAGAAGCGAAGTAGAATGTTTGTTGAGCAGATAGGTCGATCAACTAATAAAATATGTAATTTTTTTTGTTTACTGAGAAGTATATCTCAATACATATATTATACTCTTTGAAACCATTAGGAAGGATACAAAAATTTTAACTGTTTTTTCGCTAATCGCTTACCTATGTACTTCGTACTATATTCTACCAAATAAATATGTACATGTTTGTTTTTCCAAACTGTCTAACCATCATTGGTAATTTTATTGGAAGTGAAACTAACATGTAACTGTATTAGGCAGATGTAGCTGTCCCTTGAGTTACGGACATAGCACCTCTCCCAACTGACACACTTGAGGGCGCGAATGTAGGTATGTAGAGTGTTCACACATACGTGGCCAGAAATGTACGTGTGTGCGGATGACGTACTTCTTCAGTAATCATATAAAACATGCTTTATTATGTTCTGAAAGCAGAAGCAAAAGTAGCAAATTTAAACTGATTATTCTCGAATGTTGTTTACAGAATCGAATTACATCAAACTGCTATCAACTGAGCATTGACATAAGTATAAGATGTTTAATTACCTACGCTAATTCTATTTTAGTTTAAGGAAACTGGATATAGAAACAGAATATAATGTTTTATTAATATTTAAGTAGTAAAAGTTTTTAGACTATCGCGATTTGTACACATACTTAATATAATGCTAGACAACACGCAGTCAATAGGTATTTATTACCTTTTGAATACTTTATCGCGAGTAAGACCCGTTGTCTAACTTAAGTAGTAGTTGTTCTCAACATGTAATTTATTAATTTAAATTAAAAAATCGGGGATTTGTTTTACCTGGTCGTAATGATTGGTTCTCATCTTTAAAGTGCTTGTTTGCGACGGAAGTAGCTGGCACGGATTACATGCGCAAGCATCCGCATTCCCGCAAAGTTTACAACGGAGCCCATGATACATATTATAAAACGAATACAAGGGAATTCATTTAAACTATGTATAGTAAGTTAAGTTTGGTAGTTAGATTAATAAATAACGAAACCCGAATTAATTTGGAATATTTTAAATTTCGTACTCATCAAATAAACTCAAATAAAAAGTATCTAATGTCCTCCTGACCGAATTTCGGTCATGGCGGCCAATCTTAACGGAAACTAGCCATCTGCGCAGGAGATATTATAGTGCACAAGTATGTGCGCAAACACAAATGCACTCTCTGTTCCCTAACTCTCATGATCCGATGGGACGGATAATCCGATACGACCGGAGAGAGATCAGGCGCAGGACCAACGGCTTTACGTGCTTTCCGAGGCACGGGGGTGTCTAACACCGCCAACTCCCTAACTCCGGGCTCGTATTGAGATTTCTTAACAGAAAAACCCAATAACTTATTGTTGGCCCGACCCAGGATTCGAACCCGAGACCTCATGCACAGCAGTCGCGTTCACTACCGCTGCGCCACGGAGGCAGTCAAAAAGTATCTACTGTTGTAGTTTTTGTCATTTTTACCTTTTCAAGACAAACTCAGGAAATTGTTGCTGTGTATGGATAAGTGATTCATGTTATTTAATTTTCTTGTTCACTTTATGAGAAATGAGTCGACAGTGTTCGATTTCGGTTCCAATTCTCCTACGCCTCAATAAAAATAGACATGTGTATGTATGTATAACATGACTATGACATCACAAACACAATATTTTTACCCACTGGGTGTCCGCTCGTGGACGATAAACGCTGTGCTGCATGCTAAGCGTAATCTTTTGTGCATTTCACTGGTGGGCGCGCCCCCACTGATTGGCCGACTTCGGCCACGTCACACACGGATTTCTATTGTATCGAACAATTATAGTACACCGTTTTATGCGATGGTTTGCTTGCTTGTTAAGTAGCTACCGTAGACTATGGACGCTTACATTACTACCACCATCAACTAATATCATAACAACGATTCAAAGAAAGAGTGGCAGTACTGCCAGTGCAAGTGTAAAAAATACTTGCATTCTGTCCTGTCTGTTTGTCTGCCACTTGTAAACAGGACAAACAGACACAGCGTAACCTTAAAGAAAACTACCCACCACAGGAATACACTATAAGATAGGTTTAGGCTTCGGCTTAGGCTACAGTTTAATAGGATCCCACGTTAAAGAAAAACGCTGTGTCCTTCCTACGCTTTTAGGCTTCGAAAAACTCTTATACAACAGCTTTGTCCGTCCGTCTGTCCGTCTGTCTGTTTTACAACTTTCAACTCAAGATCCGTAAGAGCTAGAGACTCGCGGTCAACGCCATTCGACTCAGCATTGTTGATATACCCCCGAAATGACTATGACCTTTGATCTCTGACCTCAAGGTCACGTTGTATCACTTGACCCTTGCATATATTGTTTTTCGAACTTAAGATTTACGGCAATTCATTGCCGTTTGTCACTTGTTTATAGTACAGGAGTTATACTCATAGAGGAACTTTCATTCCGAAATATTAATGCTTCAACATCATTGTGTCAAAATCCAACAATTTAATATTATGCAAAAACCTATATTACCGAAGGTTAAATTACTATAGTAGGTACCGTGGGAAATTTAATATTTAGCTGTACCTGATTATACTAGAAGGCGATCAAAATACGGCCAGGAAGAAGAATATCATGAATATTTATTGCTCAAGTTTATATCACGCAATACGAAGCCGTGTGTTACAATTTGAGTCGGTTGTGTTCGGTGCGTGCGCGCCGATATCTCGCGATAAAATAATGTAGGCCCAAGAAAGTGCGCTCCTATTACTTCAGACCTACACAAGTCTCAGTTTTTGGTGAACATTTTATTAAACAAGTTATCGTACACAAAATATTACCTTTTTACTAAACTTTTCCACCTACACATGCAAACAATTGACTTTTACAACTTAATTTGGAGTGCCGAAACTTGGTATTGACATGTTACAAATTTCTCTTCGAAATTTACTTAAAGTGGAACATCAGTATCATTAGTTGACAAATTGTAGGTCAATAACAGTTGGTCATTAGAGCACAATCATGTTCTAAGTGCATTGAAGTAACAATTCAATTGCGGTGGCGTCAGTTATCGCTCTCTCTCTCTCTCTTATATACAGATATGTATAGTCACTATTTATTTATTGGCGTTTCTAGTTGACCAAAATGTTATTGCTATATTTAATTAATACTTATAACAATTTTGAAGGCGTCTAGCGAAACACGTGTTGAATTATCTTTTGTTGATTGTCTCATAATATTTCCAATTAGTTAATGGTTACCAGCAGTTTGAATCAATACATTTAGTGTAGTAGTAGGTTTATCGAAATTCATATGTTTTAATAAAAAGACCAAAAATTTTCATGGTCTTGTTTATTTAATACTTGTGTGATGGCGTCGCGTTGAAAGTAGGTAACTTACGATCACTCGTTGTTAATACAGTAATAAGCCATGTCATAACGGCATATTAATTTCGCCACAAACACGTCCTTCAACCATCATTACATTCAGTTAATAAGATCGATCATAGCTTATACAGCAGGTGCTTACCTAAACGTATGTACCTTTTAAAACGAGTCGAACATGGTCACCGAAGCGTGATTATCACATAAAACGTGGCAACAAAACAACATTGTACACAAGTTCACGCATAAGTTAACATGATATCTACTATTCAAGTTTAGGCCATTACTCGTACGTAAGTATCTATCTGCTCACGTCGATTCGATAAGGTCATGTTCTAGAAAACGGCAATTTAGCAATACTGTTGCAATACTAGACAATAGATATAAACCAGAAACATGGAAAACTGTTTTATTGGTTACACCCACCGCGTAACCATTTATAAACAGAGTATGCTATATCAGGTTGTGGATCTTTCCTAAGTGAGAACCAAATTTGTTATAATCATATTTTTATGGTAATGAGATGGTGGTTACTGCACTGTTTTATTTCAATATACAATTAAGTATTCAAAACGCCGAGCATATAAGAAATAGAAAACAAAATTAAACTATACTATACAATATAATTATTATAATACATAAAATTTAAAAAATATATAGCTCCAACTTATAGGTAGGTACCTCACTTCATATCCTAATCCAATATTATAAATGTGAATGTGAGTTAGTTTGACTCGACCGATCATTGTAAAATTACCTTTTCAGGAGCACAGAAAGCATTAGGTCCTTTCATCTAGAAAAAAGTACTGAAAAAGTCAGCATTAACGCAGGGAATGCCGCGGGCAGAATTTAGTTATAATTCTTTTCGTTTTATTAATACATCTTTAGCATAAACCGTGATATACGGTATACTAAGGAGAAACGCTTATGCGTTAGAAAACTGTGTTAAACTAACCTATATTACGTTCCCATAGACAAGTGTAATCTTTGACCGTGTAATGAACAATGAAAACCGATGTCCGACAATGTGTATTTTTTGCTTAAAATTTCCCATAATTTACAACGACAATCACGTATACTTTATTTATCCGTATGGCTGAGCTAGGGTTAGGGTGTAGTCGGAACAGGCTATTAACATCTTATTTTTATCATGAAGTATGGCTATGCGTGACGGGCCTTTGCACTACCATTCAATGTAAAACTTTATACAAATATCTTAATTAATATGATAAGGCGAGATATCGCTCTTAAGGAGGCACCTGTGAATTTTCGGAGTTATGTGCGTATCGAATGTTTAGTTATCGCTTAACGGTAAAGGAATTCATCATCATCATGAGAAGCCTGTCAACCCGAACTTAACTCTTTTTTTCTCTTTGTAGGAATATGAGTCCATCCTTATCTATTATATACAAAATTATAGTAATATAATATTATAAATGCGAGTAAGTAGATTTAAAATGGATTCTCCAAAAATTACGGACATAAATGTTGATTGTCTAATTTGAAAATATAAAGGACACATCGTTAAAGGTACAAGATCCCAGAGCCAAATTTTTTCAAATTATTATTTTACAGTAAATGTGTAATGACTAGATAAACATATGCATATTCGCTATTTTAAAAGTGGTGACATTGTTTTTTGATCTAACCTTCACTTCGAATATTAAGATTTTAAAAGAAAATGAAATAGTCAACCAGTCATTACGCTTTTCAACATTTATATTAAAATGTTACCCGATGGTTTAGTGTGATCTATAAAATAAAGCAGCAGCCCTACCACGGGTCCATTATCAAGTGTGTCACCGGTCCAGCAATTTACTCACAATAGTGTTGTGATTGTGCTAAAATTGTGCACTTTTGGTTTCGCGATAATGAGTCATAGTCGTACGACTTTCACTCCACATCTTTATGTCATTGGACCGTCTCTTTGGGGTCACAATTATGTCATTATGTCGAATTCACGATGACAGTGCCTTATTGTTGTCTTTTTATCGTATTTACATTAATGTTCACGGTCGCAGAGTAAAGAAATGTGTTAATTTGCGGCCAGGTTTAAACTATTTTCTCACGAGCTTGTGATGGAAAACTTGCGTGCAGTGGTTTTCCCATGAGTTTGTAGAAAAGTTTTTAATGTTTGTTACTTTATGATCGTATCTTTAGCTAGACTTAGATTTACTACACTCCCACATTCATATTGAAATCTTTTCTTTAAATCTTACGTCATAATGGACAAGCCTTAATCACGCCAATATTCAGAGCAGTATACTAATCTATGATTCAGAGTCCTTGTTGCTTATCGAAAGACGAACTTAATTATTCCGTTTATCTTATTTGTATGCCTGGTAACGTCCGCAGTCAATAGTTTCATGAAAAAGTTTCATCGATTATTGTATTATGTATATTTTTATTGCAACTGGATATTAATCTTCTAGTACTTAAAAATACCAACAAATAAAACGGTTCGTATATCTTTTGATTACAATAACATAAGAGAAATGCACAATCCTGTAATTATCTACATTACTTGTATTGTTCGTCAGTATATTCAATAGCAAAACATCAGGTCAAAAATACCCACATCATAATGTTATGTAAATGAGTTATGTTTTTCTGTATATGAACAATAGAATGCAGTTCTTTGAGAAAACAGATATATTTGAACCGGGACTTGAAACATACAGTTAAATTATCATGTTTATGTTCAACAAAACAAATTTTAACATTTATACTAATATACGTTTCAATTTTTCATTTACATATTGTAAAATCACGTCTGTGGCTATTCGGGGGGTAAAGAAAAGACGTCCTGCTGCGAATTTTCTTTTAATTTCTTCTAATACTGATAACACGAGTAGAACAGTAGTGGTTCAGTGGCCATCTCGCCATGGTTAAATCGCTGCGTGTATATTGGTTTGATCCCCGTGGGCAAAAATGTCGTGGTTGGTAAATATTTGTTCCCAGTCTGGTTGTTCTTTATATCTATTGTTTGTAAGTTTGTAAGTATTCCGTGTCATAAGAATTATCATGTTTAAAAATAACAAGTAAGTATTTCAATTGGGCTCATCAATTATTGTTAGTAACTCACAATAGCACGCAAGAACGGAAAGATATTCAGTTTCCTTAGTAGAGCATATAATTAAACTTTAACCACATGTAGATGTTTGATTAACACATTAATAATCAAATAAAATAAGCTAATTATTCTGCAAGAACAAAGTGGTACCTCAAACAAACAGCAACTCAGTTACTGCCTGTTTATTGATAATGACATATTATTACAACATCCTTCAGACGTAAGTACAGGGAAGAAATTATGAACAAGATACTTCTTAATTAATACAAAAACTGCAGCCAAGTTGTCCAAAAGTTATTGGCACGTAGAGCAATGGTTCCGTACTAGTATAGCGCGCTTGTTTTAGCTTAACTTATGTTTTTCAAATTAATTTAGGTATTTACGAAACATAGATAGGTAGTCTGTAGTGTCTTAGACTAACCAGACATTAAAAATCTATTGTATTTGGCCGCCGGTGTGTCGCTCCGACTCAATAGGTTAAGGTCCATGTCATAAAATATTACTAATGTAACACTATGTTTTACAGTGTAATGCAATGCAATGCAAATTAGCGTAGTTTACACACATTTTATAAGTAAAACCATAATAGTAAGTATTATATTAGCATCACGTAAACATATGCCTGAAGAACTAAGCAGAGATGTATTTATTATACTCAAATTGTCACTATAATTTTTTTCTACATCTCCCACTCTAGGAATGATTCCTATGTCGTCGGGGACTTTACAAACATTCAAACCATGGACACAAAGAACATCTAGATTT
The DNA here is from genome assembly GCA_930367265.1 of Catocala fraxini. Classification (NCBI taxonomy): domain Eukaryota; kingdom Metazoa; phylum Arthropoda; class Insecta; order Lepidoptera; family Erebidae; genus Catocala; species Catocala fraxini. The sequence continues at coordinate 18,508,466 of OV884039.1, read as the reverse complement.
GAAATAACTATGCGGATCACAGTCAGCTGAGTCCCACATAACAAGAAGAGTGTCAATGGTCGTTTATCACTAACAATGCGACATACCGTGTTCTTCAAAAGAATTTTCTGATAAATAAACTCAATAACACTTTCTACGAACAAAAAATGAAACTTTACGCTGTCATCGTTTATTAGGTTAAACCTTTTTATTTGAATAAGTGTACTGACTTTGTAATTCACGAAATTTGGTGATCTCTTATGTGAGGTCACTTTTCTATCTCTACTTTCTACTAATATGTCAGATGATGTATGTTCGGCCGCCGCGGTGTAAATATTTACAAGATACACAGATAGCTACCGGATTTGGAAGTGTGAGTTAGTAATTTGTTTCAAGGTAGCAAACAAGCATATGACCTGCCTGATGGTAAGCGGTTATTGAAGCCGATGGTCGTTTTAAATACGAAAAAGTGAATATATACAACTAACACGTACTACTTCTTCTTCTTCTTTTCATGTGTTAGTGGCCAACCTGTTCTCAAGAGTTTTTCAAGCCGCCCGTATTGCTTAACGACTGCTGTCAATTTGACAACAACCGGGACCGACTTTTTACGTGCGCTCCGAAGCACGGAGACGCTCAGATGAAATACCACTAAGCGGTCACCCATCTATAGACTGACCGCACCCAACGTTGCTTAACCTCGCTAATCGTTTACCGATCAGTGAGTCCAAATGGCAATGAGCGCTACGTACTACTAAATAATAAAAATTACTAAAGGTAGCAAACAACCGTTTATGACCTGCATTTTAGTAATGGGTTATAGAAGCTGTTATGGTCGCTTTAAATATAAACAATGGAAATAAAGGAAAACAATGAGAGAGAATTGGTGATTTGAGAGAGGGGCAAATGCAAAATCTTATGTCAAGTTTCTTTAAGAGAATGACCTCCCCCAGTTAAGCCAACTTATATATTCGTATCGTCATCAAATAATAATTTCAACTCTGTATACAAAGTGTTGCATTGTTTTCAGTGTGTCTTTATACACTATAATAATATGGGCTAACCCTTTGGTTAGCCCATATTACATAGCATTCACATATCTGCCAGAACTTTATAAAGAACTCTCAGCCATGCAGGTCTTTCGCGATATTTCCCATCACCTATACAGTCTAAGCGTCAATTAACTATCCAATAATCAAAACTCGAAGGTTTTGGGATACAATTCGAGACCTCTACATGGCAGTTTACCGGTGTCCTACTAGACTATCACTGCTTTTACTTAGGCCGGATCTTGCGCTCGTCTTATCTCGTCTCGTCATATTTCAGCGTAGTAAGAAAAAGTATGCTTGCCTATTTCCATTAAGATTACGGTACCCTAATATTATAATAACAGCCAAGAAAAGCGGTCACAAGGTGAGTTCTAACACTCGGTAACAAGTGGTCTGATTATTTCCGACCTTTAACTAATTATGTTATGTGCGTAGTTGAAAATAGATGCATTTTTGCACGCACTATTGAATAAAGTGGATAGCGTGGGAGTGGCTCCGAATGTTAGTTTGATTAGAAGCTGTAATTGGTATTGAATCGAATAGGGCTATAAAATCAAGGTAAATTGCAGTTCTCTGTGCCTGGTAGATGGTGATAGACACACCCCTTTGTTAGGTGACTTAGCAGATATCGTGTATCGTTAGATATGTGATACCTCTGCCTAGTCTATCGGGTAGTTAAGGACTGGTTTTGTTATGGATTCAGTTCTATCACTAAGCAGTGGCTAATGAGCATAAAGTTCAGTGTGCTGATCCTGCAAATGCTTTACATATGTACATATTAAGTGTATTACACCTTAATTTTCCAGCTATGTTTTAAGGTCTTAAATGTTTACCGAATAAATTGACTGTATATAAAATTTCTTAACCGAAAACTTGGCCCAATGCAGACATTGAATCCGTCATTTCGTGCTTAGTCACAAACAAATTGGATATTCAAGCCTCGTAAAATATTTTTCTTAAATGCTTTCATTTAAAAAGAATATTGTACGAAAACACTAGGACTACATATATGCTAAGTAGAAGCCTGTAAAATAAGCCGGTTATTATTTATCCAGATGATTGGTTATTATTTCTGAGTGATAATATTGCCATCCGCCACAATTTCTTACCTCAAACTTAAAATTGCCTGCCTATAAGAATTGGTACAACTCTACAATCTAATCACACACTTACCCACTTGCAGTCTCATTTCCGCCTTCTAAACCAACTAACCAGGTAATAAGCTAAATATTATTAAGCAGTAAAAACTGTTCTCTAACGGGCACAATGGAAATCAGCGCTACAAACTTTACAACCGCGATAAAACCTTCAGCAAGTAAGTAGTTCCTTAGGCTTTCTACTAATATTTCTTGTCGATAAATTATAACAACGTCCAACGATAAACAAAGCTTGTTAAACGTTTGTACTGCGAGTTGTACTAATTCCTTGTACAAGTAACTTTTGCTCTAGTGTTGGGCTTATACAGAGGTTTTCCGGGACGTGTATAAAGGCACTTAAGTTGCAAGTTCTTAATTGTCATTTTTTGTGGCGTTTAAGCGCGGGGTCTCGTTTTGTTTTGTTTTATTTCGGACACGTGATACCATTTTACAGAGATAACGTATACGATCATATACTCGGGATTGTTTGTCACTAATAATAAATTAAAAGTAACTTAGTTATTTAGGAAACCTCTAGATTAATTTGTATTTTTCTATGGTGGCAAACTTATTGGTTTCAGATTAATAATTTCTCTGTGTTAAAAAGACCCATGTTATATTTTAGGGTCAAACAAAAAGTTGTTATTTTACTTAGAAAGTATGCATTAGGCGAGAGTCTGGCTATATAATAAGTAAACCGCATCCGTATTACATGTTACTAAACTGTCGAAATTTGAGTGATATGAACTTTTGCTCATTCTTCAAGGCATAGGAATGCAATGCTTAGTTGGTTATACTAAGCTATAGAAGTTTATGTACGTTTGACACTTCCCCTAAAAGTCTGTTGCACGAGTAACAACACTAGTTACTAATACTCATTACCGCGACCCGTGTGGGAATTGTCTCCGCGAGGCCGTCGACCCCGAGTGCACTGACGCGGCGCGTCATACGGATGCGCCTGCGCACTGCACAATCGTGCTCCTACTCTTTTTTTGTAACGCGTTTATTGAACTTAGTAGATCAAAGGTACCAATTTATAAAAAAATATCACAGAAATAAAAAAATTATTTAAATTACTAATTTAAATCATCATAATAGTGCAAAATCCAATTTCTCAAACGTATGACATACATGATCTGCTTTGTTGCTGCTACAACTGTTGTGTAAGAGGTCTCGCGTTCGATTCCCGTTTTTTGTTCCCCCAAATTTGTTGGAATTGTCAGTAGCAGCGCGTCGTTTGGTGCTGTGTCCGGTAGAAAGACGAGGGTTCGCCAACAATAATACGCGATATATGCTTGTAATACACCTCCGAGTATTCTAAAGACGTGAGACTGTGCATATGCGTCTATGTATTCTTCTAATTGATCCTTAAATCACACAATTTAATGCTATAGAACAATAATTCTGATGCAAGTTTAGTCGGTCAGCGTGGCTGTCAATTCTAAGCTCTGATGTTTGGTTCGTGTCAGATTGTTATCAGATCTGTTAGCTAAGTAGTATCGCTGGATTTTGAAAGGATATGCAGATCCTTGCGGCTTAGTGAGCACATAAAGCCAATGGTCTTGTCTGTCATAAATTTCTAACATAGATGATACGGGGAGTATACTCAAATGATAATGAGAGTCGGTTTGAAACTGACGTAGTTAAGTTCAATAAAACACACTCTTTGGATATAACTGATATGAAATACCCACCAGAATAAATATAAATAAAAATTACCCACCAAAGCTTTCGAAGATATTTTATTAATTAAATATATCACTAAATAAATAGTTATTCTTAATGCACAGTTTAAGTCTTTGTCCATGGCAGACTCGGTATTTTTTTATATATGGTCCATTTTATAAGCCCTAAAGGTCAATGCACTTATCTCCCCATATTTCCAATCATGTTCGAACATGACTCACATTTATACAGGTAGCTCAAATTTAACGGTTCGCTCTGCAGTACAAAAATACAACCGTCCTTATATGAAAACGAGTCTTTTTAATTACATAGGATGTTTAAATTTAGTACTGTGTATTTTATTGAGATCGTTTAAGGTACGTCAATGGTGTCTTTCGCGGGTTTATTCCGCTCGTTCCATTTCGTGTTTGTTTTGTTTCAACACTTTTAACGAGTTAAACTACATACTTCAACTCTTCTTAATATGTCAATTGCTGGAATATTAAATATATTATAAAACGATTGTGTGTGACCGCCGGTGTGCCGCTACGACTCAATAGGTTAACCTGTGGAATCTATACTAATATTATAAAGCTAAACAGTTTGTTTGGTTGAACGCGCTAATGTCAGGAACTACTAGTTCGAATTGAAACATTCTTTCAGTGTTGGATAGCCCATTTATCGAGGAAGGCTATAAGGCTATATAACATTACGGTACGACCAATAGGAATATAACATGAATGAAAAATTTTGCACAAACGGGGCAAATTCTCTTATGTGAAGCAGACGAAGTTGCGCGGGTCAGCTAGTGTCAGATATAATTAAAAATCAATTGTGTCTGGCTACTAGCGGGCCGCAGCCACTCAAGAGGTTAATAGTTGGTTAATAAATGTTTCTATGAATGCAGACGCTATTTTAATGTATGGAACAGTGGTGCTAATAATGATTTCAAGCACCGAGTGGCGTCACAAAAATTGTGCAGTCGACTAAAAAAAGGAATTTAAACTATCCATTTAATTCATAATTGCTTAAAGTATAACTAAGCAAGCTTTACACATATGGGCTATATGAGTATGAGGTTGCAAATAATAATATCACATATATTGTGAAAGGAAGTATATATTTTTCTATTTACGTACCTACCTGTTTTCTCCATCTATTTTTGGACTTATAGAAAGTATACATTTATACAATATTACGATGACATCTATATTGAACTGCCAAAAGAAAAACATTTCCACAACATTCAACGAAAGTTTTCTCCAACGTTTATATTTTTCCCGCATAAGGTTCAAGTTTTTCACATAACCTTTTTATTGCTACAGAGCGATGTCGCGGTGGAAGGGTATCCTGAGGTAGCCGGCAGATGGCAGCAGTCAGCGCGGCGATGTTCCGACCCGGGGGCGGCCTCGACCCCTCCTGCTATGCTACGCAACGGGTAAGTTCACCTATTCTTTAATAGATGGCGTTGATATAAAGTTACAAATAACGTAAACTTATTTACTTTTAGGCCAGACTTAATTGTTTTTACACAAATGTTAAAATTAGTAGTGGCCATGACCTAACAAGAAAAGCGACAAGTGTGCATTCTATTATGATCCTTTGCAAAAAATTCATTAGATGTACATAACAGTGTAAATAAAATGATTAAAATGTTATATAACAACAACAATTAACATACTTTTACATATCTAAAAGATTATAAAACCACAATTTGTGTTTATCTTGGTTCGTAGCGACTAGTTGTACTGCCAGCCTTCTAGGATCGTTGTACGAACCATACCTTATATTGTGTGTTTTCCCATACATTTCGATCCTGTTGAATAATGAAGATAAATAATGTTAGACATTACATACCCCACAACAGGCTTCTCGGCGAGCTATAATGTGGGAATCCTCGGCTCACGGATCGACTAAACGAACAAATTGTAATTTTGATTAGATTATCTTGTGTTTCCCGGTGTTCCAGGAATTTTAAATCCTTGAAATCTCTATCGGAATGTAAAGAGCAATTCGATTAGTGGAAATTAAAACGGATCTTTTACATTATACTTTTGAAAGCCCGTATTAGGGATCATTTGTGTGCTGTGGATTGTAATAACAGTCACAAAGAATAGCTCAACATTGAAACATAATTTTTGTTATTACGTTTGGTAATCCAGTTGGCAGAATTTGTCTTTGAGGGATCATGTCATACGTAAAATAAAATAGTATGATATGACTAGCATTTTGGGACACTATTATTGAACCTCTGGTTTCTGATTCTCAGTAGTACCAAAAAACGTTTGAAAAATGAGGTTACCCACTGTTATCTTGTGTTGTTGTCTCACGAAGCAAAGTTCAGGACTGGCTATTTTGAATATTAGGCATAGTAGATAGAAAGAAAGAAAATATTTTTATTTGTATCTCCTTATTACAATACAATAAAATATAAACGTATTCAAAACAGTATTCAATTTATAGACCAAATTAGGTACCTGCGTCAGCTATTGTTGCATTTGAAATTGCAACGCTGGTGTTCTCACCATAATTGCACGATGGTTACCGTTTTTATTTAAGTATTTAGACAAAATATGCTTCATCTAAAGTTAAGCTAAACTTTAATTTTGTAAAATATTATAAAATGCAATTAAATAAATTTCCATTACAAATAATAATGAAATAATTATTTAAAACGGGAATTTCACCCAAAGGAGAATGCTCTGGCTTGTATGGATTCCAGTATCGGTTTATATTAGTATACTTAAATATTTTTTAATCGAGATGAAAGTTACCTCGTCCATCATATAGGGTATAATAAATACTTTAAAGAAAAATTAATACGATTTACGAAAAGCGCCGAGATTTTTAGAAAATGCTTTTTAAAAATAGTTACCCTTACTTTTAACTTTATCTTAAATGTTAAAAAATCATCAGTTATGTGTAACAAAAGTCATATTTTTAATACCACTATACATTTAAGAGCAAGGAATTGCAAAACTGAGTTATATTTCACAACATTATAAGATAATAAAACTACCAAATCAAGTTTCCACCCGCAGTGTTGCTCATGTGTAAAGTCATAATATAGGGATTGATATGGCCTCCATTTTGCTTTAATTTTTTAATATCTTAAACCCGGAATATGTTTTTGCACTTGTTACCATATTAAAAACATTAATATATCGATTTTAGAAAATATATATTAATTATTTCTTCATTTTATATTATTATTTTGCAAATAATTAACTAGACGATAGTTGATTTAAAAAAGTATATTTAAGTAAATTTTTTGCAATTATAATACGTTTTTTAATATTTGTGAGTGGGATATTTAAATAACAATGTCTTTATTGCTGGTAACCCTGACAGCCCTTCAGAACTGTTTTAAAAACAGTTGTGAAGTCAAAATAAAATCTTATGAATCGTTTCTAATCTTAATTTATTGAAAAAGAATCGTATAGCTTTTCACTACAAGACAAATCATGAACAATTCAAAAATGAGCGTAAGTTTTCGGAGCATAGGTACACTATGCCTAGTTATCTTCCAAGGGTGATATTACGATTGCCCATTCTTCTTCATTGACCACATGTTAAGAAGCTCTAAAAAATATTCTGCACCGTTTCATCCATTAATCATTTAAATATAAATCGTGGAATTATACAAGTATGTACGTTTAGGCCTACGTGAATTCCCCGCGCGTTTTTCCTGAACAGGCTTTGTTTTTACATCCCGCTCTTCAACTGGTATCAGTATTAGCTGACATAACCGTTCTGCATAAGTCAACACACCTAAAATGATGCTCGAACCCATTATTACGAAAACATTCTTTATTTTATAAAAAGGTTCAATATGGCTTTTGAAATTGAATTGCTTGGTAATTTCAATCTGGTTACTTTTTTAGGGATTCCGGTGAGAATAATACTTATTGTCTTATAATACACAAATGTTCTGTATCTCTATGGTATATTTCGCTTAGAATTTAGAACTACTGCATAAAATATTAAAGTAATTACTAATTATTTTGTATTAACTCACCTTGTTCAACAGTTGTAGTATAACAATAATTATTTTCTTTCTCTTTTTGGTATTCTATAAAGAATAGATCGAGACATACGGTAGTGTGTCCGCTAAGTTCGGTGATACATTATATCAAATATTAATATTTAACAAACCGTAACATAATAAATTAGAGAGCGATAAAATTACTAAAATTATACAAAATCATATATTATAAACATTAATCAGACTTATGTAAATGTGGTGAAAATAATTAAAGCTATATTTAAATATACTGCACATAAATACACATCGTTTGGGAAGGAAATAAATCAAACAATATAAATAAGAGTTTAAAATGATAAAACGAATAGCGATGAGTTTAAAAAGCTATTTTTTTCAATATAAAATACCCACGTTTATAAGCATAAATAACTTTGCTCTTGTAGATTGCATTTATAATTCGTAACAACCAAAGTGAAAAAGAGACTGCCAGCAATCTTACCATCATCGTCCTTGAACTAGATATCAACCGTTAGCACACAACATAAATACATAATGGCAGCCATTTTCTGCAATGAAAACAAATTGGATATCGAGCAATATTTTGAATTTGGAATGTTATTTAAATTGCGAACATTTTAGCGTCCCGGAGATTTCTTGGACCGGTTGCGCGTGCGCCTCGGGACAGGCAAACATGGCGGATGTTTGTCCCGTCATAATGGACGTGTAATGAGCTGTTTGTGAAACAATGCCACCGTTACTTGTCGGTCAAGTACTGTTAGGTTGAGTATCGCTTGAGTATCCCTTAAGTATTAACACCTTCAATAGGTGTAAAAGGTTAAAAAGGCATCGTTTGAATAGTTCTTGTATTTTCAATTCCATAAGTGTTTGACGGTGATTCTTGTTAAAAGCCTCTATGAGTGTTTGTAGTTATTTATACATGGCTGATGATTGTATTTTAGAGATATAACCCTTGCTACTAACCAAACAAAGTGTTCCAGGTTCAATCCTGTCACGAGACCAAAAAATTGCCTTACCGAGAAACAGGTGTGAGTTGGCCTTGTATTTTATTGGCATAAGGTCTTGAAATACTCAAAGATGAAAGTGTGATGTACCTAAGCATATTTTGAGGACACATTCGTTTATTTTTATAATCAACTTACACTAGAAGTAATTCCTGTATCGCGGGCAAGTTTACAAACAACAAACTATGAACGAAAGAACTTCTAAAATCTTTATTCATAAATGTTAGAATATCTCTTCCCCAGTAGTATTTATTTATAACCTATTTTAGTGGTTTAATTTGAACTTCGAACTTCCGGAATTTTGTTACGCTTAACATGAAGTTGTATGTCAAAGTTACTCGTGCAGAAAATCAGTCGTATCATAACAGTCAACATTAGTGGAACTTTGGTAACCCTTTAGATGATAATCACTGCGGCGAACTTGATACGAATTTGAGGGCCTTCATTAAAATACATATGTTTTGACTAGGTAAATATTAGCTATGGCTCACGGTTTCGAACTCGAGGGTATTTGTATATAAAGGCGGTTAGTGAGCCACTGTCTTACTAGACAATGCCGTAAGAACAACACAGCATAAGAAAACTAGAGGACTAAGACAGCTTTTGTATTGGAATCACTTTCTATATATACTGCTTCTGAAAACGGCCGTACATCCCGTAATCAGGATGCCGCCGTTGTGGTTAAAGTGATAGCCATTGTTATATTGCCGTATTGTGGATTGGAATCTTACATAGAACAAATATTTATTTGATCTACAAATGTATGTTTCGAGTCTGGCAGTATTGTGTCCGTTGTTTGAATGTTTGTAAAGCCTCTCGCGATACAGTTATTACTTCTAGGTCGAGTAGTCTGTAAAAAATACTAATTTGTCCACATAATATCTTATCTTATCTTATGTGGGGGCCAGTCAGTGCAGACCGGCGACACTTCGACCCAGTGGGATCTTTTGTGTCGACACTCGCCCAATAACGACTGCCATAGATGTTCATGGCAGCCGGGACCGACGGCTTAACTTGCTCTCCGAGGCACGGAGCAGGCGATAATTGTCATTCAATACGCACATAATTTCGAAAAGTCATATATCTTCCGAAAGTCAGAGGTGCGCGACATGGGTTCGAACCCGAGACCCTCTGCATTGCAGTCTGTTGGTCTCCCCACTGAGCTATCGCTGCTCCTCCACATAATATACTAACATTACATCTTTATCTTTGAGTAATCGGCTGCATTTGCCAATTAAATACAATGCGCCGTCTATACTCTACATAAAGTTGCACCTTTTAGCTGGTGAGGCAGACAGAGACAATGGATTAACTTGTACTGATACTTTCTCTCTTGATTCATCTACTCATGACACTCATTGAAACCGTGCTAAGTAATATTAAAATTTACTTTTACAGTGAAAATAAAACCAGCTTAAGCAAGAGTTCGTTAAAACATTTTTTTTTGCTTGTTATTCTACTCGCGTACTATGAATAATTGCTAAACAACAATTTTTTGGTCACACTTAATTATGTCTGGGAATCGAATACACTGCGGGCACTGGCAAAGGCGAGGTGACCAATAAACTACTAGGCCATCCATTCAGTCAATTTAAGTTGTGAAAGTCAAACTTTCGCATTTGTAATAATTATTGTATTTATTATAACAATAATATTACGATTGGCTTATTAATAGCTTTCTAAGTACTGCGTTAATGGGTATTAAAATTTTCCTACACAAGTTGTTCAACCATTTCTACTTCAAAAGTACATTAGTTCTAGTACATTAGCTAGAAACCGATACGAGGGAAGTAAAAGCAAGCAAACTGAGACTTGTATTACATGCAAAAGAGACTATATATCTTGATTATATCCCGTAAATACAATCTTGTGTACTTTTCCCTCTCAGTGGAATACCGGTGCAATCATTCGTTAAGTTTCTCTTAGACTCACACTTGTTGTTTTTTATCCTAATATCCCTGAAATAGAGCAGTAGAACATTGGCATTTTGATTAGCATTAAGTTTTATCTAATAGAATCAAAACTAATTGCCATCTATTGGAAATGTTTTCAGTAATGTACTATAAATTTAAAAAAACTTGACTGATAATACCCAGTAAAACTATGCCCGACCCGAGTATCATCGAACTATTTCAACTTGAGTTGTAAGCCCCTAGTTGCCTAATTGAGAATTTATACCAAGACCGATCGAAATCTCAAGCTAAAACTTCTGACTGCTGGAGATCCTGTGTATCAGCAGAAGTTTAAACATGAATATGTGACATACCTACAATAAGAACTGTGATTGAACCGGTCTGTTCGCTACTACTAATGCAATCCTTGCTTCAAAGCATATGGACTAGAAAAATGGTGTCTGTAATTTATAAGCTTTTCTAGAGGCTGGGTAACAATATTTATAAATTGAAGAGACTTGCTAGGGCAAGTCGATTGTTCATAATTTTTATTTCATTGTAAGCAATGAAATTATTTCGTTAGTTCATAATTTTTAAATTATGTAATTAACGAAATTAGCTATGCACCCTGTAATAAGCCTGAACAAAACAAGATCTCCTTGGATTTGACTGCATTGATGACACAATATGGCTTTGCCCCTATTTATGTACCGCAAGCCTTGTATTTGATTTCCTCCGGGGATAAAATTTCGTGTAATCAGTAGTTCCGACAGCTAGACTTCTTTGTGTCTATTTTTAATCAGAAAGAAAGTTCGTTCTAAAAAGGAATGGAAAGTATTGGATAGTTATCAGGAGACGCAGACACAATACCAGTACTTGATACATTTATAGTGGTGAAATAAAGTATAAAACCAAATGAAATTGCAAGCGAAAGTAAATAAGTGTGACAAAGCCGCAAAGAAACAGTGCCATAAATTAAATGCTCTTTGACAGCTTCATTGTAACGGCAATTACGTAGTTAAGATGAAGATCGATCTTATATGTCGAGTAACCCGTGCGAACGTCGGTAGTGAATACGAAAAATATAAATTGAATGAAAAGTGAAAACTCTCTAGAGTAAAATTGTTGGAAAAAGGTGTGTTAGCTTTCATTTGTGCTCGTATCGGTTTATTGTTTTGTAGTTAGTACATTCCCGTAATCTTTAGAAGGTTTTGTTTACGTATCAGATACAGTATTTTCTGTTTCAATAGGAAAACATTCGTATTATAATATTAGAATAATTGTCTACGAATCTATTATAGGTACATATTTCACTGATTTCTTGTCCCCGGAGCATGTTTACGTGTATGAATCTCTCAATCAAGGTCACAATTCGTGTATATAGTAATAAATCTAACTAGATATGAAAAATAGTAATTAAGTAAATACTTAAATAGGCACGTAGACTCATTCATGTCTTCGAAGGGATACTTGTACAGCCAGCTGTCTTTAAGTTCCACCTTATAGGAGGCGGCGATTTTGCAGTCAACTGGGTATAATTCCAGACTCCGTATGGCTACTGAAAAGTGACCTGACAGATAAACTCTATAAAGTTTATCTGTTAGGTAAGTTTTACTAGCCATTGGTGGTATTTTAGTAATAGTCTCTAGAGGTTTGGCGTCTCAGTTTTCATTAGCCGGGCCCAATTATATCTAGCCGACACAATAGTCTGCAATCAAAGCTTAATAAAGTAGATAATATAAAAATGTTAATTCATCATTCCATAAATGTATAACTTTCTTCAAATTTTTACCTGCCTATTCCAATACAATATCATGCTCAACTCTCATTTAGTCTCCACAATGTTAATAAAAGTACGTGACATATTTATTTTCGAAACGTGACGTTATAAAGTTAAAACATGTAAAATAAATACTGACCGTTGTTATTAAAATGTAAACATATCAAGCGTGACTTTAATGAGACAGAAAGTCAGCAGAATTTTCGTTGAAATACTACATTATAATCTGATTTTGGTTAATTTAAAACCTGCGGTGTGTTTATTGTTATTATAGTAACTTTTGTAATGGTACATACATATAGTATTAATGCACAGCTGTATATATTTTAAGTAATATACAGACGGGTATAACACTCACATTTGACCAGCTATATTTTAAGTCTATCGAGTGCCAATCTCTGTGTTACTACTGATAACACTTTGAGGCAGGAATTGGACTCGAGTCCACTCAAGCGGCAGCAAAAAACAGTGGGAACTTATGCCATTGGACCAGCGAGACAGCAAGTAGTAGGTATATGATCAAATATAATATCTATAACAAGGGTCATAGTCTCACTTAGTCACTTATTTATACCTACTGGCAAGATAGTAAACTAGTTTACGTTCCCATCTGACGATAGGAATATGCCTAGACATGGTTATGACACTGAGACATCTATTTTACATAATGTAATAAACAGCATAACCTTTCCATTTTTCCAGAAAGTGTAAGTTTCTAAGCATATATGTAGAGATTATGTTTACTTGAAACCTTACACTTATTTGAAAGAAGTTTCAATAAGGAACAATTTTGCAGTTGTCGCTAGATTCATTATCTTCAAATGGTAATCCTGAAAATATAATACATAGTCACCCGTCTAGCCAGTGTGCATTCATGCTTATATAGCACAGCATCTACATATATAATACTAGAATACGATTACCTATACGACCTTACTTTCGATTAGAAGGCTCTCAATAACGTTTCTCAGAGCTGTTTATTTTAACATCACGACTTGTCTAGATTAGAATGAGGTCATAGGTACAAAGGATTCTCGATTGGCGGTAGCAATCACATCGCGACGACTTTTGGAAGAGCGATCTTGCCTTTAATTTATATATATATGTCTCTATCTCGCCTACCTTAGTTGCCTTTGTCCCTCTCAATTCCTTCCGAGAAAAAGGGGCAGCAGTCAGTGTTTTTCCTATTGTTGTAATACTCGATGTATTACAAACTTCAATACCCGATTGTATTGAAATTTTCTTATGTCTATCAAGAAATGCGAATCTCTTAAATTTGTTCAGAGATGATAAGAACGTAACTAATGAAAGTTTGGTTTGCCCTTGTTCATCCTTGTTATATTAAAACCCTAAATAATATGATAGAATACCATGGTGTTCTGTAAATGATAACATTTTTAATTAAATAAATTAATATATAGGTATCTTTGGTAAATATTTGTTGGTCTATATGAAATTTTTATAAAAAAAACACTTTTAGGATTGAGTGAGACCCACTCATGTAGCTTAATAGTGAATTATCTTTACAACATTTCTATTGTACCTCTCATATTAATGTTTGAGTTTTGATGCCTAATTAAATTATATTTTAACACAGATTTAACAATGACTTGTGGATATCTCTGAAATCATAAAACAGTCAATAAATATCAACCATTCAATACCTATTCTCACTTTATTCTCGTAAAACGTGTTAAGTTATCGATTACAAGTAGTTATCTCCAAGGGTCATTCGATAAATTAACAGCATACTTGCATAACAAACTGGTATGCAACGCGGAATTCACTTTCCTACAGGAATGCAGTTTACAACTACTTAGACATGTCTAGCTGATATTCGATCTATCCATTCATTAGGATATGAAGCGTTAGCTAATATTGTATCAGTGATTCAAGAGAGTGTTAACTTGGTGAAATTAAGCATTTATTTGGAAATGAATGATAATCTATACATATGTATGTATATCAAAATAAATGTATGTTTATTAATGCGTACTGATTAGACGTGATTTCGAGAAAAATATTGATGTTTATTTATTTATACTTGAAGGTTGTTGATACGGCATGTGATGTGACAGGCTGTTGCCGTGGCTTTTGTTTGCCAGTAATAATTACCAGGTATAACACTTACATATTGCCAATGCTTTTTTTTTACTTGGGCGTCTGCTTTGACGCATACCTCTCCGCGGGACGACGGAGAAACCTCTCCGTCGTCCTGCGGAGAAGTATGCGTCAAAGCAGTCCCATAACCATGTCGGGCTCACCAGGGAAAGATACCCCGGTAATACCGACTAAACCTACCACGGTGTTCCTCGACATAACCATAGACGGCGAGGCCGCGCGAATCGCTTTCACATGCAACCGCGACTCCGCCGTGGTTTCGGCCCGCCGTGTAAAACGGCAGGCCACTACACAAATATACTTCCTCCACCGTACCCCCTGGGAGGGGCAAAGACACGATACAGAGGCGTACGTGGGAACACGCACGCCGCCTCTCGGACCTGGTACTGATCGGATGGCAGGACCACGCAACACTCCCAGGTCAAACCTCAGGGTGGCTGGAGGTCATCTCGCGCCCTCCGGCGCCCGGTTCTGCAGTTGGGGAGAGGGTTTAAGCGCTCCATCTCCCGCTCCGCCGCCTCCTTGATGGAAATTACTTGCTTACAAAAGGAGGCGATGGCGTTCCAGGATCTATCACTTCGGACCATAGACTGAACCACGGCCGGGAGTGAGAGGGCAACCAGTCCGACTGCCACGATCAACTCACGGCGCTGCGATGCCCAGGCGGGGCATTTCGCCAAAGTGTGCAGCGCCGTGTCCACAACAACATCGCGGCAGTCGCCGCAGTGATGACATCCGGGCATCTCCTGCCGGCCTATGCGACACAGGAGCTGGCCAAAATAACCGTGGCCAGTCATTACCTGTGTCAGCCGGAAGGTGAAGGCGCCATGCTGCCTTTCCAGCCACTCCTCAAAAATGGGGCTTACCGCCACGATCGTGGCGTGCCCAGCATATTGCCAATCTTAATTTAACTCTAAAACTAGTGTTCGTTAATATGTTGTCGGTTTGTTACGTTTACCTAAAGCCATAGTATATGTAGGTGTAATATACCCCTATTTACCTCTTTGGAAATATAACCGTGAGACAATACATATATTAAGTGATTAATAGCTCTTTTTATAACATATGGCGTTTCAACTAAAAAGACCTGCGTTTAAGCAACAATAAAATTGATACACCTAAACTGATTTGAAAGTAAGCAGCGATACCAAAGTATACATTACAGATTATAATTTATAATGATACAGACTATTGCACGAGTAACTGCTAATTCAATAATTTTTAATTCAGTGTAATTTTGTACCGGTTCACTTACTACAGTTTAATTGATACACTCGTTCGCATTACGCCTATAACCATTATGTCAGTTTTTATTCAGTTCAGTAACGTTTAGTTAAGTGTAAAGGTTCTGCTACACTAATCTTGGGACATGAAAAAAAAGTTATTGCTTAGACTGACAGTGAAAAATACAAAGCTTAAAAACTGGCTAAAGAAAAAACAATTAAATAAAAATAAGTATAAATATGTATCCTGCAGTCTTTGCAAAAGGCAGTGGCGTACCGTAGGTGACAGCCGGGCGTAAGTAAATTTTGCCGCCCTCTTATGTAGGTATTTCATTTTAAAAGACTAATAAAGTAATTCTAAAGAACTTTTCGGTAAGAACAGTCTTCAGTATTGTGTATTGTACATCTGCTCATTCATCTCGTTTTGTATGAAATGGTTCAAATATTTACAAGATATTACATATTCTTATTTATTATGAAATTTTGCTGCCCCCTAAAAGTTCCGCCCGGGGCGGGCCGCCTCTGCCGCTCCCACTACGCTACGCCACTGGCAAAATGTATCCAGTTCAGCATTTGTAAGAGTGCTAGGGCTGGCGCTGGTTTTCAACTGCCACTGCGCCAAGTGTTGTGGGTAGGATCCCTAATCGGAACAAACATTTGTGTGGTTTGCAAATAGTTGTTCTTTGTGTCCGTCGTATGAATGTTTGTAAAAGTTCCCCGCGACACTTTCAATAATTCTAGTGCTAGAGCTGTCTTTATATAGGTAGAAGTAATATGTTTTCTAAACTTACAACAATTGGAAATTTATATATTATAATTTTATTGTAATTTGATAATAAATAATTAATTACAATGAAATTATCACTTTAAGCGTCTGTATAATTATATAGCTGTTGTAATGGTTATTTCATTACATATATGCATTAATGACTTTATGTATAATAGACATAGTACCTACTATTTTACATATCTATAAACATAAGGCCATTATATATAAAGCCTATTGACAACAAATATGAAACATTAACGAATTGTAATATGTTTCTGTACCATAGTTTTGAGCTATTAAATTAATAAACTCACTATGGAAAGTCAAGCATGCCCCCTTGCATAAGCATATTTTTTATAACGTTACTTTTATTTAAATAGGTTATGTACAGTCGACATCTTAGTAGTAACGGACATAATTATATGACAAGACCTTACGGAACCCTAAAGTACCGACAGCCCTACCAGCCCAAATATTTAAAAAGAATTACTGTTTGTAATATTTGTGGAGAAGTTTACTGAACTGAGAGTAGTCATGAAACTACTTTTTGTCTGCGGTTTTGCCTGCATGAAGCCATCGAGAAAGCATTAGGATAAAAGTATCCTTTATATTACTTCATGCTATGGTGTACCTGTGTGCTAAGTTTTATCTAAATCCGTTCAACAGTTTACGTCCAATGGGGTAACAAACATCCTAAAAACTTTTAATAGCATTCATTAGATATTACTAGGCTAACAAAGCGCTTATATGCTATATCTAAAAGAGCCTAAAATATATGAGATTTCTTTCCATACACGCATACTATTCATAATAAAATACTTCGCAATAATATTATAAAGCGATAAATAATGTATATTCCTCAAGCCTAAAGTGATTTAACTAATAAGCGATCATTTTAATAAAAAAATAAATACGCCAGGATCCGTCTGTTCAAGTCCTAATCGTTTTTGCGTTGAATAGGAAATCGGTTTATTGAATCAAATCACTGGAATATTCGGATTCGTTTAGATTTTTAATTGGCGTTTGCTTTTTATTGAACTGTCGTGTTTGTATTTCTATTCGATTAAATTCATATTCGAATAACATTTTTTCTAATTGAATTTAGTTGATGCTGTGTTATACGACAGTTTTATTGTAGTTTTTTAGGTTTCGTTAAGTTGTAGAAAGATTTAGGATGTAGGCGGCCCAAGACCGGTCTGTGTGGGAAACATTGGGGGAGGATTATGTCCAGCAGTGGATGTCTTTTTGCTTAGATGATGATAATGAATTTGTAGAAAGATTATATATATATATATATATATATATATATATATATATATATATATATATATATATATATATGCCTGTATATCTTCTTAGAGGTAGTCAGAGATGTATCATACTTCTGCTGATATTAATAAGTTCCCGTAGTCTGTAATCGCTCTTAATACCACTGATACCTCTCGCGCAATGTTGTCTTAGGTTCACAATAGGAATTATTGGTGGGATGATATCAAGGAAATAGGAGATATAGGTAAAAGTCGTGTTATCTACTACTCTACTAATAAGTACTTCCCTACCTACGAACTGGCTAGCTGATTCGTAACAGCACCAAACAAATGTCAGAGAGGTTATTTTTCACTTATAATTTATTGCCTTTACAAAAGTAAACATAATGTTAGCTTACCATATTCATTTAGTTTAACGATTCTATGATATCTAGCACATTTTAAGGAAGTCATATACAGTACACAACCATTGCACCTTCATAACACTTTAAGAGAATTTAAGTACTCTTGCCACACCGCCACAATACTCAATCAATACAAAGCAAGGAAATAATGTTACGCAGTTCATAATAAACAACCATATGCTGTAAAACTTGTAATACAGAAAGATTACCATCTTTGAATGTGCGCAATTGATAATGTAATGTGGTTACATCTTACGGATGATGTTGTATTAAATATTAATACAAAAGCGCATGCGCATTACGCAATATCGTGAAAGGCGGCAGGTGCGCGAGCGATGCCCAATCGCTTTCCAATTTCAAGTGTTGATCATTGTACCGATTGTCGTTCAAACTGGTTTCGAAGGGTTCGGCTGCAACTGTCGCATAAAAAGTATGCAAAACACATGTTCTTCATTTGAATATTAACGTTTTTTAGAAGCATCTGTTCTTAGATTTGAATTTTAACGGAATTATTGCTTAGTTGTTCTATGTTTAAATTACACTGTTTTGTTATTTATGGCACTTTATGTGTATGTTGTATGTTTCGAACTATCGATACAACTGTCAATCATGTGTGCAAGTCTACATGTGTGCGGTCTTTGATCATCTGTAAGCCTTTATGTGTAAGATAATAAACAACTCAATGTGTGGTATCGGATAATAGGCATATAATGTTTGAGATTTGGTAAGGTATTGACACTAGGTTAACTGCCTATGGCAAATTTAATACCATACGGCTAATAGTCAAGTCCAGTTACACATTGTATAGAAGTAGGTCCAAGCTAAGGGTGCTATTAATGGCCTTCATACTGACAACCTTTTACTTCCATGACTTCTTTGTAAAGATAAACAGAATCGTATTCTAATAACTTTTGTTTTTTTTTACGTGGTGGATTGTATTGACGCATACTTCTCCACGGGGGCGGGCGGAGGGGTTATATCGGACTCACCGGGGTAAAAGAAAGATGTTGAAATGATAACAGACCTCCCGGAATATCGACTAAACCTACCACGGTGTTCCTCGACAAAACCACTATCGACGGGGCCGCGCGAATCACTTGCACATGCAGTCGCGACCCCGCCGAGGTTTCGGCCCGCCGTATGAAACGGCAGGCCACTACATGATAAGACCTACTCTATGGTCACTTCACTTATTCCCTACTGTCTGTGTGTTATTCTAATAACTGCGATAAATTACGTTAACAAAGGTTATAAGGAAATCAATCATCACACAATAAACAGATTCAATAATTGTTAGGTATTTTTACGCTATGACGTAACCAACAAACCGACAGTCATTGTAAATAAGTCCACGCACAGCCTTCACAGGACAGTTTCATAATACAGCGGTACACAGTGCAATCGCTGTCTGCAGTTTCGTGTTCGATCGGGAAAACTATTGTTGCGTTTTCAGATTTTGCTTGAAAATGTTGATTCGACCACGATGTCTGTACCTGTGCTTGGTAGATGGCAATAGGCCAGCCCAATATGACGTGAAACTTCTGCAAATGTATGTATCAAAATCATTGAGACAACAAAACAATGACCTTAATTTTCTGAAAGAGAAATACTAATAAGAGTAGACCACTTTTTCTGTGACGAATCAATTTACCCAAGATTAATTACATTGTATAGAACTCGTCCCAAGGAAGCTTTTATTATACCGACGATGATAAGTGTGTTCCGTATCACACAGATAAGGGAAAATGGATTTCGTTTGTGTCTAATTAGTGTGATGAAAGGACAGTTTCCGGGAATTATATAATTCTCCCTTTGTGTGTTTTTTACGTAATATTCGAAGGATCGTATTTTGTTTTGACAATAATTGTATGTTATAGCGCAATCGGTATTGTTGGTGTAATTTTCACTTATTGCATCATGAATCCAATTTAACTTATTTGGATCACATAAAATTTTTACCTATTTAGTTTTGCCTTTAACTTGATTTTAAATGATAGTAGTGACAGCCGTAATGTAGATAATATGTTGAAGTATTTTTTTCTATCAACCTACAAAACATATACATAGAAGTAAAAGAAGAAGAAATAAAACATGCTTATAATAGAATTCAATTTATGTTTACATTTGATGCTTATTTTAATTTATGTCAATATTTGTAATATTTATAGAACAGTAACTAGATTGGAATTGTAATAAACAGGTTTTAGAATATAGAGAAAAGCTCCTCTGAGGAAGGTAGATAAAACTTAGAAGCAAAAAAAATAAAATATCAGAAATGCAAACTGTAATAAATAATGCTTGAGTAAAAAATGGTTCCATCAAAAACTATTTCTAGTAACCAGTAAATTAAGGCAGGAAAAGTGCTATAGCTTTTTAAAAGGTGCTTTGTTTTCAGTTCCTAAATGAGCTGAGCAATATTTACAGTAGCGAAACATTCGGGCAAGTTTGCGCAATAAATACTTTGGCATTTTGTGTGAAAAGCCAATTTTCTTTAAAGGCTTTGTGCGGCAATAGTTTCTTCACTAAAGTTACTTAACGGCTGTAAGAGACAAAAGGTTAAGTCATTATGTCGGTTTACTTACAGTCTTTTTTATAAATGAAGGCCTCAGGTTAAGACAAACAGTCGTTTAGAAAAATGGTTTTTGTTGTTGGATTGTTTAAGTATGAAGTTATTAAGTAAGAATGCCGTAATTGGTTTTGCATTCAAATGTATAAAGAATGTATCGGTAGGCAATATTTGTATTCCGTTCTAACATTTTATAAAATCATGCGTTCTCTTTTATTGTCGTTAGTGTTGAAAACAATATAAATGTAATTAATTCCTAAAATTTCATGCTTATCCTTACTATTCTAACTAATATTATAAATGCGAATATATATTTGTTTGTTTGTTACGCTTTTACGCCTTAACTACTCGACCGATCATCATAACATCCTTACTATACCTTTCATCCAGGGAAATAGTTATTTTTTCAAGCGAGTTAAGCCGTTGGCGAAAGCTGGTATTAAAATTATTTTATATATAAATTTGTAAAATAGTAAAATTTCTATACCTACATATAAATTCTAATTTCTTTTTATATAATTGCTTTGACTGTAAATTCTAGATTAACCTTTCTATCATAAACAAAACATAGTTAATGATATTTGGGTGTGATCATCTATTTAACGTTTCGGTATTATACAGCAGTAATATTAAATTATAATATCACATTTAAAAGTATATTAGCAATAAATCTATCAACATACTGGCTAGCTGGAGTTATATGAATTCAAGAAATCAATTTAGCATCTGAATATTTTTAGTGCTATTATAGGCATTTTTTAAGCAAATTATTCTCATAAACATCTGTTATCTAATTCCACGTAAGAGATGATATAACGCGGGTATTCTGAATCGGTTAGTGCCTGGGGGGCTTCTTTAATCATTTTACAAATGTACATACGTTTAAAAAGCGGCCATTTGTAATTAGATGGGCCTGCTAATGTGGCCATTAAAGTAATAGTGATATTGCCTTCAGCTATATTTTATATATCACACTACTTCTTTTACGTATGGACGTGGTTTGGAGTTTGTTTAACACCTGAGTCGATTAACATATCGCTCATCCAATAGAACAACGATGTAATTGCAAAATAGTCGCAAATGACTTTTAAATGTCATAAGTTCACGTTTCGAAAGTTCTATCCATGACAAAAACGACAGAATTATTCTTACGGTATTTTTAAAAGTTTTCTTAAGTTATCTCATGAAGTTATTATAAATAATTATTGATAGTAAAGTAACATACATAAATATTAAAATATTTCATCACAATGATTGGAAATATATTATATTTATAATATTTAAAATATATTATGAATTCTATTTTCAATTTCAAACTTTTAAATCGTTCTCCGGAAAAATAGCCAAAACGTAATTACGTCATTGTTCTATTGGATGAGCGATATAATTGAATGCAAAGACTGACTGTTCTTTACCTATTTTATACGTTGTGTTACAAAGTTACATAAATTTACCTAAAGCCTTCGGAGCTGCAACTCCCGCACTAGGGAACTATCCCCAGAGCAGGAGTTGTAGCCCCGAAGGTACAGGTATAAAGGCACTCATCTGTGTCGTGAAGGATTTTACAAACAACCGAGAATAAGAACTGCCATTTGTGGGTCACACATATCTTAGAGTTCGAAGAAACTCTTATACAACAGCTTTGTCCGTCCGTCCGTCCGGCTGTCTGTTATACAACTTTCAACTCAAGAACTGTAAGAGCTAGAGAATCGCGGTCAGCGCCATTCGACTCAGCATAGTCGATATACCCCCGCAATGACTATGATTTATGACCTCTGACTAAATGGTCACGTGGTATCACGTGACCTTGCATATTATTAGAACCATTTTCTCGAATTCTAAGATTTACGTCAATTCATTGCCGATTCTCACTTGTTTATAACGTGTGTAGCATAAAGCCGGCTCACACACCTGCCGCAATACTGGTCGCACGGCGGTCGGAGCAATTTCGGCTGTTCTCTACACACAAGCCTGCCGTTCAGTGTGTAAGTGAACATCCCGCTGGACGCACGTCCATGAGAATGGCTCCAATATTGTCGAAACACCAAAGGATTGGTATAGACTTGACTCTTTCTGTGGTGCTATCGAAAAAAAAAAGAAAAGGAAATACTGGGTGAAGAAATGGTTTAAGAAGTTTTAACTTCCGTGCGTAAGACGAACGCATGTTTTCGAACTTTTTTTGAAATTTGTAATGTTGATATCGTTTGCGAATTCGCGATATATTTCGAACATTAATTGGAAAGTTTGATTTCGCATGTCTCTGTTAAAATATTATTTGTTTTTTTAGCCCACATGTGGGGCCGGTCTTTGTACACGTCTATTACCCGTGTCCAAACTTCATGCTCTTTATTGTCCATTGTGACACGTGCACTCTGCGCGGTTGTCGCCAATGAACTGACTGGAATTGCCCCAATCTTACTACACATGCCGCAACCTAGCAGGGGGTAGATACAACCTAGGGAGCTAGGAAGGTCTTGCGCCCCTGCGCCCTGCCTCATACACATCACAATTAAGTAGGCAATTAAGGGTCCAATTGCAATATTGCCCCTGCGGCAGGTGTGTGAGTAGCCGGCTTAAGACGGCAGACTTATTCACCAACTCGACGTAGTGGCTAGATAATTTAAATCACTGGGCATTCCGATTATTTGTGCTTAGTGCCAAAGTTACAATAGAAAGTCCTGAATATGTCCACTCTCTATAAGCCATTTAGCAAATCAATGTGCACTCCATGATACCTGTTAAACCACTTTATAGCATAACCTTTTAACACTTGTCATTCAATATAGAATCAACCTTAAACTTATTGATTTAAAGTCCAATATAGTTCTTAGTAAACAATATTTGTTCGTGCAAATGGGAATTGGTGTAATTACTTCCGAAACGGCAATTGTATAGGTATAAAGTACTGGTGAATTCCTGTTTGAAAGTTTATTTAATATTTACATTTGGACTGTATCGTAGTTAATAGATTAATTTCGTTTATTGGTAATGAATAACATTGATAAACGTTTGTTTATTCTACTTTATTATTCTTTAGTGTTTGGAATAAGTATCTATCTTATTTCCTCAGAGCGAATGTCATTATACAGTTGAGACTAACGAGTCTTAACTGTATAAATGCTCTTTCTGTTGACTGTTTAAATAAGAAGCCTCAGTCATTCTACTCCGATCTTAGAATATCGTTATCCATTGGACTGTGCTGGACAATATATTTAACCGAGTGTCAAACAGCCACGTAAATCCGTTGATTTACGTGGCTGTTCGACTCTCGGTTAAATATATAGATTTGAAATATTTCTCTAAATAGTCGTTTTTTAATATCATCAGTTAAATAACTGAAAAAATTTATGAGTAATATAAAAATTGTATGCCGTACTGGTTGCAGTATGAATGGGCAGGCTCAATCAAGAAAGCACCTAATACTCACGTAGACCAAGAGTACCTAGTAGAAAACGTATTGTTGCGTTTTGTTCAATGAGTGAAAACTCCGGGGGTCCAATCACGCCCTCGATTGTTTCCTTTCCTTCCTTATTTAGCCCCTTTTCAGGGAAACTGGTTACCATTTGACAAACCGTGTGCTTGTTAACCATGGTGAGACAAACGGATGGACGGATGACAACAAAGGGAACTTGCGACATCAGATGCAAAAAAAATGGTGTGCGTCTGTTTTAAAACTTTTATAGAAACACCTGATTTATTACTCAAATAATTTATTTGACTATTGAAAAATCGGTCTTTAAAATACAAATTATCGATTTATATAATATTACTAGCTTTCTCTTTTAATTACATGTTCGTAAGAACGTCGCGAGTGGCTTTATAAAAATAACCAACAGCAACTCCAAACAATATTGACCACACATTATTCTTATAACTCGAGAGGGAATGACTACGTTAGTGCCATTCATGCAGCCAATATATCTTCTAACTCGATGCTGTTAGGCAGAAGCCAACCAGTCGGCAGCCGGCAAGTCGATGTCACTAGACATAATAAGAAACAAAACAAGATTTCTTATCGTAATTTCGACAGCTCTAAGAAGACGTTAAGCCAGCTATCTCGGTTGGATTATGAATGAACAGACACCTACGATGGTCGTAAGAGATCGTAACGTTACTCGTGGCGTGACAAATTTTGTCTTGTGTAGATAGCTTACCGTTATAGCAACTGTTTAGGTCACTGAGGTCAGGCAAGGGCTGCCCATGTAGACATTAGTGAAACTAATAGACTAGTTCTTGAACGCAACATTACTTGCGAGAAAGCTAAAATGGTGAGGCGTAAATATTACACTATGATTATACAGATGAGACTATTGAACTTAGTAAAACGTTTTGCAAAATTAAGAACTTACGATTTTATGTAGAATAAAACATAGAATGAGGATTGTGGTTAAGTTCTGGCGACGAAAAATTTCGAAAAGACGATTTAGGCATTAGAAAAGAATGGACAATGAGAGATTGATGAATACAGTATATAAGGTGAACGTGAATGTGTCAATCGTAAGAGGAAGACCTAGGTGAACGTTCTCTTATCAGGACCAAGAGACTTCTTAACTATCACATTACATTGTTACTATGCCATTTTCTGTGTTTAAATACTAGAATTTAATGGAAGCAGCAGCAAATAAGTGCTTAATAAATAAAATTGGCAATTGGCTATAACAAATATCTGCAATAAAAATCTATATGTTATTTATACTACTTTTTATATTTGTCATGTCATGATGACATTCATAATATAAAACACCGTTAGCCAGTAGACCACACGCAAAATAGTTTTCATTTTTTTGATTTTGTGCTTGCTTGCAATATAGCAAGACGGAATTTTAATTTAACGACCAATGTCAATAAGTACTACAAATTATTTTACATTGCTTTCCCATATTTATTTATTTTGCAAAACAACGTAACTCTTATAACTACTTGCACATCAATTTTCAATCTTAACATAATGCTATAATGCTCAGAATTCTTGGACATCCGCACTTGGAGGTTATGAAACCGCAATAAACCGGTTTCGTGATGGATTTAAATACGAAATTGACGATTATAGCATCCGTCATGAGTGAGCGACGAAAGTATAATCATTTCCGGAACTGTATGGAGAAAATAATGAAGTTTGGTTTTGGACCGAATTACCCTATTATTATAGAAATGTGTAGTAAGTACAACACGCAATGGGTTCAAAACCGCATTCGATTTAAACGAAATTAGAAAGGCCAAAGGGCTACTGGAAGACATTGTGGTCTACCGTTGTGTTGTTATTTTACCGTTGGTCGATATTTAAATTCAAAATTCACGAATTCACATTCAAATTCATCGAATTCGTAGATACCTACATTTAAAATACTGCTTTCTTCTATTCATAAGGGTATCTGCCTAATACATTTTCAGTAATATTGTCTTTGCCTTTTATTCTACTGCTCGAAAATAGCAGTCTCATAGCCTGTGAGTTAAAATCCCAAATCTTTGTTACATATTATATATATTTATAGACTCTACTTCTTGAACTTATATTTTAACTAACCTGAGTTAAAATAGAAGATCAAGAAGTCGAGTCTATAATTAAAATATAACTTTATAAATAGGGTAGCTACAGATAATTCTGTCGATCAAGCATTTGTCTTGTGACCAGATTTCTTAGTAACAGTGGTATAGTTTAGGAGTGCTATAAACATTAACATTTACTACAATGAATATCCTAGAAACGCAAGCAGTGGAAACTTCTTTGAACTAAGAAAAATGTAAGGAAATTAAGAAATTAAATCCATGGATCGAAATATTAAATTCCTTGAGAACTAAACGTACTACGGAACAGGGAGTTAAGGTTGTTAGATGTCTGTAGAAATATACTAATTCATAAGTACAAAAATTTATTAAAAGTCTTTGAATAACGTGATTGTATAAAGTATGTGTAATCATATCGTAATCATTACATCCTATGGACGCTTTGACGATTAAATTAATTGTAAGTTATGAGAATTAAATTTATCAGCTGTGCATATTATGTGTCTGCAGTCAACCGGCTTATTGGTCGTAAGATGAAAGCGATAGTGCAACAAACGTGTTAAAAAGTGTAGGGTTTCTGTTACGAAATATTATAATTATATATAATATCCACATAATTTATCTCATGCCAACATGGGAATCTAAAACTTTCGTGGTGAAATGTGCGTAACAAAGATCGGTCTAGTACATCGAAGGCATCTGGGCGTAACATTATAATGTGTTATATCCGATGTCTTACGACTAGGCTTCTAAAACAGATAATAAATTCGCAAATTTATATTACAATTATACCCATAATTAATAGAAACCCGATACTTCAACATACCAATATAATGCTGTTTATGCGTCGCCTATAATTGTGAAATCACTTTTCTCTGTAATATTTAAGCAATTATCGACCTTATTCGTATATAGTTTACGGCGTACTACACTATCGACAATACCCGCATACCTAATGCGAGTAAAAGTTAGTAAGCCTTCAGTAAGTATAAGTCGTAGCAATTAGGTCCTGCTAAGACTAGATTAGACCACAAGTTGAACGGATTAGGAAGCTTTGAGTTTTCTGTCTGTTGAAGTTTAGCATGCAACTAATGCAATATTTTACGCTTTATTTCATTCCAAATATAGGTATACATATACAACATGTAACTTAATAAACGCACATCCTGAAAGTAGTTTGTTCAAAATCGCCTACTGAAACAATTCCAGCATTTTTAATATAGGTAATTTTATCCCTAAAATAATTAAAACAATTTAAATTATAGACACCCATTTATTAAACAGCTGAAATAAACGAAAATGTATCATAATTCAAGGCAATAAGGTTTTTGACGCAATAAAGTTAGATTTATTGTAATATACCCATACTATCCGCTCACAATAAGGAGAACTACTTCGTTAAATTAAAATAATTAAATACATAAAAGTAATATTTTGATGATTATATTATTATTACGATTTAATAATCTAATTGGGGTGTTTGAGGTTGTGCGTTATATCTGTGACATGTTGTATAGTATCACGCCTTTACCTGCAAAGGAATAGGTAAAGGTGTGTAAAACCAATATTTTGGGGCGTCGTGGCGCAGCGGTAATGAATGCGACAGCAGTGCCTGAGGTCTCGCATTAGATCCCAGGTTGTACAAAATTTTATTGTGGATTTTTGTTCAGTAACTCTTAGTGGAAGTATTAAGTCTGAAAATGAGCCCATTCAGCAGGATTGACTCGCCCCCTATTACGCGAGACTTAAACCATATTGGCGAAAAATTTGTGTTATACCACTGCCTTCCCTTTATATCCCCGATATACGTGACACAATGTGTGTGTGTAAATTGCGTAGACGAAGCCAAATTAAATACATTCGAAAGGTCGATACCACTAATCAATTTAACTTCAATTAGTACTGTTTTTGTTAGTAGTATTGCCACTAAATTATATTATTAGTTGAATACGTACTATTATATTAACATAGCTATTTGTGCTAAAACAAACAAATATAAAATATATGTATGTATAAAGAAAGAAAGAAAGAAAGAAAGAAATCATTCTTTATTGCCACAAAGAAATATGATTACATATTTTTCTTACAAAATAGACAAAATAATAAAAAAGACAATTAAATAAACAGTTAGTAATTAAAGAAAATATATATATATACATATTATGCTATTGTGGCAACAAATGGTTACTCACATCAAGTTAATACGGGTCTGTGATTTGTATGCTATACGACATTTTCAATCTGAAATAGGATTACATTTATTATTAATTTCAGTTATAAGCCGCTGTTTGTTCGCAGCTGTGTGATCTAAAAACTAGTTACTATGTAAAGTTCCTAAGTCCTTCATTTCAAAACTGGCTTAGTTACAAAACTAACAACATTTTGACAGCTATGAAATATGTCTCTAACTCTTTAAAGAGTCAAATTAAGGTTATCCAGCGAGCAATAAACAACTTTCCATGATTTATTGACTTTTGAAATGATTAAAAACACTTTGTATAATTACTCGTGTACCTGTCATTTGTTGATTGATGATCGTAGCCGAATTAATCGCAAAAATGCCTACTAAATAAATATGTTCGAGATTATTTGTATTTTTATTTGTGCTGATGTCATTTATTAGAAATTCTTATGGGAAGTGACCGAAAGACCTCAATGTGATCAATAGCTTTATACATTTTACAGATGATTGCATCTGTAAGGTTATATTCATGTCAATAATAGTTACATCAATGGCAGAAAATGCAACTCATTTAAATGCATCATACAACGAAATGATTTGCTGTTTCTTATGAGACGCGGAACCTTATTATACAAACTTGTGATTAATGGTCGAAATTCGACCACAATCATTATTATTTGTTGGTTGTCAAACAGAGGAGAAATGGTTCTGAACTGTTTTGCCTTTATCTAGATAGATAAAGGCAAAACAGTTCAGAACCATTTCTCCAAGTGTTAAGTAGTTATGTAGATACATATAATAAAGCTAACAGTTTCTTAAAAAATATATGATACAAAAGTTCGTCAAATGTTACTAAACAAAAAAAAATAAAGAAAATCAGCTGACAGAAAAAAACACTGATTTATTTTGTCTTTGCCTATTTATGGTTGTCAGTTCATGTGTGAAATTAAAATCGTTTTAGGAGTGTTTGCGATGCGTAATTTATTTTCTAAAATAATATCAATTGTTCTAATTTCATTGGCCCGTATTAATCACGAAACTTACCGGGGCATTTGCCTGATAGATGATCTGTCTAATGTTATAATAATTCTAAATTGTATCCTTGTATTTATTTTCATTGCTCTAATATTGTACATAAACAACATTTAAGAGCAATTAAAAGATACTACTATGACTATTGGCTCCGTGGCATAAGTTCGAGCTTATATACGCCTGAGATTCTGAATTACCAGGTTGAATTTCCAGCTCGCACTTTGTCCTACCTGATCTGATTTTTTGTTAGGAAGTTTTAGTTGTAGCAATTTGTAGCATGGAAATCTTTGTGGCAAGCAGTAAAAGATTCGTCCCTTATCACATGGGACATAAAATATAGCCAGCAAAATATGGATGCAATACATATCTGTATATAAAGAATACGTGAATAAGAAACAATAAGATAAACCACCATTCATATAGTACGGTCATTCCAAATAGGTGTTAAAGAGTTGCGATTAGTTGCATCCCGCATCCCGCATCGGTTTAGACGCGAATGCATTGCGACACCGCAATGCATTCGCGTCTAAACCACAAAATATGTTTTCTTGTAAAACATTATCTGTTGATCTCCTGTGTCATTATATGTGCTTACAAAATAATGGCTACGCGTTTTAAATACATAATGCTAAGAAAGCTTTACTTGTGTATCTTTACAATACTAGTAATTTTTTTTACTAGCCTTTGTAACATGGACTATGCGTACGTTACCACGCCACGCCTGTCGTGTTGTCGTCAACGCCGTCATGTTTGATGTACAAACTTTAAATATGAGTATTTGTGGCTTGCGTTATGCGGACTACAATTCATAATTAACGTGTTCATATAATAAACAAAATCTTTAATATTGTCTACAAACATTAAAATATATCCCTGAGCATCATGTATCGCAGCGTCTACAATTTTAATTAATTAAATTAAAGCCTAAAGTTTATGCTGTGTTTAAAATACGCATTGTTTGCTCGCAATAATATATTTCGCAGAATTTTAACATTAAATCCTCATTTACTCATTTAAAGACATTTTGTTTTAAAAAGTGTAAATGTCAAAATAAATGAATTGTGGAAATTCTGCACTGTAGACAATTAAAAGTGGCTCACACCTTAACGTTAACGAGGTGGGTTGTATGTCTAAAGTTTAAATTGTCTGTAGCCGCCAATTAACGTGGCTGGTCCATGTTAAAAAGAGTAAAGCTTGTAAGTAACCTTGTTATTATCTACTATAATCGTAAAATAAATTGTAGGCTAATTACCGAACCTTTAAGAAGGTGTCATTTGACTCTAAGTAATCGATATGTTCTTATAGACTAGTTCGTTAAGCAGAGTAAGATGATTTGCAGTCTCGTCTACGTGGAATTATTAAAGAGATACACTATTTATATAAAGCGATACATGAACCTTTAAGTAATGATACTAAGGTTATTGCGCCTTAGACTGGGAGTAATTATCTTAGTACTGAATAATTATTGTATTCACGTGTTTTCACATGTCACTCAGATTGAAAACCAGTTGAAGTAGAATTCATAGATAATAAGTCGTCACAAACGGCTGTCAAATTTTCAAGAGACAAAGATAATCTAAATCTGTTCGTATAAAAATTAATAGCAATTAAAAAAAGAAAAATGTTTTGTTGTTGATCAACAAATAAGTTTCTTGACTGTGTAATAAATATAGTTATTATATACAATTAGAAGGATACCATAGAGTCTAGCTCTTGGGCACGCCACGATCGTGGCGATAAGTCCCGTTCTTGAAGAGTGGCTGGAGAGGCGGCATGGCGCCTTCACCTTCCGGCTGACACAGGTAATGACTGGCCATGGTTGTTTTGGCCAGTTCCTGTGTCGCATAGGCCGGCAGGAAACGCCCGGCTGTCATCACTGCGGCGACTGCCGCGATGTTGTTGTGGATACGGCGCTGCACACTTTGGCGGATTGCCCCGCTTGGGCATCGCAGCGCCGTGAATTGATCGCGGCAGTCGAATTGGTTGCCCTCTCGCTCCCGGCCGTAGTTCAGTCTATGGTCCGGAGTGAGAGGTCTTGGAACGCCGTCGCCTCCTTTTGTGAGGAAGTCATTTCCATCAAGGAGGCGGCGGAGCGGTAGAGGGAGCGTTTGAACCCTCTCCCCAACCGCAGAGCCGGGCGCCGGAGGGCGCGAGACGACCTCCAGCCACCCTGAGGTTTGACCTGGGGGTGGCGGGCTTTGTGGGCCTGCCCGCCATCCGTTCAGCACCAGGTCCGAGAGGCGGCGTGCGTGTTCCCACGCGCGCCTCTGTTGTTTCGAGTCCGTCTCCCCTCTAGGGGGGACAGTAGGGAGTGTTAGAAGTGCCTTTGGGTAGATCTTTCGTGTAGTGGCCTGCCGTTTCATACGGTGGGCCGAAACCTCGGCGGGGTCGCGACCGCATGCGAAAGTGATTCGCGCGGCCCCGTCGATAGTGGTTTTGTCGAGGAACACCGTGGTAGGTTTAGTCGGTATTCCGGGAGGTACATTTTCTTCTTAACATCTTTCTTTTACCCCGGCAAGTCCGACATAACCCCTCCGCCCGCCCCCGCGGAGGGGTATGCGTCATGAATACCCTCACGTAAAAAAAAAAAAAAAAAAAAAAAAAGAGTCTAGCTCTAGTCATAATGATAGAACGCAGGTTCCTTGTAATTTGTTATCCCAGTAAATATAGTCTTTTAGGTGTTTTATACACGGAAGATAAACTATATATATACATGGAATATATATAAATATATATATAAAATATTAAGCTATATATATTTACATGGAAGACAAATATCAACATAATTATTTAAACAATATGTAGTAGCAAAATAGCATATTGATAATAAGCATTACATTACACATGACCGAGCAAAAAACATACATTTTAATGCTTCAAACAAACTTATGAATGCGGATAAAAAGATCGTGACCGAAGTGTTATTTGAAATTTCTATGTGATTTGAAATATGAGGAAGTGTAATGACGCTTGGTTTTTATCGTTCATAATTGTAGGTATAAGATATTATTTGTTGTTTTATTAAGACATAAAATAATCATTACTCGCTAGTAATCTGGCGACCACTGTCACCTAGTGGTCAAAATTCGACCATAATTGATATAAATTTTAAGTTTGATCATTTTTAAGGTTTTACTGTCTATAACTATACCCTTATTACCGGTTAATCGGGCGCTAATATACCTAAACTTTACTTTTATTCCCACGAAAGAACAATACGGACATGCCTTCAGAATAAAGTATTTTAATTTTAGTGTTTTAGTTTTTGGATAAAGTCATCTACTCTCATGTAGACTCTAATGTTTTTGTGTTGCTTGCTTGGAAATATTAATAATTAAAAAGTACAACCGTGAACTTTTTTAGCAGTCGGGGGCAGTTTTTTAGTTATAAAAAATTTGCGTGTTTTCATTTTTTACCTTGGGTTTTGACAATTAAGGTATCCTATGTCATTCGGGATGACATAAGGATTCTAACAATACCACACACTTTTAAATCGGTTCAGGCATTTAGAATTAAATAATAAATCTTGGGCAGTCGTGTAATAAATACAAGTAATATTTTTTAGTCTTCTGTTCGTATAAAATGCAATAAATTAGTCGATTCGATCACTAATCTGTTAAATAGATAAACCTATTTCCAATACTTGACCACATTGTGTACATTATAATTTTTTATTGTTATTCCATTTACTTTGAATAAAATAAAGATACTAAATTAAAATGAACACTGCTATAATTTCATTAAGTTTGTTATAGATGTTCTTACAAAATTGTTCGATCCCGGGAACCCGGGATTACTTATGTATTCAGAAAGGAATGTCCATATTATTCTTTCGTGGGAAGAAGTTTAGGTATATAAGCACCCGATTATCTGATCACTGCTTATTACATCCATTTCATTTAGATTTCGCCAAGGTTATACACGTTAATATACCTATCTTTTTTAAACATTTAAACAAATTATTATTTACTTAAACAATACTCTTTCATTGACAATACTCCTAAGCTGGCTATTTTTGTTTTGTTTTCTTTATTTCGTATAAATAAGGTATATGTAACCATAGTTACGAAGAATTGTACGACGTCAGACAAACAATGCCGAAATACTACGAACGCGATTCGTCTGCTTGTGTCAAATGCATGGTTGTGTGCGTGTAGTGTCTTTTCATTAATTTAATGTATTGCTAATGCATATTTTATAAAAATATTAAGATTCGCCACTCCTTCTCCTTATAAACTTTAACTGTGCCAAATTTCATACTCCTCCGTCTGCGTAATTTTCGTAAAAAGGGATACAAAGTTTTTGCTTCACGTATTAATATATAGATTTCCAAAGTGTCTATCATAATAATATGCCTACATTGATATGTAAAAACAATGTATGGCTATTATAGAGTGTCACTTTGACGCAAAGAGGTTTAGGAGTGAAATAGACAGTAGTTGATTGTAAACAGAATTTCTAAACTATACTAATATAAATCTGAAGAGTATTTGTTTGGTTGATCGCGCTGATATCGGGAACTACTGGTTCGAATTGAAAATTATTTTTTATTAGGAGCAGATCAGCAATGAAAAATGATGCAAAATCGGGGAAAATTCTCTTATATGAAGCAGAGGAAGTTGCGCGAGTCAGCTAGTTTTAAATAAAAGATTTAAGAACGCGAGCATTAGTAAATTTGATGGAAATTTATCAAGCTTAAAAAATAATAATGGAAACTTCTATCAAATTATCTGCGGACCACTAAACAATATAGCATATTCTTTATTTTAAAACAAAAGAATATATCCATACGTAGTAACACATACATAATTTGTTGTGCGGATTGTATTGCATATACATACATACATAGATTCACGCCTGTTTCCCAGAGGGGTAGGCAGAGACTACGGATTTCCATTTGCTACGATCCTGACACACTTCTCTGGCTTCATTCACTTTCATCACATTCCTCATACACGCCCGTCGGTTCAAGGTGCTCTTAACCTGGCCTTTATCCAGAACGCCTCCGATCTGATCAAGAAACGTTCGCCTAGGTCTTCCTCTTGCGACTGTTCCATTCACACTAGCCCTATAAACTTTCTTAGTCAGTCTTTCCTCGTCCATTCTTTCTACATGCCCAAACCAGCTTAACATACCCTTTTCTATTCTTGTCACTATATCAACTTTCATGCCGCATCTCTCTCTAATCACACTATTCCTTATTCTATCTTTCAGAGTCACACCACATATATTTCTCAGCGCTCTCATTTCTACAGCATTTATTCTGCTCTCATGCTTCTTTTGCCATATATTGCATATATATATATTGCTATATATTGCATATATATATTATAAAGTAAATATATAGATATGGGGGAACTTAGTCTCTCCTATACACATACGTAAAAAGATGCTATGTAATGTGCTAGTACACAGGGAACTTTGATGCATAGTGCCTCCTAATAATTTATCCAATTTTGCAATCTATCTTGCTTATCATTACTAAAGAAGCAAGTATTGAGTATAAGTCTTAAGTGTCTAAATCCATGTTTTTGTTATGATAATTACAGCTGATGCATATTTATGTGAACTTTTAAAGCATAATGTAATAAAAAAATATGTACCATGCTTCATATTTTAAAATGCTAGTATAACCTTCAACGATTAGAATAATTATATAGTAATGATTTTACCAAAACAAATATGCCGCATTTATCAACATGAGTAGTCAATATTGTTTGCCTTATTAATAATCCTATGTAATTTCAATCCATTAAACATATTGCTTATGCAAACATCAAGGCAACTAACCTGCTA
Organism: Catocala fraxini; assembly: GCA_930367265.1. Classification (NCBI taxonomy): domain Eukaryota; kingdom Metazoa; phylum Arthropoda; class Insecta; order Lepidoptera; family Erebidae; genus Catocala; species Catocala fraxini. The sequence goes on along the minus strand of OV884039.1, from coordinate 18,473,092 downwards.
CAGTACAACTACCTATAAACCGCCACATTTCATAATACAAACACAAGCAAAGACATTTGGCGCCAATATTTTATCTATTGGAACGGGAACTTTAGCTATTAATTTCTACAACAGCTGACTGGACAAGCGTGTGCATAGATATAGATAAATATAGTTAGTGTATATAGATGTAGTTCGACTGAACGAGAAACAGTGAAACTGATTTCGAAAGCGAATGGGTGAACAGCCTTCTCGGTGTAAATGTTTTAACTGCTTTATCTGATACAATTTTCTCGCGTGTTTGTGTTGTAATCTATAATGGCCCTTTACAGATTGGTTATTAGAAGGCTATTGTTTACATTACATCCGCCAATTTTAACACATTGCTTTACTTGTGCTCTTAGTAGTAGTTATCTACGTTGACTAAATGTGTCAGTTTGAGATTTTTTTTCTTCACGAACTTCTTCACTTCACGATGTTTTTTCTGCCGTTAAATCAAAGGTGGCATCAACTTTTAAATACGAAGATAAGGGTGTCTGGCGGAGATTCTAAGCCGAGATCTTTGAATTGGATCAAGGCCATAACTGGATATACAGTAGTAGTTGTTATTAACAGAGAAACCTGTATGCTGAACAGCTAGTTTAACCTCAGCAGTTTCGATTGTGATTTTCTGCTTTACTACTATAAAGGTTATATGTATTTTAATCAATTATATTCACGTGCTATTAAAACTCTTTGCAAGTACCTTTAGTATATTAAAATATGCTAATTGCATTTTATCAATTATAACGTTTGAAGTCTCCGTTTTATGAATCATTTTACAAAATGATTACAAGGGTGCAAGACCAATTAAAATTTATTAATTGAATCGTTTGAATTCAATTAGATCCTGTAATTGAATTGAAACATTTAGAATTCGGTTAGCTGGTTATTTTTAGCAGCTTCTTGACGGAAGGAAATATTAGGTACTGAATAACAACCTTTATGAACAAAATAACAAGTTGCTTCTCCTTGGCCTATGTTATGAACGAAATAATTTGTTTATTCTTATAAATATATGTTTGTTTATTGCTCATTAGTATCTTTTATGAGCTCTTGCTAAAATAAGCAAAGGGAAATGATTACTTTCCTTTAGTAGCCACACCAAGCGCAGGGCACGCCCCATTAGCGACTGTAAGACCCAACATGGAGGAGTGGCTGGAGAGACGACATGGTGCCCTATCATATCGGTTGCCACAGGTACTCTTGGGGCACGGGTGCTTCGGGAAGTACCTGTGTCATATAGGAAGAGAGGAGACGTCCCGGTACCATCACTGTGGAGACTGCCTTGAGAAAACAGCGCAGCATACGCTGGATGAATGCCCAGCCTGGACGGAAGAGCGCTGTGACCTCATCGCGGCAGTCAGGGTGGAAAGTCTCTCGCTACGGGCCATAGTAGAGTCTATGGTCGCAAGCGAGAGCGCATGGTTAGCCGCTTTAGCGGGGTCGATGCAGGGTTCGTATTCACTATTAAATAAAACATGTGCGTAGGTTGATTATGATAATATAATGCATATACTTAGATAGGTAGGTATAAACAATTTTATAACATGCGCGGAGCATTGACAATACGAGACTCTGCATCGACTCCGCTAAACTGGTGACCCCGATGTGATATTTCTTTTATTGTGTAGGCTTTTTGTGTTGAATGTAGGACTTCTTGATGCGTGTGAGTAATATGTGCTTGAATATGAATTATTACGTAAATAAATATGAAATAAAATTATTATGGCTTGTATGCAGAGTGTAAATATATAAATACAATAAACTATTATTAGTTACTTGAATATTAGGTTACTTACAGCCGCCACCTCCTACTGTGAGGTAGTAATGTTCGCTAAGGAGGTGGCGGAAAGGGAGGCGAACACCAGCCTCCCCACCCGCAGTCGACGCACCGGGTGCCGAAGGGCGCTAAATGATCTCCGGCCCCCATGAACGCTGGCCTGGGGCGACAGACTAGGTCAGTCTGACGTCCGTGCAGAAGCAGGCCTAAGACGGCGGCGCGAAGTGTACCGCGCGCGCCTCTTAATGAAGTCTTATTAAAAATGTGACGAGACCGCCACGACGAAGTGGCGGCCCAAATCTGCCGGGGCTGCAGGATGAATGCGCGAGTGATCCCTGCGCCCCGACCACAGATTGTGAGAAGGAACAACGTGGTAGGTTTAGTCGGTTGGACCTGAATTTTGCCATCTTTTCCTGGGTGAGCTCGACATAACCCCTCCGCCGCTCTGGGGAATGCGTCACCCAAAGGTTAAAAAAAATGGTTGATCCGCTGGGCTATATGCATGGATTGTTTTATTTGATGAAAAAGGAAAAAAGCTGGTATTGGTTGTTTTTCTTCTTCGTCCGCTAGCCAGTATAATGAAAAATACGATGAATGGCCTGCACAAATCGTGACAAAAGGCATATTTATTTTTCTATTAAGGATTATCTTTTGATTAAACAATCAGCCCTAAATATAATATTTATCTATAGATGTGTTCTTATTAATTGAATGTTCGTCAAATCTAATCCAATAAAAAGAAAATCATATTAAAACATTTACGTACATACATTACACTCATTTTAAAAACTTTTAGAAATTTAAATCTGTTGAATGCATAATTACAAAGATTGTGTAGAAAATCCTATATGCACTTTCACTGCTAATAAAAAACGATTGAATAGAACAAACTCAATCAACAAGCATTAAATGGTTGTTATCTAGAAATTTAACCGCATAACATTGTTGCAATGTTAAATATTCTTATGATAACCATGAAACTGCTATCTATGAGAAATGCTTTCTATTTTGTGTCATAGGTACATATTTCTGTGTAATGGAATTCTAATCTTATTGCATAAATGCATAGGATAAGCAAGCAATTAGTTTCTAAACTTAGAACTAACGCAAATTGAATTGAATTTGCGTATAATCTTGAGAATTTTAAAAAGTAATTAGTAGCAACTCGTTATAAAACTAAAGGGATTGAGCCAATCTAGTAGAAGACAATATAATGATCTTAAAGTTTTAGTCTTTTAAGACAACTCGTATACAAAGAAAGCTTAATACTACAATCGTATTTTCTTGTAAACAACTGCTGTACTTAAGCTGATTTATTTAGACCAAGATAAAAACATCTGACAAAAAAACAGACTCGCATAATAATACATATATCATTCAAATTGCCACCACTAATCCTCATTCCTTCGTAAACAACTGTATAATGCTGCAGCATAATAAAGAAAAATATCCTTAATATTCCAGCCACCCTTCTTTTCATATCAGTACTCCGTATTTAAATCTCGAGTAAGTCGGTCTGTTTACTTAATCTTATCTCAAAAACCACTTGAACAATTTCGATGGAGGTTTCGTTATTCAAAAGCGTATCCCTCGAATAAAGATTCGGACAATAGAACTATACTCTTTATCATTCAGATATTTTAAGGAACGTAAAATTCAGGGAAGTCAGATTGCTGTCACGATAATTCTCCCGGACAACCCGGGTTGCTTTGCTAAAGGAGTATAAAAATCTACGGACAATCTTAGTGGAAAATTTATGGGTACAATAAAATGCGAGATGTTTCCTCGCCGAAACTAAGAGCTACCGGAATTGTTTGAGCCACGATTCGTGTAGTTCTTCACAAATATATCTTTTATTACAAAGCCGTAGTGTTGAACTTTGTTGTCGAGATTAAAACGTTCTATTTCAAGGTTTCTTTCTGTCAAAATTGGTGCAACTTTGTACGTGGTTTCCTCAGCAAGTCTTGTGGCGTTTTGATAGCTCGCTTTATTAAAAAATGTTGCTTTATGGTCAGTTATATTTTCAAGACTGCTGAAGCATTTAGGAAAAGAATGTAGGTTTTACTACCTTTTAATTTTCGTTTAGGGTTTCTTCCTAATACCAGCGTTCTACTGCAGTCAAAGTCATTTATTAACTTTGGTCACAAAGCAACAATTATGAACGTCTAAGTATACTGAAGTTATTAAAGTTATATATAGGGTAGTCAGTGAATTGATTACCTTTTTTTTAATTCTTGTTTTGGCTTGTTATTATACGATAAATTTGTTTTTATTATATTTTCTGTCAAAAACCTTGTGGATCGCACGAGCGAGCAATGAGGTCGGACACATTTTGATTTTTTTGTGTCATAGTCAGGCACTGAATGTTACTTTATTCTTAAAGTCGTATTTAATATATGTATGTAGAAATAGATTATGTTCGCGACTTTGTCCGCGTACCCTACAATTCACCTATGTTTTTCAACGTCATTGAAGCAGATTACATTTACACTACATCTGGTCCTTTTGAACGATATCGTGGCTTATACATATATTACTAGATTTTGCCTGCAACTTTACTGGCGTAAATGTAGGTTAGGTTAAAAACAGTACTTTTTCTGGGTTCCTTTGTACCCCTGACAACATGTATGCGAAAGCGAAACCGTAACGAAGAAATAAACAAACTCACATTCGCATTTATAATATTAGTTTGGATGTTATCTCAAAACTATCAAAGCGCATTAAAATCCGTTCAGCTCTTTTTTGCAAGACGCTCACACAAACAAGCAGGCATGAGATAAACATAATTTCTAATTTTTAAATCCTGTGTTCGTATTCCGGAGTTAGTTCTGATATAATTCGCACCCTTAATAAAGCAGAGACTTATCTCAGTATTTTGGATTAAACAAATTTGAACTCTATTGCAAAGATTTAACACAAATATAATATTAGAATTTAACATATACAATTATAGTTCAAATTGCCTTACTTTCAAATTTCGAGTTAAGTCACTGTTTTATTAAGAGTGCGATATAATGACATCAAATATTCCCATTTTTTTCATCTACATGTGTAGTTATAATTTTTATCTGGTAAGAGGATAAAACATATAAAGTAAAGGTATACTTATTTACAGTCATGTAGATCTAATATAATAAACAGCGAGTCTTTAATATCAGGTGTTTTCTTCTTATTAGATACCTATTAAATGTTTCACAACGTGTCAAAAATAATTACCAAGCAAATGAGATACAATCTCTTAGACAGTTTTCCTTGAATATTAAGTTGCAGTTTTATTATCAATGCTAATGTCGATGTCAAGGTCTTACCAGCTTAGTACAATGTTTTTATATGAAATATTTATAATAACTAATTACTGGTTTTTAATATGATTATCGTATTAGAAGCAAAGTACATAGTAATATAAAGTTTGTACAATGTGGTGTTGTTTCACAATGGTCCGTACACAGTAATTCTTACACGCGCGCATACGTTCTGACCTTGCTTTAATATCTATGTATTCGTCAAGAATTATCTATCTATTAATTCGTGGAAGCTAAAGAGCTTTCAAGCATATTTCGCGTATGGAGGAGTGTCAGATTTGGCATGGTTTAAGTTTAGATAGAGAAGGAGCGCAGTCAGTCAAGAAGAACATACATATATATATTCGACTTCACTCTTCATGGCTACCACGTTCGCCCAAGGCGGCAGCACTTCTTAGCACATCTTCGAGAACAATTTGTCGAACTTTCAGACGTTTTCTTCAACATTAAGACTAGTGATAATTAAGTAGGTATTAGTTGGTTAATAAACTCGAGATGTGAGGGCTAAGACGAAAGTCTGGTCTCTAAAACGAAACTTCGGGATCTCTAAATAAGCAACGCGCTCATAAGAAGGATGTCGTTATAAATGCTGTTGTTTTCTTTACTCGAAATAATTTGTACTTAACACAGAATACGCGTACACACAGTCCGCGTAAAGGTGAATTTGTTGCATGTTTAATTGTCAAATCTGAAACACCTGGTACCCTCGCACGGTAAGATTTTCTGCTTGCCACTTCGCTTTTCGTATTTACTTTAACATCTGATGAAAGCATTTTCTTCTATTAGTAAAATACTTTTGTAGTTTATTTCAGATTGTTTATTCAAAAAAAGAACGGGTATTTTTTGTTAGTACAACAATGCAATTTTTGAATTTATTCAAATCGAACATGGCGTGCTGTCATAACTGCCATTTACTGTCTGGATTATTATTTTTTAATTTTCGAAGCATTCTGCGTCACCGTTTAAATATATGCAAAATACGTTATAATTACAATTAAAAATTGTTTATTTACCAAGTAAAGGCATTTATCTGTCCAATAGCAAATAACAGGTGAGAAATAACGCTGAAAATTGTTAATATGTATGAAACTTTAACGACATTTTTCGAGATAAAATTGTGTGGACAGCGCTTTAACCGTGTGTCTGTTCTTTATCCGCTTATTTGCGTTTCTGAATTTTCTCAGACCCCGTATCACATTCGTAAAAATATTATTGTTTTAGTAATATGTAGATTTTTCGCCCGAAAGGGCATTAAAGTTGTTTACGTGTTTTCTGTGTTGGCTGTACTGTGTAATCTGTATCTTCGGAAGCGACTATTATGAATGAAACTGGTAGTGAATGTTCATTGATGGAAGATGAGCAGTTGTTTTTATACAAATACTTAGATCGTTAGAATAATAGGTTTGATAGTAATAGTCTGGGAATGAAAGGTTTCTTTCCTTGTTTATTTTTAGCTCTAGATCTAGCAGAGCCTCGCTGATTTCAGCATGAATGAGCCGGCTCGACCGGGGAAGGACTACCCTCTCACAGAATATCAAAGTGAAATAGCAGTATTCCTACTGTTGTGTTCCGTTTGGTGAGTAAGAGTACCGGATACCCTCTTTCCTCCTTCCCACTCCTTCTCCTCCCCTCTTCCTTTCCTAAAGGATCGGCAACGCGCAAGTGATGACTCTGATGTTGCAGGCGTCCATAGCCTACGGTAACCACTTATCATCAGGTGTTCCGTAGGCTTGTTTGCCCAAAAAAATTATAACGTCATAGGATTACGAGAATAAGACCGTCTAGTTCCATGTACGAGGCCTGAGGCATGTGGCCCGTTTCATGTACGAGGGTATTGACCCTCGTACATGAAACGGGCAAAAGAGTAGTAACACTTGCTCCGCTTTACTCGTTGAGTAAGAAAGAATTGACTGCATGGATAGCAGTGGTTTGAGTGATCGCCTCGCAACTATCAGTGAACTGAGTGTTGTGGGACAAAAATTTGTATGATTCACAAATAGTTGTTTGAAGTCTAGGAGTTATTTGTGTCCGTTGTTTCAGTGTTTGTAAAATTCCCCGAGACGAAAGAATTATTCATAGACTTGGGCTACTTTTTAAAAGAACATATAGTGATTTTTGGGCTACTCACATACCTATATATGTATGTATGTGAGCATCTCCCCGTTCCTTTCCTTTCATCTCATCTGTAAAACCTTTTCCAACAAATGATTCACCTTGTTGGACTAATATTGCAAGCGATTATAAGCATCTGAATTCTTCTACGTTTCAGTTTGTTGGTCATTATAGTCGTATTAAAGAGTTGTAGAATTAGAAAGTCTTGATTCTTGTTATTCTATGAAACTTATAAGAACAGGGCTATGGCGTTCCATAATAAAATGAGACGTGTACTTGAGTTATCACGTATAAATATAATCAGAATAGTGCAGAATCCATAGATTATCAAGTTCAAAGGAATTATTTACTAAGTAGAACTACGCATTAATCTTTACACACTTAGATAATATCCTATTCATCCTCTTACTTGAGCGAAATTTAATAAGTGATGTAGCTAAGGTGCGCAAGTTTAACTAACTCGGAGAGTTACTGAAACACTGAAACTGTATATAAGACCCGTATACACAACGTTACGGATTAGTCGCACAATGCTACATTCGCAAAATGACATATTGACGCAAAATGACACATTCGCAAAATGTCTTTTCTCAATGTGCCATATTAGCAAAATGCCACACTAGCAATATGCCACACTAGGATAATGCCACACTATCAAAATGCCTCTCTAGCAAAAAGCCACACTAGCAAAATGACAAGATTGTTAAAGTCACTTAGTGACTTCTTGCAGTAGGCCGATGATTTATGAATAAAATATAATACAAATTTAATTATTTCAGTATTTAATTACATAATTTTTTCATTTCCATTTATTTTAACATAAAATAAATTGTAAATGTTAACTGAAATAATTATGAATGACTAACATTTTTCAAAATAGCATAACTTTTCATTAAAATTTTAAGATTTCAGTATAGATTTACACAGGGGTCAGCTGTTTGATTGTAATTTTAATTGTAATATAATAAGTAATCTTTAACCTAGAATTTGACATTATGCGAAAATGGCATTTTGCTAATGTGATGTTTTGCTAATGTGACATTTTGCGATATGATGTTTTCAGAATGTGACAATTTGAGAATATGACATTTTGTGAAATTCAAATATGTCATTTTGCGAATGTGGCATTGTGCGCCTAATCCAACGTTACATATGTACATTTCCAAACGACTTTGTTCCAAAAGAGGAGCAGAGCCTCCCAGAGTTCTTATTTGGTAGTGGAAACCGTTAAAGAATTAAAATAAAATATTTTTGTTTGCTCCAAGACGTTCAAAGTATTTTCTCGCAGTAAACTTGTACACAGAATAATACATAACAAATACATCCATTTTATAAATTGCTTTTATTAGGACTTACACATGTATCTATTATAAAGGATCTATATCATGCATGAAATCTTTGAAATGTTTGATACATACATACATAGATTCACGCCTGTTTCCCAGTGGGGTAGGCAGAGACTACGGATTTCCATTTGCTACGATCCTGACACACTTCTCTGGCTTCATTCACTTTCATCACATTCCTCATACACGCCCGTCGGTTCAAGGTGCTCTTAACCTGGCCTTTGTCCAGAACGCCTCCGATCTGATCGAGAAACGTTCGCCTAGGTCTTCCTCTTGCGACTGTTCCATTCACACCATTTAATATTAATTTCTTTAGTAATTTTTTTAACGAATTCAAATTACAAAGTTAATTATGATGTTGCAATACTAGATGGCGTTGCATGTCATCTGGAGATTAAGTTGGTGCAGGTTGAGGATTATTACTACATTTATTCATACGCTTCGAACACACTAAGCGTCCACTAACACTTAAGTCTCTTCTCACAGACGAAGTAGACGTCGGCTTATAATGACTCCAAATATGTTGTTAAACTTTATTAGCACGTGGTAGTGGATAAGGGGCTTTACTGAGCCCGTACACAAGTCTTAATATAACTCCTCTTTGTTCAGAAGACGTGTTAATAAAGCTCCTCGTTTCGGAATTAGCTGCTGAAATTGTTACAATTTATTATAGGTATACATTTTTATGCTGTTCAACCAAGTATGTAAGAGCCTCTTAGATTATTTTTCTGGGATAGACCGCATATTATTATTAGGTATCAACACTGACCGAGAGTCTGTAGCCAAAGGTCTTCAAAACAGCTGTTATTTATATCGTTAAAATGTTACGTTGTACTGTGCTAAGCATCACACTATGATAATTGGAATAATTGTTCCACATTTTTCACTATATTCTATTCCGCCACGTCATGATAAAATGATTGGGCTTCTCACTCACTCACTTTTTAGGTTAAACAATGCCCATGCCCACGATTTTGTTCAAGCTGTTTCTATACAACATTTCATCAAAATCTGTTCAGTACTTTAGCCATAAAATAATAATATTTTTTTAATTTTTATTTTGTTTCTCTCTCGCGCAGAATGATTACAAAATCAGATCTTAAACTAGGTTTTACATAATCGAGTAAGTGTAACTACGTTGATTGGTATTCATAACATTTAAATAACATTTAAAAAGGTGAGATCTATGTGAGAGACTGGTATCCGTACTAGGCGGGAAACCTGTATGACAGATGACCAGCCTCTCGTATCTCTAAACATGAAGTTGTTAGTGTAGTTTGGTAACAAATGGAATTGAAATAGTAAAAAGCTCCCATTTATAATATTTGTTCTACTTTAATAACAAATAAACAGTACGAAGTTAGTCATACATACTACAAACGGATTTCATATTGAATGAACCAACTTCCAATTTTGGCAAAACCACTAAAGCGACCCAACATTAAGGGTGGCAGTTAAGACATCTGCATATACGATTGCACACTCGCGTCGCTATAAAAAACCCCTTCAGCGCAATTGCTCGTTAAAATGAAGCGAGACCCTAAGAGCCGTTTCAGTTAAGCCTTTCGATGAAACTGCTGACGTTTACAAAAAATCTGATTAAAAGCAGTTTTTTTTAAATTATTGTTGCTGCTTTTGTTCCTGTAAAATAATTTTTAACATGAACAAAAGCAACAGTCATGATTTACAACTTAACTAGTATTAACAAACCTAACTACTTATAAGTAAAATAAAAGAAATATCACAAAATAAGGGACTGTAATTTTAAAAAAAACATACCAGACAAATATAGTTATAAGAAAAAAAACCTGCCATTATAATACCTGCACGGTTATCATAGTGGTTTGTTTTAGCCACGCTACTGTCAGTAGCCCGAGAAATGAGGTTTTAATACCTTTACGAGTATATGCCAAAAAATTGCCTAATCTAATATTATGAGAAGAGAACCAGTTTCATCATTGTATAGGTGTGGTTATTGCAAAGACTTATTTAATGCTGTATAAACAGTACAGTATTAACATTTAAGCTGCCTCTTTTTTCGAATTTTGTTAAATATACGCCATAAATAAAATATGTTGGATATTCAAACAAAAAATGATTGTGATTCTGTCATTATTATTTTGAAGAGTTTGTTTTGTTTAGGCTAAGCCAAGCGAGGACACAATAATGCCTAAAAATGCCGCAATAAATTAATTAATCCGTGTTTCAATCACGTGGTTTTAACTTATGTTATTGTGTCATTGTCAAAGTTACAGGTATTATAATAGTTCCCATTTATTCTTCAAATTCAATCATTTACAATATAAAAACAACCCAGCTATTTTATTAAATTACTCTACAAATGATAGCTTTCTTAATGCGTGTGCAATTTCACTAGAGATGCGACGATAGCACCAAACAGGAATTAGTAGCAGGATCACGTCGCTGCCAGATAAGCAGTGCACTGTCCAACCTTATCTCTAATTAAAAATAAACTGCCATTTATAGGTGCATCGTGTACTGTGTTCGGTTCATTTTAGTTAGGGTATATGTGTATATCTCCGATAAAAAGTCTAATAAACCTAACAATAATATCAGACATTTTGATAAACATACTCACTGGACACGGGTCCTTTATTGATACAAGAGGGCTTATGTCCATAAGATTTGAAATAACTTATTTTTGTTTTTGACTTGCTTGCGTTGTGTTTCGTCGAGTAAGTGAGGGCACCGGAGGCCCAACCCCCTTACTGGCTGGCTGGCAACGCACTTGTGACTCGTCTAGTGTTGCGAGTGTCCATGGGCGGCGGTAATCGCTTACCATTAGGCGATCCGTATGCTCGTTTGCCTACTATACCATAAAAAAAATACAAATATCATTTATTCTTTTAGGTTACAAAATAACACTTACATATTAACGTCAAAATCGATTGATTACTATTACTGATTGAGTTTACTAATATTCTGCAGTTACATTTAGGTAACTTGCTAGGGTCAGGCAAACTGAGCCTATGAAAGGATGAAACACTATGCTATCACGTTGATTCATTGCTCCATTGCTGCGTAAACATGGACGAACTGACAAAGATATATTGCATTTATAATACCTATTAGATATTACAATTACTAACAAATATACGGGCCAATAACCAGCACTAGCGACCTACGAAATAGCTAGTTTCTGTAACAGGTAATAGCTTAAGTAACGTAAAATCATGATAAAAGATCAATGCAGACTAATGAGAACGTATCCTAAACCAAAAGTGTTGGCTTACAAGAACGCTCTCTGAACACGTCTGTGAAAGTCCTTTGTGTCTATCATTTGTTGTAAACTTAGTTTTAAAGATTCTGTTCAAAGTTTTCAAACCTACGTTATAAGGAACCAAATTAGGTATTCATTAATGCATCGATGACTCGTTGAGAATATACTAGAAATTTGTTGTTGTTAATATATTATTTCCTGGATTAAGTAATAATAGATAATTCATGCAGTGATGTTTCGTAATTTATAGTTGAAGATGGTACCCTATTATGTTTTGCTTCCTAATTGTATGTGTCAATAAAATAAACAGCGAAGAACAAAAGACATCCAGTTACGTAGGCATTTGGCATAAAATTATGAACACCTATGTATTTACGTAATACTTAGTGTCAGTGGGCCTTGAAAATATCCAGTGTCTATAGAATTGTTAAATAGATAGTTCATTTAAGGATAGTTATGTGGACTTGGTTTTCATGGTAGTGAACCAGAGAACCTTCTCTTTTGTTCAGTAAAGCTGAGATGCAATGATTCTAGCATCAAGTGACACTGGATATCATTATTGGAAACAATGTAATTAAAAGTCTAGCAAGATGCACAACTCGTCATAATTTACAATTTGAAATTCATCTATCATGTCATGCGCCTATATTATTTGCTATCACGCAACAAATTCATGTCAGCATAAATAATTTAATCCTATTTTCAGCCGTAATTCGTACAGCCTTGCTATAAAAAAATACGAATAGGATTTGTTATCAAAACATACTAAACCAAATTATGCACGCTATTCTAATGCACGACTTTACCTCAAACGCGACTTTAAATCGGATTCGTTCCGTTGTCGGCGGAAAAATCGTTTTCACGACATCCACCATGTTTTCGCGTCATTTTAATTTAAAATTCAAGAATGTAATGATAAATGTTTTGTTTGATCCAAGCGCTTATGCACACGACTCGCGGTTCCATTGCGATAATTACTTAAGTCACGAATGTTTAAATTAAAACGCGTTTATCTGTAAAATGTTGAGGAAATATTATACACACGGCGTTTTGTTAGAATTTATGCGCATAAATATGTAACGGATACGTACTTAACAAAATAAATTTGCTTGTTGATAAACATGTAAATTATGTAAATATCTGTTACATTTTGAAGACACGTACGTCTATGTTTAATGGGCTAGAAGGTGAGAGGATAAAAGGCTGATCAAGTGACGATTTAATTTCTCATACAATAGAAGGTCTTCACAATGTGCATGATCGAAATTAGATTTTCTAGATGAAACTCATTTTATTCTTTGATTCAACCACTGTCTACAAACTTTGTATTTATATTTTATAGTGTAGTGTAAATATGCAAATACTCTGTGTGTGTACGATATACCTTCTTGGTTCGCTAATAGGCTAGTATTAATTATTAGCTTAGTCAATTTGTATATTTGCCCAGCACTTCCATATATACCTATCTCTATATCTCTCTTAGCGATTTTATGTATATTAATTGTGCCTTCTATCTTAAAAAGAAATACGATTATGCATTATTTTTCATTCTGCGTCAGTTAGGATTGCACATCAAAGGGATCGAGACACTGTTCCCAAAATTCTAACACGAAAATTTAAAATTATAGTTGCGCTTGCGCACTTGCCGTCACTTTTTAGCATAATACCTATAGCTGTGTAATGCCGTACGTTATTTTAACAACGTTAATTTTGCTTCCAAACATAAAGTAAAGTCAACAACCTTAGCACCTTCACCTTCAAACAAACGAAAAGGTAATTGCACAAACTTCCCATTGTAATAACTTAAGTGCTTTCTTTATTTAACTTGGGAAAGAGTTCCGTTGTCGATAAACAATGACATTTGTTTTTATTGCCAATTTCCTTTAGCACACACCGTTGATACTAGTTAGGTTAGGCCCTTAACAATAATGCCTATAGACACTGTAGACAAACATGATGCTTTTACTTTTACAAAAGTATATAATGACTAAGAATGCGATGCCTTTGAGAAATACCCATATGATTATCTCAGCGATGCTTTTTTATCATTAAGATTAAAATGAATTAATATTAGAGATGGATGTGCGAGTTAGGCATCAAACGGTAATGGAGAGTAATAATATAGGTAGACATTTTATAAAAAGAAGTCGTTATAGACCATTCCAGCGTTTTGTTTGCATTGAGTATGAACTAAAGCACATGCTTGCATGTGCCTTAGTACGACAGAGACTACTCGTCTCTTGGGAAGAGTAGTCTTTGTTGTTCAGGCTGACAGTATAGCGACTCCTAAGCAGAATTGGCAATACACGTGGTGTTTCATGAGTCCATAAGTTATGGCGCCCCTGTACCAGGTACAACATCGTATACACGTATACATGATAGACACTAACCATTTGCCATAATAGTCTTTATAGTATTAAATGACAAGAATAGTCCATTGTACTTTATATTATATAGACATGTTATTAATATCCATAACCCAATAAAAGATCACAGCACATGCTGCGACAATTCGCACTGTGTGCTCGCCCCTAATATCTTTGTAGAAAGCCGTGACTCTCGCTCGCAGTTTCACATATTACCTGAAACTTTACTGGAAAGCAGTGGGTTAGGAATGCAAGCGATGTTTTACTTGTCGAACTGGTCTATTGCCGAGAGGTGTCGGTTAAGAATAGACCACGCCTTGGCTGATGACGTAAGAGGGTGTCTGGGGGACTGTATGTGTATTGAATCTAAGCTTCTATAGATTTCATCAAGCCTTACGATCAAGGGATCGTGGGTTCGTATCCCACCCATTGCACTGCCAAAGTAAATCTCATTCCTAACACAAACAATAGCTTAGCCAGTGGATTAACTAGAATACTGATAACTTGTAAAGATGCTAAAAAGAAAATACACGTTTCCTATGATAGGTTTCAGGTGTCAGGTTAACCATATAAAAACAATGTTAGGTTTCATACATAATATAAAATTGTTTACTGCATGTTGCATGATTTTCATAATATCTCCTTAATCACTTTTCAGATAATTCCTAAGTCGACATTCGAATGCCAGCGCGCAGCGCCTAGACACAATGTTTTTTTATTGTAGTATTGACTCATTTATGACGTTATTTTATTTGTATTTTGTTTGAAGAGACCTGTGTTCATAATTGGCCAAGCCATTTAAATACCTATATGTGTATAATGTCATTTACTTAAATCATTTGCTAGAATACTACTTTCGTAATTATATGCCGGAAATTTGATCGTTAACATGAGATGACATGTATTTATATAGAAAACGTCAACATATCATACGATGCAAATAATATAAAATGGAAAGTAAAGGAAATCAGTTGATGATCTTAATGGCGGAAACTGCAGTCTTCTACGTTGCTTACATTGTAATATTCTTTTCACTTGGTCACTTAGCTCAATTATATCGTAAGATATATTATAATGAAATCTGTATCCCCGAAGGGAGAGAAAGAGGTGTATTGCATCCACATGTTGACTGACGATTTAACTTGACTGTACCTAAAGTGTATGACTTTAGGTACAGTCAAGTTAAATCAGTCAAGTTCGTTAATATTTTGACATAAAAAGTTCATCAAATTAAATGTTTAGTATTATTTTTGCTATTATTTATGTAGCAAAAACTGACCAATGAAGCAAATAACTAAAATCGATTTATTATGAGAATAAAATGTTTTATTAGAAAGGCTCGATTCTATTATAAACGTATTATAAACGTTTATTTTCACTTTCTCTACGTTTGAATTACTAGATTTTTCAGCGGATCTTTTATAGTAAATGTGGTTTTTCGCACTATGAGAGTAAACCTACATATGTCGAAAGTATACTTAGGTAAATAATTTTCAAATACTTTTTTATATTAAACTGCTTTTGCATCAATCATAGATCACAAATAAAACTGCACATAACTCTACGCTATCTAGTTGACAGCTGCATTTATTTTGCTTTTTTTTTTTTTTTTTTTTTTTAACTTGGGGGAATGCTTGATGCATACCCCTCCGCGGGGGCGGGCGGAGGGGTTATGTCGGACTCGCCGGGGTAAAAGAAGATGTTAAGAAGAAAATGTACCTCCCGGAATACCGACTAAACCTACCACGGTGTTCCTCGACAAAACCACTATCGACGGGGCCGCGCGAATCACTTTCGCATGCGGTCGCGACCCCGCCGAGGTTTCGGCCCGCCGTATGAAACGGCAGGCCACTACGCAAAAGACCTACCCAAAGGCACTTCTCACAATAATATCCCTACTGTCCCCCCTAGAGGGGAGACGGACTCGAAACAACAGAGGCGCGCGTGGGAACACGCACGCCGCCTCTCGGACCTGGTGCTGAACGGATGGCGGGCAGGCCCACAAAGCCCGCCACCCCCAGGTCAAACCTCAGGGTGGCTGGAGGTCATCCCGCGCCCTCCGGCGCCCGGCTCTGCGGTTGGGGAGAGGGTTCAAACGCTCCCTCTCCCGCTCCGCCGCCTCCTTGATGGAAATGACTTCCTCACAAAAGGAGGCGACGGCGTTCCACGACCTCTCACTCCGGACCATAGACTGAACTACGGCCGGGAGCGAGAGGGCAACCAATCCGACTGCCGCGATCAATTCACGGCGCTGCGATGCCCAGGCGGGGCAAACCGCCAAAGTGTGCAGCGCCGTGTCCTCAACAACGTCGCGGCAGTCGCCGCAGTGGTGACAACCGGGCGTCTCTTGCCGGCGTATGCGACACAGGAACTGGCCAAAACAACCGTGGCCAGTCATTACCTGTGTCAGCCGGAAGGTGAGGGCGCCATGGCGCCTCTCCAGCCACTCCTCAAACACGGGACTTACCGCCACGATCGTGGCGTGCCCGTGCATTTATTTTGCTTCGCATAACAATACTAACCACTTCAGCGTACATTATTAACAGTAACTATTTTAAGTACCAACTTAATCTTAGTACCAACAAATCAAAATTTCCTCCCAAAGATTTACTGACAGTAAGATAACTTCATAGTAGCAACAGTCAAACCCATTTAATAAGCATTTCGGTGTTACTAAAAGGCCTTAAATCACAACACGCGGTACTGTAGACGTATTACTGATAAGATGTGATTAATAATATACAAAGGTTCGCGTGTCCAGTAACAACTATTCAGGGTAGTCATGCCAGTTAACGCTCAGATTATTTGATTATTCATAAACGACGACAGCTTGACAATAGTATTTCGGTTTTGTGTAAAGCTTTAGCCAGTTAGTTTAACTATACGGAGACATTTTGAAAAACCATTGTGTGTAGTCGTTGGGTCCGTGCGCCGATAGACTAGATTATGAAAGTTATCCGTTTGACTTATAAACGTTTAAATGTCAAGTGCGGTTCCTAAGAATAAAAAATATTGTCTAAAAAAACTGTCCAGTATCACTATACCGGACAGTTAGCAGTGGGTTTTGATTAGATAATATTTTTTTAATCTGAAAATGTGACTTGCTGTGGCATGTCCCTTTTTATCGCGTAAGTACATATGTATCACCTGTATCACCGTATCATACCTTCTTCTTCAAGTAAGAGAAGTGATTGAGTGACCATAGTCCCACGCCTCTGTCGTCGAAAGGACAGGCAGATTATACCTACAGCACACCTACAGATTCTGCTATCGTTTTATGTTTCAAGTCGAGATATTGTCAGAAGCAAGAAAGAGTTAGGATGTTGGCGGTGTTGTACATCCCGCAAAAGCACTTAAAGCCGTTGTTCTTGCGCCTGATCTCTCTCCGATAGTATCGACTTGCCACCCCATTGGACTTTGTATGGCCAGGAACAGAGGGTGTATTGGTATTTGCGAACACTTATGTTCCAACATATCTGCTGCGCCAGTCAGCCAGTCGCCGTGATAACAGAAATTCAGTATATACACACTTATAGTTCAATTTATGTATATATTATGTATACATGCTGCAACGATGTTCTGTAGGTCGAAATAATAATAATAATATAAGTTATTTCAGTATATTTCTGTAAATCAAAGTGAAACAAAATCTCTGTTAAATGCAATAGTATAAAATAAATCCTTCGAATTTAAAAGTAGGTATATATGTATGCAAAGACTTCACATTTTATATTCCTGTTTCAAAAGGCATTTTAAATCACAAATAACGATGTACACAGGCAGGGAAATGCTCGTATAAAACGTAAGCCCTCGTATTGGTCTCGATGTAATTAAGGGGGCTTCGGAACCCCAAGGGAGCTCAGATAATTGTGAGCCCTTGATAACCTGTATGGTTCAGTTCACCTGATTTAAAAGGGTTTTGGTGCAATGCTGGCCTTATGATTGTAATTTGCATTTTTGCTATAACATTATTGAAGTGTTGTAGTCAATAGGCATGTGTATGAATAACTAGGTATATTTATTTATAGTTGTGGTCGCCCTAAAATAACAAATGAGAAAAAAAAATTCAAATAACTTGAACCGTCCTTTATAGCACTCATTCTCCATATAAACTTTAACTATGCCAAGTCCTGAACAAACAACGCGCGCGCAATATGCTAAAACATGGGTACAACATTTTTTCGTGACATATTCATAATATTAATGTTTATGTTTTAATTATTCTGCTAATTTTATTTTTGTTATATTTAAAATTGAACTAAAAAACGGATATATCCTTGAAATTTAACAAAATTGTTATTATGATAGTTATCTTTAATCTGAAAATCACAATATCCTAAAAAGACAACATAATATATTGTGAATTATTCACGTATATTTAATTGGTATCGTGATGTACTGTAATTATTTCGTTAGTTAAGCGTTTCGGATATTTAAACAAGTTCTGTAATAATTGAGAATCTCAAACCAATTATATGCCTTGTTATTTTTATGATCACTCATGCTTTTTCAATTAACCAAATCGTATTTCCGTAATAAAATTATTGAATTTTACAAATAGATTAAACATTAGGAAATCGGATCTACGAGTTATTCAGATAGTAAATTTAATATCTGTGTAATCAAATTAGTTAAACTCACCGGAGTAAGTGATGTGAGCCCAACAGATTTTTGTAATCAATTTGATAGGATCGTTTGTGATGAAGCGCCGACAGACGCGATTGATCTTTTTATATAATTCGGGATAAGCAGGCTGTAGGGACTGGAGCGGACACCTCTACCGCATGCACCCAGAGAGGTAGACATAAATCGTAATCATTTGGATGCTACAAGACTGCCGATATCTACTCTGCAGACCTACGTAAAGATGGCGGGATGATGTGACCGTCCTCGAAAGGGACTGGCAGAGGATATCTTCAAACAGAGTGATTTGGAAGTCCACGGAAAAGGCTTTTGTCCCAACAGTGAGACATATCAGAAGGTTAATGAGAAGTAATTTTAAGGCGACCAATTTCCTTGGTGGACATACATATACATATATCTCTGCCCCAGAAAATATATTAAGCCGTTCATAATTTGCCGCACAATACAGCAATTCATTTAGTTAGTGTAAATAAAATGTTTTAGGTTTGAGGCCTTTTAACAGATGTTTCTCCTAGACATAACAGCAAGCTGAATCCGTCGAAATGCTGGCCAACTTTGTCACGAGGTTAACTAAGTGACTATATAAGGATAAATAAAAGACTTGAGACCCATTGACAACAAAGAGAGCTTTATACTTATGCGAGACTATTTCACACAAGTATCTTACATAACTTTCAAAATAATTAATTCATATGATTAAAATTATTTTGGAGTCGTGCCTCGTAAAACTACACGCATAAAGTCTTTGCTCAAAAATACCCCACTCCAATACTTTCAAACTTATTAAATCGGGAACGTTATGTTCGAATCTACTTTAAACAATACTTATAGCGGGTAGTTTATGAAAAACAAAAGAGAACGCGCAGATGTTATTGAGCACAACTTCTATATTGTGGAGAGAAACTTATGAGTTTTCAGCCAGCACTAGGATATTGTAAGAAAGTAGAACAAATGTATGTGATTATTTTAGTTTTACATTTTTATATAATGTAAAACTAAAAGAATAATTTGCCTGCCGTATTTGCTTATTTTGCGAACGGGTTAAGTGGTCGTTTCGCCACTACTAATGCGCTGAGTGTTGTGGCTTCGACCCGACACGGGGCAAAAATTTGTGTGTCCCAAAATTGATTGTTTCGAGTCTGGGTGTTATTTGTGTCCGTTGTTTAAATGTTATTAAAGTCCCCCGCGACACAGGGTGTATGAAAAGCACGGGCGCAGTCTTGCATAAAAAAAGTATGTAAACATATATTTAAGTAATCTTTGTTCAGACCAGACATTCAAGTAATTAAGATCCTACGTGCTAATAAGTGTAACCTGTTTCTATACTTAACTACCTAATGACCGCTGCGATTGACATTTAATCTAACACACTATAATTTAAGTTGGTATTATAACCTTTTAAACTTTCAACACCTCCTAAGCTAATTGCTTGTATTGCGGGTTAACATCGATTGACCTAGCCTGCCTTGTCCGTCTCCCCTCTAGGGGGAGGGCGGTAGGGAATAAGTGAAGTGACCATAGGGTAGGTCTTATCTTGTAGTGGCTTGCCGTTTCATACGGCGGGCCGAAACCTCGGCGTGGTCGGCGCCGTCGATAGTGGTTTTGTCGAGGAACACCGTGGTAGGTTTAGTCGGTATTCTGGGAGGTCCATTATCATTTCAACATCTTTCTTTTACCCCGTTGGGTCCGATATAACCCCTCCGCCTGGCCCCCCCCCCGGAAGGGTATGCGTCAATGCATTCCCGCACGTAAAAAAAAAGAAAAGTCTACCTCGTTGATGTCTAGGATCATAAGCATTGTGTCTAAAGTTCTAAACTACGGGGTAAACCAAATCTAAATAATAGATATATTATATTTAAATTTGAATTTGAAAGAACCTGATATTGTTTTCTATACTACTAAAGCTAACAAGCATACGGCTCGTCAAAGAAATAAAAGCTGGAATGAAAAGAATCTCTTACTTATCGGTCTAAACGCAGTATCAGCGTTAATACGGGCGAGCCGACTCATTCACAAATTATATCGTTACCAAACAATTGGCACAGGCAACAGGCTTCCACTTAAAAATGTAAATTACATAGTCTTGTATACAACTTTCAACTTCAATGACGACGCTAATAAAAAAGGATAAAGTAATATAATGTGTATCTTTTATTGAAATTAAACTGCTATATACGGATTTTATCGCGTTGTTTTATGTTCGGGTACTTTGAAATAACTACACTGGAACATTGAGACAACTGCCATCTTAGTCTCCCCGTGACCATGGCTGCTGAAAAGCAACCGAAACGTCGAGGAAAGTGTAAAAATAAATTAAATCTAAATAGTTTAATAATAATTTAATTAGCTTAAAAATTAGTAAAGTTTAATAGTAGTACTTAGTAGTGTAAAAATTTTCAAAATTTTGTAATAAAGTGTCAAATAAACAACGCGATAAAATCCGTATATAGCAGTTTAATTTCAATGAATAATATTCGCGTAAATAGAAGACAATATTATGTGTATCTTTTATACAAAAGTACCTATTTCTTAATACGATTCAATGCTGAAGCCATTCAAAACACACAACTTAATTGATCATATAACAAAGTGAAGGGACGTAACGAATATCGTTTCTGACGTTAATTTGCCAAGAGCACTTGGTGTCTGATTGATGAGGTGATGGACGAAGGAATTTTCCTATATATAAAGATAACTATGAAGGCTACAAGATTATTAGCAAATTAGTATAAGAAATATAATATATACTATATGAGTTACTGCAGTTATTTTATCTCTCTTAGTTGATGGCTGCAGTGGAGCGTAGGTTTGTTGCACTAATAATACTAATAAGTCTTTTGTCAAGGGTATGTACTCGACTATCCTAACTTATATTGTTAATACTTATGTGACTTTGTTTGTTTGCTAGGCTTTCACGCCTTATTGCTCGACCGACCATCATGAAGTTTAGCTTACATTGTCAGGGGTACAGAAAAGGACATAGGGTATCTTCCATACAAAAAAAGTGCTATACCAGAGCAAGCAAAGCCGTTGGCAAAAGCTAGAAGCAAATTTCTACCTTGCCAAGGTTTTATTCCGCTCTGTTTAAAGAAACAACTCCCGAGCTGGGAATAATTCCTGTAACGCAGGGAACATTAAGAATACCCAAAAAGCTGACACAAAATAACACCCAGACTCAACATAACAATTTCTTGACTACACTAATGATATATTGTTCCATATTCACAACACAGCGGTCTGGCTGCGCTGTGGTGACATTTTAAACTAGTACGCTATCGGTGTAGTATTACCTATAATAGTTGTTCATAATTACCACGTTTTGAAACTCATTTATGCAGACCAAGTCTGAAAAAAGAGGGTGGCCTTCTTTTAGACTTAGTATGGCAACTAAAATTGACTATAAAAAAAAACTTACTATAAAAATAAGAATTTATCATTTTGCCTGATATTGTACGATTCGACTATCACACCAGCGTTTAGTAAAAGAGATTATAATGTTATTTCATTACATAATTAAATATACATTTGAATGAAAATACATACAATTAATATATCTTGTTTACATATGTAGCATACACGTGAATACGATGCGAATACATTGTCAGATATTACAATAAAATACACGATTTATTTAATGACTTTCTTGTTCTTGAAGCATTATCATTATTGTACAAGTGCCGACAGTTATTTCATACTTGGTATTATAACGCACTATATAAACTGTTTATAGCTAAGTGGTTATACGTAGAATAAGTCGATTGATAATGTTTTGTAATCCATTACAATTATCATACATTTACATAAATGTATAAGATTATTTTATTGTTATGTGTTCACATTGTTTTCTTTGTAAAATAGTTTATTTGTTACTGGCTGTTCAAAATCTCATGTATTAGTTTTTGTTTAAATCTTTTTATTTTCAAATGCCATGATTTATTCTTCTTCAAAGGAGGTTTACATAGTGTATCAGTATCGCTGTAAGGAACTGCTTGGTTGTATTTAGCCTTGATATTGCTAAAGTCCAAGTGGCGCTTACCTCTTACCCTCAAGTGGATCGGTAGCTCGTTTACCATTAGAGGAATTAAAAAAATGTCATCATAACTCATATGCCTTTAGTTAATCCATGTCGATTAATGGCATAAATAATTGAATACTACACGTATGAAAGTGCATTTTAAACTTCGATCCATTTGTACTCTTTTATCAGTAAAATTACCTCAGTCATAAATGTTTTGGTAATTTATAAAAGTAGGTAGCCGTAAAACGGATCTTAAATGTAAATAAAGTTAGAAATCGGGTTATAACTCAGTCATACCTGACTTGTAATTACAGATGTCCTGAATAAGATTACCGTAACAGCAGATAAGAATGTTCGAATAATTTATAAAAGGATTTTACCTTGTGACTTGTGGAAATAAATGCTGTAATTTTGTTAAAGGAAGAAGATTTGAATTTAAAATGTCGGTAATTACTTGTATTGTTTTTAGCTATATTGTGGAATCAAATAGTAAAATATTTGTTGAAGTATTGTCAAACGGATGTAAGAATGGTATGCAGAAGGGGTGTGTTAGGAAAGAATGCAGTAGAATAGGTAGGCATAGTCTATTCATTGAATAGTCCATTTATTCTTTTATTTTGTCTTAGTCAGTAAATAAATATGGCGTACGGATACAAGCAAGGCGCAAGGTTCAATACATAAAGACTCATGTCTATCTTTTGTCATTTCTATTAATTAAAGAACGTTTATAGTCTGAAAATAGTGATTTTATAGACTGTGTTTGTTTACACGACAAGTTAAAAAAATTGGTCTATATATCAGGATCGAAACAGCTCATATAAAATACAAAAAAGGGCCTATAAAAGATTGTATCATATTAATCGAAAGACGTCCACTGCTGGATATAGGCCTCCTCCAAGGTTTTCCACACAAACTGATCTCGGGCCATAAAAATGTATCCTTAATCATAATTAATCCCTATTGCTTAAGACATATATAAAAAGCCCTAGTCAAGATCGTAAATGGGTAGTACATAATTATGTAAAAACAAAAGTAAAATTATTATATTCGTTCCCTTTCTTTTATTTTTGTGTCATGTCAATGTCAAGTGATCGTGAGGCCGACATTACGAATTCTGTCATAAAATTCTCCTTTTATACTTATACGTGTCTTTGTTAATCCAAATTATCAGTGGATTGCTTGTAGGTATAATGAATTATATATTTATTCGTTGCCTCGTTGGAAAAAACCCAAACGGCATGTATAAGGATTTTCTTACCTTTTTATTTGTTAAACCTTCTAGCCTTACGCTTACGATGACCTCGCTTTCGAAACAAATGACGTTGCATAATTTTATGCAAAACATTTTCAAGGATTCAATAATATATAAAAGTAATAAGTACCTAATAATGGTAAGTGCTACCGGTGGAAGATTCGTTGCCATTCCTAATAAAAATATAACATCTAGTTTTTACGTACTAGACATCTATTATTATATGTATTTAAATAGCATAGGTGCAGGGGTAATAATAGCGACGACTATCCTTTAGGTTAAGAGCAGCGATAGCTCAATGGGGAGACCAACAGACTGCAATGCAGAGGGTCTCGGGTCCGAACCCACGTCGCGCACTTCTGGCTTTCGGAAGTTATATGACTTTTCGAAATTATGTGCGTATTGATTGACATTTATCGCCTGCTCCGTGCCACGGATAGCACGTTAAGCCGTCGGTCCCGGCTGCCATGAACATCTATGGCAGTCGTTATTGGGAGAGTGTCGACACAAAAGATCCCACTGGGTTGAAATGTCGCGGGTCTGCAATGACTGGCCCCCACATAAGATACATACATACATCCTTTAGGTTTCGTGTTCGATTACTGGGTTGTGCAAACTGTGATCGTGTTTTTCTGTCAAAAGTATCAGTAGCAGCGTAGAGTCTAGAAATGTGCACGGTGATCATATTCCTTGACTTGGTGCTAGCAAAATATGGATGTAATACACATCTGCCTACTCCTTATGCATGTAGAAATGTATTTTATTGGGAAGGAAAAGTAAACTTCTTCTGTGGCATATTTCTTATGCGTTCTCGACACAGCGACTAAGGACACGCTGTATTGCCAGCACAAGAGGCAAATTCCATCAGCTCTACCAGCCAACAGCACTTTACCTCCAGGAACCCTCTGTCGGACCTTTACGTACCTAATTACCAGAGTTTCTAAAGCTTATGTTTTGGGCACACCATAGGAAGTAAACACAGTTTTCCATGGTTACCGAGATATTTGGAAGTTTTAATTCACAATCAGTCTATGTGGTAGAACTTAGTCCTCCAAGATTCAAGACGACGTCCAAGTCAAGCAATCTTTTAACACAAAAAAATGTGTTACGATATATTGTAAAGTATTTTTATTTGTTTACAAAAGGTGCAGTCTAAGTTAGAAATGAGTGAAGCGAGGTTTTCGAAATAATACTACTTCTCTTATAGGACTGCAATGACCAGAAAGAAATATTCTTTTTTAATGATGACAGTAGTCACTGAATGCGTCATGTTGATAATAAAAAGTAAAATCTTCATCATGACTACAATTTACCATTTGTTCTAATATCAGGATAAAAACTAATTCACATATAATTTTATAGAAACAATCGACTTAATAATATGATTTTATGATAACCAAATTTTAAATTAAAATAAAGTAATAAGTACTTACATATTTTGCCAGTTTTTGGTCAAGTTGAAAGATTATTCAACATTAATAACACAAGCTGTCTTGATATGTGCCATCTTTTAAAAGCTAAATCCTCTAAAACAAGCAACTTTAGCACGACAAATCATGCAACTAATGCCTTAATGTTGATAAAACGCCGCTCCGCCCATCTCCGTTTTAATGAAACCTGGCTCTACTGGACTTTTGTTATCGAATCAATTACAGAAGGGAAGGATTCGTTGTAAAAATAATTTATTTAGGGCATTTGTCACGTTTCGTTACGCGGGATTGATTCGCGAGATAAATGTGAAGAAATCGCCAGTTTGTGAAAATTTGGAACGGCATTGTTTTTCCTAAA
Organism: Catocala fraxini; assembly: GCA_930367265.1. Taxonomy (NCBI): domain Eukaryota; kingdom Metazoa; phylum Arthropoda; class Insecta; order Lepidoptera; family Erebidae; genus Catocala; species Catocala fraxini. The sequence goes on along the minus strand of OV884039.1, from coordinate 18,447,222 downwards.
TGTCCCGGCTTTTGGATTCTTATTACGAATACGATGTGCTAGAAATGTACTAGAAACGGGATTTGAGTAATTTATTTTTGCCTTTAACAATGCCTTGTTATTCCTAAGTTGGTTTTCTGAATCAGGGAGAGTGCTGTTGAGACTCGAAGCACTAGGATTGAGAGAATACCAGGAATTGGTTATTTCTACAGGAACTCTTGCTTGCGTAAAATAACTCGTACTTATCTGTCGATTAAAAATTGAGAGTTTATTAGTATTATAGTGGTACAGACATAAGCCTATTTCCAAGTTAGGTAGAAAGAGACTACGATTGTCCATTTACTACGAATTGACATATTGCTTTTAGATACTTTTCGTGCCCGCTTGGCAAATAAGGGTTCTCGTAACAGGATATCTTCGACCTAATGTAATACACATATAACTAAAAATACTTTTTAATTTGTTTCAGGTACGTTGGTGTTTCATTATTGCTGTCATCACATAGTATATAATGGAAAGATTTAAAATGGTAATTAACGGTAGGTTATGCTGCAGTTCTCTCATTAGACGGGAATTTAGACAGAAGTTAGACGGGATAATATTAAATGGCCCGATAATATGAAAGGAACCGACAGTGTTATGCAGACCGATAATATCAATGGGTTCAATATTATCAAGAGATATAACAGCTAATCCATATATGGCCGGATTTCTTAACACCATAATTCATTATAATTTTCCTGAGCTATTAGAATTATGTTGTGTGTATCATCTGATCTGGTGATCGTAGTTCCTCTAAAGGCTCATTGTCTTTATTTTTCTAGGTAGCTTTTACTGGGTGTAGTAAAAGTACATCAAATATAAAAATATAAATCAAATTAGCATTAATATAATAATGGTACTAATTCAGTGACTCAAGCGCTCCTCCTTTACAATTTTTATAAACCCCAGTTCCATTGATTATGCTATCGCAATGATAGCCAAAATTCTGAAAAAATTGTGCCCTGTTTAGTGCAACTGTACGGCTTCATATTACGTGGGACGCAAAACAATGTTGGTGCAATGTAGTTATAATACTCCTGCTTACCTCTCTGTTAATATAATTGACTATCTATGTACACATAAGGCCTTTCAGTATTTATAACAATAAGGTATTTGGACCTACTCATACTGATAAGAGGCACTTAACAAGCATTCGAGAACTCCCTCCTTCGAGACAGCCAAGCATTGTTTAAATCTCAAATGAGCTTAATATACGAAGGCTTTTGTTCTGTAAAATATGAGATTCTCTATATTTAATAGGATTAGTAATTACAGTCAAGGACCTTTTATTTTGGCGGTTTACAAGATAATTTTGTCAACATAATTTGGTTAAGGAGGCACGAAAATGCTTTATTTATGATGTTAATGACTTAAAGTGGGAAAATAATTGGATAAAACATGTCTTTACGTACGTAATTATATAATCTCACATCTGTAAACATACGGCCTTGAGATGTTAGGAAAAACGTGCCTCTGCAAGTAAAAGCAAGAAGAAACACCATCATTTTGCCAGATCTGTTTTAGGTACTAGGTTATAGTGGATGAGCCTGTTCCCTCCCGTATACCGGAAACAGGTTCAGACTCTGTGCTGCAACTGAATATTGGATGGAATTAAATTCGGTAACGAATGCGACTACTATCCATAAGGTTTCGTGTTCGATTATTGGGTCGTTCAAACTGTTATTGGGTTTATTTGTTAAAATTCTTAGAAGCAGCACGGGAGCTGGTTTGATGCCCATCCGGGAATCAAATCCGAGACTTACCTAAATCTCGGCAATCGGATCCAATACCGCTGCTCCACCAAGGCGGTCAAATAATACTACATATTGCAAACGTTTTTAGCATGAATAGAGCACAGTATTACATCATTAATCACAAACAGTACACTGCTAATTTGATTAGCGTAGTCGGTTGCGATTAATTTGGTTTTATTAATAGCTTATTGTGTGACTAACTAATTGGAATTGAGCTAGTGTTATTGTGTATTAGGATTTCGAATAATAAATATATGAAAGTAAAATCGACCGATGCGGGACCGACTTGCACTTCGCGGGATCCGTACTACAGCCTGACTCACACTGGGCCCGTTTGCAATATTATATTGTTTTACTTTTGAGCTTCAGGCCTAGTTTAGAGTTTGAATATGTACACGACAAAATCTAAATAAAACACGCTTCTTGTACGTATGTATATTATTTATTATATTACACTTTTGTTTTGTTTTGTATTTTTTAATAACATCCGTTATAATAAAACAATATTATGGTTCAAGAAATAAAGTCCTTTGAAGATAGGGCAGACAGCCGGACGGCATAGGTTTAGTAAAATGGCACATGGTTTTTGCACTAGGGTGCCAGCGTGGCCAAAGGTGTGTATGGAATCCAGTCGATGAAACAAATAAATATAATGCGAGCTATGTTGCTTATTTCGTCATCATTTGTCTAAGATTAAAGCTAAAACAAACACATATATCTCTGAGAAAATTTCTGTTATTGGTTTAGGACATGAAAATACTAAAGTATGTTATGGTCAGGGTGATATATCCTTCTAAGCAGCCTAAACATTGAATTTTATAGGCACCAACAGTATAACAGTTTATCCATTTCGATTTAGCAATAAAAATGCTTTTAATGCGGACGTAACGTAAGCCAATAAATAAAAAAAAACGACTTTAACTACCACCATCCGTAGACGTATTCGGGACACACTTTATACCGTCATCAATGTCTAAATACGAAAGTTAAGAAGTAAACATAAAAGGAAATTCGTTACTTACAAATAGCAACTCAAATTTTTATGCGGCGCGTAAAAAAATCGTCGAAAAGTACGTACCTACGAAACAGTTCGAAAAATGTCACTCGAATAAAAATCCACTCGACAAGTTACGACTTTCGGAGGCGTAAAAATAGGCCGATTTTACACCTCACAAGGACCTATAGTCGATTTTATATGTTCGCATAAAAACGGCATTCAATAAAAATTTTAACAGCCCGTGACAAGAAATCGTTGGCATCATCTTAAACACATGTCTTTGTCACGGGCGGTCGCGTGATTACGACGCGTTATGTGGGATAATACTTATTGTTTATGTACAAACTTGTAATCGTGTGGGATTTGTAAATAATACTCTGCAGCCATAATAGGTTTTACTTTTGTCTGTGGTAGACAAATATATGAGTATTCGTTGTTCTTTCAGCGTTAATGTCAAAAGTTCAAACCCTTAAAAATATGATTATTATAGTAATAGTCTTAATCCTAATTCATATTATGAAAGCGAATATGAGTTTGTTTGTTACGCTTTAACGCCCTAACTACCCGACTGATCGTCATGAAATGTTGCGTACACGTTGTCAGGGATACAGAAATCTTTCATTAAAAAATAAGTACTGTTCTCAAGTGAAACCGCAGGCAAAAGCTACTAATAAACAATATAATATTTATACGATTTTGAAACAAAGTTTTAATACTAACCCTGTTTCTGGTTGTTCAGAGTTCTGCCTCTCTCTCGTGAAGTATAAACTGCTAAGTACGAGTGAGAGGCACAACATTCACTAGGGACGTGTAGATGGACTTCACACCTCTTCAAAATTATCAAAGTGAACTTCTAGGTACGAAAGATTCCCAGTGCCGATAACTCGATAAATGTATGCAAGAATTTGAAGTGCTTTAGCATACAATATTATAAATGCGAATGTGAGTTTGTTTGTTCCTCTTTTACACCTTAATTAATCGACCGATTATCATGAAAATTCGCATACACTTAGTCAGGAGTACAGAAAAGGGCATAGGTTACCTTGTATCTACGAAAAAAGTTTTGTTTCCGACCCATTCACAAATATGATTGTTGACGAATACAAATCTTTTATTCACATACATACAGGATATTTAGAATAATGTACTATTAATTTAATTAACACTTATACAAATAAGTTCAGTCTTCAGCTACTTATATCGTTGACCAGACTTTTCTTCTCCCTAGCCTTTATTATTCCCAAGTCACTTGGGGTCGGCTTTTCTGGTCTAACAGGATTTGACTGGATATCAGTTTTTACACGGAGCGGCTGCCACCTGTCCTCCGCAACCCGAAGGCTAACGATACCCTAAGGCTAGACCAGTGTCAGGATATTATAGGGTACTGACTTCCCAATAACGACTACCATAGATGTTCATGGCAGCCGGGACCGACGGCTTAACGTGCTCTCCGAGGCACGGAGCAGGCGATAATTGTCAATCAATACGCACATAATTTCGAAATGTCATATACCTTCCGAAAGTCAGAGGTGCGCGACGTGGGTTCGAACCCGAGACCTTTTGCATTGCAGTCTGTTGGTCTCCCCACTGAGCTATCGCTGCTATTGTTGTCGTTGACCAGACGTGAAGCATAAAAATGCAGTATCTTTTAACTTACTCCAAACAATGGATCCGCAGAACTTGCGATCTCTTCCAATCGCATACGCAACAAAAGTTCCGGTTACTTATCCAATAATATCACTTTATGTGCTTCTTACAACTATTCACCACACTTGGAACTTGCAACATGTCGCTTCAAAGGTAAGAGATATTGTTTTCACAGGAACTGGATTTTATAGCGTTGAAATCACGAAGTTTGGTTTAATAGTGCAGTTGAAGAATGTCCGGCGGCGATACACTAACAAAGTTCTGAGTATTTGTTACATGTATTTTGTAAATAGAAGAAATTTATATATTATGGGTAAATACGTTTGTATCGAAAAAATAAAGTATTGTTTTTATTTATTTATTAACGATGAGATAGTTCTAAGAAATATAGCTGAAGGTACTACGTGGTTTAAAAATACGCTGTGATTCGGGCAACGGCTCGAAATAATATACATGATTCATAGTATAATTATTATGTTCGTTTTCCTTTGTATTGCATCTTTTCTAATCTTCCAACATTTTGAATATTTTATTTATGTATATGTTACGGCTAATAGCCGAAGTACGGCTACACCTAGTTTTAGTCGGCTACAACTCAAAAGTAACCTAACATAACCTAACCGCATGTGGCCGGCTGCACCTAGTTGTAGTCGGCTAAAACTAGGTGTAGCCGCACTTCAGCTAGTAGCCGTAACATATATATATTTGGCTTGAATTACCACTATTACATATTAACAGTTTAAAACAAAATATCTAAACAACCTCATTTAAATATTCATTTGCCAAAATAAAAATAAATAGCAATAAATACTAACCATAGTATACGTATCCAAGTAAATACAAAACTAGATCTACTTATATTATTACAATTTAAATAAAACCCCGTGAACATATAATTTCATCAATATGATTTACATCACGAACCCAAACTTTTCCTTACAGCTTTTCCCACTTTATCCATTTGTTGATGAGTTGCTTACCCAATGAGATTTTCTGATATTTTTGTGGCTCTCAAATAATGGAAAATGCCTTCGAAATTGTATTACAAGTTAGGCCACGAAAGTAATTATATTAACCGGTCGTATACCGCCGGCTCGCATACCAGCCGGCAGATTTGTACCCGTCGTAGGCCGGTGGCTCGCATGCGAGCCACCAAATTGGCGCCAAAACGCCGCGCGCCGCCTTCGCTTAAGCGCCAATTGTAAGCCGCCAATTTGGTGGCTCGCATGCGAGCCACCGGCCTACGACGGGTACAAATCTGCCGGCTGGTATGCGAGCCGGCGGTATACGACCGGTTAACGTCTATTTATCTTCAATTTAATTCTAAGCTTAGCTGCTTTCATTATCGAGTGAAAGTAACATAGGATTAAGGAATATCTAATGTGTGAATAAAATATCGTTTTATGATGTAATGTGAATATTTTTAACTTGAATATAAGTTTAATGAAGCAAATATCGTATGTTTAACATATTAATGTTGAGTTTTCTGTCACTAACATAAGCATCTAGTCTATAGATTGGAGGCGGAAGGCGGAAAACTGCGGCAGACAAATTGGATGAAATCTATGTCTAGCAATAGACTGCTTTAGGCAAATTGATTTGATTAGTTTTTTGATAATAATGTTTTCTTAGCAATATTCATTGTGTCGGTCGCCAGTCATGGTGTTTGAATGTTCCACTGTTCAGACTATTTACAGACCTGATATCAAATAATTTAAAAAATAAACATGTCCTTAGAACCCCGCCTATTAGCCAAAAGGTTAAACAGAGACTACGGATTTCGACAGGCTACGAACCTGGCATATTTTATATGCTTTATACACACTTTTATGCACACAAGTCCAACATTTGTTTGCATGAACATAGATATTTGTTTTGGTCTGAGTGTTTCTATGTATAATAAGTATGTATTTAAAAAAAATATATTATTATTATTATTACACTTACCACACTCTTAACCTTAACCTTGTCTTTCTTCTAAATGTTGTTGATTCCAAACAAATAATATGCCCCACTGCCTTCTTTAAACATATATTATGAAAACAAATTGATAAAAAAACGTTCAACACCGAAACATTTTGCTATAAATCATTTATCATAAGTCTTCATTTTCATTCCGTCCAAATACTTACACGTTCACATAGAGGGTTTCCTTCAAAGTTACAAATAAAATCGTTTACAGAAAAGGGGAAAACTATTCAAAGTAAAATCAATATTCGTGGGTTTATTTTGTACTTGTGTAATACAAAAAATTGTATGAACGATATGGCTGAAATGGAATATAGTACGTGACTGGAAACTCTTCTATTTATCTAATAACTTGGCGGGTCTCACTTATATTGTTATTTAAATATAAATCTCAAGTTTTAGTGCTGACGGCAACGTTGAGTATTGAGTTATACATCCGACGGCTAAAACGTATTAACTCGCAAAAGTGATTAGGGAGTCTCTACCTTTAACAGTTGTCAGTACGTTTATTCGCAAGTCTTACTAGACTAATTTGACTGAATATACGATGCATATAATTACACAAGATGGTCGAAAATGAGAGATCCTATTCTGTATATTCTAGGCTATCTAACTTTTGCAAATACGAGGCCAATAGCGATAATTGCTAAACTCCAGGATACATTTTATGTCAGTATTACGAAGTACTTTACTAAAGACTAAGGCATTAATATTTGTTAAGTTAGCTCTTCTTCTCCCTTAGCCTTTATTATTCCCAAGTCACTTGGAGTCGGCTTTTTTAGTCTAACCCGATTTGACTGGATATCAGTTTTTACACGGAGTGACTGCCACCTGACCTCCGCAACTCAAAGGCTAATAATACCCTAAGGCTAGACCAGTGTCAGGATATTAGAGGGTACTGACTTTCCCAATAACGACTGCCATAGATGTTCATGGCAGCCGGGACCAACGGCTTAACGTGCTCTCCGAGGCACGGAGCAGGCGATAATTGTCAATCAATACGCACATAATTTCGAAAAGTCATATAACTTCCGAAAGTCAGACGTGCGCGACGTGGGTTCGAACCCGAGACCCTCTGCATTGCAGTCTGTTGGTCTCTCCACTGAGCTATCGCTATATCCAACTTAATTCAAATTTACAGTAGATACAACAATTATTTCAAATAATGCGTTGCTTTTTAGTACAGTGACTGATATTTCAAGATCATTATATACTTTAGAAACTATTTATTATTATATTATTAGAATACTGTTTTGTTATCATAAATAATGTTTATTACTACCTACCTTACCTTATGTAAAACAAAATTTCGTGCAAATCGTTTAAATATCAAAGTAACTGCCGGCGCTGTTGTTGTTTATTATTAAATTTTCTTTTCTTCGTATCAGACCTCTTCTCCTATTAATAGAATACCGATTAAATACATTCCACCTGTTACAAAATACTATTTTATTAGATACACTTCTATTCCACTCCTATAGAATATATACATATAGACTTACCCCTGTATCCTAAAGAGAAAGCTAGTGTTTACGGATATCTACTTACTACGAAACTGATACATCTCTTGATTCATTCGAAAATTTGCTTAAATACGAGCAATTCATGTACATACTTACTTATAACAGTTTTAACAAATAAAATGTCCGTAATTTTATTTATATTTGCAGTATTTTGCATGTTACATAAATGCTGTATATCTACATAACTATTAGCATATGAATAGATAATGGAATACACAAACCGTTTACCAATTTAAAAATTGAAGTTATTGATACACTAATGGCTTTTAAAAAGTAAACACGAAAACCGTTATTTGATACAGCGTTTCTGACCGAAACTGGGATAGTTATTTGCTGAATAAATATACACAATAATAGATGTGTGCAAGAATAAATTGAGACTGTTTTGTTTACACTGATTCGCATAACATGGAAAACATTCGAAAAGCTAATGAAAATGCTGGTTAGTTTAGCACGGGGTATTTAACTAAATATATTTTAACAACATTCGCAACAAAGGTTTATAAGATCGCCTTCGATTTTCAGCTTTATCTCGATCTTATAGGGTTTATATTACAATGCACGTCAGTTTATTGATATAACAAACTGTGTAGGTGATTGTACAAAAAGCGGGTAGAGCCCGCTCATGCAAGCTCGTCGACTTTTTGTCGAACAAAACCGCGTTGGGCGAAATAGCACGAAAAATATCAACAGTATTTCCGACGGTCAACAAAGATGTAAAGTTGGAGATAAGAACGGTTTTGCTTTTAATTCAGAAATGGTTTTAAATATAAATCAGATGACTACTTTTATTCAACTGACATTCAAGATTCGTATTTATAGCACATTCAAATTGTTTCTTTTTGAAACGTATTTTTATAGTTGGAGCTCTTTGTGGTTAATCTTGGTCATTCAACAATTTGTTCTATTATTATCCTTAATCTGATATGAAATAGAAAAGGTATAAATAAATAATATTTTGATAAGGAGTAGAGGCTACTTACTATATATAAACCGAAATATAATTTACTAACTTTTGCTCGCGGCTTCGCTCCCGTAAAATTAGGGTAAATAGCTGTCTAATGATGAAAGAATTTTTAAAAGCAGGTATGTAGTTTTTGAGTTAAATCCCTACAAACAATCCTAGAACTATAATAGACTTATTGTCACTGTAGGTTAAGTTAAAGCTTGCCAATACAATACAACACCATTATTAAAAAATCACCAACCATATTTGAACATATTTATTCTGTAATTATATGGGTGCGTAAGTATTTTGTCATCAGGAAGCGAGTGTTCAACCAAACTTAAATTTCGACTACAAAGAGCAGGTGTCTACGGTCGGATCAATTTTATCGCGAGCCCCACACGGCTGCGTGCACTGAAATAGACCACAGTTCAGTTGACCGACCGCACAAATGTCTGTGCGGTTATCAATTGTAAAACTGCCGGGATACTCTGAATTTTGTATTATTTTTATGCAGACTGATTTCGTTGATTTCCTTTTGATTTTTCCCCGTCCAATTTAATTCCTATCTAAGGTAGAGTATAAATTAAAGATAACAAGTCTTGAGAACTCAAAATTCTTCATTAGTTAATTGTTTCAGTAGTTTGGTGTTTAATTATATTTGCATTTGCCGAAGCAATAGCTATTTTTCTTTCTTTCTTAATATCCTTCAAAGTGTCAGGGAAAGCTTTCTCTATTGACAAGACAATATAAAGTAGAAAGGAGACTTCGCTACTTTATATTGTCTTCGACATTATCGCCAGATAGCTGGCTCCCCTCATGCCCAAAGATGCACTCCACATAGTCTTGTTTCTACCCGTGGAACTTCAAAAAGAAACATTATTGAGAATTCTAAATACAAATTATGCTTTTATGGTTCTCGACAGTTCTCGTAGTATAGGTGGATTTATTTAATTTTGTATTTATTAAAATTAGTAGTACCTAATAACTTTTCTATTTTCTGTTTTATATTGTTTTTGCTTTATATACCGTTATGGTGAAGAAGAGGTAGTAAACTATTTCAAAAAGACTGAAAATTAAAGTTTGTTTTTATTTCTGGGAAAGACAATGAGTGGGTTTTAGAATAGAATAGAATAGAATAGACACCAATGACTTGTGGTTAGAATGTGTAAACTGTTTATAATTTTATCGTCGAGTCTCTTTATGAAACTTAGGAACTGCATTAACACGAGCTGAGTTTATTTTCCCTAAAGGTCTTGTACGGCAACAAGCTCAAAATAATGCAAAGAATTTTATCTAATTCATGTTGATACTGCATGTGCTGTTAACATGTTTTAGGCAACTTTAAAATCCAACGTGCCTTCGCCCAGAAATGTTGTCCATTTCTTTATTCACAGGCAACAATTTTATTTTTGACTAGTGGACAAGACCTTCTCAGCACAAGAAAATAGGCTATAGTCCACCACGCTCGACCCAGAGCGGGTTGGCAGACTTTACATGTCTTCGCGGCCATTATGGAGAACTTTTAGAAACGCAGGGTTCCTCCCACGATGTTTTCCTTAACCGCTAAAGCGAGCGATGATTAATGATTTAATACGCACGTAGCTTCTAAAATAATATAATGGTTGAAATGCGTGCCGTAGGTTCGAACTCGAGACCTTCACCTGGCAGTCTAACGGTCTTTTATTGGACTATACAAGTAAAACAATACCTATTAATAATTGTACTAGTGCAATATTGACATGTATTTTTTTAAGCCGCCAAGAGATAAGTACATCTTAGCGTTATTGATTTTAAAAAGTAAAATATCTATAAGCACTATTTTTTTTTCTATTTCAATCCTTGAATGACATATTCATAGACATTTTTTTATGACAGCATTAGATTTTGAATCAAAATACAAACAGAAAAGAAATATTTATTTTCTGTTACTTTCACAAACGTTGGTATGCGGGAATGCTTTGTCTCGAAAACCGGAATGGCTAACACATGCAATACAAAAAGGGCAATAGATATATTATTATCCAAAAAACAATAAGTACGATTATTCGTCTATCCGATCAATTAATAACAAGGGATAGTTTATCTTTCCTCGTACAGGATATACCGGCTTACGTTCAGAAACTCGCAGTATTAATTTTATTTCCCCTTTTCTCTTCCTTTGGGATGGTTTGATGAATTGTTATTTTGTTACCAATATGTTATTTTAGGACAAAGTCTGTTATTGCTCCACTTAATAAAATCTACAGACTAAAATAACGGAGTATTTACGATTATCGGAATATTTTCAAATACAGCTTAGAATATAACAAGAAATTATCTGAATGTGTAATCTATAAAATTATTTACGGCTTAAGTATCTTTAGAAATCTGAACGATATAATTGTATAGGTATTCTCGTATGTATAGATAAGGGATCTCTAATTAATTATCTCTACGAAATAAAGTTTGATAACATGCACTAATCCTTGTCTCTTTCTCCCTCTCTAATCGCTCTATAGATGACGCAGGTAACACGAGCAAGTTAAGACATTTGTGTGGATTGTTTGCATCGTGTAAAAACCGACGCTAGTTACCCGCGCAAGTTACCAGTATTATTAACTCGCACATAACCAAAGAAAGAACAGATATGTTTTTCAGTTCTAAATAATATAATAATAATAATATTTTACTACATACACACAACACTATCTAGCCCAAACTAAGCAGAGCTTGTACTATGGGTACTAGACAATGGATAAACATACACATACTTTTTTTTGTAAATACATACATATTATACATAGAAACACCCAGACCAAGACAAACATCCATGTTCATGCACACAAATGTTTGACTTGTGCGGGAATCGAACCCGCGACCTCAGGCGTGGCAGTCGGTTACACTAACCACTACGCCACCGAGGCCCAAACTAAGCAGAGCTTGTATTATCGGTACTAGACAATGTTATTAATATAATAATATGTATATTGTATTGCATTTGAAACACAAAGGCGTTTAAGATATATAATACAAAAGTAACGTAGATATAGATATCACAATTCCTTTTTGTTACAAACTGCATAAAAATATATACCAATATCGCTGTTAGTATTTCAAATGTAACAACTACTGGTTGTCCAAATAAATAAATAAATAAATAAATAAACCAAAACAATAAACCATGAGGCATTTTCAACAACTCTCATTTTCAATAATGTCTTCACAATATACGCCTGAATGGTGACCTGGATTTACAAACCTATATAAAATATAGGTTAGTTTTCGATCATTACACGACTGCTAAAGAGGACAAGCTGCAGTGATCTGTGGCCTCCATTAAAATATTTTGCGCGCTAATCTCGAGTGGCACGACCGGCGGATCGGATGCACTGAAACCCTAGAGTACTGGGAATGTTATGCGGTGCCTGTCACCGTCACGTAATATATAATAATAACCGATTTATCTTTAATACATATTATGTGACTGCTTGAGGAAAATTAGAACCTATATTTTATCAAGTATTTATGATTGTATACATTGATCTGTCAATTGTTGGTACGCATTGTGTCTGACCGCCGGTGTGCCCCTGCGAATCATTAATAGAATTATAAAATATCTAAAGGAAGGAATTTACTTTATCGCTAACTACATAATATGATGTCATATTTGGTACAGGGGTATTAATTTGCGCTTATGTTTGCTGACAATGATGTGGTTATGGGTTCAATGCTGGGTAGAGCGTTGTTGGGTTTTCTATATGAAAATTCTCTATATGGGTAGGTATGGAGTCTGGAAATGTGTCTGGTAGATATTAGTAGGGTCGCCCTCGATAATACTTATAACTAAGTTGGAAATATGCTAATACTCCTCCGAGCCTCTTCAGAGATATACACTTTTATGTATGTAATGTATTAATGCCTTCATAAACGTAGCCAAATTAAATGAAAAATAAAACGTTAATTTATTTATTTCTTAAGTTAACACCTTTGAACGTTATTACTGGTTAGTTAGTTTAATAAAGTGGATGTAAGTCTATGTATGTCTATAATATTAATAAAAATATTTGGCCTGGTAAAAGAAGTTAAAATGCATGTCAAACGTTACTAACACAACGTGTGTACAATAATGATAACATTATTATAGAGCCTATGACGTGTCAGACAATAATCGATAATTTGGGTGTAATAGTTGTCATTTATCACACTGACGTCCGGATACCCTATTATTTTTATTTTTCTTACAAATTATTGCGTATAATATTACTGTGACACTAACCCCTTAAAGATATGGCTCCAGAAAAAATATGTCAGTGCTGCGAATCCGATACGAGTGGTACAAACCGGCTCGGTTAACGCTATCTATAGGGTTACGGTAACGTGACGCCGGGAAATCGCGTTCGAAAGTAAAGGGAATGAGGCTGGAAACGTAGCTTTGTTTATTTATAGACTTGCAGGTTTGCGTTTCGATTGCACACCCATTGTTTGCGTGGTGTTGTCACCTTTGTTTTGTTCGTGGTCAACAGCCTGTTTAAATGATACGTGTTATAAAAGATGACGACAAAATGGCGGTCTAATAAATTCTATAATAATTGAGCTGTTCATATTTCACTAAAATAACTGTAAGTAACTTTATCACCATTTCGTAGAGGTTGAGGAAAGTCAAAGAGGACGGCTGGAATCTTCAAATATTTCGTCAATTTTATTCAAGTTTGGAGACCAATTTTTTACGTCCAAGATTAGTATTATAACTTTTATTCATAATTGACATACTTAAAAGTTCTATTTTCGTTAATATAGTTGGAAAATTTTACTTGCTTTAGTTACATTTTCTAAGTTTAATATAATAACTAAAAAAGCTTAGAGATCAGGTTGTATCGATCATTCATTTAAACATTATTTCTTTATTTATTTGCTAGAAGCACGGTACAAATATGTTACATATAATTTTAGTCCATCATGTTTCACCAACACAGCGGCATGCAAATATAAAAAAATAAATATAATTGTTATTAAAATTAACATAATACATTAATTAATTAACAAAAAGGAAAGAGCATATTATATTCTAAATTAAATTTGACTTTAAATAAATACGATTATAACAGGCAGGTACAATAAATAATTAACATTCAGCACCGGTCTGAATGTATGAAAAAAATTTATTAAATACTATCTACTATTACTACAGTGAAATAAAATACCTAAACAATAAATTACAAATGTTATTGCACAATCCAAGTATTTTCTTGTGCTTTGTTGACCATATAAAATACGAGTACTTGTGTTTGCCGCGAAGAAATATCACTTGTCCCTCTGTTTACTGGAGTATGTATTATCTTACGGCGCTCTGAAAACTACACAAATCAAAGAAATAAAGCGAAAGCCGGCATCGGCTCTACATTGAGAGTAATATCCAAGCCTATCGACACCATATTTGAGTAGGAATGCCACTACGCCTCTTATCAAATGACCAACAATGAAACAACACGTATTGGCCTATAGAGGTATTTCCAACGTTACCATACATACATCACCCACACAGTCACATTAATTGTTACACGAACGCGGTCTGTAATTCAAAACTGCTGTTATCGCATGACAGCTGCAGACAACTGACACCCCGGCCTTACACGTAACCTAGTTAAATAGGGGAGACCTAATACTGTGGGCGTATTACATTTCATAATTATGATATCTTTGTTAACTCGTAAATGTTCTAGGCCGGATTTTATGGTTCCTATTCAGTTTAATGTTTTGTTCATGTGGAATGTGTTAATCGGTTCATGTAGTATTTATATTCTAAGTCTTCTGATCTTTTTTGTGCTACTAAAGGTGGTAAGCATACGGTCCGCCTGATGGTAAGCGGTTAACTTATGATACTACGGGTATAATTTATTTACGACTAATAAATAATGTGTAAGGTTTCACTGTCGGATTCAAAAAGTTTTATTAGATAGTTTTCAGTGCGTTATTTGGGACGGAGTAGATAATAAGTTAGCCAGCTTTTACGGAATTCAAATATTGTTGCGAATGTACTTTTAGGTACTTACAGGAGTAAAACGTATCATAAACTCAACCATATGTGCCAAAAGATTAGTATGAAAAATAACTAAATTTAATTAAGCTGTGTGTAAATCACATTTGCTTAAAAGTAATTACCTACTGCATTTGTAACTAATGTTATAGTGCTAAGAATTTTAAATGACAGGTGACTATAATAATTTCAGGCATCACTTTCTTAATTCTATTAAGGAAGCTTTATACTTAAAAATCTTGGCATGTCTAATTTTTCTATTTTAATAAGTATCTAATAACATGGAATAGCTCGTTAATAGGGTTGCCTCCGCAAAGAGTCCAATTACGCGGCAATATTTGGAAAAAAGCTTAAGGAAAACCGTCTCCTTAATTAGAAGACGAATATTTCTGTCGGCTCTTTATAATCTCCTGTCTTCCATGTGATAAGTAGCTATACCAGTAAATAACAAAATAGAATTCGCACATGTTCCAGAATTAGTCAGGAGTGTATCAAACCCATTACGCTCCCTAATTCTGGGTCTCATGTAACGTAGTCCCTTTTTATGTGATTGTTACCATCCAAAGCTAAAATCAAAATAATATTGCTTCTGAAAATTTTATGACGGTATTATCTAAAAACACAATTCGATCCATGAATATTGGATTTTAATCTGAATCAGATCAGATGTGCATATTATACTCAAAAGTGACATTTACGCTATAATCTATTTATTTTACATAGACCCACGGTCCAGTCATAGATATTTAATACATCTATGACTATATTATGATGATTAAGATTATAAATTTTATATTACTGCGATAATATCTGAAACTCAGATTGCAAACAAGTTTATCAAATCACAACTTCACTTGTGTACTTGGAAATATTTTAAGGCAAAAATCGATATGCGAAGTTAACAAAGTATCGTTTTCTCAAAGTTCACAATAGAATATCAATTATAGCCTACTTAGTCAACTACATCGTAAAGTAAACGATGAACCATCTTTAGAAGAAAATGTATCGGTATTTTTGTTCAATCTCTATGACAGGTTACCACACAAAGTTCGCTAAAAGGTTACTCGATACAAAGTGACTTTATATCAAGTTGTGTATCAGTTTTATGCTAGTTTTTATGAGATTATTCCAGCTCGAAAGGTTAAATATTACTGCGTTGTATCCGTGTTGAGCGTGGGTTTATTTTACGTAAATAACTTGTAGTTATTTTGACAGGAAAAATAATTGCTTTAGGGAAAGTTGCATGTTAATGAGTTGTGATGTAAGTTTAGATTACAAGTAGGTGCTAAAATAAGCACTGTCATGTATTACAATTATAATTAGAACGCCAATTTGGTCGTGTTTAAAATAATGAAAATGATGACGTCTGAAAATTCTACATAAGTATTACTTTAAACCTCAGTCTCACGGCTATATTCGTATCTCCGAAAGGGTAGACAAAGATGCATTTCTGCCAACCGCTTACAATTCCAGACTTCGTGTTACAACTGAGAACTCCTTGATAAATTCAATAACACTTTTCCGGACCCGGAAATCAAACCCGAGCCTTCATGCATTTCTATTCACTACTGCTCCATAATCGCGACAGCCAGTGAATACTTTAAAATAATGAAAATGAAAATAAATGACCAATATACTTAAAACGTATGTCCTAAAGACATCATGCTTGCGATACGCATAGCTAGAAAATAATCTTTAGCTATATCTAAGTTGCTCTATGCAATTGAACATAACAATTTTATTTCTAAGTAACTCTTACAAATAAAATTGTTGTTATTATTGTAGACGGCAATTTTTTTTACCACATTCCCACAACACCTTCTGTCCCAAACTAAGCAGAGCATGTACTGTGGGTACTAGACAATGAATAAACATACATAAATACCTTTTTTTTTGTAAATACGTACATATTATACATAGAAACACCCAGACCAAGTCAAACACCCATGTCCATGAACACAAATTTTTGACTTGTGCGGGAATCGAACCCGCGGCCTCAGATTTTTTTCGATAAAACTACACAATGCCATATTGATGAACGCTGTCCAAATTTTAATAAGTAAAGTTTTTATTACATTCGGGTCATGCGACGCACTAAATTATAGAGAGTTATTAAACTGTACATTACTTTGTGAATTGTAATATTAATATAACATTTATACCTAATTTAGAAATCTATACTAATATTATAAAGCTGAAGAGTTTTTTTGTTTTTTTTTTTTTGAACGCGCTAATCTCAGGTTCTACTAGATTGAATTGAAAAATTATTTCAGTGTTGGATAGCCCATTTACCGAGAAAGGTTATAGGCTATATAACATAACGCTACGACCCATGGGACCGGCGCAGTAATCATTAACGTGGGTGAAACCGCCAGCACATCTAGTATAAAATAAAATACGATGAATTATGAATTTGAGTAAAATAACTTTTATTTTTATAATTATTAAATGAAATCTTCGGCCTCGCTTTATTAGACTCAAGTATTGGGGTCAGCTTTTAAGTCTGTAAATTTTCAACTCATTATCAGTTTTCCACGAATCGACAACCATCTGACCTTTGTAGCCCAAAGGGATGACGAAACTTTAAGGCTAGGCGAAAATACAAAATATTTGAGAGTACCGAGTCTCTATAATCTTTTTTA
This sequence comes from Catocala fraxini, assembly GCA_930367265.1. Taxonomy (NCBI): domain Eukaryota; kingdom Metazoa; phylum Arthropoda; class Insecta; order Lepidoptera; family Erebidae; genus Catocala; species Catocala fraxini. The sequence goes on along the minus strand of OV884039.1, from coordinate 18,429,708 downwards.
AATAGACTTCTCCCGCACTAGGTATGCGTCCCTATCGCGGTGATCTTTACAAACGTTTTAATTCAGGGACACAATAAATACCCCGACTCGGAATCCCGAATGCGGATCGAACCTGCGACACTTGTCGCAGTGGCTGTAAAGAGGCGACCACTTTAATCACTACGCCATCCATGCAGTCATTACAGCTGGCTTTTTCTTGAGCATTGGCTCAGAGTTTAAAGATACGGTCGGCAAAATCTCTCATAGTAAATCTATACTGGTATTATTAAGCTGAAGAGTTTGTTCCTTTGTTTGAACGCGCTAATCTCAGGAACTACTGTTCCGAATTGAAAAAATATTTTAGTGTTGGATAGCCTGTTTATCTAGGAAGGCTATAAGCATCATCAACGTAACATCACGCTACGATCCACGGGGGCGGTGCAGTAACGATAAACGCAGGTGAAACCGCGGGCACATCTAGTTAGAAATATATACGTGAGGAAAAATATATTCGTCTTGTAAATTTTATACAAGATAGTTTAATTTAGCTACCATAGTCATAGAAAGTTGTAAAATCGTTGCATAGTATAGTGTTGTTATACGAACAATATGTAATAGATCGTGACTGTGACTTGCCCAAGCTTTGTACTATCTGAACAACAGCTGTAAAATGTCGCTGTCGAAGCGAAAGCAAGTGTTAATTACTTTAGTAGTTTTTGTAGTGGCATGGTGCAATACAATGTTGTTAGTAATTATTTTATTTGGTATATTGCTACATGATAAACGGTAGCCATTGTGAATAACGATTTGAATTTGTAATCGTCTGATTGAGAAAATATACAGCTATTCTTTGGTTGTATGTAAAAGTTGCAGGTTAAATTCTTAGGAGCAGCAGTCAAAGTCGCGTCTCCCCTCTAGAGGGGACAGTAGGGATAATTGTGAGAAGTGCCTTTGGGTAGGTCTTTTGCGTAGTGGCCTGCCGTTTCATACGGCGGGCCGAAACCTCGGCGGGGTCGCGACCGCATACGAAAGTGATTCGCGCGGCCCCGTCGATAGTGGTTTTGTCGAGGAACACCGTGGTAGGTTTAGTCGGTATCCCGGGAGGTACTATATCATCTTTACCATCTTTCTTTTACCCCGGCGAGTCCGACATAACCCCTCCGCCCGCCCCCGCGGAGGGGTATGAGTCATGCATTGCCCTACGCTAAAAAAAAAAAAAGACGCAATCAAAGTCGCAAACTGTGTGCGGTAGATAATAATAATTCCTTATTAGTTGGGGTGTAAATATGGATTGAGAAATATGGCCGTCGTACATTTCGTTTATGCAATTGTTGAAGAACACAAATGTGACGATACTGTTATGCGAAATGTAATTACATTATTTCGTAATCAGATATTGTTACATAGTATTTTTACAGTAAAATTTTTCAACGTGTTAAGTTAGAACGGCTTTGTAAATATTTGCATGTAAATGAGTCTAATCTCACACAAAACAACTATTTTGAATGAAACAATAATACTTTTACGTAAACCGTGTTAATATTTATTATAATAATACTTATATCGAAAAGCAGCATTTTAGGCTCACACGTATCTTGCATAAACGCCTCACGATTTAGTTCCTTATTCCGTCCAAATGCTACGCAATTTTAAAACAAAATTCACTTTAGAACTACGCAATATCATTAAGAGTGAATGGAGAGCAAATTGAATTACATTTGTGCAAACTGTTGCTGGCGAAATTTCGGTGACAGATGTAGCTATAACGTATAGGATCGGTTACGATAATATACGTTACTTTAATGGCCGACCATTTCAATTTATATTTTGAATAGTCGCACGGCACCCTCTCCCAAGGGGTAAGCATAGGTGCATTGTAACTCTTCGCTAGCTTTCGTGTTAGTTCCTACGTAATAGGGAAAGAGTTTATTGTTGTATACCGGGTACAGTTCATATCCAAGCAGGTTACTAAGAATTTTAGACAGTAATACAATATAGTTAAGAAAAAGTACTGATAAGTGATATGAGATTGTCTACCCAAACAATAAAGTAAAAGGTTTATATTATTGTACAGATGCGTATAGTGTGTATTTCAAAGTTTTGAAAAAGGTATATTATATACAAATAATTCCATAAAAGTTTAACCTAAAACCTTAAACATGAATTGTCTGCTTTTATGAACAATGTACAAAGTCTCAATAATTCAAAGCATATTGATTTTTTTATACAGTACACTATTAGCGGTGTGCATCGAACGTAATTTTATAAAAAGAAAACTATATGTATAATTTGTACATAAACACTATTCGATAGAAAGGAGACTATCACAAATATTCATCACATACACGAGTGCCTCTCCATGTTTTGAAGAGCACAAATCAATTGTCAAAAGGAACGTAAAAACAGTTCAAAAATAAATACGTGGAGCACTCTCATTTACGGATTGAATGTGAAGCACCTTCATGAAAGCTTTGTAAAGTATTATCGTCGGTATGCAATGTACGAAATGCTTTTGTCAAACAAATGAGGTGAAATCATCCATTGATAAGAACAAATTTATTGAGAGAGCGTTTATTGAAATTTTAAATCATAGATATGCGCTCTACATCAAATGCATATTTAAACAAATATGGTCACCTTTCTGGCCGTTGTCATCTGACGCGCATGACATCCAAATTATAAATATAGAACTGTCACGATTTGTATGCTATGAGTGAGGTCACTCTTTTTAGAGTGAACACTTTTTAAAATTTTGGTTTTTTATAGTATTGTCTTACCAATCAGAGGCTTGGTGATCGAATCTAGTTTTTATTTTAAATGATTTAATTATAAAAGTCAAGCTGCTTTATTTTAAAGGCCATGCAATAAAATATGAAAAACGATAGTTTCGTTTACTCTCATCAACGCGATAAAATAGTTTAATTTCAATGTTATACATTTGCGTAAACGTAACATAATGTTAGTAGTCTAATTGTTTAGATATTGCGATCGAGACACGTCGTATAATACTCAGGTAGTGCACTCCTCACTGCCGATTAAACTACCTGTATTGACAAATCAAAAGCTAAGGGTAGCCTTAATCAAACTGTCCGGACATTGTCCCGGGTGGGCACACAAAGCGCGTGGCGATTGTGCCCCGGTCACGTAATTAGGAGACAATTCCGTTTGGGAGCTAAACCATGGACACCAATGTTCGGTAGCTTTATCTTGTCAATCAGTTCTTTGTCATTCGTCCCATGGGAGATAAGAATGGGGAAAGTAATAAAATTTATAAAATAGGTTCCGAATACAGTTTTTGTTTTGATAGGAGGTAATAATCTCGTATGTTGCAAGTTGTACGTGTATTGGCAGGAAAAATTTTATTATATAATACTTACTTCTGCTCATGGGTTCGTCTGCGTAATGCACAGAAAAGGAACTGGGATGAAAAGTATCGTTTGTGTTCCTTGTGTCATTTTTACATTTATAACACTATACAGTAAATTCTAGCCGCGGCTTTAGCTATTTTATTTTCATAATAACACATCGCCGGAATAAAAAATACCCTATGTATTAATCCAGAACATGTTCTATTTGTAAGCCATGTTTCATCTAAATGCATTCATTAGATTAATGCTTCGAATTAGGCAGATTATTAGATAATTTGAAAAATACTGCAATATTGCATTTACGTACTAACGAGCAATATTTATACAACTAACTTTTAAAATGTATTATAATTTATAACGCACTGTGATAAGAATCCAGTTTTTATTTAACTCTTTTGCTGTTTTATGATGGACTAAATAGAAAACCGATTATATATTATGTGATTCATCAGTCAGGGAAATTATTTATCTTATTGGTCTACATAATCGACATCTAACAAGTAACAAATTATGAATCTTAAAGTTGTAAGTTTTTGGCAGTTCAAAAAGACTGGCCGTAATTGTCATGCCAAGTTTTCTCAACTTTTGGTTTTACTTAAACTTAAGAACTTAAAAGATATAAAAAGAGAGACGAGCCACTTTGTCACCTAAATAAAAAAGTGACTGCTCAGGTAGTGCATTGATTTAAGTGGTAGTGTCACCAGTGTTGTGGGTTTGATACCCACTCGGGACAGGATCTGATTATTTACAAATGAAACCGAGACTGGATGTTCTTTATTTCCTTTAATTATTTTTTTGTCTAGTCCGTTTTAGTCCTTTGCGGGCGATATCAGTTAAAACATATATAAACAGAAAGAAACAAATTGTATTATTATGCTATACTACGTTATAAAACGACATAATTATCCTTGCCTACAAGTTAAAATGTTAAAAGACGAATTTAAACTTTCTTTAAGAACCCATTATGTTAAAGATAATTCAATTAACAAATTGATTATTCCACCTTAAGAGTCTTGGTGCAAAACTAAATTAATCTTATTACCATTTTTCTTTAAAAGGGGAACAGCAGGAATGAGGTTTTATGTAGGCGTTTTAACAAATATTCTTTGTATAAAATTGGTTCCGAAAAAAGCTATATGTGCATGAAAATTGCTTTTTGGTAAGCGCGGCGCTTGCGACTGGAGTATGTTAATTAAGAACGAATGCCAGAGATAAAATTAGTTTTTAACAATGTAACGAAACTAATTATGTTTCAAATGTGTTAAATATTTTATGTCTCAGAAATGTAAATGGTTAAACTTGAATGCTACATATACACGTATCGCTGTATTTATATGTATACACTCTAGATATATAGACTGACAGCTACTTCACGGACGGGTAGGCAGACACTACGGATTTGCTATGGACGACTTTACTAACAAATACGTATAATAACAGCAAATGTGAATTTGCTTGTTTGTTATGCTTTTACGATTTAACTATTCGAATAATTATTATGAAATTTCGTATACATGTAGTCAAGGGAACAGAAATGGCAAACCTTCCATCTAGAAGAAGTACTGTTACTAACTAGCAAAGTCTAGTAACAATATATAAGGATAAGTGTTTGGTTAGACTTATTTTATCAGGTTAGGCTTTGTATATTAGCAAAAGATTTGGTTTGAATGATTGGAGATGTACAGTCGGCGTTCCTTTGGCGTCAAAGTTAATAATAAATCAGGTATCGGTATTTTAACATTTTCTTTTAAATTCGAATATACTTTATCCATAACACGAAAAATCAAATCGGTTTAGATTTGATATTTCATGTTATGGATTTAACATGTGTCTTTATTATTTACATTAGCTATTTATTGTTACATAAATTACACATAGCTCATAGTTTTAGAAATCAATATATTTTTATTTTTGTACTGTCGTATTCTGGTCAGAAGAGTCATTCAAATTTAAGCCTTTTCCTGCACCTGTTTATCGTATAATATTTGGTACCCATTACAATATGTAATACTGAACGTTTCACTTCACAGCTCGTTTTGAATCAAAACGTTTCAATATTTAAAAAAGCTTTAAAAAACTTTTATTATTATAGCAGTAGTTTTAAGTTTTAAGGAGGCTTTATCAATAACCTAGCTTTATTTTCTTTAAACATTCAACTTATTCTAGAAATGAATGTGAACCATATTTGTTTAAAACAGCGCCTACTCGAAATTTCACATTCAGCTGTGGTTTTAATTGTTCGCCAAATTGACTTTGTGAAAACGAAAAGTCTGGAATTTTTGAATAGCGTATATTTCTTTTGCTATTTTTTACTACGTTTTCAGTATTCCGGAATGTGAAAAAAACACTGCTTTTCTAATTCGATAGTGTGAATTGAGCTACAGTAGTTTTAAGTCGTGAAAGCCATTATTGTATTAATAACAACCTGAGACTAACAAAAATAAGTAAATTAAATAACACTGTAATGTTTTGAGTGATTGAATGGTGAAAAACGAGTTAACATATTTGTAAAGTATATCTAAATTGCTAATCACATATTACTATTAGATGTCTTGGTTAAGTTATCGTATACAAAACTACAATAGTTTTAAACTAAGGGCCTGAAAATGTGTAAAGCTGATACGGACAAAATATGATGAATTTAGTTTGTGTAGAGATGACATATACAATTTGCTAATTTTGACTACAAAATAAGGCTTGAATGTTGATTAGAAACGTAACTGCTGAAAATTATTTCTAAACTGACTGCAGCTAAAACTGCTGCATCATAAAATGACTTTAGTTGACCACTTCATATCAAAAAAATTTCAATTCTTTATTTATAAGGAACTTAGAGCCATTTTAAGTATGTCAGTCCCAAATCATTTTTAAAAATAAATTTTATAATTTTGTATGAGATACAAAGTAATCATATTGCATGAATGAAGATTCTCTATTTTCTTATAGTACTAAGCAAAACTCTAACTAATGTATTATTATATCCTAATGATATTAATGTTATTTTTTTAAATAAAAATCTGTTTTACTTAAATCTCTAGAAGTTAATCCTAAATTCTAATAAACAAAAACAAATCCCAAAACAATGTTAACAAGATTGGCAGAAAACAAAATGGGCAATTAAAACGTCACAGCGGATTCGTCTAGCGAAACTTTAAGTGCGCCAATTAACCTTCTAGAACCAAGTCATTTAAACGAGTAACGCTTAACACACAAGTACCAGATTTCAATAATATTAGAATTAATTAAAACGCGGACCTTGATATCTAACGAGGCAAAGTAAAGGTAGACAAAAAGGTAGGACGTTGAGAGAGCCCTCCATCGTGACTCCACTAGATAATACAAGTTTCATCAAAATCGGGCCCTATCGGAATAACTAGAAGCTATTTTTGAACAACGTTATTAAAAATTATTAAAACTAATATAATAAAATTATTGAGAAGAGAGGAAACCGAGGAGGCGTACTTCAACTTGCAGTACTGCTGTACTACTACTTCCAGCTTCGAAGCAAAATAGAAATACTGCAAGTAATTGCAGTACGCCCAGATCCCACGACGCGGCTGTTCCTGTCTAGACGAGTTCGGTATCTTCAACCTTTTTCTATTGCAATAATTGGGGTGGGCGATCCGTGAATGCGTGGCGACTTCCTCTCGTCCCAATAACTTTATTTCAATAGATTTCCGCCAAGTAACGCCCAATTTGATTCAATACCAATATATAACAATACCAATATATTATGTGTAAAATTGCAGTTGGTAACTACGACGCTGATGTTGTGTCATTATTCGAAGATTAAGCAAACACGTTGCCCTTAAACGATGGTACGTGTGAGTTAAGCTTCATAAAAACATTTGCCAGTCGAATGACTGCAGTTTTTGCTAATTACCATTTGATTTTTGAATTAGATTTTCATTACTTAAGATGTTATTGTGAAAGGTGAAGGCTCTTAAATAATTACCGTGGATCAGTTAGAGATAAGAGTACGTTCTAAATTTCTGATGAATTTAGTCAGATAGAACGTTTAAACTTTAATTTTATTTACGAAGTTAATTTCTATCTACTTTATTATGAAATTATAATATGTTACTTTTTTATAAATAAAAACGCAGTTATGTTCAAAGTTATTTATTAAATATAAAATGACGATTCAACATCTGCAACATGTTTCAGCTAAGAAAATTATGAAGTCGATAAGACTAGTTACAGCGTTAAGTTGATATTCTTACAACGCCAGAGGCGTATTAATTCTAAGTATTATTTTTGGGCATTGTTTATCGTCGTTTTGTACAAACATGACATCCCTAAAAGTTAAGAATATGAAAGCTAGGTAAAATTGCCTTAGTGTTCTGTAGACGTCTTGCAATACTAAGACTAGCTTTCGCAATTTCAGCTATATCAAACTTTAACTGTCAAGTATCGATTCTACTTTGTAAATAGGCTAAACATTTTTGCATGAAAAAGCTCTTTAGCTTTCGCGAGTTAGTAAACAACATGCCTTTAGATGAAGACGATATTTATGAGAAGAACTTTGGTAAAAAAAGCACTGAGAAAACTTGTTCTTGGTGTAAAGTTTTAACTATGTGTTAAGATTATCCGTGAATACATTTTGGACTTAAAATAGTAAAAGGTACATCTTAGCCCCAAGTTAAGACTAAGAAATATTAAACTCGCCATTAGGTATTTTATGACAATATATATTTTTGTAATAGCAGCGATAGCTTAGTGGGGGACCAACAGACTGCAATGCAGAGGGTCTCGGGTTCGAACCCACGTCGCGCACCTCTGACTTTCGGAAGTTATATGACTTTTCGAAATTATGTGCGTATTGATTGACAATTATCGCTTGCTCCGTGCGTCGGAGAGCACGTTAAGCCGTCGGTCCCGGCTGCCATGAACATCTATGGCAGTCGTTTTTGGGAAGTCAGTGCCTTATAATATCCTGACACTGGTTCAGCCTTAGGATATCGTCAGCCTTCGGGTTGCGGAGGTCAGGTGGCAACCGCTCCATATAAAAACTGATATCCAGTCAAATCCGGATAGACCAGAAAACCCGACCCCAAGTGACTTGGTAATAATAAAGGCTACGGAGAAGATATATTGTTGTACCAGTTTAGGTACTACTGTTTTAGTATAGCACCTAAGTTATCAAAATTAAAATTAACATGGTCATATTAAATGTTCTAAATTATAATATTGTCTTCTGAACGATAACGTGTTCGTTAGATATTCAATTAGTATTAGTACATTACAGTCAGGCAGTTTATTGTTTATGTTATTATAAGCTTATTGTATAGCTATGTGTTTTTATGACTGAGTTATATAATAAAATAATCAAGATCAAGTTAATGCGGTTAATTTATATATTAATATCTTTTTACTATACATTTATAGTAAACTTTACCTTGTTATTCATAGTTATCCAAATAATTAGATATTAAACTAGGTATTTTATTTTATTTCAGATATATGATACGCCAGAGAATACGCGACCAAAGAAATGGTCTTCGAAGTTAAAATTAAATACGTCAGGAAGCTCCAAGACATCAGAGAAATCTCCAGAGAGCCCGTATATGTACGGAACCATCAGTGGGCCAGGTGGATCAGCGTTATCTAAATCAATGAAGTATGCTGAGACCTGGCTGTACGGGTCTGTACGGACCCAGACCCCACCTATGCGACCCAGCGTTTTTTCCGCTTACCCTGAGGTTTCTGGCCCGGTGCTGATAAGCACGCCTCAGAAACCTACACCTCATAACTATGCTGTCATTCTATGTTCCTGTCCTGAGTACCTGAACGGTACAAAGAAAACCAGCTCAACCAAAGTCAGTATTTGTAAGAAATGCAAAGGATCTCGTTTGCCATTAACTATAGCGGAAAGCCCACAATTGTTAGTTGGGGGTACGGTCAGAGGTCCTCAAGTAAGTCGTGAAACTGGCTTGTTACGAGCTGGAACGGTTAGAGTACCAGGTTCAAAGGCACGACCAACTATTCTGAAATCAAATGGAGATACCGATCCATATGATTTAATGAGACGGAGTAGGCTGGCTCCTCCGCATGAAGCTCGAATCGGTAGTCAGTTTTCAACAACTAGATTACGAGCTAAAAGTATCAGCCCATGTAGAGTGAAGACCAAGAAACCAAGTCCAGAAACTCTTCAAAAAAATAGAAGTAAATCCGTAAGTCGTGTAAACGAGATATGGGTTGAAGAGGAAGCTAACAACTCTAGTGACTCAAAGAAGTCAATATTGTCGTGCGATATTAATCCTTATGATTTGGTAAAATCCAACGGGAATTCCAAATCTTTAGTAGAAATCGAGTTTGATGATGATTTTGGCAATGTGTTTCAAGAATCTATGAAAAGTAATAATTTGAAGCCTCCAAGTAAATCAAAGACAGATTCAAGTGTAAAGGCCATCAGTGGACAGAGAATAAGAGTTTCTGATGAGTCTAAATCTATAGACGATGTATCAGTCTATGACCCCGTTGATTATGATCTCAAATCTTATGACTTAAAGTCTCAGGAAATATCTTCAACTTTATCATTGCCAAATATTAAACATGAAAATAAGAAGTCAACATCTATAAGTAAAAACACAAGCAAAAAAATATTAAGTATATCCACATCAAACCGTGCAAAGCAGAAAAGTGTTTCACCTAAACGACCACCGAGAAGAATACGAAACATTAAAACAGACGATGACAGTGAAAGCGACACTCAACGATTGGCAGAAAGACCTTCTAATAGAAAAAATATCATTGAAAACTCCCGTAGCTCTAAGCACAAGAATCAAAATACGGATACCATAAAGTCTATTCTCAAAAAGCCTAGAAATTACGATTCTGTGGAATCAAAAACGAAATTAGAGACTACAGATGATTCATTCGAGCGAAAACGTGTAAACTCATCTCTGTTTTATCTGCCTAAACCTAAAGATAAGGGGGCGGTTACTACTCACAATATATTACAAAGAAAGCGTGTACAATTTTTGGTAGAAAACGAAGAAACTAAAGTTATATATACTGCTGAATTTAATCTTGCACCGACGCCCAGCAAAGAAGCTCCTACTGAAGTTAGCATTGAAACAGAAGAAGATGTGGTGGCTGAAGGAGACATAGTGAGCCATAGCTTGGACGAGTCTAGCGAAAAATTAGAAGAACTTATAAGCCAAACTACACAAAATAGTAGTGAAACGTATGTACATATCAATTCATGTGAGACTGTAATTGAGGAAAGTAATGGGTCAACATCGGAAATAATTCATCAAAATACGAGTGTAGAAATTTTGAACAATGTCAACAAAGAAGGTAATACTTAAATAATTTAAACAAATTGTATTTTGCAACCCCGTTTTCTAATAACTCTTTTGTTGATATTCTTAGTCAATAATAAATATTATGCGTTTTACAAATAAATAATACTTAAATGCTTACATTTTTTACTTAAGTACATGTTTTTATTATTTTCAGATAACAACATCCCGAAGGTACCTGTCCTTCGTCGATCAGAATCTGAACGTATTTCCTCAACTTTATTAGTAGAGCCACCGAAATTTTTGGACACCATGGCATTGCGTCCTAAAAGTAAACATGGACATACAAGTCAAGTCTTTTTAACTTCAGTCGTAGAAAATGAAATATGTCATCAAAATCAATATGTTTCTAATCAGCCCGAGCAACCACCTCAGGCAACTGAGCCAACGTATCCTGATAATGATAACATAGAATCAGGAAATCTTAGTGACAGTAGCGACATTACCAGAAAAATTCTAACTAATCTACGCCGTGGTATATCAGAGTCGCCCGAACCTCCACCCAGGATGAAATCGAAGGAACGTATAAAGTCAAAGAAACATAATTATGTGAAAACACGGTTCGTTCGCAACAATTCTTCTAGTTCGACTAGCGATGAATGGTCTGATGCTAACGACTACGAGCAAAAAACTATTTTGCGAGTCAAGCAGTTTGATTCTGATACTGATGAGCCTAAAACGCAGTCTGGTGTCTTAAGGTCTTCAGAAAATGAACCCAGAAAAACTTCTATACAGATTAATGGTAATGAATGCTACTCAACTATGAATGTCAGCAGCGATACACCCATATACTTATCTTCAGTAGTTGTAAATGACGATTATGGGAACACGTGCAATACCTACCAGACGGGTACTACCGTCACAATAAGTGTAGGTACCCCACAAAAAGAAGTAAAAAAATCTAAAAGTCAAATTTATATTGGGGCTGTACTCTCTCAGGAATGTGAAAATAAATTGGAGGCGAACACCTATGAAGAATATTATGCTGATAGAAATAATGACTCCCGAGATCAGACTTCTTCACATGATTTATCTTCAATATTAAACGATCCTGTAGAAGCTGTTAGAAGAAATTTAATCCCACACGTTTGTGGGAAAAAGGATGACCGAACAGCTAGTTTTAATGACAACCAACCCGCCGACATACAACCAAAGAACGGCAATTTTGTAACAAAACTCTTTGATGATCCTTTCTTTGCTCACTTAGCAGATGGCTTAGATTCAGATTTGGTTAAAAAACTAATAGAAAACTCTTTAATAAAACTCCAAGAAACTAAAAACTCAGAAGGGACAGACAGCAGTGAAATTACCATTGAAAAACTCATTGAAAGTTCATTGAAAAATTTGAAGGAAGAAAATGGAAAAGAAGAAAGCAAGAAAGAAGAAGTGAAACCAAAGAATGAGAACAGTGTCAAAGACGAAGAGTTGAAAAAGAAAAATGTAGTCGACTCGTCCGTCTGCCAAGAGAATGAAGATAATAGCTGCTCTGCTCCCTATGAAAGTATGGAGTATGAGAGCGGTGCTATAGGAGTTTTTTCTGATCTCGAGCCAATGTCGGACTGCTATAATGCTTCGGCGAGTGAGTTATCAACTGAAGATGATACGAATTCAACGAGATCGAAATTTTACCAAATGTTGGTTGATGCTGCATTGTGTGATATTGAAATCGCCAACAATACCGACGATGATCATCATTACGAATCGATTCGGCTTAACAGTGATCCTATATATGAAGAGATTGGAGACATGCCACCACCGTTACCCGTAAATCCACCACCTAATTCTTTGTTAATTTTAGATGACGACAAACGTAGTGGGTCACGTTCAATATTTGAAGGTGCATCAAAGTATGATATTTTGTCTTACTTAGTCGATGCTAAAGAGAGAGGTATCGATGATGAAGAAACATACATTACTAGTTATGCTACTCACAACGATTCATCATCAATGTTAGAGTCAAAAGAGAAGACCATGAACAGCGAAAGAAATGACACGCATCACAGTAGTAATACTAGCCAGTTATCCAATGCATCAGATTCAAGCGAAGACAACTCGCTAATAATAAATCATGATACCTTAGAAAAAGCTGTAGTTTGCAAAAAGACTTCAGCAGAAATTGAAAGAAATGACTCAGGTGTTGGCTCGGAGACTAGTAAATCTTCAAGAAGTAGGCTTCAAGGGAAAACGTCTCCTTGTAACACAATAACTGATAAGGATACTCCTATTCATCTTTGTGAAGATTGTGACACTACTGTCGAAACTCAAGTGACCGAGCAAGGTAAGTTGCAGCTGCAACTTTTTTTTTTGTTTTCTGATGTCAGATATAATTTCATAAAGTTATTTTATTATCCGTTTAGGTTCAATATACGCTCCATTAGTATGCAGGAAATGTGCCAAGAAAAGAGCAGAAAGGAAAGAAATTATTACAGAAATTGTAGAGACAGAAGAAAAATATGGTAGGGATCTTCAAATAATACTTGAAGAATTCTACAAACCAATGTTAGTAGCTGGTTTACTGACGCAAGAACAACTAAGTGCTATTTTCTTGAACGTTGAAGAACTGATCGAAAACAATCAAGTACTGTCAGAAAAATTGAGAGACGGTCTTGAGATCGCCGTGGACCAAGGAGATGAGGTAATTGATAACTTTTTACTATTTTAATTACGCATTGTTAGTTCTAATTGAATAAAAAATGTATAACTACATTTAGATACAATGAAACAAGAATTGTGTGCAGATTCCTTGTAAATAGTTTGAGTTGACTAGGCATACTGTTTTAACTTGTCTTTTACTAATAAAATATTTTATTTTTAGGACCTACTGACTGTGAACGTTGGAAAGATCTTACTGGAGTGTTCAGGCATGCTCACGGCATTCCAGTCATACTGTGTAAAGCAAGCTGGTGCCGCCCTCCTACTGGCTGGTCTCGAGAAGGAGAAGGAACTCCTGAGGATATTCTTACGCGTCTCTCAGATGGAAAACGCCGTCTTGAGGAGAATGAATCTAAACTCATTTCTCATGGTAATTTGTTATTCACATATATTCTGATGCTGGTAGTCGATAAAATACAGTAATGTATTAAATAAATTCTAAAATAATGTTTTCCAGGTGCCAGTACAACGCGTGACAAAATATCCCCTCCTTCTCTCCCGGCTCTACCGTGCGACAGCCGCCTGCGCGACCGAGCGCGAAGATGTCAAGGCCGCACAGCGCTGCGTCGAGTCCAGGCTTGAGGAGATCAACGCAGCGGCCGCGGCGGCGGCTGCAGCAGCCAGAGATGTTCCCTTATGGCGCAGGCTAGCTGCAGCGCGGAGAACAGCGCATGATCTCCATGTGGCAGACATTAAGCTAAGAAAAATGGCTGTCGACGTTTTGGATTGGAATCATGATGACGCCAGGTAGGCTTAATAATTTAACGTATTTTCGACGTATACCTCCAAACCGATTTCGGTCACGGCGGCCAATTTCAACGGCCATCTGCGCAGGAGATATTATAGTCCACAAGCATGTGCGCAAACTCAAGTGCACTCTCTGTTCCCTAACTTTCATGATCCAATGGGACGGTAATCCGACACGACCGGAGAGAAATCAGGCGCAGGACCAACGGCTTTACGTGCTTTCCGAGACACGGGGTGTCCAACACCGCCAATATCCTAACTCCGAGCTGTTATTGAGATTTCTTAACAGAAAACCCAATAATTATTTGTTGACCCGACCCGGGATTCGAACCCGAGACCTCATGCACAGCAGTCGCATTCACTACCGCTGCGCTACGGAGGCAGTACGACGTACATCTTAGTAAAAGCGATTGATATATTTATTACTATACTTTATTATTATACTTTTAATCATCGTGTTAAGCCGGAAGCCGTCACTGCTGATCATTGGCCTCCTCCAAGGTTTTCCACATCGATCGGTCTTTAATCGCCCATGTCTAACCGCTTCCCACGTCCCTTAATAGGTCATCCGTTTACCTACCTCTGCTCTGTCTTGCACTTTTGGTGCGTGGTCGCCACTCCAGAACCTTTCTGCCCCAACGGCCATCGGTTTTGCGAGCTATGTATTCAATGCTACTTCAGCTTGGCTATCCCAAGAGCCACAGCGGCAACTTTAATTTTATTTTTAGTAAATAAAACTAAAGTTGCTATAGTCGTTAGTTGACATCAGCTATATCTGCAACTGACGACCGACTCGGCCACTACCTACAAAAAGCTACCAGCTAGCTGTCTAATTAGCAAATGTCTCTCACTTCTATAGAAAACGTCAAAGTGAATCTTTTCATAAATATAAACATTAACTTTAATGTAATTCAAGGTATTTCAGCGAATTATATTCTCAGCACATTTTGTTCCATTGGTAGATGGTACAAATGTTCCCATTAGTAGATCCATTGCGGGCCGCAGGTCCGCTTGATGGTCTAAGTTGTAAACTTAGATTAAATTTGAGATGCTTATATTCTCGACCAGCCGTTATCTATGAAAGGAGGTTAAGATAAAAACATTACTTTATTATTGCCGGTAAGTTATATTATTCGAGAGTTTACTAGGTTATCTTCAAAATATATTTTGAAAAACGAAATATTTATTAATGAAAGAGATATTTATTTAATTATTGAGGCTGTGGTTTACCAGCACTAAAGGGGTTAAGGATTAAATAAATTACGCGTAAAACTTTTCAATCTTCAAACACAGTACCCTTAAACTGAAAAGCTCTTATAACTCACAAATAAAAATGATGATTTCATCTTTAAATCTCTCATATTTTGCTGTGATCACCTTTTAACTCTTATTACTTGAACCATAAAGTTGATAATCGCCGCTTTAGTGGCAGTAACAGCGACAAGAGCTATTCAACAGGGCTTTTTACGACGTCAGACCTACACAAATACAAGCAATTATACTTGTAAAAAGGATATAACGTTTTTAAGTCATTGTACTATAATGTTAGTTTAAAATATGTTATTGGCAGATTAAAGTTAACAGTTTCCCGAGTCAAGGTTTCAAATTAAAGCTTGGCGTTTACGGGAACTAAACGTTTACCAAGGGGATTATTTGAAGGGTTTTATAAGCCACGTAAACCCAGTGTTTTATATGATCTAAAATGTTTATAGGGGAACGCGATTGCGTGAGTCAGATGAGGCATACGGATTGCGGTATCAGCGCACAATGTAATGTGTTCATAGAGTAGTAGAGCCTCGTTGATTTCAGCATGAATAAGCCGTCTCGTTTGGGGAAGGACTACCCTCTCATAGAATATCGACGTGAAATATCAGTATTCCTACTGTTGTGTTTCGTTCGGTGAATGAGAGTGCCGGAGGCCCAATCACCCCCTTTCCCCCATCCCGATCTTTCTCCGTCCCATTTTCTTTCCTAAAGGGTCGGCAACGCGCAAGTGATGCCCTCTGGTGTTGCAGGCGTCCATAGGCTACGGTGACCACTTACCATCAGGTGGGTCGTATGCTTATTTGCCAACTTAGTTGTATAAAAAAAAAATGTTGTGTTTGACTTCACTAATGTTTCAAATGGTTTAATTTATTTATAGGTAGAGCTATGAGATATACGTCATTGGTTCCTAAATCTGTTAAATGATTAGCAATAGCTAAATTTGATACCTGGGCTATTAATTCGGTTCCATTCTATTACTAAGGTTGAATAGAGCAATAGGTATGGATTATGTATGCAAATTATAGTTAACGGCTCTTTTATGATGCCATATTAATCAGCATATTATGTATGGTTCTGAAAGACCAATCGGACAATAGGTATAATCTCAGTACTACGCATTTACAAACCTTCAAACAGTACATTTTATCAATTAAATTTAGGCTTATATTGTCGGATTATACAACTTTTGTATCTTGTGGAGACTGGGCGGACAACAGCGATATCGACAATCGTATGGTATTAGGTTAAATTCCTGGGAGAGACAAATTGTAACTAAGGGGTTTCCATTTACGAGATCCTCATTAAAAGCACGGCTGCAGGTAGACAGCAAAATACCTGAACAAAACTCAATAACAATATAAATACATTATCTATGAAATAATAGAACAAATCAAATTGACTATTTATATTTACTGATTGATTATAAACGCACGTCAACAATATCTAATTCAATTTAGATCAATACAAAAAAATTGATTGCGGGTGTTATTAGAAATCACTTTAGTAAAGTTTTTTCGCAATTTTGTTGCGTACAACTTAGAAACGACTGAACGTAGTTTAATGAGCCTTGCATTGTACCCTTACGGCCTGGGTTACCGCTTGTATTACTTTGTGTACACCTGGCATACGCAATAGCTGCCTAAAGTAGATGGGGAAATAGCTTAGCTTACTGCAATTAGAATAAAATCGCTAGAATATATTTTCATGATTAGTTAAGAGAGGTTCTAATCGAAGAGAAAAAGAGCTGTCATAAAACCAGCGGCATTCAAACGAGTAAATCATTTTACTGCTTGACTTTGACTTATTTTATATTATTAGCTTTATAATATGTTATATTAAAATAATATTATTTATCTATTTGAAGATTGGCATGCCGGAGATAGATATTTAACATGTAATCGTTTAAAAGCTATAGAGCTTCTGTCATATGCCTATAAGAAATTAAACATTTATTTTGTGTATTCTATATATTGTATTTTATAGTATGGACAAACAAAACAGGCATGTGAAACAATTTGCTAGTTTCTAGAAATCTTAGCTATTTCGCACGAATGAAAAATATCCTTTAATTATTTATGAATAATGAATGTGAATGGAACAGTCGCAAGAGGAAGACCTAGGCGAACGTTTCTTGATCAGATCGGAGGCGTTCTGGACAAAGGCCAGGTTAAGAGCACCTTGAACCGACGGGCGTGTATGAGGAATGTGATGAAAGTGAATAAAGCCAGAGAAGTGTGTCAGGATCGTAGCAAATGGAAATCCGTAGTCTCTGCCTACCCCTCTGGGAAACAGGCGTGAATCTACATATGTATATGTATATATATATGTATGTATGTATTATTTAAAAAGTCACTGGTCACGATTATAAAAATTATTCTCTCATATTGAATACAAAACTACAAAAAACGGACTGCTTAAACTCTCTAAAGGACCTTACCCTGTAAATTAGAGAACAATACATCAATTACGAAATTATGTATAAACAATACATCAAATAAAGCTAATTAAAATTAGATGAATACCAGAGATAAATCTCATTTAGCAAGTAATACACTCTAGACTGAAATTAATGTTAAAGCTGGCACAAAATTTATCACGACGAGAAGCGAACTCGAAACGGGATATTATGACGCCATGTGCAATAATACTGTGTTTCTAACAGATAATTAAACTGGATATGAAATAATTTGAGGTATACAATGTTTATTCATTTCTCTGTAGCAATTAATTACGAAATGGAACTTCCTCTTTATTGAAGGTGACGTAGGATGTATACTGCCTTGGCATGTATACTGCGCAGGGGCAGTGAGCGCGATTGGCGATTTGAGGTCTAAGGTTCGATTCCTGGCTCAGAAAACGTTATTGGGTTTTACTGTCGCAGAAATCTAAGTAACAGCACGAAGTCTTGAAGTCTATGGCCGATAGATGGCAATATTCTCGTACCCTACGTAGCTTTAGGTACCTTTGTTTTAGGTCCCATAATGTAGGTGTTCCACCTCTGCCAACCCTCTCGGGCATGTAGACGTAAGACTATGCATGTAGGATATATTTAAAGATGAATGGGAAAACGTTCTTGTTTTAGTACCTGCTTTTTATTAGGAACCGGTATTCCACGTTCTATTTAACGTTTATTAAGGCCTGATTTTTAATCAGCCATAATACGGTCGACTCTCAAGTGATTTGAAGCCCAATCGATCTTATTCCCGCAAATTGAGGTACCTACAAATAAAATAACGACAAATTCTTCTGTTATGTGATGCGAAAGAAAATTGAACTCTATGTTTCTTACATTAAGGTTCGCAATGGAGGGTAAGCTGCTGTTCACCCAGCCCAACGACAACAACTGGCGGAAAGGACGTACCATCAAGTTGACGCCAATCAACGCTCTTTTGGTAACTAACGGAAAGGTGAGTACAGTTTTTCCCCTATTTTTAATCCTACCATGCGGGTAAAATGTATTCAGCATCTTCATTTACTTACAATGTATTTAAGAGTGTCTATTTTAAACTTCTTTCGAACCATTTGTTATATCTAAAACAGTCTATATTACTTTTTGACCTATAAACTAATTATTTGCGAAAAATCACGTTAATTAATTGCTTGGTTGTTACACGAAGAAAAAAAACTGACAGATACACTTTCGCTTTGGCAAATAAATTTATGAAGTAAGGATGTACGCACTTACACGCAAAGATGTGTCACTGTACTTAGATTGCAGGAAAAAGTGTCCATATTAAGAAGACAAAGCTCACTTAGATAGAAAACTGTACAGTATATAGTGTACAGTTTTAATGTATTTGTAATTCAGATATCATGTTGGTATTGTGTGTCACATGACATCTTAACCAGAAGTGTGATATTTTAACGCAGTAGGGCACAGCTATTTATTAAATCTTTTCTTATTTATAAGTTATGCTACATATAGCGTTTACCATGTTATTTTCTTTTAACAACATGTACGTAGAAGCAAATATATGTGATATGGGTGAAGTTCCAGCTGTTTGTCATCGGATACTCCTTGTTAGAGTTTACTCCATAGTGCAACTTTCCTAACTTGGTACATTTATGCCAAACACGGTGCCAAGCGGTGTTTGGGGACGAGTTGTAACTCAGTTTGCTTTAATATGCATCATAGATATGAATGCGAAATAAAGTAAAGGTAATCGTGCGAACATTTAATCGGTTGAAGACTTTTGGAAATCTGAAATTACTACACTGTTTTTTGAACTTTGAGCTCAAATAAATTATTGAGTCTACGCTGTCTAAATTAAGAAATAAATTATTATTATTATTATTATTGTCTGGCTGTCATAGGCAGCCAGCTGAATATTTTATAGTATAAGAGGTTTGATGGCAAAAACCTAGAAACAATAAAAAAGAAATTAACAGTTATGGAGAGTCTGCCATACAACAAACATATTCTTTTATTTAAAGATTCTTGTTTTTCTTTAACGATGTAACACATACAAATATAAACTTTAAAGTAAAACTAATAAGAATGGAAATCGACCAAGTGTAATTCGGGTTTGCACCGAGGTGCTGGTGCGGATCTATCGGTGCGAAAATTTGTCTCGCACTTAATCGGTTTTTTTTCTAAATCATAATACCAATCAAAATATTTTATTTTCTTAGCCAACGATCACCCATAAAACGAACGAGATTCGAGAGACAAGAGAGGCGAGGGACAGAGAAGCACGGGAAAAAGAAGGAGAAGCACTTTTCGCGCGCAGTGGAGTCAGAGAGGCAGCTCTCCTGCTTGTGAGGGAGAAGGCAGGGAGGTACACCTTGCAGAGGGAGCCACTGTTCCTAGACCGCTGCGTGGTGGCGGCCGACCATGAGCCTGAACATTTCTTTGAAGTTCATGAAATTACTACTAAAGACTCGTATATTTTTAAGGTGAGTTAATAAAATAATATGTTCATTTGTTTTTGATTTTAAGTGATTGTTCGGTCTAAAGGCGTGATTGTTTATAGCGCTAACGCCAATAGAGAGACAGAATTTTGTGGAGGAGATTTATACCTAAAATACTCAATAGACCAGACCTACTTCTAAGTGGGTCTGGACTATACGCCGCAGTAAAGTCATAACCTTAATCGTAGAAATTAATGTAGATGAAACAGATGCTAAGATACACGCCTTCTTCGTAAAAACGTAGGTAGAGATGTTATATTTTTAGAACCATTTTTTATTATCACTGCTTCAGCGGCACTGTGGTATATGACGATATTCGATTCCATGACTGGGCTGGTCTTTTTTTTTTGTAATTCACCGTAGCTGCACATACTTTGGTATTGTGCTTTGTTAGCGGAAATCCTTGTCCGCTATTAAGCAGAACCTAAGACGTAGGTGACGAAATATGAATATAGTCGATATAGTCGTGAAACTATATACCTTTTCTTTTCCCTACTACCTATGTCCGATGTTACTAATTATTTGTTATTTTTCAGGCGGAAGAGAACACGCGCACGCGCACCTGGTACCGCCAGCTGCAGTATCACGCGCAGGGCGCCGGCGCGTGGCGCAAGCGACGCAACGCGCTCGCAAACATCATGATCAACCCCATGCTAACCAGAAATTAAACTCAACTGAGCTAATTTTGAATGGTGTGCCATGAATATGATCTTGAAATATGACGACAGCATAACATCAATAGAACTTTGACTTGAAATCGCGTGTCAGTCGCGTACTAGTTTGTGACACGTTGCGAACTCGTATGAAACGGTTACGACATCATTATACTTCGGTGTCGCTGTCTTCATATTTCAAGATTATGTCAGAACAGACTCGTATGAGACAAAAATAAAATGTTATGGTGTACTGCTAGTATCTCGAGACACAAAAATGACTAATGTAATTATTTATTAACAAGACACCAAGAACAAGCTAAGATGGTGCCACCTAAAGAAATTTGGCAATTAACTGCCAAGTTTATTAACCCTTTATGTGCTTTAGTTAACTCTCAAGTGTATGGGAAATAAAGGATCTTGGGGTTATATGGAGTGCGTAAAGGGTTATAAAATAATATTATTAAAAAGAAACGATGAAATTTGTGCATTTTTAAATAAATTTATTTTTACTAGAACTATAATTAAACATCCCTCGTTTTTATTATTGTTTTATTGTAAATATTCCAGAACAGTTTGCCACTAGTTTTAATTAGCTTTACACCAAAATTTAGATGTTTTAACATT
Organism: Catocala fraxini; assembly: GCA_930367265.1. Taxonomy (NCBI): domain Eukaryota; kingdom Metazoa; phylum Arthropoda; class Insecta; order Lepidoptera; family Erebidae; genus Catocala; species Catocala fraxini. The sequence goes on along the minus strand of OV884039.1, from coordinate 18,408,198 downwards.
TTATGTGCCCTATAACGATCGTGAACACCTACTATATTAACAAAACCATAACATAAGACATATTGTATATAAATTAACTTTAATAGCTGTGATATCCTGTCGACAAAAAAATTAAACTATAAAAAGAAAAAAAAAGCTTTGTAACCATCCAGACATCATGTAATTATTGTATTTTTAACATTAACATTTGTTCAAAAATAACATAAATAATTTCCTGACTAGTCTTAAGGGATATTTTGTAATAATATAAAGAAATATTTATAAGAATAAAAATATACATATTGTGTTGTATTTATTGTATGTAATAGGATAAGTAGTTGTAGATTTGCTAAAGTAAATAGATGTTAGACAAATCTGTTTCGCCTTGGGAATATATTGTATCTGTTATTTTATTAGAGAAGACAGGAAATAAATAAATTAATGAATAGATAGCTATTTTATTTTGGTTCCCTTTGAAGAGCTTACCAATAATTTCTCGAAATGCACTTCGAATGCGCTGAATGCTTTGGATTCGATCACATCGACAAAAAATTCTAGATAAGCAGATAGAAGACGAAATTTAGGTGCTCAATGGCTCGTTTACAATAGATTGATAGGACTACTTCGATAGCTTAGCAAGTCTTCCAACGACCCAGTGTAAACGTCTAATGGTCTGACGACGCCAGTTCGCAACCGAATTCGACTAAATTCAAGGCAAGCCGAAGGCGGCAGTTGTTTCCGTGTAAGTAAGATTAGAATGACTCCTCATCGATATGCCGAAGTCGGCAGGCAAACAAGTGTAAATGAGCCGAGGTACACCTCACTTCTACATATGTCTTCACTTAACAATAGCTTATATCCCAATAAAGTTCTGTAAAGGTTATATGGGATCCAAAGTGCAAAATTATGACAATATAAAAATGTTGACCGGGACGTTTTTGCTGTATAATCTTATAAAGCAAATTTGCATGACTACGTTCATTCAATACTCGATGCTATTGTAGTCGTTATTTATAACGTTCGAGACAGTTCACATAGAAACTATTCCATCCCAGCCTGACATTATGATAGATAATAATACGAACAGCTTCTAGAAATTGTACTATCCCAAAACTATTTATAAACGTTGCTATCTAAATTCTTATTACAGAAACTTCCAATACAGTTCATATAACCAGACGTTCTTAATATTTATAGGTTGGCAAACACAATATTAGGTCTGATATGAAACTTCGCGCACTAAACATAATACAGCACGCAGACTCATTTCCTGAGCTCCGAGCAAATAACGATATAATTATAACATCTTTCGCCTTTTCACGGCCTTCTTACACTCAACGATGTCTTGACGAGTCCTAATGAAGAATTTATTGGTTTGGGTTTTCTCATTTGAGTTTGCCGTGTGGAGTTCATTTTGTATTTTCTTTTTTTTCTGGTAATATTTTTATCGAAGGAGTATCAAAGAGATGAGTGTCTAACATAAGTAGATTATTTATTATTTCTTGTCAATCGTTTTCAAATTGGACATGTGTATGAAGCTATGTCCATATTGCAAGATATTATAGGTCGTGGGGCAAATTGACTCTTGAATTACCCGTAAATAACTATTATATTAAATTTTTCTAATAATAATATTATAAGCATGTACAATATTATTGTTTATATGTTAAGAATATCTCAGGCATTCTCAGCAAAGTCTAACAACTATGATTATTTTTTAATAAAATTTTTAATTAATAAAGCTCACACTACGCTTATGTAAAGTTAATACTTTTAAAATTTTAGAAACTTCTCCTAATAACATTGTAGTAATATAAGCTACGTTTACTCGAGTCGGTAATTCAACTTCATTCTGGGCCCTGTTTAATAAACATAACAATTCGACAATTTTGTAAATAAGCGACATATTTGTAAAGTTGTATGACAAGTGCTGTTTAATAAACCTTACAATTCTGAAGAATTTTACAAAGAAAAACATTACAAATATTACCATTACAAAAGCTGTTCAATAAACATTTACATGTGCAAAAAACGCCCGTAGATTTCGATGACAATATTATATCTACAAATTTGTAATTGTAAGTTACAAATATCATAAAAATTTAAGTTTTTGTTGAAGATTCTTAAAACGAGGTCGAGGTCCACATACTACCATAATATTCATGGAATGATCTCCGTTTTTGTCTACATATGCGGATTCATTTTGGCGTGAAGTATCCATTGTGATTAGCGAACCATCTACAAAGCCTTTCATAAACAATCTAGAGGTATAAAGACAATTAGTTGGCCAGCGGACTTCTTCTCCAAATAATTTACTGACCACAAACCTACACACATGTTTTATACAGTTATGTATCGTTCCTTTAGTTACACCATGTGCATCTGCTTTAACATAGTATTGTGAGCCACAGTTCATCTAATGCAATGCACACAAAATTTGCTGAGTAAGATCTGCATTTCTCTTATCAGTTTATCTTTTTACGAAAAACTCTCCAAAAAACTTCACTACTGTCACTTCCACTACTAGTTGTTAAAACCATTTTAATGTATAACAATTAAATGTCTTCACTTATTAAATTGAAGTACAAAATTGTTAAGTTCTGACACAAGGCGAATCCACCTACCGAAATTGTTCTACAATTTACAAAATATATAAAATTGTAGGTACAATTTCACAATTTTGACAGTTTTCCACCATAGTAAATTTGTAAGTTATATTTAAACTTATAGATTTGTAACTTTTAATTTTTTGTAACTTTTACAATATAACTAAGTAACAATAATAATTTAATGACAAATATGTTTAGTAATCAAGAATCAAAATTCACAAACAAATGGTTCCATTTTCAAAAATTTATAACGGGAAGATATTGAGCTACAAGTACCCACATAGATATTAGCTAGACTGCTCGAACATACGCGCAACTGTTTGAGCAGACGTCCGTGTTTTACGCTAGCTATGAGTGGCGGCAAAGAACATGTTTTTTTCCATTTAATATAAGTTTTCCCTTTCACTCTCACTTTTTTGAACTAGCTTTTACCCGCGACTTTGCTCACAAACAGCACTTTTCTGTAGATGAAAGTTATTCTTCCTTATGTTCTTTTCAGTAACGACAACGTGTATGCGAAATATCATGTCTTTTTTTTTATACAACTATGGTGGCAAGCTAGATAGTAAGTGGTCACCGTAGCCAATGGACGCCTGCAACACGAGAGGCATCACTTGTGCGTTGCCGACCGTTTAGAAAAGGAAGTGGGAAGGAGAAGGAGCGGTAAGGGGGAAAGAGGGGGATTGGGCCACCGGCACTCTCACTCACCGAACGAAACATAACAGTAGGAATACTGCTATTTCACGTCGATATTCTGGGAGAGGGTAGTCCTCCCCTGGTCGACCGGGCCTATTCATGGTGAAATAAGCGAGGCTCTACTACACAAAATATAGTGATTTGTAGATAAATTAAGACGTGAAGGCGTAACAAACAAAAAATCTCACATTAGCATTTATAATGTTAAGTAAGGATTCCCACGTACTAAAGACGGGGCCCGTGCCATTACATTTACCAGACACTTTTTTAAATTGCGTGTAGTCTCAAAATTACCTAACAGAAAAACCTTAAACCACTTTGTTCAAATTGGGGGAAAAATCCGAGACTTTACCGACCACAAATATACCATGGAACTAAATACCAAGTAAATTTTATACCGGATACGTCACGTACCCCGAAAACGTCTTTCATATTCGGCGTACACGTTGCTCCTGGCAAATGTGAATAGCAAATGATAAACGCCGAGTGTGTAGGTGATGTGATTATTAATATCTGGGACACGCAGACACAACGCAATAACGATTGACACTGTTTCATCAATATTATGATTAAATGCCGCGTCTTTTACCAACAAGCCTCGCCTGAGTTTTCCCATGGGCGGTTATCATATTCCATGCGATGGTAATTGAGGAAAATAAGCTCGGTTATTTTGGCATTTCGTAGAGTATTAGATTATATTTGTGAGACTCGGATGATGGCGCTAAGAATAGTCATTTTATGTAGTAATACGCTATTTAAAGTCAATAGGTAAAAAGTAAGAGGCAGCGATAGCCTAGTTGGAAACCGATGGACTGCCACGCAGAGCTCTCAAGTTTGATCCCACGACGTGCATCTGTAACTTCTCGAAATTATATGCGTATTCAGTAGTTAATTATCGCTCGCTTTATCGGTGAAGGAAAACAGCGTGAGAAATCCTGCATCTCTGACAGTTCACCATAATGTTCTCGTAGATATGTGAAGTTTGCCAACCCGCACGGGGCCAGCGTGGTGGACTATGGCCTTACCCTTCTGACACTGAGAAGAGGCTCGTGCCCAGCGGTGTGACATTTTAATACAGGGCTGATATTATAGGCAAAAAGTTTAAGTTGAATGTAGGGTGGTTTGCTAGAATGTAACACAATAACAGACGTATGCTACATGCCCACATTACGTCAGCTATATTGTTAGGTCGAACATAATTTGAAGCGAGCCTATTGCCTTTTTCTGGGCATAGTTTACTATTAAGAATATCTTGACAGAAAACTCCAACAACACGACAAAAATTAAATTGGCAGGGCTGTGATTTAAAATACCTGAGGTGTATTATACATTCATTTCATAATACATTTGAGTCGGCAACTGACTGCTATATTTATTTTGATTATTAAGATTTTGTTACAATATAGAAAATGGAAGCAATTCTTAACCCAGTAATTAATATCCTTACGATTGGCCGTAAATGTCTGCGGCTAGGTACATTACGTACTATAATTTATTAAATAATAACAAAAATGCTTTTCAGAAATAGTGTAAATACATTTAATCTAATGACAACAGTATACCATCTCATGTGTTTTTTTATTATAGGAGATGTATACTTTTTACAAGTATTAAATATTTTAATTTACGACTAGCTGTTATCCGCGACTTCGTCCACGTGGAATATAACTGAAAGTTTACTCCTTATAACATCAGCTATCTGCCAGTGAAAGTCCCGTCAAAATCGGTCTAGCGGTTTCGGTGATTAGCCGGAATAAACAAGACAGCCAAAAAGTTTTAAAATAGGTTTTTTGATTAAGTACCGTATATACTATCATATGCATTTAGTAAAGAGCTGTTATTTTGACATTACAAACAGACACTTTATAATATGTAAATACACAATTACCTACCTTTTAATTAACATGAATACAACATTGTTAACCTAACTAAAAGGTACACATGTCAACGAAGTTTTGGTACTTTGAGCGTTTTTGATGATATACATACAAGTATCACCGCACAACCTACCGTACTAGGAAGATGCGATGGCGTTTTATACAATTATTCTTGAAGCACGTACAGTAGTAATTTTATGGAAGAACTATAAAGAGAATAGCTCTGCGCTCTCAGCAATAAACTGGCACTCCAAATTTGTAAAGCGCCTTAGTGCCTGACAATACTTTTGCCACTAAAGTACTTCTATAGGGAGATATGTTATGTTGTTGTTTATTTTATCGAAGTTATTGCAGAACTACATAATTACTAGATTTTACACGCGGCTTCCCTCGCGTAAAAATAGGTTAGGTTATGTTAGTACACACGTTAGTACAAGAGCCGGGCGCCGGAGGGCGCGGGACGACCTCCAGCCACCCTGAGGTTTGACCTGGGGGTGGCGGGCTTTGTGGGCCTGCCCGCCATCCGTTCAGCACCAGGTCCGAGAGGCGGCGTGCGTGTTCCCACGCGCGCCTCTGTGTCGAGTCCGTCGGGACAGTAGGGAGTGGTAGAAGTGCCTTTAGGGTAGGTCTTTCGTGTAGTGGCCTGCCGTTTCATACGGCGGGCCGAAACCTCGGCGGGGTCGCGACCGCATGCGAAAGTGATTCGCGCGGCCCCGTCGATAGTGGTTTTGTCGAGGAACACCGTGGTAGGTTTAGTCGGTATTCCGGGAGGTACTTTATCATCTTAACATCTTCCTTTACCCCGGCGAGTCCGACATAACCCCTCCGCCCGCCCCCGCGGAGGGGTATGCGTCATGTATTCCCCCAAGTAAAAAAAAAAAAAAAAAAAAACATTTTAGTACAGACGGGCTCACCACGATCGTGGCGGTAAGTCCCGTGTTTGAGAAGTGGCTGGAGAGGCGGCATGGCGCTCTCACCGTCCGGCTGACACAGATAATGACTGGCCACGGTTGTTTTGGCCAGTTCCTGTGTCGTTTAGGCCGGCAAGAGACGCCCGGTTGTAACCACTGCGGTGACGGCAGCGACAATTTTTTTTTCTAAAAGTAGTGTTTAGTGTTTTAAAATAAAATATAGCCTATGTTACTCGGCGATAATATAGCCGAGATATTTTTTTTAATAATGATAACATAATTTAAAAAATAATAAAATAATAGAAATCTGTAGCGTATTTTTTGAGTTAAATTCTTACAAAAAAACATACAAAAGTCAAATCTTTCCACTTTATAATATTAGTTTAGATTAATATGTCTATTAACTTCATTATTTTAAGTACTGAAAGTAAATTATTATTTTCTTTGTAATCAACACCCATATTTAAATTATTCTAACAAGATATTTGGTAACCATTTTCCTATTAAATATGCCAGTCTCATCATGCCCTTCATTGTATTCGTATCGTAACTAATTAACGTAAAAGGCCTAGAACTAAGTATGATAGCTATAATATTAGAATGATTGTTATCATACTTAAATCTAGCTCTAGAACAGACCAAGATCTCTCAGATGTTCTCATTCTTGGCTAGAACATAATAAACAACTGTGTAGGATGGTTTGAAAGCCCTTCGTAGTGTTTCGAAGTAGCCCTTCTAATTCTAATTTGGTGATGTTCTGATAAAGATCTTCTGTTTTATACAACGGAATTCTTTGATAAATGACAGCAAATCTGCCGTGATTACTACAATCACATACATATATGTATATGTATTGCTTAAACAATTCCAAATTGGAAAATTCGTAACGTAAATTATAACTATCATGTCACGATCTTTTGCGGTGGTGATAATGATTACCCATTAGCGAATAATGATCATGATGTTCATATTTGTCAACAAACCATGGAATGTATCGTTTCCCCAACTCTACTTCTAGTGATATATTTTGCGACATTTCATTGCGCGGATGGCATAATGGTTTAAGCGGTCGCTTCGCCACTGCTGCCCCTCCGATTGTTGTGGGTTCGAATCCCACACAAGACAAGAATTTGTGTGATACACAAGTGGTTGTCCCGAGTCTGGGTGTTCTTGTGTCCGTTCTTTGAATGTCTGTAAAGTCCCTCGCGACACAGGAATTGCACGTAGCACGGGAGTTGCCTTTTTAAAAAAGAAAATTACAAACATATATTACAGCAATTTTTATAACAGTTTGAATCTAACCCAAACTGTCATGTTTCCAATGGTTCACAAATAAACAGCGAATATTCGAATGAAACTATTTGTTGCTAACGTAACATTTGATAAGTATGACGGATTAAACAAATCATGAAGTACCAGGCAACAAAACAGGAACAACCTCGTTACCTCTTTTATTTAAATTAATAATTATTTTGTGAATTATATTTATATCTAGCGTCATTTTAGAAATGAGTGCACGGATGGCGTAGTGGTTCAGGTGGTAGCATCGCCACTGCTACTGCTTCGAGTGTTGTAGTTTCGAATCCCACTCGGGACAAAAAGGGAACTGTCCAGTTTGTATCGGGGTTTAGGTTTGGAATAGACAGTCACTGAGAATAATAATTATACATATATTAATTTAGAAGCATTAACCAGTAGGACCCAGTAGGAACCAGTAGAAAAATATCAAAGTTTTGTGTCCAGGTGTTCCTAATTCGTTTGTTGTGGTGGTTTATATAAAGGTATTTGAAGTAAAAAAACATTGTTTTAATTTTTTTTTATTATTCGGTTTCATATGTTACTAAAATGTTATCTAGGAACTGGGCTGGTGGATTTAAATTGTATTGATATCTTGACCAATTTAAAAACCAAATAATTGTCATTATATGGGCGCAGTATCCTATTGTACGTCGACCCACCATGCAGTATAATTGTTTTTATGTATTAATTCTGCTCACGCTAAGCCAATAATGGACAGATCCCTTTGTGTGATTTACAAATAGTTGTTTTGAATCTGGATGTTCTTTGTATCCGTTGTATAAATGTTTGTAAAGTCCCCCGCGAAACAGGAATTATTCCGAGAGCGGGAGAGATCTTTAAAAAAACTATCGAATTTCAATATTCAACTGAATGCATCCTTCAAACAGCAATCGTTTGAGATATGTATAAAATATAAACCAACGCTATTACGTAAGTAAAGTTCGAAAATTTTTATTTCCCTACACCTCAGTTCCCTTCCAACTTCTAAAACTATCTCATCGTTACTGTACTAAATTTACAATGCCATTAAACTTTGCCATTACTTGCTGTACAGTTTCAACAGTGATCTATTTAATAATTATAATGCTTAACTTATTCTACAAATTTTGTTAACCAAAACCACATAATCTTGCCGTCTAACTAATGAGATTAGTACTTTATTTCAATGCACTGAGGGTTATAATAGCTTGGCAATTTATAAGCGAATGATACAGTAAGTTTGACATAACCTGAAGGAAGAGACAAGACTGAAATTACGCGTTTGAAACTTTATTAGTTAGAGTGTACAGATGAGACTTTTAATCAGACGTCTTGGTAGAGTCTATTGACATTTCACGTTAATTTGATTGACCCAGTTCAAGCTGTGAGGTGACAAAAGAGAAAAGTTATCATGTAGAATGTGGTTTCTTGATACGAAGTTTTAAACTGTTATAAAACATTGTGGTTTGAAGAATACGGAAAGGTTTTAAGAGGTAATAACAACATTGCTATAAATATATTATAGGTACACTGCGTATAGCATCAATTAATTTTATTGTTATTTATGTACTAAATTAGCCAAACCAATATTAGTTGCGGAAATTTAATGCATTTTTTGTTAATTTTACCTAATAAATCAATCATTTTCTCTAGCTCGAATTTCGGTCACGACGGCCAATCTTAATGGCGACTAGCCATCTGTGCATTAAACATTATGTGTTTGTACTCTCTGCTCCCTAACTCTTATAAAATGATGGGCCGGCAATCCGATACGACCGGAGATATAAGGCGTAGAACGCACGGCTTTACGTGCTTGCCGAGGTACAAGGGTATCTAACACCGCCAACTTTTGCTTCTCTCTCCGTGCTACTATTCATGTTTCTAGCAGAAAAACCCATTAACTTGTTGACCCACCTGGGATTCGAACCCGAGATCTTAATAAGAGCAGTCGTTTTTGCCACCGTTGCGCCATGGAGGCTTGTAAACAAACATAGATAGGGCACGACTGGCTATAACCTCTTACCGTAAACCTATGACAGTTTGTAATACCTACTGGATATAACCAGTGCATTGCTGATCCTAGGGAAAAGAAAGTATAGTACAAAATGAAAGGAATGGGCTGGCAAGATGAGTCAACGGAACTTACACTTACCTAGCGAAACGCAGTAAGTATTCCTACTCTTATGGTAGTTGAATCTGCACCTGTAAGAAAATATTTCACAGGGCTAATCTCCTTATGCGTAACGTCGTCATAATAATTAAAACTGGTAGGTTTTCCACTATTACTATTATAATATTATGGCGATTACACTCACTCTTATAATAAGTTGTTTAATACAAATAAAAACGAAAATATTAAGTTGAAACATTATCATGATATTGAAACGACTTAAACAAAAGGATAAATTGAAATTAAACTGCTATATACGGATTTTACCGCGTTGTTTATTTGACACTTAATTACAAAATTTTGAAAATTGTTACACTACTACTACTATTAAACTTTACTAATATTTAAGCTAATTAAATCAATGAATAATATTCGCGTAAATAGAAGACAATATTACAAAAGGATAAACTTATAAATAAATAAACACGAACTAAAACAAAAAACTTTCCATGGAAAGCAATTTTCATTTTGTGAAATATACAAAATAACAATGTTAGCTTTGTTCAGTTTTCCAATATGAATAAAATCGATAAATAAATAGCTCTATAAATTATACCGCGGCCCGATAGCTTCGAGGACTTTAAGATAACACTCAATAAAGTATTGATGTAAATTAATTCAGTCTTTCGTTATACATACTTCGATCTTGTAAAATATCAAACGCTTTGATAAATTTACTTTATACTTACTATAAGTTGCTGCTGTTTACTTACATCACAAAGACTCTCGACCGTACGTCCCTAAAGTGGCGAGAACTGAGAAGACACTCATATTTTGTTGTCTTAGTTTAGTTAAGAGGACGAGCTTGTTGCCTTTTAGAAAAAACATTACTAATTACACGGACTCATGGACGGACTTTAAACTGTACGGATGTGTGTGTCCTTCAGACCGAATTTCGGTCACAGCGGCCAGTCTTAACGGAGACTGGCCATCTGCGCAGGAGATATTATAGTGCACAAGTGTGTGCGCAAACACAATTGCACTCTCTGTTCCTTAACTCTTATGATCCGATGGGACTGTAATCCGGCACGACCGGAGAGAGATCGGGCGTAGGACCAACGGCTTTACGTGCTTTCCGAGGCACGGGGGTGTCTAACACCGCCAACTTCCTAACTCCGGGCGGCTATTGAGATTTCTTAACTGAAAAACCCAATAACTTTTTCTTGAGACCTCATGCACCGTAGTCGCATTCACTACCGCTGTGCCGTGGAGGCAGCCGACTGTACGCATAGCGTGGTGGCTTAAGTGGTCGTCTCACTATTGCCACAGCACTGAAAGAGAACCAAAGATCGCACCCGAGATTTTAAGCATAGCAGTTGCATCCCCTACTGTTGTGCTACTTAAATCTAGAAGTATTAGTTAGACTTCGTACTACTCAGTAGTAACTTTTTTTTTTGATCCAACAAAAGCCTTTATGGATACCCCTTCCCCCTTAAGGGTGGTTATGTGAGACACACTAAAAACCTGGGGTGAGCAGTCACTCCGCCGACGGAGTGGGGCGGGATGGGGTCGCGTTAGCAATCACCATCCCGCCCCGGCGGTTGGCCCGGCTGATGGTGACCGGGCCTCAGCACCTGTGGAGGGAAGGCCTTGCTCACCAAAGCCATCCCCCAGACGTGCACTACTCAGTAGTACCTTCTATAAAGGTTGTCAATAGACAGCATATTAAAGAACTAGAAGAGCCTTAGTACATTACTGCGTTAAAAATAAAATTGTAATAACTATAGTAACACCAATAGACTAGACTAAGTTTTTTATTAATACTAGATTTTGTCTACAGCTTCGGTCGCAATAATTTAGATTGTGATAATAAATTTTAATCCCTTCTTACCCCTGACAAAGTGTATGCGAAATTTCATGATGATCGGTCGAGAAGTTAGGGCGTGAAAGCGTCACAAACAAACTCACGTTCTTATTTATAATATTATAGTTAGGATTAGGTATTTCCCTAACATCTACTGTTAGTTAAGACTACGCCGAGCGAAATGTGCCAAAACAGGCGGTCACAGTTAAGTGAATAAAATCAACACTTTTTGTTTAATATAAATATAAAATATACATTTACTATAACAATGAATGTGTTCACAATTACTCCGTGTAAAATACTTATAATAAATAAAATATTCGCCTACGTAAATTTGCACGAAAAATCAAAAAACGTAATCTCGTGTTACGTGATTTTTAGATTATAACAATAGAAATCTATCCTATTTTACAGCTTAAACGAAACATTAATAGTTATATTACTGTACGAGTCATAACATCGTACATGGCACGCGCGCCTCCTTTACATCAGCACTTTTACGTCATTTCAGATAAATTGTGTAAATCAACACCAGTGCGCGATCATACTTCATAATCAGCGGTACTCATTTATAGTAGTTTTTGTATCGAACATATTATCATAAGTTACGTGGTAGTTAAGTGATCAATAAATCGCATTTCATTTTAACTATCAGTGATCTTTCATTTCAAACAACAAAGTTGTGTGCGACCCATTCAGCAGCGCATACATCTTTTTGGTCCTTCGAGCCGGATTTGTTAGTTTAAAGTGTTCCGCGGTTCTTTTGTGCGGTGGCGAATCGGTTGTACTGGCTTCCCAGAAGCGGGTCTCACCAGTTCAATTGAGAAGGCGCATTAGCCGTACGGAGGATACGGAACGCTTAGACTAAAACGTCAACCAGCAGCAGCAAATACAAGAGTTCACCGAAGCTCAGCAGCAGAACAAAAACAGAAGCAAATTTGGGGAACTCAAGTTTTTAGTGAATTTACCATCATGGAGGGAGTAATTGAAACTCAATATCAGATCATGCAAGCAATGAATACAATTTTGACCAACTTTAAAAAAGACGGCCCAAGTCGTAAGACACCCGACCGTGTTCAAAAGAAAATAGATCTGCTTGATAAGTACTGGGCAGATTTTCAGACAAACCACGAGAAGATTCGCGAGCGTGGAGATCCATCACATACATATTTCCTACAGGATTCTTATGAGCAGACACGCAACTTTTACAACGGCACCAGAGAATACTTTGTAAAATATTTAAAACAAGAGCAAAAGCCGACTTCACCCGTATTAAAGTCGCCAGCCTTTGCGTTCGAACCAGCTCCGTCGAGCTCAAAGCTACTGGAGCCTGCATTAGACCAAGATCAAGCCATCGGTAGAAATGAATACGACACCCAATCGCCACTCCCTATGGTACCTGAAGTAGCGGAGACCGAGACTAACAGCAAAATAAATGAGATGTTACGCAAACAAAGGAGTAATTTCAAAGCATTCCAAAGAACCGCATCAAACATCAACGTGGACATCCTTAAAGAGAAATGGCAGTTTGAAGATAGTTTAAAGGTGTTAGAATCAAGGTGGAATGCGGTGGATTCACTTTACTGGGAACTCGACAGCATGCCTATTGACACTAAAGTGCAATATGAAATGTCTTATAGCTCGTGCGAACTCACTTACAACGAATTGAAAACAAAAATCAACTCGAAAATGTGGTCTGTTTCTTATCGTGAAAAATCGACTCCCAAGGTCGAAATTCCTGCCTTTAGTGGTAGTTACCAACATTGGACTGCATTTAAGGATTTATTTGTTGATACCATTCATTCAAACCCATCTCTCTCAAATGCGCAGCGCATGCAATTTCTCAAGAGTAAAGTGAAGGGCGAAGCTGAGAAACTCATTCAGCATCTATCAATCAGCACGGAAAATTATGAGACTGCCTGGGAGATCCTTAATCACAGATATAACAACAAGAAGATGATCTTCTCATCTCATATAAGATCATTACTTGGTGTCCCTAACACTCAGCATTTATCAGCAGTGTCTGTCAAAAAGCTCCACGACACAACAAAGGAATGTCTAAACGCGATTAAGAATCTCGGCGTTGATATTTCATCGTGGGACCCATTAATAGTAGACTTACTTACTCAAAAATTAGATGCAATGACTCACAATGACTACTTAGAGTCACTTAAGGACCCACGTGAGCTGCCGAACATAGCAGATTTTCTCAATTTTCTGGAAGGCAAATTTGTATCATGGGAGACATCTCGCCGCAAACCAGAACCAGTGAAACCATCTCTGCCTGAGCCTTTATATTCTAACAAAAAATATCACTCATACAAGGCGTTCAGCACTAATGGAAATATGAAAAATAATTTAAAATCAAATGACATTAAAAGCTTTGAAGATACCTTAAAATGTCCACATTGCAATCTACAACATAAATTGTTTTCGTGTAAAGCATTTCTCGAATTACAGCCTGAAGCCAAACGGAAAACAGTGTCGAAATACAATTTATGCAAGAATTGCTTAAACGTACATGGCAACGAATGTACGTCAAGAAAAAGATGCCGCGTCTGCAATTCAGACCATAATACACTACTTCACGACGCTTACGGCAAATGGGGTGGACAGACATCTTACAATAAATCAGTGCAACAAAATACAAACGCTACTGATAGCAAGACAACAAACAACAGCAGCAATCACGTGTCTCAGGAAGATTTATCAGAAACCCTGCTTACAACTGCATTGATCAAAGTACAAGCATATGATGGATCTCTGATAACTTTGCGAGCACTTATTGATCAGGGTTCACAAACATCCTTGATAACGGAAAAAGCTGCACAAATGCTACGATTACCGCGTGGCCGATGCAAGGGAGTTATATTCGGCGTCGGCGCTAAAGAAAATAATTGCAGAGGCGTAATAAGAATCACGTGTACTGCCATTCATAGTGACTATACATTTGACACCGATGTATTTATTATGCGCAATTTAATTAACAATTTGCCGAATAAGTCATTCACAAAGCCAAATTCATGGAAATTTTTAGAAGATATCACTTTGGCTGATCCCGAATTTCATTTAAGTAGTCCTGTAGACATTTTACTGGGAGCGGAGATATACTCAAACATCATTCAAGAAGGTATCATCCGACACGGTAAATTACAGCCTGTGGCACAACAAACACATTTAGGCTGGATTCTATGCGGCAACGTGAAAACATTCCACTGCAACGTTGTGATTAATAACATCGAGGACATTCAACAATTTTGGTCAATTGAAGATATAGCAGAAAATTCGGGCATGTCACAGGATGATTTGGATTGCTTAGAGCACTACAAGAGAACAACAACGCGCAACAAACAAGGTCGCTATGTTGTGGAGATACCTTTCAAACCAAACTTTCAAGAGAAGTTAGGGGCTTCGAAACCCATGGCTTTGGCACAATTTCGGCAATTAGAGAGAAAATTTTGTAAACAGCCTCAATTAGCAGAGGCATACTATAATTTTATTCACGAATATCAATCATTAAATCATATGGTAGAGAGTATTAGTAACGCGAAACCGAGCTGTTATTTACCTCACCATTGTGTTCAGCGCGCTGACTCAACAACAACAGCGTTGAGAGTGGTATTCAACGCATCAGCTAAGACATCCACGGGTAGCACGTTGAATGATCTGATGAAACGGGGTCCAAATCTACAGCAAGACCTCATGTCATTGATCTTACGATGGAGACAATATCAGTTCGCGTACACGGCTGATATTGAAAAAATGTATCGGCAGATACTTTGCAGCCCTGAACATCAAAGCTATCAAAAAATCCTGTGGAGGAGTTCTCCTAACCAACTGCTACGTGAATACCAGCTAACGACGGTCACTTATGGTATGAAAGCGGCTCCATTTCTAGCGATGATGACCTTAAAGCAGTTGGCGGCTGATGAGGGATATAAGTACCAGAACAGCAGAGCGGCTCAAGCGTTGCAAGAAGAATTTTACATGGATGACCTTGTGAGTGGAACCTTTACATTATCATCAGCCAAACAACTACAAAGCGACTTGATCGAATTACTACAGGCAGGAGGCTTCAACTTACGGAAGTGGTCATCTAACAACGTGGAACTGCTTCAAAACGTTAGCAAAGCTACTTCGAATCAATCTACATTTGACTTCAAGCAAGCAGAGTCAACGAAAACACTCGGGCTAAAATGGCATCCTTCTGAAGATACATTCTCGTTCGAATTAAAAATAGACAAAACTAAGCTATCAGAAAAACATACGAAGCGCTCACTTCTCTCCGATATCTCAAAGATATTTGATCCTCTCGGATGGCTATCTCCGATTACAATTAAATTAAAACTTTTATTTAAGCAAGTCTGGTTATCAAAAATTCAATGGGATGATCAGTTGCCTGTTGAAATTAGTACTGAGTGGACGAAAATCAAGGCAGATATACAAGGCATTGACGAGTTTAGAGTTCAAAGATGGTATCAAATTGGAGAGCAAGACGCTATACAATTGCACGGCTTCTGCGATGCCTCAGTAAAAGCGTATGCAGGCGTCGTGTATTGTAAGTTTCATAACTCTATAACACTCGTGGCCGCAAAAACGAGACTTGTGCCTGAAAACAAAAAGCTCACTTTACCACGTCTGGAGTTAAGTGGGGCGCATTTACTATCGACACTTATGCATAAAATTCAACAAGCCCTGACAGGCCGTGAAATCAAAATATTTGGATGGACTGACTCTACCGCCGTTCTTGGCTGGATACAAGGCGATATCAACCGCTGGACACCTTTTGTAGCGAACAGAGTTAAACAGATCAAGCTAGTAATAAATTCGGACAATTGGAACTATATAAAATCGTCTGATAACCCAGCAGATTGTGCCAGCCGCGGCATCACTGTGGAGAATCTGAAAAATCATCATCTATGGTGGAGCGGACCTCAATTTCTTCGTAGTTTTATAGAGTCATCGTTATCAAAACGGCCAGTTTACACTACGAAACAAGAGGAGCGTAAAACAAAACAAACCAACGTGACAATGGTTCGTCAACCTTATAGCGATGATGTCATACAAAATATAATAAATAGAAACAGCAATATGACTCGTGCAGTGCGCGTACTCGCATGGGTATTGCGTATCACAAGCCGTAACATTAAGCGATCTAGTTACTTGAATGGCAACGAACTAAATACATCAAAACAACTTATCATAAAATATGTTCAGGACAAGGACTTTGCCGAAGAAATAAGTAACTTACGTTTACAAAAGCAAGTACACAGTAAAAGCAAAATTTTAAGCCTCAATCCATTTTTAGATGAGGATAGTCTCTTGAGAGTTGGAGGCAGACTCAAGCATGCGAACATCGACAAAGAAATGAGGCATCCTCTGATCTTAGCACACAGCAGCCACGTTACCGACCTTATTATCGACCAAGCCCATCGCCGCACGTTTCATGCAGGGGCTCGGATGACACTCGCATACATAAGACAAAATTATTGGATAGTAGGCGGCAACAGAGCTGTAAAGAAGCGTCTTCGCACATGCGTTACGTGTAAGAAGCATAAAGCGACCAAGCAAAAGCAAATGATGGGTGACCTACCTGAACCTCGAAGCAATCGTTCTCGTCCATTTCAGCACACCGGCGTTGACTTCACAGGATACGTTGACGTGAAACTAAATAAGGGGCGAGGAGTTAAAACGAGCAAAGGATACATCGCGGTGTTCGTGTGCATGGTGACTAAAGCCGTGCACCTCGAGATTGTGTCAGATTTGAGCTCATCTGCATTTTTGGCTGCCTTAAAACGCATGTCAGCACGTCGGGGCAAGCCACATCACGTCTATAGTGACAATGGCACCAATTTTGTTGGGGCCAATAAAATATTACAGCAACAGTTAGCAGATCTGCGCAAAATATTTAGTGATGAGTTTTATACGGAGATAAATGAGATGGGAATTCAGTGGCATTTTAACGCCCCCGCTTGGCCGAGTGCAGGCGGCTTATGGGAAGCAGCGGTCAAAAGCCTGAAGCACCATCTTCGTCGTGTTGTTGGCGAACAAAAACTCACTTTCGAAGAGTATAGTACATTACTAGCCCAACTCGAAGCTTGCCTTAACAGTCGGCCACTCTGCGCACTCACAGAAGACCCAGATGATTTGAATTGTCTTACACCTTCACATTTTTTGGGCTCCGGTCCGGTACTTACCATCTTGGAAACAGATCAAGATGAAAGAACTAGATGGAATCGAACTCAAAAAATTCATGAGGATATTTGGAAGAGGTGGCAGTCTGAATATCTCGCTCAACTGTCAACAAGAAGCAAATGGCAAAGACCTCACGAGAACGTTAGAATTGGCGATATTGTTATCATTCATGAGCCTAATCTTCCCGCTGGGAAATGGGCTCTCGGGCGAGTGACTGAGGTACATCCGGGTTCTGATGGACTAGTCCGGGTTGTAACCCTGAAAACAAAAAATGGAAACATCAAGCGCCCAGTGATAAAGTTGTCGGTACTCGTATCGGACCCAAAATCAACTTCAGAGCATAATCCAGACAAACATAAAAACAAAACAAAGGAAACCCATTCAATACGAAGATCTAGAATGGCGTCCAATTTCATAACAACGATTCTCATATTATTTTTCTTTATGGCGTCAGGGTTCGGTGCCGAACAGTCGACATCTCCATATACGTTGACAACGATACAAAAAGCACTATACTTCGACAGAATTTCAAGCATGCAGTTCATATGTGACGAATGGAAGCTCGTCGTGTATTATGATATGAACCCTTACTGGGACGGTTCGGCCACTCTCGAAAAATATTTGCAACATATAAACGGCGTTTGTGAAAGAGAAACAAACAAAGCACTATGTGACATCATCCTACTGCAACTACGTCACTCTCATGACGAGTTGAAATATTACAATGAAATACTACTCAATCAGCATTTTGGCAAACACATACGCAGGCGACGAGGGCTCATAGACGGTGTCGGTTACGTCGCCAACAGCTTATTTGGAATCTTAGACGAACGTTTCGCTGACCAATACAAACAAGACATTTCTCTTATAAAAGGAAACCAACATCACTTAGCGCTCTTGTGGAAAAATCAGACTTCGGTAGTAGAAGCAGAATATAATCTTTTAAAAAGAACTGAAGAGTCGATAAATCGCCAACATAAAACAATCAATAAACATTTAAACAATTTAATGAAGGCAACTAACACTTTGAATAAAAATCTGCAAGATCAAGAAGCTATGACCGAACTAGCACTATCTACTATCATAGCAACAAATATGCTTACGAAGTTGAAAACATTACAAGACACGCTAATCGATACTATAACAGATATACATCATGGAATGTTTAGCGTACATTTACTATCGCCGAAGCAGTTAAGAGATCAACTCAGCATTATCTCAGGACAATTATCGCGAGAGCTATCCCTGCCCATAGAAAACATACAAACTGAACTACCGAAAATTTACCATCTTTTGAAGGTCAAAGCAAAAATGACAAAGTTGTACCTCATATTTGAAATAAGTATACCTCTTATCAATAGAGAGACTTACGATCTTTACAAGCTCATTCCAATACCGCAACAACAAGGCAATACAACACGCGCCATCGTGCCGATATCAGATTACATTGCGATTAATTTACGAAAGGACACCTATCTGGCAATGACGGCAACCGACTTACAGCAATGTGTACAGTACGACGAAGTTACTCGCCTTTGTCATTCTCAAAAACCTATATATCAATTTAAATCAGAAGACAGCCTATGTATCAAAGATAAGAGCATAAACAGATGTCTTACAAACATTACAGCATGTCACAATAATTGGATGGAATTGAGTAAAATAAATACTTACCTTTATTATTGTTGCGGCCAGTGTGCACTACGAGTCATTTGCGAGCCTCAGATTACAGCAATACGAGTCACTAAGGCCGGGGTCATCGCTCTGGATTCACAGTGCATTATCAAAGGCGAAGACTTTACTGTTTATTCACATAAACTGCGCTATACAAAAATGAGAACGTCAGCTGTTTTAGAATCACAACTGATCGCACCGATTAATCATATAATCAACGTTTCTGTGCCAGAAGTGGATTTCAACATCACTGATCATAAAACCTCGCTGCTGGCAATCAAGGAACAGATTGACCAGATGAAATCTGAGAATGCTTTGATATCTGGAATGTCAAATCATGATATTTATCAATACTCAGCAATATACTTCTTGTTGTTGGTCGCTGTTACAGCAGTACTCGTTTACCTGTATCGGTGGCTTTGTCGCCGTCGGCAGAGGAGCGCCAACTTACAGTCGGACTCCGAATCGCGGCCCTCAGTAGTACCAGCAGTATCCAGAGGGCACACAACGTCCGTCAGCCCGACACGAGAAGAGGCCGTGGAATTGAGAAACTTTTCAAGCATACTACACAGCATAAGACGACACAAGAAAACGCCGCCAGTTTTTGCAAAACCAGAGTCGAGCGACAGTGATTAAAATTAAATTCATAAGAATAGATTTAAGTCATGAATTATTAACTTGGGTGAAATTTATAAGATTAGGGTTTTTTATTTTGTAATCATTAGCATCATTCATTCACACATCTTTCGCCCGGGAATATGTACGAGTCATAACATCGTACATGGCACGCGCGCCTCCTTTACATCAGCACTTTTACGTCATTTCAGATAAATTGTGTAAATCAACACCAGTGCGCGATCATACTTCATAATCAGCGGTACTCATTTATAGTAGTTTTTGTATCGAACATATTATCATAAGTTACGTGGTAGTTAAGTGATCAATAAATCGCATTTCATTTTAACTATCAGTGATCTTTCATTTCAAACAACAAAGTTGTGTGCGACCCATTCAGCAGCGCATACAATTACAATTTGTCAGTCCCAAATATTTAAGTTATTGGTTGACAATACAGATACACATTTACCAAAAAAGCACTTCTAATCCTCCATACAATTTTACTATGGCGGCCGCGCGCCGATTTGAATATGCGCCGCACGAGCTCTGTCATTATCTGTCTTACGCTCGGTGCAGTCTTAACACGTGGCGGCGCCTTCTGACCGATTGACCGAGGCAAGTTACAGTTGAGAATCCTGCGGACGCTTTAGAAGTTCCACCCTAGTAAACCAGTAATAGCAAGCCGGTGACGAGGCCATTACCGACTTTTTAACGCATTCGGGATATATGAGAAGGTAAAGGTGATAAAAAGCTAATGTACTGTGCCCTCTGAGATTGCATTAGTCTCATGAGGAGATAACTGCCTCAGAAGGTGATTATTATTATTTATTAACCGGTAACGTTACATGTTTATTTTACATGCTGTGGTGATTAGATGTCGATACAGTCTCTTTAAGGCACACATTTACATTTGAAACTAGCGCACATCGGCCTGAATATGCTTGTCTTTATCGTATCATTTAATGCGGAATGGCGAAAACTCGTCAGATATTATGTGTATAATGATTAAGTAGCAATATGAGTCCTTTTGTGCAGAACAGCGATGGCTCAGTTTAAAGACCAATTAGAATGCCACCCAGAGTCACAAGTTTGAACCTACGAGAGATAAGTCTAGTTTAAGGAAGTTATATGCGTATTAAATAGTTAATTATCCGTCGCCTTGAAAGTTAGAAATTTAACTGGAGTAACAACTTTTTAACTTTTGTGTTGCATAATATATTATGTCATGTATGCCTATAATTCGTAACGGGTATTAAGGGTGAAATGGATCGTCAATAATCAAAAGGTAAACATTTTGCATGATCGCGTGTATATATGTTTTGAATTATATAAATTAGGGTAGTTGCATGATTGCCGCAGGTTAGGTGAGATTAGCAACAGTACTTTTTCTGGGTGAAAGGTACCCTATGTCCTTTTCTGCTCCCCTGACAACGTGTATGCGAAATTTCATGATGATCCATCGAGTAGTTAATGCGTGAAAGCGTAAAAACAAACTCACATTGGCATTTATAATATTAGTTAGGATGTGAAAGTTTGTGCAGATTTCCGAATATTTGTATGGTTGTTACTTAATCAAGTGATGAGTGATGAGATTAGTTAAAACGTGAAACCGTAACAAATAAACAAACAAAGTCACATTCGTTTTTATAAGTCGTCAAAGCCAATATACATTTGTATGAGCACCTAAACAGTGCCCGTAATAAACATAGAGTATGTACCAAACGATATAAAAAAGCCATATTGACAAAAAATATACTAGGCATGGCACCCAAAATTTATAATAAAATACCTAAACGCATCATAGAAATAAACAAACTAGACCTGTTCAAAAAATGCCTTAAGGAGTTGCTAATCACGAAATGTTATTATACGGTTGATGTATATTTGAACGAAAGACTGTAGGCCTCATACATCCGATATATTTAACGTATGTAAATAACAATAATGTAATATTGCAATAATTCCAACTGCATGCTTAAATTTCTTATTTTCCTAAAAATTGTACGCTCTAAAGCAAAACATAGTTGGACACACACACTACCATTGTAACAACCCTTAATACCTATGTTTACAAATAAAGAATTTGAATTTGAATTTGAATTTGAATAATGTTAGATAGAATACTAATTAGAGCAAATATAATTCAGAAAATGATAATCTATAATTATTGATTATTCTGCCAATTGTTACAATAATAATATAATAATATTCTATCACATATACACAACACTATCTAGCCCAAACTAAGCAGAGCTTGTACTATGGGTACTAAACAATAGATAAACATACAAATATACTTTTTTTTGTAAATACATACATATTATACATAGAAACACCCAGACCAAGACAAACATCCATGTTCATGCACACAAATGTTTGACTCGTGCGGTAATCGAACTCGCGACCTCAGGCGTGGCAGTCGGTTACACTAACCACAACGCTAGTAGGATAATCAATATTTTTAAAAATTATCTTTGACACTAGAAATATATTTAGTTCCTACAGCATCGGCACTATCAGGCCAGTATAGTTAATTCTACTTAGCACATTTACGACCCCAGTATATAAGTTAACTAGGGGTAATGGAATAATGTTGTTGCTGGCAACGAAGATAATTAAGGGTGCTACTTTATAGTCAGAGAATTTGTAATGTAGTAGAGATAGCTTGACTTGCACTGTTGTGGTTGATTTAGAAGTTTTATTTATGCATTGAATAGACGGCACGAAGTTGTAGTCGGTTAGTAGGCCTATTAGTAGTGTATTTGGTCTGTGTTATAGATTGTATAACCTTATCTTATCTTATTTTGGAAGCCAATCAGTGTAGACTGGCGACACTTCGACCCAGTGGGATCTTTTGTGTCGGCCTCGAGATCTATCCCTGAGCTATCTCCCTATGAATGTACTGCATCAGTCGCAGCGTACACTTCAGAGGGAGAAGCCTGAAGTCTTCAGGGTTCGGATATGCCAATCCCATCAGACCCATCCTTAGTCCAGCCAACGCGTCATATTCACACAGTAGATGTGATATGTACTCGTCCTGTTCACCACAGGCTCTGCAGATCAAATTGTTTACCAAACCTAATCTGCACAGGAAGTCGTTAGTGTCAAAATGGCCAGTGAACGCTCCTGTGAGCAGGATTTGTATAACCTTTGTTGAAATATTTATAATTTTAGAATATTTTTTTTATTTATATTTCCATATTGGCTCCCGGGCTTGCCTAGTTTGAGGTCAATATAAGTCTGTATTTTAAATTTACTTCGGAAATTAAATTAATAAATATAAATATATTGGTTTCAAAGTGGAAGTTGAAAGCAGAAAAAGAAAAAAAAGCTAAATACTGCGACTGACAAAAACCGTATGAGGTTTTTAGCAGTTCTTTTAGTCTCGAGATTTCACGGGAGTATCAAATGCCAACAACATGTTGCTATTGACTTCTTAAGTATTGATTATAAGTACTCATTAAGTTTATTACATTTTATTGTACCATAAACAGGTTGTGAATGAAGCCAGAGAAGTGTGCCAGGATCGTAACAAACGGAAATCCGTAGTCTCTGCCTACCCCTTTGGGACACAGGCGTGAATCTATGTATGTATGTATATAAACAGGTCGGTGCCAGTCTTGCCAATACTTCTTACAGCGAGTCCCAGTATAGAGGACTAGCCTTTGCGCGTGGCTCCACCTGCGTGGTACCTATATCAATAAAAAGTAGTTTATGTCCTTTACCAGGTTTTAAACTACCTCTGTATAAAATTTTATTAAAATCGGTTGAGTGCTTTAGCTGTGAAAAGGTAACAGACAGACAGACAGAGTTACTTTCTAATTTATAATATTAGTAAGGAATAAGGATTTGAACAGAGAACTAAGTTAAAAACAAAAACAGGCTTCTACTTAGAATTGAGTAGTCTCAGATTGTAGGCAATACAGGGTGCATAGTGCGAGTTGTTTTTACGTTAACGCCATCGAAACGTTTACTGCGTTTGGTTCTCTGATTGGTTAAGAGCTTGGAGCGGGCCAATCGGGGCGCCGAACGTAATAAACGAGACGATCGTGTTAACGTTAAACAAACTCGCACTAGGCCCATATATATCATGTTGAAGTGTAGTTGTGATCATACAATGCTCAGAACATAAGCTTATACTTAGCTTATTTAATATACGTATAAATAAGGCTTCTGCGCTAAGGACTTTCTTTTCTAAATCTTACTACTACACAAGAAACAATTTCTTTGTCGTCAAATGACGGGCACAAAGAACATCCAGACTCTGAATAACTATTTGTGGAACTATGTGTGGGGATTGAGCCCATGACACTTAGCGCAGGGGCAGTGGCGAGACAACCAATGAACCACAGCGCCATCCGTGCAATAAAATTATCATCCGAGAAATAACATTGATAATTACATCGCATTTAACTTTAAGTATTTCGTGATCTGTGCAATTTGTTGAAGCTTTGCAATTTTAACGGTGTAATTGTATTGAAATTAAACTATTTTTTATGCATACTAGCTGTCCCGACAGACGTTGTTCTGTAAACAGGAAAAAAAAAACATTCTTGAATCCACTTGAATACACACAAAATATTTCATCAAAATCGGTCTAGTCGTTTAGGAGGACTTTAATTACAAACACACGCACAGAAGATTTATATATACAAAGATTATCGCGATGTTTATTTGTAAACAATTTTTAAATAAGCATCGCAATATAATTCATATGAAGTAGTTCATTTTCAATGTATAGCATTTTTGGAAAGATAAGACAGGATAGTGGAGTATTATGGCATAAGATACTAAAATATTATATAGTATACAGCTAAGGTAACTGAACAATAATCTGTAGTTTTTGAATAGTGTATTGGAATTTCTAAATACTATCATTCCTGCTAAAGAGTCTGCTATCCCAGCCCACTATTAACTGTATATTCGCAGCGGCGAAGGGATATTAAAGCATCCCTTGAGCTGCCAGCACTCTGCTTTTTGAAGGGTCAGTAACGCACAATATCCTTAGTGTTGTATCCATATACTATAGTAACCACTTACTATAAGGCAAGCAAAATATATTATCGGACTTAGGAGATCTTCGCGTGTAGGACGTAATAATGTTTTATATTATCTTCATAATGTTTTCAAAGACGTGTGATTTATTTATTTATTTTACATCAAATAAAACGACTTGCGCCAAATATACTATTTAAGTATTATTTATTTAATAACATAAAATAAATCTAAAATTTTGCATTCACGCATTCTGCTCACAGTACCTCATCCATTCTAATAATAATCCTTTCCATTCAACCGCAAAAATATCAACTTCTGGGTTAAAGTCCAAGAGAGAGCTAAGCTGCTTAATTAGTGACCGATGTACGGCCGAGTTAAAGCGTACGGCACGCTGGAACCGCCAGCAATCGGTGCTTTCTACCAAGACAATAGTTGTTAGGGACAAACAATCTGCAACATTTATCGTGAAAATCGGTGCCTCGATCATACCCTTTAAAATTTTGCAGGTTCCAACCATCTGATCGTATGACCGCCTCGTCTCTAATGAGTTAAAACCCAAACAACTCAACAAAAATGTTGTAGGATCCAGATAGGGGAAGTAACCATACAATTTCTTATAGATAAATCTTAGATAGCTTTCTGGACTTTTTCCAACATAAGGGCATACTGTTTTTGATACGAATTCCATACACACGCGCTGGACTCAATTTTACTGCGGACTAATGTATTAAAAACAAATTTAATACCTCGGATGCTGTGGAATTCACGACAGTTTCTCAAAATGAACCCGAGGAGGCTAAAAGACTCCTTAGCAACCGACGAAATATGTTTATGAGAGGTGAGCTTTTGGTCAAATGTGACACCTAAATCTTTCATAGAATCAGTTCTTATGATAACATTGTGGTTTAATTTATGTTTAATTGATGCATACGGCCAAAAGTCATCACGTAACATTTCATGGTATTAAAGTCCATTTTGTTTTCGAAGTTCCACCAGCATACAGAGTCAACATCTGATTGCAGAGCAACGCAATCGGTATCAGATTTAATCAGCATATAAGAGACATTCCGAATTTCGGACCACTGTAGGCAGATCATTAATCATTAAGATAAAGAGAAGAGGTCCTAATACCGATCCTTGGTGACTCCTGGCCGTGTATGGTAAGCGTGCGACTCATAATGACCAAGCCTCACGTATCGTTGTCAGTCACGCTTGTCACGCAAGTAATCCGCAAGAAGATGCAGTAAACCTGAAGCAATGCCTATTGCACAGAGCCTATATTATAGGCCTATATTATTAATTATATTGCCTATTATAAATGCGAAAGTAACTCTGTCTGTCAGTTGGTCTGTCTGTTACGCTTTCACGCCTAAACCACTAAACCGATTTTGATCAAATTTAGTAGAAATATAGACTAGACCTTGAGAAAGGACATAGGTTACCTTTTGTTGTAAAAGAGAGCATAAAGGGGTTGAAATAAGGGATGAAGGTTTGTATGGGACTTCATCATTATCGAAGATAAAACCATGTAATTCTGTATTTAGCCACTTGATAAGTAATAAATCAACATTTGTACCAGCATTTTAAAATTTCGGCCTATATGGGGATGAAATAGGAGAAGAAAGTTTGTATGGAAGTTCAAACAAATCTGTTTATGTTTACTATACATATATTTATTGGAAATATGTGTACGATTAGTAAAAATGGCGATTGCGGTTTGTATGTGTATTATTTGCAAAATAAAGAACCTGAAAAATGAGATACTCTCCAAAGTAACTAGGTATTCCACGCGGACGAAGTCGCGGGAAAAATCGAGTATAACATAAAATAAAGAATTTACGCGTTCTGCTCACAGCACCTCATACATTCTGATAATACCTTCCATTCTTCCGCAAAAATATTTACTTTTGGGTTAAAGTCCAAGGGAGCGTTAAGCTGCTCTAATGTCCCAGTGTTGTTTAGACATCTTGTCTTTAAAAAATACTAGCGATCCGCCTCAGCTTTGCACGGGTTGTACAAAACCCTACAAAAATAAGAAAAAGAAAGAAAATACGTTTATCTGCCACAGATGCAAATAAAACACACACATAGTACAAAGAAAATAGCTTATAATGACAATAGAATAGAAAGTAAATACAAAAACGAACTTATACATGCAATATATGACAAATTAGTACGCACTCAGCATATGCTGTATTGTGGTCGATAGGGGCGCACAATAGAGCGCTGACACCTTCCACATAAAACATTCTGTCTGTTGGTGAAAACCGCATGAAAATCCGTTGAGTAGTTTTTGAGTTTATCGCGAACAGACAGACAGACAGACGTGGCGGGGGCTTTGTTTTATAATATTTAGTGATGAGCAACTGTAAGCACAAAATAAGTACTACAGTTGACAGTAAATAATTTTATTACAACTGTTAAAATTAAATACAAGAATGATAGCAAAGAGATTTGTTCAAAAAATAAATAGACGAAGCGCTGTTCGTCTTTTAATTAAACATTACTCTGGAGAGCTGCCAATGAGTAAATTACTTCACTCGCTACAAATAGTAAAGCTACTTCACTCAGTTGTTTGAGAGATCATAAATTAATTATTATTTATTCTGAGAAGCGTACATTAATTACAGGTAGTCAAAATAAAGCGAGTAACAATGCGTTTTAGCTGGATACTTCGCCCGTGATTACGACAGATTATATAATGCACTATCTTCTGTTCTACAGAACATAATGTGAAAAACGTAGCTTAAACCTCAAGCTACTAAAGACTTGGTATCCACGTGGTCGCCTCGCCATTGTCACTGTGCCGAGTGTTATGGGTTCGATCACCAATCTGGGCAAAAATTTGTGTGATGCACAAATAGTGGTACCGTCTTCGTGTACTTTGTGTTCGTTGTTTGAATGTTTTTAAAGTCCTCTGAGCCTCGGAGTAGTTATTATACATAGGCATACATAGTTTCAACTTCATCTCTACGATAGAGTTGTATTAAACCCATATTTCGTCAGCTATGATTTTATAGATATACATATATGTCGGAGAAGTTTTATTCTCTATGACAACGTCATTAGTGGTTGCGGGTTTAGTGGGCGTCATCTGGGTAATATGCGAGCACAAAACACAACGATGTCAGTTTTACACTATTTTTATTCAGAATAAACAATATTTATACTTCACGATTATGTCGAATGAAAAATAACAGTTAAGACCGAGCAGTGAGTTCAGGGCACTGATCTTACTTATTTTTTTACACAACTCAACGTTCCGACTCGATCAGTCGCTATCGCTCAAATGAGTCTCAATAACTGTCGGCCTTCCTAAAGTAAAGATGGCGCCTCGACCCCACTCAAGCACGCGCTCTGCTCTGATTGGTCGTTACGTGAATTACAATATTCATAACTTTTATTACATTAATATGGTTTTTGAACTATAGAATAATTTAACAAATCAAATAAAATTAAATTAAGAATTTTAAAAGTAATTAAACGAGATAATTTATATTGTGAATTATACGTGCAAATAACAATCAACCCGACTCATAGCTTCCTCCGACATATACAACATGTCACAGATATAACGCACTACCTCACACACCCCAATTAGATTATTAAATCGTTATAATAATATAATCATTAAAATGTTACTTTTATGTACTTAAATATTTTAATTTAACGAATTAGTTCCCTTTATTGTGTGCGGATAGTATGGGTATATTACAATAAATCTAACATTATTGCCTTTATTGCATCAATTCAAAACTTATTGCCTTGAATTATGATACACTTTCGTTTATTTCAGCTGTTTAATAAATAGGTGACTATAATCTAATTCGTCGTTCCTTCGGGGATGTCACTGTAATAGTATGTATGTATGTATGTAAATACATCTGAAACTTTTACTGCTGCGCTCAAAAACGTTTTACAATGATGATCTCTGATAGAACTGTACTGATGAGCCACTTTAGTAACCGTAAAATCTCACTACATAGTATTATTATGTATAAGCAGCGATAGCTCAGCAGGGAGACCAACAGACTGCAATGCAGAGGGTCTCGGGTTCGAACCCACGTCGCGCACCTCTGACTTTCAGAAGTTATATGACTTTTCGAAATTATGTGCGTATTGATTGACAGTTGTCGCCTGCTCCGTGCCTCGGAGAGCACGTTAAGCCGTCGGTCCCGGCTGTCATGAACATCTATGGCAGTCGTTATTGGGAGAGTGTCGATACAAAAGATCCCACTGGGTCGAAGTGTCGCCGGTCTGCACTAACTGGCCCCCACATAAGATACATACATATATTATTATGTATTATTAGCCTACAGCACATTTACAGTTCATAGCAATCTATACTTTCGTCAAAGTAGCGATAGCCTACTGAGAAACCCAGAGATCCCAAGGCTCTGTCTTATCAAAGTTATGTGCGTATTAAGTAGTTAAATATGACATTGTCTTATGTTTACGCAAATGTTATACATTGAAATTAAACAAACTTTATACGGATTTTATCACGTTGTTTATTTTTTATAAAACATTATTATTACATAATTTTGAAACTTTAAACTACTATTGTTAAACACGCACGCACGCAGCGCACTGGGGCAGCGTGATTGACTTTTTTTTTTTTAAAGTGGGGTAATGCATGACGCATACCCCTCCGCGGGGCAGGCGGAGGGGCTATGTCGGACTCACCAGGGTAAAAGAAAGATGGAATAAGAATAATGTACCTCCCGGAATACCGACTAAACCTACCACGGTGTTCCTCGACAAAACCACTATCGATGGGACCGCACGAATCACTTGCACATACGGTCGCGACCCCGACGAGGTTTCGGCCCGCCGTATGAAACGGCAGGCCCCTACACGAAGAGGCCTACCTTTTAGGTAAAACCCCTCCCAAACCCTACTGTCCCTGCCCCCCCCCCCCCTAGAGGGGAGACGGACTCGAAACAGAGGCGCGCGTGGAAACACGCACGCCGCCTCTCGGACCTAGTGCTGAACGGATGGCGGGCAGGCCCACAAAGCCCACCACCCCCAGGTCAATCCTCAGGGTGAGTGGAGGTCATCTTGCGCCCTCCGGCGCCCGGTTCTGCGGTTGGGGAGAGGGTTTAAACGCTCCCTCTCCCGCTCCGCCGCCTCCCTGATGGAAATTACTTCCTCACAAAAGGAGGCGACGGCGTTCCACGACCTCTCACTCCGGACCATAGACTGAACTACGGCCGGGAGCGAGAGGGCAATCAATCCGACTGCCGCGATCAACTCACGGCGCTGCGATGCCCAGGCGGGGCAAACCGCCAAAGTGTGCAGCGCGTGTCCTCAACAACGTAGTGTGATGGACTATGGCCTAACCCTTAGTAACCATTATTGAGAATCGGCCAGTGCCCAGCAAAGGGACACTTTAGTACAGGGCTGAAATGATTAGTATATTATACATTACTTTAAATATTGGCAAGCTACATAACCTCCCTCGATTAAACCACACAAATGAATCACACAAGTATAATTCAAATCCTTTATCTTTGCTAATTCACTTATAAACGCTGAAATTGTAAATGGGACGTGTCTGTTGAAGCGTCGCTCCAGAATGTTTGGTGAAGTAGAAGACGCAAGGATTAACTTTCCAAGTGCTGCGTTAATTGCACTTGAATGGGTTCGACGTTCAACGGGTATTAAACATGATTCGAGCATATCCGACTAGATTTTGTTTTAAATTAATATCTAGCCAACGCTCGAGGCTTCCATCTTTGGTAATGAAACAGAGCCTTTCTTACTCAGGCGGTGAACGGAGGTAAACCATGAAAGCAGTACTTTCATACTAACATCAGTTAATTCTTTACATCCCAGCTTCTTACTCAACTTTTCTACAGCAAAAAGGACGTTATTGATAATGTAGCAAGATTACACAAGTTCTGTCATTCGTCGACAGTACGTGACGCTAATATCGTCCCTATGAAATAAATGTCATTGTAAAAGTTTTAGTTTTACTGAAATTATAAATGTACACTTACTCACGACAAGTGACTCTACCCTTGGAAATATAATCTAAATGGTTTCTGCATCACATCACACAACATGATGAATCAAAAAATCTTCTTATAAAACATATTTTATTTTACCGTTTATTTACTTGCTGTCTATGTTAGTAACACAAATCTATCGATATATTTATACGTTACTATAGCGATTATAGATCCAAGACCGGTCTGTGTGGAATAACTTGGGGGAGGCCTCTACCCAGCAGTGAACGTCTTTCGGCTGAGATGATGATGATGATGATGATAGCGATTAGGCTTAGTATTCTAAGCCCGGCGTATTTTCTGTGAATTTCGTGGCGCCATTTTTCTGCCACGTTTTATTTCCGTTCACTGTACTCAGGCTTAGTAACTTTATATTAGAGGAAGACTCTTTTGAGTTGGTTCTGTAGTTCCAGTAAAGCAGATAGCCTAATTGGGAGACCGTTGGGCTACCAATAATAGATTTTATGATTGATCGCAAGGCACGCTCCTCTGACCTTTCGATACTATGCGCGTAATAATAGCTAATTATCGTTTGCTGTAACGGTGAAGAAAATTATCTTGAGGAATCTACTAGTCGAGTTCATACGGTTTATCACAGGACGTGTGGAGCAGTAATATAATACTGAATTGTGGTCCTAGAATAAGTCACCAAATAAGTAACACACTTGTCCAATGTTTAGTGACGGTATATAAAACTAAAGAGATCGGTCGAAGTAGACATATAACACGTTTGGATCTGTATATGAGAGACCAGCTGTTGCTTGTGGTATTCCTGTGACATATCAGAATAAAAAAGTTGTTTGTGGTATTCTCGTGAAATATCAGGTTAAAGAGTATTATATAATGATTTTTAGGGCATGGTCTATCTGTGTGCCAAATTTTATATAAATCCTTTCAATGGTGTACACTTGATTAAGTAACGACCATACAAATATTCGGAAATCTGCACAAACTTTCACATCCTAACTAATATTATAAATGCCAATGTGAGTTTGTTTTTACGCTTTCACGCATTAATTACTCGATGGATTATCATGAAATTTCGCATACACATTGTCAGGGGTACAGAAAAGTATGGCTTTCTTTCATCCAGAAAAAATATTGTTCCTGAGGGGTAAAACATTTACATACCCTACATTTACGCGGGCGAAGGCGCGGGCAAGATTTAGTTTATAATATTAGTATAATATTCAGACTCACGCCTGTAGGCAAGGATGAATTACACCCACATTCGCGAGCTATGATTTCAGTTACCACGTAATACAGCAGACACATTTCCAAACTCCGTACTACTGAGAATAAGGACAATACCAAATAACACATCATCTCATGCCTCAGTATATAGAATCAACTATTATTTGCATATTAT
Source organism: Catocala fraxini (assembly GCA_930367265.1). Classification (NCBI taxonomy): domain Eukaryota; kingdom Metazoa; phylum Arthropoda; class Insecta; order Lepidoptera; family Erebidae; genus Catocala; species Catocala fraxini. Next base: position 18,376,009 of record OV884039.1, on the reverse strand, counting down.
ATTAGTTCTTAAGCGTGAGTTTGCAAAGTTACAACAAATCATCATATTATTAAAGACATCCCTCTCTGCGATAGTAAAGACATATTAGTCCTTGATTAAGCCTTCCTTAACCAGTTTAAATAGGTTTTACGTCCACATATTGTCATACAAAAGGTCCATATTTAATAATAAATTCGTTATATTATACTGGCTGAACAAACTTTGTTGACCCAGAAAATATTGAACAACAAAGTTTGTAATTTCATAATACGTATTTAACCTGTCAACCTGATCCGTAAAACCAATTTTCGTCAACCGAAAAGTTTCATACGAATACCTATTTGCGTTCATAATTAAATGTTTGCGGCCCATTGGGACGCTACCAACCATTTATTAATATATATTTTCAGAATTTTATGAAACTTTCAATATCCCTTGGAGGTTCTTTTACTAATGGAATCAGTTATTAATTGTGTACGCCTTGAGAATTTAAAGATCCTGTTTTAGAGTACTTATTAATTAAGAATATTAAAGAGGAATCTTCGCTTTAATATGAGATTTCGCTTACATTGAACAGTCCAGCTGGTGAAGTAATTTCAGTTACTAAATAACCTATCATTGTATTCTTGCTAGTAGTAGAACTCCTAGAGCTGCTATTATGCTCCAGAGAGACCAGTTATCTTTATCCCTTACAGCGAAAGTACCTTCTTTGAAGAGTCTGCAATTGATAGGCAATAGCGTGGTGTTGCAAGTATACAGGGTAGGATAATTGCTTATCATCAGACTGACCGTACCCCCGTTTGCTATCTTGGTTGTATAAGATAACTAGTCGCTGTCTACGGCTGTGCGCGAGTTAATCTCACGGCAACGCAAACCAGGTTAAAACTACGCCAGTGTTCATTCAGGACGTGCTCTATTTTTTTAGTAAGCTTTATTAATATCTATTTTATGATTCACGTAAGACTAAGCGATACATGAAACATTCAAACCACAAAACATCTTAACAAAATATCATATTTGTTTATTATAAGTAGGACAATAATATTAATACTTACTTGACGGTATTATTAAAATTAGTGTTTAATATTGTCTTACCTTTGTGTGAATGTTAAACATTGAAATTAAATTACTTTATACGGCTTTTATTACATAATGTTGAACTACACTAATATTATGGACTTTTACTATAATTTCTGTTTAATCTACTTGCAAAGCCTTACCCGTCAACTGGCATTAGATATGCCATATTCTGAGATTTTTTAGTTGGTTTAGTGCAATGAGTGTTCGTTAAATAAAAATTTGTTTGTCCCGTTTTGCGTGTGATCTAAATATATTGTCAGAATGTGGGTATAAATCTCATCTGCTTATTCTATCGAGGGTTCACTTTATAGAGCACGAAATGAAAAACAATGCGAACACAGCAGAAATAGTAAGCAAAGAATTCGGCGCACATAAACTTGCCTCTTCATTACACAAAATGCATTCGAATAAAACAAACAATCCGACGGCCGCTAACAAATTGCAAGGGCTAACGACTACATCCCTTAAAGAGCACACGATTAAGGCTTAGTCATACTGTGGAACTTACATTTTCAAACTATTGCCATGTATTTGAAGGCTGCATAGCTTATAATCGGCTAATTGAATAATACATCTCCTTTCTTATTTCTATTCGTTGCTCTCTGTCTACTCAAAAGCTTTGCGCATTAAACTCACCCCAGATTAATAATTAATTTGTCTATAAAAAGAATATATGTAAAATATACAAATAACGAACACTAATAGCATCAAAACTAAGAAAGGAAGGCATCAGAATTTGTGTAGCAACGTACCTTATTTGAATATCGAAGCTACAACACAAGGTGTATTAACAATGGTATAAATAGAGGCATCATCCATGCAGTCAATATCTATCTATTTATATTATGCAGAAACAGGCTTTTAATACTAGTTTGCGACGTCATGACAAATCAGATCTAAAACAAGACCCAAGTTTCGGTGTGCCCTCTCCTTTAGAGATACGTTTAATTAATGCCTTGTGTGAGCTTATCTTGTACTAGGCCGCTAACCGACGAAATTCAAGATGGCAGTCCATTAGCCATAGATTATGTTAACGTGGCAAAGGTACGATCCTATTCTGCCTATCTTGATATAGGTGGAATGCGCAATCAGGGAAAATGGAACCGGGTACTGTATGGGTTTTGTAATCAGATTTTTTCGTCTGATTGGAAGATTTGTAATACACAACGTTTTGTTTTGTTGGATTTAAAATTACTTCTGCTGGGTTACTTATAACAGAGTACGATCATGATTGTAAGTTTTCTATGGGTTATGCTAAGGTATAAGTAACGCCCTAATTTTGATACTTTAGTTTTACATTTGGTAAAAAGAAAAGGAAGGGGTAGATGGGCCAAAAGGTTACATAGATCAGAAGAAGTCAAAAGGAATTGTGGAGAGTAGAGACAGCTCTTAAACTGATGATTGATTGATATAGCCTATAGTGATATTCTTCCTAATATGATGTATCATATCAGGTATTGAATTTGCTGTAGCAAATTCATCTCACCATTGATAGCTATATGACTCACTTTGATCAATATATAACCTTGGCGGGCTATTTCAAAGTATCCTTAATAAACTACTGATGTTAATTATATAAAAATATTTAATTGGATTTTATTTATTTTTCTTTTTATGTCTGTGTCTATTGTTGAATACAATTTTTCAGTTTTATAGTACGACTTTTCCGTGGAATGGAAGCCTGGTTATCCGTAACACAAGTTTATCTACCTAGGAAACCAGTCTCCCAGTAACTTTTATTGATAACATTGTACTTTTGTGTTTAATTGTGATATGGGAGAAATAAATAAATAAAAATTATAATATTATTAAAATTATTATTTAATTAAAAAGACAACAGTTACTTAAATTGAAGTACCAGATATTTAATGCATCTATATGCAAACTTTATACTTCTGAATATAGAGCTTGCCGTTGCCAATTATTTGGTGACGATACGTATGAGTTATGAGACGGCTCGCTAGGCGAAGCCCCCCTCTCCTTACAGAAACTAGAGTAAGATTAATAACACTTTGACTGCATTTTATAAACGGCGGTAGCCCAATGGATAAGGCGTTGGACTTGCGATCGACAAGTCGCGGGTTAGAATCCAACCCATGGCACTATCGACGTGAACCTACTCTTAATACAAGCATTCTAGTTTAGCTGGAAGGGTTAACCTGAGCACTAGTAATTTATATCCCAAATTGCTAGTAATATTTTTCCATTTTAGGAAATATATGTATATTTGCCCGGTAAGTGCTGTACCCGACAGGGTCCACGATGATAAAAACTTATCTTTATACCTTCCACCTAAGCTAACATTGTGTAATACAATAAATATAGTGAATATTAAGTCTTGCGGTTTATATCTCTACATCTCACATTGTTTTACTTTTGCCCTTTAATTTATTTTCCATTGAGTCGGCAACACGTGAATTATACCTCTTGTATTGCAAGCGGCCATAGACTACGATAACCGCTTACCACTAGGCGTGCAACCAGGCTAGTCTGCCATCTTTGTTGTATAAATTAAAAATTAATGTTAACTCTTGTTGTGGAGATCATTACAAGCATTTAAATTGAATCACCAGCCGTGACCATTGAGCAAAAGCCCGTAATATGCCAAGTCTTTGAATACATAATGAAAAATTGATTGTGCCTGTCAGCGGTATCCGCAGCGACTCAATCGGTTAATGATCATATAAGTCAGAAAATAAGTTTTCGTACAATAAGTTTTAGTACCTATGTTACAACACAAACAGCATAACACGTGTATATGATGAATAACTATGTGGAATCATCCATTTCATGAGCAATATAAATGGCTGAAGCGTGGGCATTTCCCACTGAGAGATCGTGTCTGAATTATTGTACTGCTGTCGGTAGCCCATTCTTAATACCAGTATTTTACCTTTACTAAATGAAATACCAGCAAAATAGCAAACAATCTACACTAAGAATATTCATGAAAAACATGATCATGAAATAAATTTAACAAAAGTCACCCATTTAAAACGACTTTTACAATTTAGCGTCTTGTAATCGTCGCGTTTCATAACGCTGATCCTCCATTAATTATTTAAAATATTTCATTAATCCCGAAACAAACACTTCAATTAATAGGCGAGTGACTTTACTGGATTAAACGGGGAACTGAAACTGAGGATTTCTGGGGATTACCAGAATCCGGAGACAACATTATGGAATTACCACTGTAGGGCGATTACGAAATCTCTGCAACACAATAGATTCGCTTAAATGATATTGATATCAGTATAAATTCAATTTTAGTATAACAAATTTTAATGTTTTCTGGGTGAACTTTAAGAGTGAAATACGATTGCGTGTATTCAGTAATTAAAACTATATGTGTTCCTAATTTAGTAGTGTAAGCAAGTGTCAAGGGTGACTGCATTGCTAGTGTGCCGTTTATCTATAGCTACACTTACTCTGTCTGTGTATCTTACCTTTCTATGCGCCATTGTTTGTACGAAACATTTAGTGCGCGAATCCAATACGCATTTAGATAGCTTTTATACTATTATTAACAGCCGTACAGTATGTACGGTATACACACATACCGTACGGTTCTTTGTTAATAGACAAATGCAAAATATCTCGTATTACAAAGATTTACGTTAACGCGTAAAGTATCTCTTACAAAATTGTTAATATTGATTTATTGCCCATTTTAAAATATATTAATAAATACGTTATCAGACCAGGGTCTGATAAGGCATTATGGGATTTTTCTGTAAGACATTTCTCATTAGCAGCACGGAGTCTGATAATATGATTGGTAGACGTAGTAATACTGTCCAACCTCAAAATCAAAATAAAGGGTCCAACATTTTTTTGGACTTATAATGCCAAAAATGTGATTGTTATATTTTTGTCTACCCCTTCGGGGATCTCGTGAATATATGTATATATACTAAGAAGTCACTCATGTAGTAACACGAAAATAACTAAACTGTAACTAAAATAAATCAATTTAGTCCGAGATCTCAACATTAATTGTATAAATTATAATTCGATTTAGTACAAAAATAGCAGCATCTGTTAGAACCAATGGCTCACTTGTTAGTAAATTAGTTTAGACATCTGTGCCTCGAAATTCTGAGACAATGAAAATTATTGAACTAAGTAACTTTATACTTTTTACTATACTTTAACTTTGTTGTTTTCGTTTTCATTGTATTTTGTTAGAAGTAGCATGTTTTTGTCTACTGAATATTATTATTCCGTTAATATAATCTTCTTATACCTAATTTGTATATTCGCCATTTGTGAATTGGTTCGCATAAGATATTCACTAGTATTATAAAATAGATAAGTAGATACTGACCTGTGCTCGCAATTTCGCTTGCTTTTAAGTTTTGTTTGCCTATGACTTCCGTTTATATGAGTCACAATACGCACGGTCGATTCTAGTGCACGAAATTAGTTGAATTTTAGCTTAAGTTTGAGGTTGAAGCTACCAAAGTAGTCAAAGTTGCATCAAAGTCCGTTCTGTAGTTTTACATTATACTGGAACAAACAGACAGACAGATAGACAAAGAAAAATATAACTACCGTTTTGTGTTTCAACAGCCTGTAAATGGGTAACTCATTAAAATATGCCGAAATATCTCTAATGTGCTAAAATGGTGAAATTTTTGAAATAATAAACATTATCATAGGACCATAGTCTAATCCTTCTCTGAGAAGAGGCCCAAGCCCAGCAGTGAGACAGTGTAAATATAGGGCTGATATTATTATAATAGCTTCGATTGATAGATTTATTATAAATGTATATAAAATAAATGATTCATAGAAATTAAACTACTATATACGGATTTTATCGCGTTGCTCATTTGACACTTTATTACATAATTTTGAAAAACTGTTACACTACTACTACTATTAAACTTTACTAATTTTTAAGCTAATTATTATTAAAACTATTTAGATTTAATTTAATTTTACACTTTCCCCGACGTTTCGGTTGCTTTTCAGCAGCCATGGTCACGATGATAAATGATTTGCATGTAGGTATGCAATTTTCTATGAACACCAAATCATTTATTTTCTTACTATAATATGTTACAAGATTTCAAATTTTTACTGTGATTGCTTTATTGGTATAAAGCGATCACAGTATGATCACATTATTTTACAGTCTGTAAAATTGTTAAGATTTATCCACATAGAAACAAAGCAAAAATCGGCGTGTATTGTAAATACTTATCACGCAAAGTGTGAACGACAGACACAGGCTGTTTTTTTCCTATATAACATTCTGATATACCAACATTTCTACCTAAATAAAATTACGTGCACCCATTCATTGATTAACTGTACTAACATACAGTATACTTACTTAAATATTGACGACCTTCCAGGAAGGTAGTCACTGCGGTGCCAATGCAAGGAATAACAAATGATCTACATGCTAATAGCACAACGCCTTCTATATAAACATTGGCAAACCTACTCTTCACAGTTAAAGCACGATATTCTTAAAAGTACTTCTAAAAATATCGTAATTTATTTCTATATAGCGAGGACATATAAATGACAAATATAAAATTAAGATTAATAGGAACAACCAATTTAATATTATGCAATTTTTTGTCTCAAGTCGGATTCAGAACCACAACAGTCAGCGTGACGTAACGCACTATTTTAATGACAACGCCATCCGCGCAGCTACATATTCTACATAGCTGCAATCTTATATTTAATTGACGTACTCTCTCCGTCTTTTTGAAATGAAAACTTCTTTAGGCGCGTTGAGCACCTTATGGGTGAACAAAAATCATGGAACTCGCGTCATCGTCACCGAACGCATTCAAAATTCAAAAATAATAATCTAATAGCTCGACGATACAATTCACAAGTTACTTAGTTTTAGCGATAGGTCAGTGGGGAGACCAACAGACTGCAATGCAGAGGGTCTCGGGTTCGAACCCACGTCACGCACCTCTGAATTTCGGAAGTTATATGACTTTTCGAAATTATGTGCGTATTGATTGACAATTATCGCCTGCTCCGTGCCTCGGAGAGCACGTTAAGCCGTCGGTCCCGGCTGCCATGCACATCTATGGCAGTCGTTATTGGGAGAGTGTCGGCACAAAAGATCCCACTGGGTCGAAGTGTCGCCGGTCTGTACTGACTGGCCTCCGCATAAGATACATACATACATACTTAGTTTTCACTTCTATCGCCAGTCCCCAAAGACTGCCCCGCATGTTTCTTGAAATAATGTGTCTCTGTACTTTACCACTCATAAATTAGTTAACATTCTGCCGAAGTGCGGTTATTTTTCATCACATTTTGTTTGTTTACATTCCGTACACTATATAACGTACTCAACGTTTAAATTTAAAATTGCCAGACTTACTTTGATATATTCTCATATGCCTTGGAGCTATTACAGAAAATGTTTTTATTAAAAGTCTCTGATATACAATTTTAGTTGAAAATGTGCAGCGAATAACATTTACAGGAAAGCTATTTTCATGAGGCACGTCTTTTAAAATTGTTGCCGCAATATACGAGTTGTGTAATGTACAATTTAATAGTGTTTATTATTTAAGTGAACAACATACTATGGGTTTATCTACAACCTCGCTGAATTTAAAAATTGAAAAGTAATATATGTAAGGTTTTCTGAGCATTTTGCAGCATGTGCTGTTTCATGATAAACTTATCTTATCTTATCTTATGAGGGAGCCAGTCAGTGCAGACCGGTGACACTTCGACCCAGTGGGATCTTTTGTGTCGACACTCTCCCAATAACGACTGCCATAGATGTTCATGGCAGCCGGGACCGACGGCTTAACGTGCTCTCCGTGGCACGGAGCAGGCGATAATTGTCAATCAATACGCGCATAATTTCGAAAAGTCATATAACTTCCGAAAGTCAGAGGTGCGCGACGTGGGTTCAAACCCGAGACCCTCTGCATTGCAGTTTGTTGGTCTCCTCACTGAGCTATCGCTGCTATGATAAACTTACTCTATACATATGTTATCTAAAACTCATGTAACTACCGTTAATCATTTATTTATATAATCTTTTGTCGTTACAAATTATAATATAATATTTTACTAAATTATCATAGTACTTTAGATCTCATTTCCTTTACCCATTTAATTGTTGGAATGCCAGAAATAATTGAAAATCTATTGTGTCTGGCCTCCGGTATGCAACTGGGATTCTATAGGTTAAGGATCGATTTATTGAATTAGAAATGTAGGTTTGCATTTAATAATTTATTTTAGAGTATTTATATAAATATATTAAATACCAGATTTTGCCAGCGGCTCCGGTCGCGTAAATGTAGGTAAGATTAGTAACAGTACTTTTTGCTGAATGAAAAGTACCTTATGCCATTTTTATACAACTGACAACGTTTATGCAAAATTTCAGGATAATCGGTTGAGTCGTTAAGGCGTGAAAGCGTCACAAACAAACAAACTGACATTCGCATTTATAATATTAGTTAGGATTTAATGTTAGGTCGTATTTTCGGCCACGAGCCCGTACGCCCCTGACGTTCTCCCCTTTCATAGAAAGACGACTTTTTAGGTGGATTTCAAGAAGAAACCTAACAGATACCCACTAGAGTGCGGGCCTTGAGGGGCGAACGGGCTCGTAACTGTATTTTCTTTATCCAGTTTCGTTACATAATAATGTTCGCCGCAATAAGGTAAAGGTTATATGTTTTTTTTTAAATTTTAGTCTATGTTTTTGTTTTATATGGGGATTGAATCCACAGCATTAGGTGTACAAGCAGTGGTGAGGCGCCTACTTAATCGACCGCGCTCTCCGTGCAGTCAATGTGTCCTATTTAGAACAATGAGCTCGCCCATATGACTGCGCGGATGGTGTAGTAGTTTAAATGGTTGCCTCGCCAGTGCCACTGCACCTAGTGTTGTGGGTTCGAATCTCCAGCGGCACAGGATTTATTCCTAGAGAGTAAGATGTACTTACAAAAAAAAACAGTGCATGGTACTTAAACCGTAGCTAGTGAAACGGATGTGTAAAACAGCTCAAAATAATCGTTCGGGCATTCACTCTTTTATATGTATGGCATCATAATAACATATACAATTTCAGTCCATTAATAAAAATGGTCAAACTATTGCATAAATATCTCAAAGTGGTTATACTCACCTTATTCATAGAAATCCTGAACGTTTTATATACACACGCTGAACATTCACAAACATAAATATAAAATGTGAATAAAACTCAAAACGAATCGTGCGTATCTATCCAAACACCTAAAGTCAATCTTAACGAACATAAACTCTTAAAACCTTTGACCTACCATTGTAATTTACACCTTAACTTTTTAGTATAGAGATTATATTTCAATGTAGAGACATTTCAAAGAATATAGTGAAGGAAGGTGATCGGTCATTTAGTCTGGGGCTGAAATCGTTTGTAACATAATCGGGTCCGACTAAAGGCTTCAACATGGTATTAACTAGGCTCTCCGTGTGAAATATAGTACTGTGATATGAATTTTCAGACTCCTAATAAAGTTTGGCGTATGTTGGCTTTTATTGGTTGTATGTAGAAATTTAGAAGGAAGAAAATAAAGTAAATATTTAAGTAGAATAAAATTTTTATACTTTTCAACATGCAAGATTTATAAGTCATACATATTCTTAAAATAAATACTACATATTTTATAACAGAAAAAACGGCGATACGCCTTACAGGCAAACCAGACTAACTTTAATAAAATTAGTAAAGCGATATTTTTATTGAATTTGAAAGTTCAAAATTTTTCAGAATACAACTGTTAAAATATTTAAAAAAATTACGGCTGTTGCGGTTGAAAAATTACGCAGCGTATTTTCCCCTTAAAACTAAATGTGTCACGTTCTCTATTAATCTAAAGTAAAATCTAGAGATATGTTTTTATAATAAACCTTAAAACATATTAGTCTATAGAGCGTACCAAAGAAATAAACATACGCACAAACATGCACCCAAAAAATCATTACAATCATACTGTCGCAGCCGAACATGATTGATACAAATTCATCTGAATCTGACGTCATAAAAGAACCAGACGTATTGTTTTATCCATCGTTTCTTGGGTACTCAGTACAGCCAATCAGTAATCAACATACAAAGAATACGGTACAGTACTTCGTAATCCACAGTCAAACGGGTCTCATTTCGCTCAACAGAGCGTTGGCAGCAAATGAACTCGACCTTTTTAGGGCCGTCAAAAGGGTAAGTGCGAAATGAGCACTACATACCGACTTGGATTTAAAGATGCTGGATGTGACTAAGTTTTAGTCGAGTATCCGCCTTTGGTTGAATATATATTGCTTAAAACTGTTAACATTGTTGCCATGAGCCAATTGAACTGTCAGTTGTTAGAATAATGTTCGTTAAGAGGCGTTTACAACTGAGTTAAGATGAGAAGCAAATTCAGAAAAATCTGGTCTTCCCAAATTTTCTGCGCGTTGTGTGAGAATTTCCTATTTGTAAACCCGTCTAGGTGTTCTTTTTGCAATGGCAGCTGTTAGTTTTTAATAATAATAATATAATTTATTGCGTCATATATGGTATTATTATTATTAGTATTATAATATTATTTTGTATCACGTATTTCGCCGTTATACAGCATGCAACAATAAAGTTCCAAATTGATACAATTTATGTAGTTGGTAGCTGCCTCCGTGGCGCAGCGGTAGTGAATGCGACTGCTGTGCATGAGGTCTCGGGTTCGAATCCCGGGTCGGGCCAAGAAAAAGTTATTGGGTTTTTCTGTTAAGAAATCTCAATAGCAGCCCGGAGTTAGCAAGTTGCCGGTGTGAGACACCCGCGTGCCTTGGAAAGCACGTAAAACCGTTGGTCCTACGCCTGATCTCTCTCCGGTCGTGTCGGATTACCGTCCCATTGGATCATGAGAGTTAAGGAACAGAGAGTGCAATTGTGTTTGCGCACACACTTATGCACTATAATATCTCCTGCGCAGATGGCCAGTCTCCGTTAAGACTGGCCTCCATGACCGAAATTCGGTCTGGAGGATATTTTTTACATGATATAGTTTGTAATTAGTAAAATTTGGAAACCATGTACTAAATTGTGATTGCTTAAATTTATTTTATTATATATAATAAGTTGTATTAAAAAAAATACATGTGTTATCGAAATGGTTTTATTTAGCTAGGTAACGATGTACGTATAAGAACTAATTCTCTTTTACACCAAACCGTTTAAGTTGCGAGCGACAGTTGGTATAGAAAGAATATACAAAGTTGTAATAGATAGCGCGAACTAAAAATAGCCTCTTAGTAACAGTGACTTGTAATTACTACGTATAGAGAAGCTATACCAAACTAAAAATCTGTCGCATCTTGATGACAAGGGGGGCGGCCTGCGCAGGGAGAGCGCGGCGTGAGCTCCGTTCTGTGCTGCAGCGCTAAACCAAGCGACTGTTATCTAAACATAAACGCTAGTAATAATAGTTCAATGCTTAGTAATAACTACAATTATTATAGTAAAACACATCTTCAAGAAACAAATCTTATCCAGATACTTACAACGTTCTTGTAGAACAGTTTATACGTATTAGCACGGGCGCCTAACGGCGTCGTGTTGCGAATGTAACAATCAAAGGCTGTGTCAGACCCGGCGAGTTTGTCGCCTCGTCCATCATTTTCCCGACTTCATTTATTCGGCTCGTTCAATGTCTTGCCACGATTGATAGGGTCTCTAGATTTGAGGAGCTGTTTTGTGTTAAATTGCAGGTGTTGATATAGACGTCAAGATAAAATACTAGTTAATATATGTCGAATCTAGATCCCCGGAGTTCTATTGTAAAGGTATAAATTAACTTCCGTTTAGATGGCATCAATGTATAGATAGTGAGAGTAAATATTTCGATTAAATAAATATGATACATCTTAGACAAAAACGAGTTTCGATTTTTCAGTACAAATCGGCAATTTCATACTTTAACCCCTAATATTAAGAAACACAGAAAAGAAATTTGTACAAGTATTATTTTTCAATATTATAAATGCGAGTGTCAGTTTGTATGTTTGTTACGGTTTCACGCCTAAACTACTCGACCAATCACCATGAAATTTAACATACATGTTGTTAGGGGTACTGAAAAGGACATAGTTTACCATTATATAGAAAAAGGGTACTATTCCTGAGCGAGCAAAGCCACGGGAAAATGCTAGTAATGATAATAAAATATACAAAATAATGATTACTGTATTTCATTCTCCGCACTTTTCGAGTAAAGTGATGATAAAAATCATGATCACTCTTGTTTTTCGGAGTGTTAAGTAGAAAGGGTTGTCATTTTACTTTAACTCTTCATACATCTTCATCGCTGTAGATTAGTTTTACACGGATTTTTTTTATTCACAAACATTCGCGAAATCTGTTCCTACTAATATTATAAAGAGGAAAATTTTGATTTTTATTTGTTTGTTTGTAAGGATTTAATTTAAAAACTAATAAACCGATTTAAAAAAATTCTTTCCTCATTAGAAAGCTATATTATCATCGAGCAACATAGGCTATATTTGATTTAAAAGTACTGTTACTAACGTAACCTATTTTTACACGAGCGAAACTGCCGGCAAAAGCCAGTACAACATAAAATTCAGAACATAACTTATTTTCTTTGCAAGTATTCTATTGCTAGCATAATTAAACATCGCATGTTTTTAATATATAATATCTTATACCTACACGTTGCCAACTATGATAATATTTGATTTCAGGACTTTCCGACTACGTGCTGCTATAGAAAATTTTCTAACTAAAAACCCTAGTCTTTAGTTGTTACGGTCTAGGAATCAAACCCGAGAATATCACGTGGACGCGAATCAATGTTTTAGGTCCAATGAGTCAGTTTCCATTATTATGCTATTATTTATTGAAAACTAGATTTTGTCTGCGGCTTCACTCGCATAGATGTAGGCTAGGTTAGGTTCATAACAGTACTTTTTTTTGGGTGAAAGGTACCCTATGTCCTTTTTGTTCCCCTGACAACGTGCGTGTGAAATATCATGATAATTCGACAAGTAGGTAAGGTGTGTAAGTATAACAAATAAATGGGAATTGGGAATGTCTTTGTTTCAGAGAGCCCATGGGATCTGTGACAAGAAGCACCTGGACGCCGAGCTTCAACATGTTAAGCAAGTATTGCAAGACAACAAGCTCCAACAGCCGCGCCGCTGTCACAGATCCCAAGAAAAGCCAGCCACAGTCGAGCGCCAGCCTGCTATACTGCCTTATGTAAGGGGTGTCACTGACAAGATTGGCTACATCTTGAAGCGAGCTTCAATCAACACATACTTCAAGCCGCCAACGAAGATAAGTCAATTTTTACCATCCGTCAAGTGCCAACTACCTTTACAAGATGCAGGGGTCTATAAAATAGATTGTGACTGCGGACTCTCATACATTGGTCAAACCAAGAGAAACATAGGCACCCGCATAAAAGAACACATAGCTGATGTAAAACACCGACGCTCGTTGAAGTCTGCTGCGTGTGAACATGTGCAACAGGGGACCAACCACTACCTGAGATTTGACAAACCACAGATTCTCGCTAAAGAACACCGATTCCAACCAAGGATGCTTCGCGAGGCTATTGAAATCAAAAAACATCCTAATTTTAATAGAGAAGATGGTTGGAATGTACCACCAGCTTGGGATCCAGTAATAAAAATAGTCAAACCCAAGAAGAAGCAAACCACAGCTAGACTTCATGATACTTTGAGCTCATTCTGCGTAAATAGAAACACCAATGATTAAATTATGTTCGGGTACTTTGAAATAACTACACTGGAACATTGAGACAATTACCATCTTATCTTAGTCTCCCCGTGACCATGGCTGCTGAAAAGCAACCGAAACGTCGGGGAAAGTGTAAAATTAAATTAAATCTAAATAGTTTAAATAGTCTTAATAATAATTCAATTAGCTTAAAAATTTGTAAAGTTTAATAGTAATAGTAGTGCAACAGTTTTTCAAAATTATGTAATAAAGTGTCAAATAAACAACGCGATAAAATCGGTATATAGTAGTTTAATTTTAATGAATAATATTCGCGTAAACAGAAGACAATATTATATAACAAATAAACTAACAATTTTACATTCGCATTTATAATATCATTTTGGATTTGGCTTAATTCAACTTGGTATACACATGAGGAAACTAAATGCAATAAATATTTATTAACAGTCTCCAAAGTCAGTATTTTATTATCCTTTCCAAACAGTTTTAACACTCCTTTCTTGATTCTTGCCACTCAATCATCTTTTATTCTATAAAACTTTTCTATCACACGGGCAGACTATGCAAGTTGAAGATACTCGTACATTAATGAGAATCGTTATTTGTGTTTTACTCGATATTACAAAATGCGATATCTATAAAATTATATTTAATAATAATCTGTATTTAAAGTAAAATTATGTAGTATCTGAAACTATCTGATCTTCTAATTTCCATTCCAAGATGTGCATTTTGTCGCTGGTAACAATTTCCTTTAGAGACATTTTGTTTACGATGAAACAAAATAATGTTAGGGTAGCTTTACACTGGGCACAATATCGTGTTGCACCGCTCTAACTTAAGGAGTCCCACGTGGCAAATATCTTACAAATAAATTTGAAACAGCGTGTATATAAAAGAATAAGTTTAGTAAAATGTCGTCTATGCGTCATGTTTTCATATGCAAGAAGTATAATGAAGAAGTTGTACTACGTACGTTATAACACTCTTGTATACTTACAAAACAGTATTGTAGTGTAAGCATCTAAATCTGAAAGTGACGAATATTGAGAAGAATTTTAAATATACTAGCGGTCGCCAAGTGGTCGAAATTCGACCATAATTGATTTAAATTTTGAATTTGATCGTTATTAAGGTTTTATTGTCTATAACTATTCCCTTATAATCACATTTCACGGTACTTAAGATATGTAACCATAGTTACGAAGAATTCTACGACATTAGCCGAACAATGCCGAAATAGTACGAACGCGATTCGACTGCGTGTGTCAAATGCATGGTTCTGTGCGTGTAGTGGTCTTTCATTAAATTAATGAATTTCAATTGAATTTTACAAAAATATTAGGATTCGCCACTCTTTCTCTATATAAACTTTAACTGTACCAAATTTCATACTCTTCGGACCGTGCAATTTTCGTAAAATGGGGTACAAAGTTTTTGCTGCACGTATTAATATATAAAAATATAATATGCGATCGTATTGTTAGTGCAAATAATCACACAAAACATGATGTTAAATTTTTTCACGTCAATTAGATACATTATCATATCAGGTGAAATCGTTATTTGCTGGACATAGGCCTCCCTCAAGGATATCTAAACTTGCCGTTATATACATAATCCCATTAAAATCTAGAAGTTTCTTAAACAAACGACTCCAGAACACTGAATCTGTTAATTGCAAAGCCCTGCAGTATTTTTTGCTATCGCATTAAAAATAGCTATCTATGTAGTTGGCCTGTCTGTGTAATGGTACTAATCTGAATATTGGTTTTCACAGGCTAAAGATACCGGGCCTAACAGAGATAGGCTTTTACCGTTCTATCTGCACATCGGAATGGATTTTCATTCGCAAGTTGTATTATAAAACTGTACGTAACATGTTGACTGCAAATCAGGGTGCAGGTTATCCATTCGCATAAAATTTTAAGACAATATAACATGTCATATTTTTATTTGTCCTAATTATGTTTACGCATAACAGCTTACGCATAATAATTTTTTTGCATAATCTTAAAGTTGAATTATTTATTATCAAGCGGCCGCTTGAGGTGTCCCAAGGGTCACCCTCCTTTTTTCTTTTCTTTTTTTTTACGGGGGCAATGCTCCTTATGCATACCCCCTCACCACAAGGGGAGGCGAGAGGGCAATGTGAGCTCTCCCGAGACTTCGGACCTACCGACTAAAACCACCACGGTGTGCCACCTCGCTGCTTTGTGAGGTGGGTGGGTCACTGGAACTATAACTACATCAGGGACCCACCCAGCAGGGCCCAAAAGGATAAGGTCTGCGGGCGACGTCTCCTGGGCGACACCTCGTCACGACAGAGGGCGTCGCTCCGACTCAATGGTTGGTGGGCAGTAGATCCCAGTTCGCCCACCCGAGACTGGCGGTGGCACGGATTCGCCAGGATATTTTCCTCACGGATCCGCTCCGCCACCTCCTTCTGCGAGATGACGTCCTCGCTGAAGGATGCTACCGCTACCCACTTCCTCTGGCTGTCGACCATGGCTCCGATCACGGCCGGCAGCGAGAGATCCACACCCACAACGTCCTGGAGTTCACGGCGCTGCACCGCCCAAGCAGGACATTGCTCGAGCGTATGCTGCGCCGTGTCCTCCTCACACTCGCAGTGGTGGCAGATGGGACTCGGTTCCCTCCTAGCGACCCTTTTTGTTTTACCTTGTAAAATCCTTTATGGGTACCCCCTTCCCCGGGGGGCAGGGTAGTTATGTGAGACTCTCCGCCCCTGAAGGGGGTCGGTATACACACTAAAAACCTGAGGTGAGCAGTCCCTCCGCCAACGGGGTGGGGCGGGATGGGGTCGCGTTAGTAATCACCATCCCGCCCGGGCGGTTGGCCCGGCTGATGGTGACCGAGCCTCAGCACCTGTGGAAGGGTGACTTTGCTCATCAAGGCCACCTCCCAGACGTGTAGGGCTGTGCAAGCTGGTAGAGAGTCCCCCGACTCTGTACCAGTGACTCCACTATACAGGAGCGAGAAGGCGGGCAAGTCGCTTCCTCCTCGCTCCCGTCCGTCTGCGCCGGAGATGGTCATCGAGGAGATTGTTCTCCCTGACCCTCTCCGCGGTCTCCTTCTGCGCCATGACAGCCTTGCAGAAGGAGACCACTGCCTGCCTCGTGGCAGGCAGTGGTCTCCTTCTGCTCGGCGGCGAGAGATCGTCCCCTCGCCGCCGAGCATGGCGTTGATCACGCTCGGCAGGGAGAGATCGCCGCCTATTATAGCCGAAAGCATAAAATGCCAAACTAGTTATGCTAAAGTAAATTAGGGAAAACATTTTGCGAAAATAAAGGATCCTGAGAATATATGTAGATTTGCATGGTAATGTCCATAGTAGCGATCGCCTAGTGGGAGACCGTTAGAGTGCTACGCAGAGCTCTTGAGTTCGATCCCAAGGCGAGCAACTCTGATCTTCCGAAGTTATATGTGTTATTAAATTATTTAATTATCGCTTCCTTTAGTGGCGAAGGAAATGATAGTGAGGGAAACTTCATGTCTGAGAGTTATCCATAATGTTTTCGAAGATACATATGTGAAGTATGTTAACCCGCACTGGGCCAGCGTGGTGCGAATGTGGTTTTCAACTAGGCCATCTAGTTTAATTGTACGTTGTTTCGTCTCTGCCTTAGGCTAGCTTCATGGGCAAAACGTCCTGAAATTGTTAGATGGATATTTTTCACTTTCACTTCTGCGCTACAATATTTTCAACGCAGATGGGTACACTTCGTTAATGTTTGTCGCCGTGACTAGAATTTAGGTCAAAAAAGAACATTGCCAAAGTATCTTGGAAAGGTAAGGGAATTACCTTTAAAAGTATATTAACAGCTAAATACCAACAGCAGCCATCTAAGACGTAAGGGCCGAACATTCTTATAATTCTTTTTAAAATCTTTTAAGAAAATCTCATTAAAATTGAATGTACGATACTTAAGGTATAATAATTATTATTAATATTAATTGTTTTTCTCATGTGATCATAATCACTGAATATCAACATTCTCTAATAATATAAAGTGTTATTATCAAAATGTTAGGGGTTTGAGAACTAAAACTACTGATTTTTTCTTGAATGTGTTGACATGTAATTATGATATCATTGTACTGTGTGAGACATGGTTGGCAGGCGACATATTGGACTCTGAATTGTTTTGTAACCGTTATTTGGTATATAGGCGTGACCGGGAAACCAGTGGTTTTCACAACAATAAGTCTGGTGGTGGTGTGCTAGTGGCCGTGTCAAAGCGCTTGGCCTCTTCTAGACTTACTATTTACGAGAGTAAATGTGAAGATGTATGCATTGATATATGTATAAATAACCGGCCAGTTAAATTTTTTATCTGCGCGGTGTATATTCCTCCACCCGTACAAAAACATATATTGGACCAATTTCTTGATAAAGCTAATTATGCTTTGGAGCACTCCGATGCTGCGCTAATACTGGGTGATTTTAACTTGAGCAGTATTGAGTGGAGTGGCCCATTAGGCTCACCACTCGTTGCTTCCGTAAACAAAACTGGCATTTACGAACAAAACCTTTTAGACTTCATATCTCTTAATAATTTAGACCAATATAACTGCATTCTTAATCATAAAAATAAAATTCTTGACCTTGTTTTGACTGATGTTTCACTGGACAGGCTGAGTATGTCGGATAACCCATTGTGTAACGTTGATTTATATCATCCACCTCTTGAATTTAACTTGCTTTGTAGCATATGCGTGGACACCCTGGGCCCTAATCATGAGCCAAAGTTTCAGTTTCATAAGGCAGATTATTGTAAAATTATTCAGGAACTGAAAGACATATCATGGCAGGACATTTTTTCTAAATGCGACAATGTCGACAGTATGGTTGAGTTATTCTATGAAAATATTTATAGAGTGATAACAATGTATGTACCCAAGTCAAAGTCTAATTCTCGTAGGGATATCCGCCATGGTTCAGTAGGGATCTTATTCGTCTACTACAGGAAAAAAACAAATACCGTATTCGTTATTCCAAGTATCATAACCCGATGGATAATATTTCATACAAGCTGCTTAAAGATAGGATTAATAAATTGACACAGCTTACATATAAAAAATATATCAGTTCTATTGAATCTTCTATCACTTCCAACCCAAAGTTATTTTGGTCCTTCTTGAAGCAAAAACGGTACGGCAATAGTACATATCCTTCAAGTATGTTCGATGGAGATAAAAAATCTAGTGGAGGGGAAGGCATTTGTAACCTTTTCGCCTCGTGTTTTTCTACAGTTTACGATCCCGGGCTTGGTAGTAGTGTTAGTCATGCATATAACACAGTTAAGGCAACTCAATGCACACAGGTTTTACATCAGCTGAGATTTTCAAAGGACTCTGTTATAACTGCTTTAAAAAGACTTGACCCTCGTAAAGGAGCGGGACCCGACGGGTTGCCTTCCTTGTTTGTTTTAAAGTGTGGCGAGGTCCTGGGGGAGCCTCTCTCTATGATTTTTAATATGTCCCTATGTACAGGCTGCTTCACTAAGTTATGGAAGGAAGCTTTAGTTGTGCCGATACACAAGTCCAATGACAAGGCACTTGTGAAAAACTACAGACCCGTGTCTATATTATCTGTGTTTGGAAAGGTGTTTGAATGCATAATTTACCCCTTTATTTCGTGGCATGTTAGACACATATTATTGCCTGAGCAGCATGGTTTTGTAAAGGCTAGATCAACGGCAACCAATCTTACATGTTTTGTGTCGGATGTGGTGAATGCTTTAGATCGTGGATGTCCTGTAGACGTCATCTATACCGATTTCAGCCGGGCTTTTGATAAAGTGGATCATTCAATATTGTTAAGCAAACTATATTATTATGGTATAACAGGAAACTTATTGCAGTGGTGTGAGTCTTATCTTGTCGATCGATCCTCGAAGGTGGTAGTTAATGGTTTCACATCTAACTCATACGGGACTCCGTCGGGAGTACCTCAAGGATCTCATCTAGGCCCACTTTTTTTTAATATTTTTATTAATGACGTAGCATCTTGTTTTTTTCACTCTCATATATATTTATATGCCGATGACCTTAAAATTGTAAAACGTATTGAGAATGATTGTGATAGGCATAGTCTGCAAGATGACCTTGATCGTTTCTCCCAATGGTGTCTCGATAACAAGATGTTACTTAACGTTGACAAGTGTTACCATATGCACTTTTCTAGAAAAAAGGGACCTTATTTTCAAAATTATGTAGTTAACAATCGCAAAATCGAGGAAAGGGATGCCATTCGTGATCTAGGTATTCACATCGATAACGGGCTGCGTTTTCACACTCATGTCAATAACATAGCCTCAAAGGGCTTTAAGCTGCTTGGATTCGTATTGCGTAACAGTAGGGAGTTCAAACATGCCTCAAGCAAAATATCCATATTTAACTCTCTGGTCAGATCAGGCTTGGAATATTGTAGTG
Source organism: Catocala fraxini (assembly GCA_930367265.1). Classification (NCBI taxonomy): domain Eukaryota; kingdom Metazoa; phylum Arthropoda; class Insecta; order Lepidoptera; family Erebidae; genus Catocala; species Catocala fraxini. The sequence continues at coordinate 18,355,728 of OV884039.1, read as the reverse complement.
TAGTTTGGACTCCCTACTACGATATACATAAGCGTCGTTTGGAGTCCGTTCAAAAAAGATTCCTGTGGCATCTGTCTTACCACTGCAACATGGCTAAAGAATTACCTTCATATGCTACTCGATTGAAACACTTGAAACTAATGGCCATGGAGGATCGTCGACAGCTTTTGGACCATCTCTTCTTTTATAAAATTTATAATAGCCATATTGACTGCCCTCATTTACTTACTCAAATAAATATTAATGTGCCGTATAAACTCGCTCGGTCGTCTAGATACCAGCCTTTCTACGCCAGAACCTCCAAGACAAATCTAGGGCATTTTTCCTCTATCAACAGAATGCAAGTGCAATACAGTCGCCTGTCACGCCTACCTGATGTGGATATCGATTTATCCTACTCCTTGTCCAAGTTTAAATCAATATGTGTCGACAAGTTGATGTGGAAGTAAATTTATTAATTTTAATTTATTTAATATATTCATATAATTATTATATTTTTAATTATGAATATAAATTACAGTGTCAGCATTTTAATTTTTAATAATAATTATCAATTTGTCATTTCAATTACCTTTTTTAATATAATTTATAATTACAAACTATGCATGAATTTCGTTATGATTATTACTATTCTATTTTTATATAAAATATTTGTTTGTATGACTTTTTTTTGTAATTAATCTCACTTTGTAATTTCACAGACGAGCTTATATAAATATATATATATTTTTTGTTAATGCATGCCGTGGCAGCCTTTAAGTAAGGCAGCACTATGTTATGTATCCGCATTTATGTTTCATTACGATGTTTAAATTAGTGTATGCTTTGTTGGTTGTCCATAAATAAATAAATAAATAACAAAAATAAATGGATATCCGAAATCGTGATTAAATATTTAAGCTTTAATTGGAAACGAGAGCTGTCTACAGATAATATATAATAGTGTATACTCTTGGCTAACAATTTGTGGCAAAATATTTGCGTAATTTGTGGTAATGTGTAGTGAAGTAACTCAGTGATAGTACAGAAAAAGAAAATACCTGTTAAATACATATACATATATTGGCAGAGCTTTACAATGTCAAGATAAAAAATAATGAGATATGTGCTTTCAGAATTTTTCAAGTTAGACTATTGCTAAAATAAATAATAAAATTAAATAATTGTAATGACAAAAGTACAGTTTTGTTGGATAATTAAAATCGTGATTTTATTTTATATATCACACTTATGCGAAATGTGGACTAAAATAATTGTACGAATGTCAGATACTTACCCATTATCTTAAAATTAAATAATAATGATTGGAAGCATTTAGTTGTATTGGATAATTATCAGACCAATGAAAAGCATATTTTACCACAAATTATTCGCGTAATGTGGAACGCGATCCAAATATAAGTCAAAGCGAAAACGAAGTAAATTTATTTTTGCATAATAATAACGTTGTAAATTATGTGTGCTTTCAGGTGTAACTTTATTAAATATCTGCAAACGCTGTTTTAAATAACTATTATCTAATGAATAACTCATATTATACATATCGGTCGAATTTAATTATGACGTTCTGGGTCTATTATCTATATTGAGAAAAAGTACCACAGACAAGAATGAGTAAAAGACATTTACCATAACAGAATATAGAATTATGCCTGGTAGACAATAAAAAATAATTGATTCCGTTTTCGATGCGCTTATGCATTTTTGCTGTTCTATATTTAGTACCTTAAAGTGTGGTAGCAAGTAGTCCTTTATCTATATTAAATCTAATGTTTCTAAATGTAGGGTTTAGTTCCATTAGACGACGGAATTTAATTACGTCACAAAAATTACCCCGTACAAATATTCCAGTTGACATTACGTACTTAAGCGATTTTTACTCGACAAAATTGGTGAAAATTCTTTTGAAATACCTACAAAAAGTAAGGAAAAAACGTATGTGGAATTCTACAAACGAATTGTCTAGTCGGTTGTGTGATTAAGCCGGCAGGATCGCTTTAATTAAATAAGTCAATCGACCAAACGAAACTAACGTTGCTTTGAAGTTATTTTAGTGTCCCATTACTTTTGTGTTATTTTTAGGATAATAGAAATGTCTGACGAAAATGTAGCAGAACGAAACCATTACGTCGTATATTTAAAGTGATTTTTCTATTACATAACATAATGTATTGCAATAAGTTGGTTGCAACTTTGCTGGTAATAAATGATTTATCACTCGGAATGAACTTGAACGTACTCAGGAAGAACAATTGATAACAGTTTTTGATTTAAGATATTCTTATTAATTGCTTTTACAGATACAATTAACGTTTTCGTAATGGGTTATTGAATTTATTCGTGTAATAAAAAAAAAAATCTTATTTTGATTATATATATTTTTAATAATTCTATATGTAAATAAAATTGCCTTAACTTTCGCTACACCTAGAATAAAACTATAAATTTATTCATTCACCACTTCTATCTCATCTTGCCCAGTCCAGATCATTTTATTAGTATAAATATTCCCTTTTTTATTCTTGATGTACCTTGTTTCTTCTTCTGTTCTAATGATACTAATACAGCTATTCTTTTTAGTATTTTCCAGTTTGCAAAATTGTCTAGTCTTACTTCATCTCAGCGATCTAATTATTTTCTTGCCATTTACTATTGTTTCTTCAACAAAAGCATTGCATTTGAGTGTATTGATATTTTTATCGTGTATTTGGACCTTCCCTAAAATGTTTGGCCCAATGTGCTCCTTTCTATTATGTTCAGTCAGACTTAACGCTAGATATTCTGCGTCCTCCTTCTTCGGAGGCCATGGCAGAAATAAGCATGGAACGTAAATTATTTAGATTATATGCCTATCGAAAGGTTCTATGTCATATTTGCTAAGACTTTTGCATGATGTGCATATCGCTTTAGTTTTCACCTGTGAGGTACTTTTTCCAAAATTGAGTAATTCTTCTACGTATGTTTACACTAGTTGGTCGCGATATAATCAGTCTTGAACATATACTATTCTTAAACACTGTACAATTACATTGCAAGTCAAATAAAACATTTACCAAAGAAAAGTTGTGTCGCGTACAAAAATCGAAGATTTTATAGACAATTTATATAAAGAATCATGTTTTCGACAAAGAGAAGATTTATATTTTTGAAATATTGGTTTTAACTACATGTCTGTATACTGCCAAAATGTCTAATACTGTACGAAAAGATAGAATGTTAGAGCAAATAAGGCAGAAAATTTTATAATAACATTTTAGAATTTATCCCATAAAATTGTCCGTGAAATTGCTCGTTGGAGCATGAAGGAGACTAAACGTTATGCTTCATGTATCATGTATCTCACATGCTGAGATTGTACAAGATATTAAGGAAGAAAGAAATATCTTAGCGCTGACTAAAATGAATGTTTGCGCAGTAACATAAAATTAGTGATTAAAAAATCCTAGGAAAATCCTAACTAATATTATAAATGCGAATGTGAGTTTGTTTGTGTTACGATAACACGCCTTAACTACACGACTGATCATCATTAAATTTCGCATACACGTTGTCAGAGGAACCAAAAGGACATAGGTTACCTTTCATCTAGAAAAAGGTACTGTTACTAAACTAGCCTAACCAAACCTACACTTACGCGAGGGAAGCCGCGGACGAAATCTAGTTAAAATATTTGGAATAGATATAAACAAGAATAGAAATATGTTTGAGTTATAAAAGTTTTGTGGACAAATTACTTTAAAAAAAGGCTATATAACAATGGCAATACATTGCCTTCTAAAACTTGTATACAAAGTTTACTTATGACTCATAGAATCTGATAGATTAACATTTAGTCTGTGATCTTATTCATTATATCTGAGACTTGACTTATTACTTTTGTAATGACCATAAAATTATATTCACTGCAGAAAGTGTAGGTAGTTTTCAGTATATTATCTCAGACTATACCCACGAATATAAAACGTCGCGTGTTGTTTTATACTTTACTACAAATGTAATGTATTTAAAATATGGTTCTACTATTTATATTTATTGCTTGCTCACCGTCTGATAGTAAAAATATATGAGAATGCGAAACTTATAAGGCAACTCGCTGCTATTGTGAAACTAGACTATAATATATATATGATAATATATATATATATCATAGCTTATGGCTATTCGTAAAGTTTTCAATTCGACTGTTGGCTCGGGCATTGATATCATTAGAGTGCATAATATGATGCGTGATTTCTACTCAGAACATAACTTATAGAGTTCTATTTGTATGTGCATTTTTTAAATTATTTAACTAATGTTTTTTGAGACGAAACTTGCATACAGACGGATAAGTTGCAGTACTTTTATGTCTATACGCAATTTTAGGTATCGATGTACACTCGAAAATTATTAATAGGAGTAGGAAATAAAACTTAAGTATAATATTACAAAGCGAATCCTTCTGGAAGGAACGAACAAACTAGGTTAAGACGAGATTTGCAAATCTCGAATAAGAAGCCATTCGGATCTGCCGTAATGCGAGCGGTGGGCACGGCTATTTATCTTTTGTTTCATGACGTATATTGTTCAGTTATTTTGTTTGGAAAAACTATGAATTTAATGTTAAAAATAACTCTGTTGAGACTAAGAATTGGAAATTAATTCTCGATCTCATTTATCTTTTAGACTTACGTATATCCTCAAAGGATTAGGCACAAAGGGCACGTAATACCATGCGCCGTGTTTCTACTAAAGACGATACTAATAAAAATATCTGGGCCGACTGATGGTTAGCGTCGAGAGTGAGCGTCTAATCGATATTGTAATAAGTGTCATATTTGTGTCATATAATATGTAATTTTCACTGACATGCTCGAATTTAGGAGAATATGTTATATGTTAGGGGTCTCTATATGAAGTAAGCATTTTCCATACTGGAATGGTGATGAATATTAAACTAATATTTCCCTAGCTAGCACCTATTGCAATATGTAATGCGAGAATTTCCGAAAAACATCAATAAAATACCGCTTTATCCTTGTTATTCGTACCTGAAGTCTCAAGTTAGGTCATAAGCGTATGCGCAAACTTGTGCTTCGAAAACAATGTCCCTTAAAACATCAGTACGTTTTTTACCGTAGCAGCACAACGGTATATATTATAGGTGGTTAACTGACGGCGGCAGCAGAAAATACGGTGCGATGCGGCTTCTAGAATTGTCCCACTGTTGTAGTCAGTCAATTTTATTTCAATAGTGTTAAATGGTCTGGCTGGGGTTTCGTGATATGCGCGCGGGATCAAGCGGGTATCACTAGGTTTCCGCCAAGACAAGATGCTTTCGCAAATTGCACTTGAAGCCAAATTCCAAAATGTACAAGTTCAGTACAAATGTGAACTGTAACTAGTTTAGATAATTTTCTTTTCTTTACTGTAATCTAAAATGGGTTACGAGTTACGAGAGAGTTGGATCGTTCAATGTTATTGTACATTATTATATATTATAATTCTTATTCCAATCATAATTTTATTAATCAATTTTGTTGAACTCTGTTAAAAGACTGGCTATGTGTTTCTTGTCTGATTCTTCTCATGCGAGCGCTAATCTTAGAACTGACTTTTATATTGACTTTTATATTTATTTTTTTTCCTTTTTAATTTTGTCTTGTTCGAACTATATTGAAGCTATTATATTTTAATTAACAAACTACTACTATTTTATTGGCTTAGCGATCCAAAGTGTGTCTTGTCCGCCAATACGAGAGAACGCCACTTAATTCGGTCTTTGATCGTTTCCCGCCAGTCGTTGGCTTGAAGCTCTCGCAGATCCGTTTGCACATTATCACTCCAGCGATACCTGCGACGGCCGACAGAACGTCGCCCTGCCGGTCGGCCCAGAAAGGCTCTCTTAGCTCCACGATCCTCTCCCATTCTTTCAACGCGACCAAGCCAGCAAACCCGATGCGCTTTAATTTCCCCGATTATGTTTGGGTCCATTACAAGATCATGTATTTTGGCATTTTTACGGATCCGCCAGCTTCATTCGGGTCGGTCCTAAAATCTTCCATAAGATCTTTTTCTCGGTTATCAAGAGTCGATTCTCCTCTTTTGGAGTCAGTGTACAAGTTTCAACATCCGTACATCAGTATGGGTCTGATTATTGTTTTGTATATGAGAATTTTGGTGTTCTTACTGAGAAACTTTAACACTAGCACCTTGTGTAGGGCAGCAGTACATCGCAAGGTATTTTGTATGCGGTCATCAATCTCTTCTTAGCGAGTTTAAGTGTCGGTGATGGTGCATCCTAAGTATTTAAATTTGGCTACGCCTTTATAAGTGGTATCTCTAACATGAAGGTCGTTTCGGTCAACACGTGGTTTTCTTTAGCGTTTTATGTGGAGATACTCCATTTTTTCGTTGTTTATAGTAAGGCTCACCTTAAGAGCCTCTATTTTAAGGAGTTCAGCTGCTTGCTTTACCTTGTCGCTGGTTTCTCCTAGCAGGGTTAAATCATCAGCGTACCCTACGATTAAAAATATTTTATATAACTATAGAGTATTTTGAATCGTTTGTTATATTTCCACAGTGCAACGCTGAAATATTTTTAATAAAAATTCTAGTAAAGTATCTAAGTAACTTTGAAAAAAAGAGTTTAAAATTGCGGTTGCTAATTAAATATATTTTAACTTTGCTTTGAGCATTAAACTAGGTGCTGTTGAGGAAGATACTTGGTTAATTAATGGTTTAGCATTTTAAAAGTTTCATCAGCTTTTACTTTTTTTTTTGTTTTCACGTTCTCTTTTAATTAATCTGTTAAAAAAATATAGTGGTATTTGTGCTACTCATTAAATAACCTCTGTACTACTTAATGAAACTCTACCAACTACGACACTACGCTATACGAAATAAAAAAAAAACAGTTTTCAACACTTATTTTATGATTGTTCCTTGAGTTTATTGTATGTATGTCAGTAATACCCATAATATCAAATAAGATAAAGTCGAAACTATTTACTTTTATTTATCTTGGTCATAATATTGCAATAACGAACGTCAAGTATAGGCAATAATATAGTTAGACACTATCGGATCGTTGAATAATACAATATGTGTCTTTTATAAACTCAACCGTTTCAATGCTAAAATTAAATATATTTAATATTCCCATGATGGTAATCCGAATTTGCCGCTATTTCTTATAGTTTTAGATTCGAAGATCTACGCTGATTACCTAATTCATCACGTTGGTTATCAATAATAGGATTATTCATTTAGGGACCATTTTACAACAACTTTGCACAAGTAATTAGATGCTTTTGAAATATTTCCCTTCAGTACATAATTATTGTGTCTAAACGTTCAAGAAAACAAAAAGTGAAGCGATAGGAAAATATATTTGGATGAACTATATGGTGACAGATAAAATGCTATAATATAAACACTAAGCGTCAAATATAAACTTACACTAACCAAAACTTTAACTATAAATTTATATAACAAACTTTTACTAACATTATGAATGCAAAAATGTTAGTAAGTTTATGCTTTTTTTATATTAAACGGATCGATTTGTTTTTTTGCATAGAGATACATAGTCTATATTAAGACTGCGCCGAGCGTAAGACAGATAATGACAGAGCTCGTGCGGCGCATATTCAAATCGGCGCACAGCCGCCATAGTAAAATTGTATGGAGGATTTGAAGTGCTTTTTTGATAAATATGTATCTTTATTGTCGACCAATAACTTAAATGTTTGGGACGGACAAAGTGTAATATAACTATTTATTTATCGTTTAAGCTGTAAAATAGGATAGATTTCTACTGTTATAATCTAAAAATCACGTAACCCGATTTTATGTTTTAGTATTTTTCGTGAAAGTTTACGTTATTTTGTAGGCGAAAATATTAATTATTTTATGTTTTTACACGGAGTAATTGTAAACACATTCATTGTTATGGTAAATGTATATTTTATATTTGTATTAAACAAAAAGTGTTGATTTTATTCACTTTACTGTGACCGCCTGTTTAGGCACATATCGCTCGGCGCAGTCTCAAGGTTGGCGCATAACAAAGGCTACGCTGTACTTCGGCAAACAGGAGCTAAATCACACGTTAGTAAGACACACACATAAACCCCGAATGAAGTTACACTGCCACATTTTCCAAAAATAATATACGCTGTATCTACTGTACACTACTCTAACAACTTAATCAATGATGGCTTCGTTTGGGACTGATTATACTCACCCTTTACCTCAAATTCTGTGTTATAAGTGGAATTTTTGGCTATTGAACCACCGTACCATCAAATTTTAATTTTAGAGTAATATAAACAATAACGGCTATGAGAAAATAAAAAAAAGTGAAATTTTGTTTAACTCAGTTTTATATCAAATAATTGTTTGTTTCGAAACTAATCCGTCTGACAAATGACGCTTATTTATATTAATGAACGTTGCGCACCTTTCGCAATTAAATATTATGATGTAAGTGTCCCGTTATTGTTTTTGTTATATAATCATCTCATATCTGTTGCCATTATACCATATATAATACAAACTATACAAATGTAGTCAAAATATCAGCGTGACAGTCCAACAGTCTTACTACTGAGCTACCACGATATAATTAGTTTAACCTATGTCTAGAAATTCTATTTGATTGTAAGCGAAGTGCATGACACCAAATTTTTGGTTATTTTACTAAAGAAGGAATGTATTTTTAATTTTAATAAAGCCGAAATGCGCTAGTAAGTCTGCAACACGAGTATCTGGCTACAAATAGAACAGGGTGAGCGGTGGCTTATTCACAAATCCTGCTGACTGCAGGGACTAGGTTCATTCTGGTAAACGATATTAAAACGATATTGTTGACGACTCTAAATCCCATTTGATATCTTTTTTTTCTCATCGGCTTGTCTTAGAGTTCTTATAATGTTTGAAAGTGTAAAATTTTCAACTTGTAATTTACACTTGTGAAGATTAAAAACTGATGATAATACACAAATTTTAATATCACACATAAGATATAAATATAAAAATACAAAAAATACATTATATGTTAATAAACTAAAGTGGGTATTATTAATTATATATATTTTCTTAATTTTAAAAACGTGAGGCTTGTTTCACTTTTCTGTCTAGTATTAAATTATGCTTATATTTTAAACCAAGAAAACACGCAAACTGAAGATAATAATAATAATATAATAATATTCTACCACATACACACAACACCGTCTAGCCCAAACTAAGCAGAGCTTGTACTATGGGTACTAGACAATGGATAAACATACTTAAATACTTTTTTTTTTTGTAAATACCTACATATTATACATAGAAATACCCAGACCAAGACAAACATCCATGTTCATGCACACAAATGTTTGACTTGTGCGGGAATCGAACCCGCGACCTCAGGCGTGGCAGTCGGTTACACTAACCACTACGCCATCGAGGCCGACAAAGATCACAACATAAGCGGTAATTGTGATATACAATTTTGTCGTTTTAATTATCGGTAGTCCACATAACAACATAGTGAGCCGGCACCGCAATGCACCACGACGGATTATCAGGCTCGACTTTTTTCAATTAACAAGCCAAATGAGCCTCGCTAAGAATTATAAGCCGAATTCTAAATCATTGTTTAGTTTAAATATATATTTCACGTTTGCACTTAGACATTCATTCTTTAGAAAATTTAAAATAAATACTTTTAGTTACCTACCTTTGTTTGAATAAGCAATTACCGTCTGCTTCGAAATACAAACGAACGATTCGAAAGTTGTACGAAGGCGCATCCGAATGTTGCTCAATTCGTTGTGATTGATTATAATTCGAATTTTTGTAACACGATATGATTACGATTTTTGATGATATAAGATTTTTTGACGTAGTCTTTGGTATTGATGACCTTATACTAATACGTAATCAAAATATAATTTATTAACTAAGCTAATGAAATAGTCTCGAATCGTTCAGTTAAAAAAAATATGATAAAAATGAGAGAAAATTTGAAAGCTGAAAATTCTTTTTATTTTCGATTATTATAAATTTTTGTAATAATCGATCGAATTTGTAATAATATGTTAAAAAGTCTTTTTTTAACATATTACATAAATAAGAAAATGCCTGGCCGTTTGGGAGGCTTACAAGGTACATGGATATGGGTCCAACGTGAAAAGGCCTTTTGAGAGTTTTAATCTAAAGTGGGATGGAACATCTACCGCGTCACTAAGCGCAGCAGGCTTTGGACTCTTGCTACATATGGATTAGAATACATCTGGGCTATGGGGACGGGTGTTTGATAGACCGGTATTATGGTAACAATTGTTACCATAATACCGGTACCCTTTTCTGTACCCCTGACAACGTGTATGCGAAATTTCATCATGATCGGTCAAGTGGTTAAGGCGCGAAAGACTAACAAACAAACTAACTAACTTACATTCGCATTTATAATATTTGTTAGAATACAAACACGGGAAAGATACAAGCTTGCCATTATTTCCGGCCGAATTTGATATATTGAATTCGATACCCGCTAAGCGTTATTTGACTTATCTGTTAAGAAATTCTTGGTATCAGGACGGAGACTGGCAATGTGCCCGGTAGACAGCAACTAAATAGGGAATAACAAAACCTATTATATAATATATACATATATATATATATATATATATATATATATATATATATATATATATATATATATATATACATACATATATATATGTATATATGATGAGTAGATTACATAATCTACTACGTAACTTTTAATACGTGTTAACGAAATCTGGGTGAAACCCTCCATGGGATGTCGAATTCGGGAACACATAAGCCGATTGTAGTATTTTACTCATAGTTTATATTTTCACACCTAGTTAAGTGAAGGTCGATTGTCGACCAGTAAGCTGAAGCAACACAGAATACACTGCATAATTATTTGATAGCAAATATAGTTCCAGGTGTATACAGATGGCGAATCATGAGGTTTGAAATCCTATCCTTGCGAGAACAAAAATTTATTGGAATTGGCCATCAAAATATTTTCAGCAACGTAATATAAGCCCTGTATTAAACTGTCCTAGTGCTAAATTCGAGCATCTTCTCAGTGTGAAATGATATGGCCATAGTGGACCACGCTGGCCCAGTGGGTTAGCAGACTCCACATATCTTCTAGAACATAATGGAGAACTCTCAGACATGTAGGTATCCTCATGATATTTTTCTTCACCGTTAAAGCGAGCGATTATTAACTACTCGAAAAGTCAGAGATGCGCGCCCTGGGATCGCACTCGAGACTTCTTCATGGCAGTCCAACGGCCTTGTTTTTTCATTAGGCTATAATTACTTTGATTTCCAGTAGCAGCCCGGAATTACGATATTGGTGGTGTTTTATGCCCGTGTCTCGATACGCAAGTGAAGCCTTTAATACGGCTTGATTACTTCTCGGTCGGGGCGGTTTGTCATTCTATCGGACTATGAGAGTGCACCATATTATCACTTGTCAGTCTCCGTAAATATTGGCCATCTTGATCGAAATTTGGTCTCGAGGACGTAATTTATCGACAAACAAATATTCAATATACAAATATTAGCTTGAGATCATAATTTCGAGCTAAAGCTATCGCTGGTAACTAATAAAAGTTGATTAATAAGTATAACAATACTTTTTTTATATAATCTAACTTTGTTTTATGATCTATTGCAAATTAGATGAAACTCGTTCAAGCAAATTAACGGCAGGAGGTCTTCTCACAACAATTTTTTATGTGATCCACAAATGATAGTCCTGAGTCTAGTGCACGTTGTGTCCGTTAATTGTATGATTGTAACGGAAGGACACAAGGCTTGATTAAGCCTTGTGTCTGATCAGATTTGATCTATTAAAAAATAATATATAATTATGATATACCGCTCACAATATATGCGACTTTAGATAGCGTGGTTCATATTATAATATTTATTAAATTATTTTGCAAACTTTACGACTTCAAGCTAGTCACGGTGATTATTTCAACCGCTTGCAGTTGCACGTAAACATGTCACGTCCATATTACAAGGGCTTATCGCGCGTCTAATGTCCCTTTAAAAGTTGCAATGTGATGTGAACCAGTGATTACAAGGATAAGATGTGATTTAAATTTTAATGCACTTTAATATTCATAATAGATTTTACTCATGGCTTCACTCACGTTAGATTAGTAAAAGTCCTTTTTCTGGAAGAAAAGTCTACAATGTCCTTTTTTGTCCCGCTGTCAAAATGTATACAACATATCATTATGTTTGGTGGAGTAGTTAAGGCGTGACAATGTAGCAAACAAATAAACTCAATTCGCATTTACAATATTATGTTGGATTTGGAATATAAATGCAAATTATAAGCGTATTAGCCGCAGTTTCTGATTTTAGTCGCATTCAATAGTGTATAGTTTTCTGTGCTTCTTTTTTTTTGTATTGCTACATATGTATGTCTACATCCAGCTTTAGATTAACTATTGGATTAGGTATAGCTATATTATTATAAAAATGTGACGAAGCTGTGTTGTACATGTGGAGGAACAGGGTGTGATGTTTCTCCAACACAAAGGAAGGATCCTCGGACCAGGCTGGTTGATCGTGCCTGGCGGGCTGCGGCCCGACGGTTAATGTCAGGACCTTGTATATATACTTAGTCACTGTGTTAATGTTACTTGTGCGATTCAGAATTGTATGACGTCATGTTAAGAGCGATTGTAGCGCCATCTGTTAAATGTAGGCGGAACTTCTTCGTCTGTGCGAAGTCGCCACATACATATATTGTTATAATTATTTGTTGAATAATTGGAAAAACACACTGCCTAGACTCCAGTATTGCATGCATTTACTACTATTATAAAAACACCGGGGTAAATATCGCAGTGCTAAACTCATGAGCTAAGACAACACTATACGTAAGAAACGTTTAGTACTTTTCGTTAACGTGCGTTTCGTTAACGTGCGAGCGGTTATAATTGAATGAAGCCGGTACTACAGTACTGCCAGTTATACTGCTACGTTAGTGAGTGATATTTTTTTTCGTTGAAATAGTAATTACCTTTTACTAGTAGTACTATAGAGCTTAATTTAAGAACTAAGCCACGTTAGTTCAGTCGTACGTGCAAGTATGTATGTGATGTGTCGTTTAATTTGCGTTGTAAAAGTTGTTGCAATATGATCTAGTATATTACATTTACAGTGACCTGATAGCCAAATACATTTCTTACTAATTCCAGCAATAACAAAGACAACATTTTTCCAACACACAAACTGCAAGCTGTTAACGAAGACAGTGCAAGTAGAGACTAATTAATTATACCCAGATGTTTCTCCGTAGAACTTTTCAGCTGCCTCGAAACGTTTGCCGTTTGTGTTTCTGATAATTGACTGTGTTGCTTGTGTTGCTCGAGTCTGTTGTACTGTATGAAGTCACAAGTAACAAACACTGATTCAGTTTAAAATAATATTTTACTTTGTTTATAGCGATGATTTACATTATATAATTCTTGCTCCTAAAATAGAGAACTTACACAGGAAAGATTGCTCTGTTTCGCGAGGACTCTATTAAGATACAATTAACTGACACAAAAAACACCCATGGTAAAAATAATGAGTTGTGGATCAGACTACTAATTGTCCGTGTAGGATCCGACAGCCCATTCAAAGAGGCGAATGCTTGCCCGCTGCGCCTTCCATAAAATCAAAATACATAGATACCTGAATATTTCCAAGCAGATTTGCAGTAAAAGGTGCAAATTTCGCTATCTATATTTTTAGATTTCATGTAAAATAGGGCGATGTCAATAATTGTCTATCAAGCACATTTTCAGCCTCCGTACTACTACTGAAAATTTCGTAACGGAAATACAATGTACAGCGCCCGATTTCGGTCTGCGGTTAGATCGTACATACGTTGTACGATCCTACCATTATTGTATTGCCTATTGGACATCCAGTAGGGATTGATTCCGTTACTTTGGTAACCTGCTTTTTATTTTGTTCCTATCACTTATATGACCAAAACGGACAAGTCCATGGCTAGTGCAGAGGTTTGAGTAGTTACCTGGCAGTATTCTGATAGTTGTGATCTAAGACTGGAAATAAACAAATCTTTTAACATTACTATTATAATGAACTCGAAAGCGACTCTGTAACCTCTTCGCGGCGTAATCACTCAACCGATTTGGATGAAATTTGGTAGAGATAGTTTAAAACCTGGGAAAGGTACCACACCCAGTCATCATACATCTATAAATAATTATACCAATCCTGAAAGTACCTTTTACGTTCTTTACGCTCATATTTTCAATATTTATAAAGTCACAAATGATACATAAGAATTATGCCCAGTATAGGCGTAATACTTTTAATAAAAAGCAATTACGCACACACATTAAACAGCTGTTGAACAATAGCAAATATTGGTAATGGACAACAAAATATGAATTCTTATTTACAATTTAAAAAGGAAACCTTTTATATTACAGCTATATCGAAAACAAAACAAAATAAATTTTAGTGTTGGCAGTAAATCCAGCTCGGGGATGCAGCTTCGTGCATTACGAGTTCTCTACGTACAAAATTTTCTCTCCTAGACAAATGGCGGCATGTACTTTATTTGTCCTATTCTCATTGCCTTTGTAATGAATAAGTGGGTATTTAATAGAGCATGCAGTCGTGAGTTATGCTTATGCTGGGTATCGGTATGGTCGGATTTAAATAAAATGTTTTTGTTTATTTAATAGTCTAAATGGGAACCTCGCCGCTATATTCACCGAGTGTTATACGAAATACCAAGGCCGCTATCGTTTTTCATTGAATTGAAAATCTTATAAGATTATTGTACGATAAAATGTGACGGTAATAAATATAAATAATCATTTTTGTTACCTGTTGTAAGCAAAAAAAACCATTATACGAATATGATTACTTTCATAAGTATCTATGTATTTTAATATTCATTTTTCTACGTTAATAATAAAAAAAATAGCTTTCTTTTATTCCTCAGTACTAAGGTTTACACCTCGTTAGTGTTTCAATATAAAATCGCAAAAAAGAAAAGATCTCTTGCAAATTACTACATAATTTGCAAAAGTCATTCGAATGGAAAAATAAATAGCGTCTATAACAAATTCGAATGACATTTAATATCTGATGAAAATCGTATTTATAATATACGCTTAGGGCTTTAATATTGTATCTTATGTTTGAACTATCAATTAATAGTATTTGACTTAATATAGCTTGAAAATCAAATGTAAAGCTACATTCACATGTGTCATATTATTCGAATAATATATAATCAAACATAAATGTTAGACATGTGGCACGTTTCACATGTCAGACTAATAGTAATAGTTGATTGGTCTATTTGATAACAAGCATTTGAGCAAGACGTACACGCATACAAGCCCTAATTGCATCGGTGGGGCAGTGAATGTCATTGCTGCGTGGGTGATTATTCTGATGAACAGTGAGGTTGCATGTTTGACTCCCGGCTCCGACTCCTCTAGAAAGGAAGACCTACTCTAAAAAGTGATATTTAATTTAGGATTTGTTGAAAATAAATTGCCTGATTAACGGCAAAAAGGTCGCACTCTGAAATCAAGATCAAAAATATGTATATTTATTCATGTAGGTCACAAAGTAACATTTATGAACCTCAAAGTCTACTACATTGAACCTAAACGCTGGCAAAATGTCTTTGAAATACACCTTTGCTAACCTTTTTGCGTATAAGCGTGGGCCTCTATAATATATATTTATAATAATACATAAGTACATTTTAAATTATTCGTCTATACACACCCTTAAGTTTACTCAATCTGAGCTTGAGTGACATTTGGTGATTGAAGAAAATTGTATTTGAATGTTGTATTTGTTACATTAGATATACACTGTGTATAGCATTTTAATGGAGTGGAGATTTCACGGTGCCTGCCCCTTGGGGGTTGACAGAGATAAATGGAACACGCCTTTTGGCATTTTAGGGTTCTTCGGGACCAACGTTAAAGCGCGTTTACGAGTTTGGACTTTGTTTAGTAAGAAACTCACTTTGCTATTGTTCCCATGATAAATTTAAATGCCCCTACAATTGCTTCTTACGAATTTTTTAAGAAAACTGCCGTGTCGTGAAAATAATAGTCTCGGCTTCAATGAATAATTGGGTAGGCGACAAATTTTAGTATTATTGCTTATAGTATAAAGTAAAAGTCAATCATTATAATGTTACGAATGTATGTAAACATATTATATGTAATTTGAAGCATTATAATTATTAAATATTGGTATTGATTTGTTCTTCTTTTACTAAGCGACGAAACTACAGAATGACGATTGGTTGTATAGAGATAGATTATGCGACGGAAACTGACGGCGATGCATAGAGCGTCATGACAGCCCCGGTTAAAATATAAGCAGTGACTATATTATGAGTTTTCTAATATATGAAACGTCGGCATGTCTTGCAACATATAAATTGATTTTATAAAATTTGGTAATAATCGCTGCACACAAAACCTTCATGTTAATTGCTGCATTCGCGTAGATTGATCAAAACTCGGACATGAAATTCCATTTAAATTTAAATGACGTTAGTACCTACTAATTTGAGTGTTTTTAATATTTATGACTAACCTGCAGAACAATATTAAGAAAGTTTTTTTTTAATATAATTATTAAAAAAAAATGTATATATGTTTATCCATTGTCTAATACCTATAGTACAAGCTCTGCTTAGTTTCAGCTAGATGGTATTGTGTGTATGTGATAGAATATTTTTAATATAATCTCTTACAATGTACGGAACCAGAGAACTTGTTAATTTAAATACTAAAGAGAGCTCCACATTTCACCGAATAAATCTTTCAGTTTGTTATGATTTGAATTGACAAAAATACGTAATTATGAAAAATAATAAATTAATGTCAAAGATACGGAGCGAGATACGTGTTCAAAGATGATTTTACATTAACAAAAATATAAATATTCTTGTGAATTGCAAATGAAAAATGAGTCAGAATTGTGAAGGGATATCGTGATTTTTTATTGGCAGCTTGACATTTTAAGAGACAATCACTGTACGGAAATTTTTATTCGTTTTATTGTACAATATATCTTTGTTAGTTTTAATCGCTTCACATGTTTCATAGCATATATTTGGGCTTCGTATCCTGCAATTTATGAAATTGTGAAGCCTCGGGTTTCGATTCTCCGGGCCGTGCAAAGTATTATTGAGAAAGAAAAGATTAAGATTTCGCAACGCTGATAAAAATGTTCAACAGAAATTTCTTACGGGTATAGCTCAGCCTCAAAATAAGCCCAAGCCTGAGATGCATTTCTGCTAGCAGCTTTACCTGCGTACATATAACAATAAAGAATATTGAGTTAAGAAATTATTATCATGCTATGTGTATCTGGTATAGTCTAGTAGGTACTTTAAACCACATTATGGTTTATCTGTATGCTAAGTTGCATCCAAATCCATACAATAGTTCATGCAAAACATTCAAACCTCCAAACATCACCACAATTTTTGGATGTTGTTATGAGATCAGCGACTCATTAACCAAATGCCTTATTTTCTGAGGCCACCCACGCAAAAAGCACAGTTTCTATTTAGTTTCCGTTATCAAAGCCTTGTTACTTATCCGTACATTAATAAAAATAAGAAGCAACGCAATCACGTGTACTTACCGTTGAACGGATTTAGATGAAACTCTTTTAATTTTCATCTAAATCCTATTTTATAAGTATAACATAAATTGAACTTAATATCGCTTGGTATAACACTTAATAAACATAAAATTATAATAATACCAGCCCTGTATTAAACTGTCCCACTGCTGGGCACGGGCCTCTTCTCAGTCTGAGAAGGGTTAAGCCATAGTTCACCACGCTGGCTCAGTAAGGGTTGGCAGACTTCACACATCTTCGAAAACATTATGTAGAACTCTCAGATATGCAGGTTTCCTCACAATGTTTTCCTTCACCGTTAAAGCAAGCGATAATTAGCAATTGTTAGTGCAAAAAGAAATTACTAATGAATACTTAGATAATTACAATTTGAATTCGTTTGCATGTTCATTTTACTTTAGCTTCCACCCGCGGCTTTGTTTACAGAGTATATAATTAAATCTTAGCTTGAGTTAGACAAGTATAGTGTAGGTTTATATTAATAAAGTATTTCTTAGAATCTATACAACAGTTTTAAAGTAATCTCTAGAACTACGCCACTGAATTGCATTAATTTACATATAAACCACCAGATAAGCTCTTTGTAATCTATTTAATAATACGCTAAGAGAGAACTTCGTTCTCCTTTTTGAGCATATTGTGAGCGCGGCGGCGTGTTAGATTTAGCATGGTTAAAGTTTATATGGAGAAGCAGTGAAGAAGGCAACACTTCTACTTATTAACTACACTATGTAGTATTTAACATGATATTTACATTGTAAATGAAGCTTGATATCTATCCAAAATAACAGTCGCATTTTCATAACAAAAATCATGGTCTGCGCAATCAAATGTCATTCACGGCATTTTTGTCCACTTTCATGTCCACTTTTTTATGGTCACTCTACCCACATATGTATAATCCTCTGCCGCACCATGTCGAAAGGAATGCTTTCGTCTCATTTATTAGGGCAGGTGAGGTTCGCTTATGTGGATATTGGTCCACAAAGCGCCAGGACATTAATTGATGGACCGGGTCATACGTCGGGTGACAATAAGCTGGCTATATTCCTTTACTTACATGTAGGCCGATATTTTCTATGATATATCTAATAAGTTTCTTTTCTAATATACAGGTTGTACTCAAACAGTGCTAAGTAAAGACTCCATGTCCTACGCTTCTCTGTTTTTTTTTTTACTGTTTCAGTATCTAGGCTAGGCTAATAATATTATTGAAATTACAAATAATTGCAAAGCATATATGATGGCTATGATTTCACTTCCACTTTCTTGTCCACTTTTTTATGGTCATTATCATGAGAACATTATGCAGAACTCTTAGACACGCAGGTTTCCTCAAGATATTTTCCTTCACCGTAAAACGACTATAGCTCGTTTATAACTATATAGCTATTTAATACGCACATAATTCTAAAAGTCAGAGATGCGCGCCTTAGGATCGAACCCGAGACCTCTGCGTGGCAGTCCAACGGTTTCCCACTAGACTATCGTTGTCACTTAAACTTAAACATAACATTAATTTAGTCTAATATCTTCACTGATTAGATGTTGCACGCGGTTTTACTAGCGTTAATATAGATAGCGTCAGTAAATAAATGTTCCTCTATGTCCCTTTCTGTACCCCTGACAACGTGTACGCGATTACACGATATACATTTTATGATGATTAGTCGAGTAGTAAAGGCGTGAAAGCGTAATAAACAAACAGATAAACTTGCATTCGAATTTATAATATTGTATTATCTGATTACCAACTATAAATACTAATCAACGATTTAACATTTTCATCTTCTAACCTAACCTATCTAAGTCGGGGTGCTCTGAGTTCGGGCGTCAATCCTAATAGTGGCATCAATATAATTATATTTTAAACAATACATCGTAAGACTTTATATTAAATTATGTTCGATCAAATGAACGTTATATTCAATAATGTTAGACGAAATAAGCTTTCGAGTATATGTATAATATAATGAAATTATATCAACAGTTGGTGTAGCTCACGTTTGTTGTCTTGTGAACGATATTGAAATGAAAATGTATCTAATAAGTTTATATGATACTAGCTTTTGCTTGCGACTATATGTGAGTGAAATTTTGAAGTAGGTACATACCAAATATTTCTTGCTTTGCGTTTTACAAGAAGCCGATCACACACAGCTCGATTTCCAGACGGCGTATTAAAATGAAATATATCTGTAAAAACGGCATTCAATTTCGAGTAGTAGTATATGCGTGATGCGCGTACAAACATACAGACAGACACACAGACAAAATTGCTAAATATAAATACTTGGCTTTTATTCTTGCATAAATGTATCTTAAATATGTTTTACATCAATCAGTTACAATATTATTATAAGATAAGACGCTCCCTTAAAATAACCATATTACAACATGAAATGACATTGGAACCTTACAACGACTAACAACAGTACGAAATAAGAAACGTGCTTGTGCAAACAGTTAAGAGGTGCCACTCAAAGTGTACAGTGAAAAGTTATTGACAGCGGGTTTTGCCCGGAAATGGCGAAATCGGGCCGATTTTCCGCCAACAAACTTTCCGAAACAAACATTCTTATTAGCTGAAAGGGCTTGTGTAATGAAAAACAGGGACCCTTTCTTATAATAACGGTTACCGGTCTTTTGCTCAGATATTTCGTGGACAATTTTCCTATTTTATTGTTTGATGGTTTTATTGTGAATGAATAAATGGATCGCCATTTTGTGGATTAGGCGATGAATTGTCGAGTGCATTGATTTTAAAACTCTTTGAAACCAATATAAACAAATATTTATAGTCTCGCGACTGTATCTTCAATGGAGGAGTAGAGATGTACTACATCCACATTTTGCTAATTATGATTTAGATTCCACGTAAGAGAGACCATTGTCAGCTACCTGGCCTAGCTCCGGACGCTCACCTACTGCTGCTACTGAACTTCTTCTTTCGAACAGCTTACATTTTAAGATTTTATAGTCAAAATGGCTATTAATGAAAATCATAATTTATATAATAATATGTTATTTGGAAATCAATGCACCTAGTATTTGTTTACCTAAATTTATTTACCTTCTGATATAACATAGCGCGGCACTCTGTATTATTTTTAAGATCTATATTATTTTTAGCTGTGTTCCTATGTTCAAAATTTTATAAATAACTATGACTACAAATATCACCGATAGGAGCGGGGTAGTCATCTTACACAAAATTTAGCCTAAGGCAAAGATAAAAAAAATATAAAATTTGCAACAAAAAGTCTCGTATTCATACTCAAATCATAGCCACCATATATGCTTTGCAATTATTTGTAATTTCAATAATATTATTAGCCTAGCCTAGATACTGAAACAGTAAAAAAAAAAACAGAGAAGCGTAGGACATGGAGTCTTTGCTTAGCACTGTTTGAGTACAACCTGTATATTAGAAAGGAAACTTATTAGATATATCATAGAAAATATCGGCCTACATGTAAGTAAAGGAATATAGCCAGCTTATTGCCACCCGACGTATGACCCGGTCCATCGATCAATGTCCTGGCGCTTTGTGGACCAATATCCACTTAAGCGAACCTCACCTGCCCTAATAAATGAGACGAAAGCATTCCTTTCGACATGGTGCGGCAGAGGATTATATGTGGGTAGAGTGACCATAAAAAAGTGGACATGAAAGTGGACAAAAATGTCGTGAATGACATTTGATTACGCAGACCATGATTTTTGTTATGAAAATGCGACTGTTATTTTGTATAGATATCAAGCTTCATTTACAATGTAAATATCATGTTAAATAGTGGTGTAGTGTAGTAAATAAGTAGAAGTGTTGCCTTCTTCACTGCTTCTCCATATAAACTTTAAACATGCTAAATTTAACACGCCGCCGCGCTCACAATATGCTGAAAAAGGAGAACGAAGTTCTCTCTTAGCGTATTATTAAATAGATTATAAAGAGCTTATTTGGTGGTTTATATGTAAATTAATACAATTCAGTGGCGTAGTTCTAGTGATTACTTTAAAACTGTTGTACAGATTCTAAGAAATACTTTATTAATATATACCTACACTATACTTGTCTAACTCAAGCTAAGATTTAATTATATACTCTGTAAACAAAGCCGCGGGTGGAAGTCGTAATCTCACCGAGTAATATAGGTTATATTTTATTTAAAATAAAAGTACTGATACTAACATAACCTAACCTAGTTTTATGCGAGCGAAGCCGCGGGGAAAAGCTAGTTATGAATAACTTTTATTATTACTATAAATAAAAGATCGTTGTTAAAACTCATAGTCACCCTTATGATGACGCGTTTTTCATTGGCGTGAAAGAATTAAAATTGAATATTTCCCGCTGGCTTATATGTGTGTAATGTTCGGGCCCTTGTGATGCTCGTTACAATGTGTGGATTAGATACTTTGTATTTTTATTATCAATGTTACCTCGCCCGAAAAATGTTGATCGATTTCCTAAATATTAATATTCGGTTTTGTTATTGAAATCACCATGTAAATTATACCGGTAACATGCATTTGCGTTATATTAATAATATGGTGGTTTTATATTAAATTGGTTTATAAAACCACTAAGTGTTAATAAATTAAATCTCGAAACTATTTGAGTATAATTCAATTTTGAATTATTTGATTGGCGGATAAAAATATTTAAATACTTGCCCTGACCTGCGGATTACGCAAACAGTTAAAACTCAGGAAAATCATTATTCGTATCAAATAAGTCTTAAGGAGATTGCATTGCTTAAACCTTAAAAACACGCTCGGTGTAAAGAAGTTTGTAGATGAATCCTTTTATGCATTTACCATAAAAAATATACAAGTAAACTAGATTATATGGGAAAAACATCGTATTGACTAAAATTTTAATTAAGTTGTCTAAAGGTTACCAAAAAGTTGAGAAAATAGGTCGTTATAAAACTAAATATTAAATTTTCTATGTAACGGCTGAGATATTCTGTATGGAATTTATACAAAAAAACATGTATTTCACTTATATGTTTTAAAATGTTGTTAAAATCAACAATAACCCGAATCTTTACATAAGTCCCCACCAAGCAACCCTGCTACGCCCGTGATGCTTACTCTGTACTGCAAAGCCCAGATCTTAATGATCACATAGAATAACTTACGAACGTTTAAGTAACATGTTATAAAGCTATATTTGTAGGAAAGTAAGCAGTTGCAAGCCTATGAACAAGTAAAATTTACTAGGAACTCCAATTCATTTAAAATCACCAACATACAACTCTAGTATTATAAAAAAACATATCGTAATTCATTTGCAACTACTATCTACTATCACCTTACTATATAGTATAAATCTTGTAATCTTTCTATTGATACAATGAACTAGTAATCCATTTACCAAGGCCCAATTAAATATGCACTAAGCTAGTAATATATTCTATAATCCAATACAATTGAAAGCCTCGGTTACTAATTGCTCAGCTCACTAATATCGAACAATCAGACAGATCAATCAAAGTAAATATTCCCCTGAGTTGCCTGTAGTGGAATTGGTTGGACTCCTATTTGCGTGGATTGAAAGGTGACCCATTCATTGGGAAAGCTCTAGCTTTAATAGCCTAAACATTAGCACAGAAATTACAAGGGACTAACCCTCTAAACCCATTAACACTCGACGCTAGGCGTCTAAAATGCCGCTTCTGTTTGCCAAACTTGATCAAGAATGTTTGTGATTAAATTGTTACCTGTCCTTTCGATGTTTTGCCAACATTTAATAATTTGCATGGAACCAAAATATGTCAATACGTATTTCTCAAGATCTTGAAGAGTTATAATAAATAAATATGTAACAAAGTAGCCGCATAAAAACACGCATTTGTATTGTCATTGTGAAATTATTGTAATATTCATCGTACTTAATTTTATTTTATGTAACATATGAACTCCCAGTCGCATAAAAACCCCAGTGGTTTAAGCGAGTGGTTTAAGCCATTATTGTAATATTTTTGGTCAATAAATAATAATAAAAGGAAATATCATGATCTGATTAATTAATTGGCGCTCATAATGAGGTCGATGAGCTCTTGTAGCATTGGTACAACTGTTTATCGTTTTAGGTCGAGCGCACTTAATTTGCTCAAACTGAGTGCAAACATTGTATCGGTTGGAAGCACTTAGTTTAAAGTTCTCGACCATACAAAGAAGCACTGGTCAGATTTCATTTGGAAAATATTAGAACCAATAGAACAACTTCTGAGCCG
The DNA here is from genome assembly GCA_930367265.1 of Catocala fraxini. NCBI lineage: Eukaryota > Metazoa > Arthropoda > Insecta > Lepidoptera > Erebidae > Catocala > Catocala fraxini. The sequence goes on along the minus strand of OV884039.1, from coordinate 18,331,786 downwards.
TATTAGATCGGCCGAAATTAAGAACATTTAGGCAAAAGCCGTATTACGGGCTTATTTGGTATAGGCAAGAAGCACATATGATGTTAATAATTTTTAGGTTAAAATATTATGATGTATATAATATATGCAAATTTACTATAATAATTTCGTTGCTAACAATCTTATCAAATTCACCTTAAGTTCAGGCAAATATTATTACATTATTATTTACTAGCTATCCCTGTATCGTTTATTGCATCCCTAACAACGTGTATGTGAAATTTAATGATGATCGGTCGAGTAGTTAACACGTGAAAGCGTGTCAAACAAATAAACACACATTCGCATTTATAATATTAGTGCGGATCCTTTAAAAGTGTAGAGGCATAGGTAAACTTATTTTATGTAGTGTATATATATATATACATACATATGTATATATACGATTGGCCGGTCGTCGGCGCCATTTTATCCCGGTGACGTGTTACTAACTGCCGTCGTCAGTCAGAGCCGTCCGCTCTTAATGATCTGTCCACACAGGATGGATGTCGATAACTCTATTATTTTTGCTGCTGTTTTCTTATTACTATGACCGATCACTTACTGCTCATTAATTTCTTTTGGGACTTTTGCCAAACTAATAAACAGATGGTCCACGATATTAAAACTTTGGAGTTTCTTTACCAAACTTGATACAATAATTAGCTAGTATTGATATGATTCGTTATAGTTTACACATAAATATCTTTCATTTCCCATTCTTACATCTAGCAAAATTCTATAATTATGTCACAGTCTAAAATTCTAGTTAGTCGTATAGCGTAAATTTGGTTTTACTTCAATGTAAAAATATTATAATTTTAGGATTAACGTAATTAGGCAAAGGTGCAAAATTTAAGTATATCAAGCTTTAAAAGCATTAACAGTACCCCACAGTAACGCATGCTTTTATAAAAATACTTACATAATTATTTACAAAATATATATGATTTATAGATTTATTACAAGATTGATAAATATTTCAATAATAAAACTGAGGTACCCAAACTAGATCAAATCGTTTAAGCTCCAATATAATATTTTGGAGAATGAATAATCTGGATAAATATAGTGGAACTGATATCTCCAGAGCGACCGAATTGAGTCTACCGGCGTTTGATATAACTTCGACGCTAGTACATTTGATTATCATATATTTTTTTGTTTCTCCTTTCCCTTTATTTTCCTCTTGTGATTTTTGGGTATGCCTATTTGCATATTGGATACAGATATTGTAGTCAAATTTATTACATATACGAATCATACTGCATAATGTGTTACTTCTATATTTTATTTTTCAAACTGACTGTAACGGTCTTTTGAGAATTTATAGTTAAAATATTTTATGTGTATTGTTTGTGAAAACGATTTGTTTTTTTTTTGGCAAGGTCAATGGCTATAGAAGATGTGTAGTCCACTTTAATAAGATTAGGTTATTTTTGTCAAGACTTAATAGTAATATACTGGATTATTGTTCGTTAATTCATACTAGGTTTCAATGTACAACTGACATGAATGAATAATAACGAGCGAGGATTTCTAACGTTTGTAATAGAATTGCCTCAAAAATGTTTCCGTTCCATATTTTTATGTTAGCCGTTACTTACGAATTTATTGCTGAAACGATTTTATGATTATGATTTTCTTAGAATAGCTTGTGACTTCATCGCGTTTTTAAAGACCAATAGAAAATGGATAGCAATGTTTTCTAAAAGCTTTTCGATGAATGTTACAACCAGACTAATTGACTGACTTGGCGGAAGGCGTTGGAGAGCGGATTAACATACGCTGCACTAAAGCTCGACATGAATAAATTCATAAATTCTATGGCTACTGAATATAAATAGACAAAATAATTTTATTGGTGCCTTCCATGACCAGAAGTCCAATTCTAATCTCTTTTTTAAATTCCTTTAAGTTTTATATATTTTCTTTATAGCGTGTATATTATAGAGAAATATAGTGGTAATGGCTAAAAGAATTATAGTGTCACGGAGATGTATTTCATTCACATTACGCCAGCTAAAGTTTTATGGTCGCACGTAGGGGTTCGGGTCTCCGAGTATGCTCGGCCTCGGGGCTATGGCCCCAGCCTCCGTCCTGCATCTAAGAATTACTTGATAGAAAACCCCAATATCACTTTGCGTGAAACGGAAATTGAATCCGAAACCACCAAGTCAACTCGTGATTATGTACAATCTTTAAATGCCACATTTTATTCACTTTTATGTTCTTAAATCTATGCAGTATATTTTCCAGTCGTATTTCTCCCGTATAACTAAGACACATCGCATATTTCGAAACTTGCACTACGTCTAGAGGATTCCATAAGGAATTATGATATTCCGAACTCCATTCAGGCTCGTAAATCAGGATGGCTCGCGACAGCATTGAGCGATGTCCTAATATCCGCCGCCAAATGGTATCGTCAGTAAACCGTCTACTAAAAGATGTGGCGGCGGTGGCGGGCAGATGTAACATTAAATCATACAAAAGCATATGAGACCGAGACCAACACTCCGTGTTAACTTGAACATGCTGAGTATAGATGCCCAAGAATATGTTCCAACCAGCAGATGCCACAGTCAAGCACATGAAAGAATTTATTGCAAAACGTCGAAATAGCTAGAATCAATTTGAATCGAAATATTCAGTGGATACGAAGTGTTACTAAATATTTTAAACTTATACTTTAGAAGGAGAAATGTGAATGTGGAGCGATTTAAATCGGTTTCTAGAATAGGTTTTGTAAAAGACTGTTCGTCCAACTTATTTTGGATGGATTTATTTAATAGTTTCGGAATCATACATACATATTCAATTACAACTTTACACCTCTAGAGGGATACTATTAACTATATTTTAGGAGCCCACGTGTTAAAATGCAAGCCCATTATGGTGTTTCCATATTTCGAAGTGACATTGAAACTTATTAACAACGTCAAATCCTTTATGGTGTCAATTTACTCTAAGTTAAACTACTTCCACTTCATGGAAAATATTGATACAGAAGAAATAAAAGTAATAAAAGGGTGGTGACTCAAAGTAATTAAGAAAATAATATTAATTTAATAAAAGCACACGTATTTTAAGAGATCTGCCATCTTGATGTAGACAATCCTAAAAATGTTATTCGATAAATCCTCTTGAAGGACACGGAAACTCGGCATACATTACGTTTAGAGTTCTTGCGATACAAATGACAACAAAATGTTCACTCATTTTGGGCTACGACATCGCAATCACTGATATTGCCATCGTGGTACGGAAATGGAGTAGCTACGTGTAGTGTAGTCAAACAGACAATCTAGATAATGATGTCCATTTGTTGCATTGACTAAGTCTTTTTTATCGCTTTTTGTGCCGCTCATGGACCTGATTATGTTTTATTGACATCACACAAGCAACTTTTAGAAAACAACGATGTTGCTCCGAGCGGTAAACCTCATAGGTCGCAAACAAGCACAGGGCCTGCCTGGTAAGCAGTTACCGCGGGTCGCGGCCCACCAGACACGATCACCCAGCCTGGTCAGAGTATCCTCTCTTTGTGTTGGAGAGACATCACACCACGTTCTTCCACAGGATTATGAGGCGCCTTTATTCACCAAACGAAATGCAATAGTACAATCACTGCTACGTTACGTAGATATTCTGGGTAATGGATTATCGAGGTTGTAATTCTCCGGTCGAGCCGGCCCATTCATGCTGAAACCAGTAAAGTTCTTCTTTTTCTTTTGTATGAATTTTATTATATATACTTTTCGACACAAAAGATCCCACTGGGTCGAAGTGTCGCCGGTCTGCACTGACTGGCCCCACATAAGATAAGATATATACTTTTTCTTTTGTAATAAAATGACATTTCTGCGCTAGGATTCAATCCTGTGATGCGGGGGAGTTTACGAACATTCAACTGACACAAAGAACGACCGGACTTGGAACAACTATATGAGGATCATACAATTTTAATACCCAGCGCGTGGTAAACTTACGACACATTCGATCATTGATATGTGTTTCAATTCATTTTCGATCAGCGGCTCTAGGGAAAATTACATCGAACTAATCAAAATGTATACAAAGATATATCATTGAAGGACCATGTTGAGGATGTACCTCATCGCACAGATGTTTATAGTTCAGGACGTATTGAACTATAAAAATGAATGTTAGATCCTGTTTTTATATTCCTGATGTATATTTGGAAGTCATATCAAATGATACCGCTATTAAAAAATAAGACGTAATTACTGTGCTTTTATAAATACCGTAGAATCTATAAAACTATATTATCACTGTATAAGTACTGTTACACCATATATATAACCTTACCTACATTTACGCAAGCGAACCTGCAAGCAAAAGCTAGTAAATCATATAAAGACACAAATGTGATACATCATTTAAACAACAATAAATCATTAGCAATTTCAAAATAAAAGAACGCTTCCCTTATTGATAAGGGTTGAAGTCACGGTCCAACAAACTGGCCAAGTAAGTACGAGTTAGCAAACTTCAAATACTTTTTAGAATCCCTTCAACCATGCAGGTTTCGTCGTGATTCCTTCACTGTTCAAATAAAATAATCGGTCCTTTCTATCTGCAAGAACTCAAAGCTTTTGGATATTGACTCCAGAGCCTTTTCTTACTGAAATGTTTTCGGCGATGACTATGATAAGAATTAAGCTAATGTCACATAAGTGTATTAAAATATTTTAATATACCGCACTTTTCGCGATTTTTATAGCTATTTATTGTATTTATATATTGTGGTAATTTTTAAAACTAGAATAAAGCAAGAGAAAAATGGCATGATCGCGCATGTGGAAATCGGTAGTCAGTAACTACCCTCCAGGAAACAGATGTTGGTCTATGGTTTAAATCAAGAAAATGTCTGAATATTTATTAAATACTGTTAAAAATTAAATAATACTAGCTATCCCTCAGGAGCAGTACCTTCTTTTCTAATTGATAGATACCCTATGTCTTTTTCTGTACCCCTGAAACGTTTGTGCGACATTTCATGATGTCAAGTAATTTAAGTATGACAGCGTAACAAGCAAACCCACATTTGCATTTATAATATTAGTTAGGATAAAGGCGAGCTAGACATCAAAAGAAAACATTAAATAAGCCCTTTTTACAGTTTGAAAAACTCTTATACAACAGATTTGTGCGTCCGTCTGTTATGCAACTTTCAACTCAAGAACCGTAAGAGCTAGAGACTCACGGTCAACGCCATTCGACTCAGCATAGTTGATATACCCCCGAATTGACTATGACCTTTGACCTCTGACTTCAAAGTCAGGTGGTATCACGTATTCTTTGCATATTACTTGAACCATTTTTTCGAACTCTAGGATTTACCGCAATTCATTGTTGTTTCTCACTTGTTAGTTTAACATGAAAATATTCAAGCTTCGTATTTAACAGAATAAATTTGTAAGTTCCAATTATGTCAAGCATACAATGAAAATAACATTGCCCAGAAACATATTGCTATTCTTATACCTTCACTAAAAACCGCACGCAATATTCTATTCATGTAAAGCGATCATTTGTGGTGGCTTCTGAAAAGAATCATACAAAGCAACATTTTATTTATGTTATTCGTGAATAGTTGAAAAGTACAGGTTAAGTCATATTGTGCTGTAGAGTACATGTATAATTAGGTAATATTTAAGTATTTCAGTTGGGTGTTTAAAATAAATCCTATACTATATCTTAACGTGCATATTAAATCGTCATATATCTTTTCGGCAACACAATTTCTATAAGCTCGCTGGTTAGAATCGATATTGGTTTAATCCAATGTTTTTATACTTAATAATAAAATGTTTTTTATGTATATATTCTAAACACCAGTAATTTATCAAAAATTCATGCAGGTCTTATTTAATATGTTTTTTTTTTAATTTTCCATAATGTTATCGTGAGATATGTAAGGTCTGCCAACGTGCACCAGGCCAGCGTGGTAGATTATGGCGTAACCTTTCTCTCACTGAGTGAAGGATCTCTTCAGTACAGGGCTGATATTATAATAAATTTTGGCTTCTGTAACTTAGATAGGTAAACATTACTACTTTGTTAAAGATGCCTACATTTTAGTCTTGGAATTTCTTTTTATTGGTTATTCTAGAGGTCTTTTCTGGCGGCTGTTGGTGCCAGATTAGCTGGCGACTCTGATGGCAAGCGGTAATCGCGATACATGGGCATGGAGTGTTAAGGGGTGACTGGGCCTCCAGCGCTCTCACTTACCGAATGATACGCAATAGCACTTACGTACCCTGCTATTTTATGTCCATATTTTTTGAGTTGATAGTACATCCCGGTCGAGTCAGCCCATTCATTGTCTTTATTTCTTTTTGATATTCCCATGTATTTCTAGTGTAAACAATAGTGATTATACAACGTCCATTTTCAACAGTACCCAACACTCTCGAACACCTTTAAACAATACTTCTGCAAAGACAAAACAATATATCATTTAAGAAGTACGTAATAAATAAAAACAGTGCTCAAATAAAACAAGCTGTTGGTGTGAACGATGAATTTCCTTCTGACAGTGTAAGAGAAATAGTCCGACAAATGTACTGGCCCATTAATTTATTGTAGTTCGCTCACTTCTCATTGCGGTTTTTTTGTTTTTGTTTTCTGTCGCTATTTATGCGTTGTGGTAGTTTAAGTCCGTTGTTTCTCATATTTGTTTATTTTTGTAGCACTTTATTTACAATGAATTGTTGACGCTAGCTATTTAGTAATGGCTTCTATGCATTTTGAGTGTCATGATCACTCGTCTCTAAAGTTTCACCAAGACTGTCTGAATTGTTAGTAATTGCAAAGAGCTGTAATTTAGCGTTGAGAATGTCCATACATATGTATGAATTGGGAATTTGGATGTAAGTATGGAACATTTTGATAACATAATTTCTACATGAGAGTGCTTTTAGAAAAACATAAATTTGCATTGTTTCAACAATTGATGTTCTATTTGTTAAGCGCTTTTATTATTGCAATATATGCATATAGTATTTCTGCATAGTTCATTTTACTTTTTACCTAAATACTTCAGAAGGAAAGTAATGGTTTTGGTAGTAGTTAATATTTTGGCACGCGCAGTAGTCAAATCGGTATGATGGATTTTATAAATGTGATTCTAAATTTGTTCAGAGTATCATAGCGTATATTATTTATAGTAAAAATAAATAAAGATAGCTGCTGCCAGTAGTATTTTAGCAGCTGTGACCATACGCAGTATACATTTACATATGTATTGTGTTAATCAAAACTTATTTTATGAAAGAAATAGTAAAGATGATGTTGTTGGCAGTACGTTATGCATTATATTATTATCTGAACGCGTCACAGTAGATATTGACATACAAATTAATGATCACCACAAAGGGCGCTAAAATGCTGCACGTGACGTAGTCGTTTACTCTACTCCTTTAGGCTATACACCATTTTTGTTTCGGTTCTTACAGTATTTGACTGTGATTAACATATCTGAAAAATTAAAATGTTTCACTCAATAACGTTATTCAAGGTAAAGGAATTGCGTATCTTGTCTACATCATAGGGCAAGTGGAAAAAAGTTGAAAGTAACTTTCTGCAGTTGGAAAGCGAAGTTAAGAAAACAAGGCTTTTACTAATGAGAAATCATTTAAAAGCAGATTTTACTTATAAACATAGTACCTACTTATAACCAATTTAAGTTAAAAATCAATGTCATAAGTTGAACTTATGTGCTTTAGACGTGCACTAAGAAATAATCGCTTTCAATTATAGCCTGTCTTAAGTCTTAGAATACGAGTAATTATTAAAATCGATTCTGTCTTGCGACCAGTAATAAACATACACACATACAAAATAATAATAGTATATAATTATGCGTGGAGAATTAATAACGTAGACTAAAATGACAATGCAGTACAATAAAATCTGAACAAAAAGGCGTCTGTTGCCATCCCTTCTATAGTGAGGCGCTTTCTGGAAACCTGCCAATTGCTTCTACAACTTTCCTCGCCTACAACTTAAGTGTCGCACTTTGAAATGTCTGAGTGTACTAAATGATATAACACTGTATTGTTATTATAATAATAGAAACGTTTATCACCCAGGAAGTGAGCTTTCAAAATGTTCGTGTAAGTATTTCATAACAAATATTTTATGTGCTGACTTTTTATAAAATTTAGATTTTTATTTATTTTGTAGGTTTCCTGTATAGTATTGTTTATGAGCAATATTTATAAAGCTTGCGAGTAAGCATTATTGTCAAACTACAAATAAAATAAATATAATGTACAGACATAATACATATGTATTTTAAAAAGTCTGGGGGTTTGTACAGCTAACAATATGTGCTGCGGTATGCCCCGTTTTTGAGGAGTGGCTGAAAAGGTGGCATGGCGTCCTCACCTTCCGGCTGACACAGGTAATGATTGGCCACGGTTATTTTGGCCAGTTCCTGTGTCGCATAGTCCGACAGGCGACGCCCGAATGTCATCACTGCGGCGACTGCAACGATGTTGTTGTGGACACGGCGCTGCACACTTTGGCGGATTGTCCTACCTGGGTATCGCAGCACCGTGAGTTGATCGCGGCAGTCGGACTGGTTGCCTTCTTACAAGCCGTGGTTCTGTCTATGGTCCGGAGTGAGAGATCGTGGAACGCCCTCGCCTCCTTTTGTGAGTAAGTAATTTCCACCAAGGAGGCGGCGGAGCGGGAGAGGGAGCGCTTAAACCCTGTCCCCAACCGCAGAACCGGGCGCCGGAGGGCGCGAGATGACCTCCAGCCACCCTGAGGTTTGACCTGGCGGTGGTGGGCTGCGTGGGCCTGCTCGCCACCCGAGCAGCACCAGGTCCGAGAGGCGGCGTGCGTGTTCCGACGTGCGCCTTTGTGTCGTGTCTTTGTCCCTCCCGGGGGGACCGTGGAGGAATTATTTTAGTGTAGTGGCCTGCCGTTTTACACGGCGCGGCGGGCCGACACCATGGCGGAGTCGCGATTGCATGTGAAAGCGATTCGCCGTCTATGGTTATGTCGAAGACCACCGTGGTAGGTTTAGTCGGTATTACCGGGGTATCTTTTCCCTGGTGAGCCCGACATAACCTCTCCGTCGCCCCATGGAGAGGTATACGTTTTTTGTATATCCTAACTTTTTGCAGTTTAGTGGCTTGGAATACCACTGATATATTTTACATATAATACAACCCGCACGAATTTTCGTTCATATATTGTTAGTTACGATGCCGAATGTCTTTCAAAGGTCACACATAACAATGGTTTCATCTTACAACTTTAGTATTTCCTGTTTTAAGTGGCTATAATCATATAAAAGAATTCGTTTCTAATAGGTTCAGTATTTATAACCAGACTATAGTTTGATAATTGGTTATGCTGTGCATGAATATTAATTTTTTTAGACATTATAATACATGCAATGCGGTAAAGGCAAACATCGTGAGGAATCCTGCATGTTTGGAAGTTCTCCATAATGTTTTCTGAGATATGTGAAGTCTGCTAAAAAGCGGCACCTTAAACCCTTCTCATCCTGAAATGAGGCACGTGCCCAATAGTGGGCCAGTTTGATACAGGGTTGATATTATTGTTATTATAATATGAAATATGTTATTTTGATTGATCCCTTATAAGTGGATCTATGAATGCAATAGATACGTGACTCATCTTAAAAGATGCAGATACAATCAATATGAAAAAACAAAGTGGATTATGCCTTTGAATTACTATTAACTATGATATGGAACATGAATCTTCTTATGTATTAATTTCCTCTTCCTAATAGTTTCCTGGTGTCTAAAATGCGTTCTTAGAAAGCTTGCTTTACCAATTATTTTCTGATGGTTGCTTTTTGTGTGTAACGATTTAGCGATTTCTCCGTGTAGTTTTTAATGGTATATGTCCACTGGAATAGTATTTTTTAATATATATAATAAACAATTGTTTTATTTGCTAGGTTAACAGACGGATAAATTGAAAAAGGGGCTTCAATACTTTTATTGTGTCTACGCATATAATAAGAGAAATTTTAATAATATAAGCAATAATCAAAAAAATACATGTTTTGTTTGATGTATGAATGGAAAACAGATTATACCCTGTCTCGCAGCCATCAACGGTCATTTGTGTTGCTTCTCGTATCTCACGCGGTGAAGATGCTTGCGATGCTGGTGACAGGGAATTTATACTTTAGACATCTTATTGCAATATTACACGGTGAAGACGTTACTAATTGCACTTACACTTTGAGCATCTTATAGAAATATTTAAATTAAGATTTGCTTTACGATTAATGTGTTTTTGTTAATTAATAATCTTATTTGTTACATGTAAGTAAGGTTTATAATTATCCTTATTTATGCCACTTGTTTAACTACGTTCTGCCTATACGTTTGTTTATTATACAAAGACAAAAGTTGTACAAGCATTTATTTAATACTTGCGTGGTACCTACATCAGTAAAGAGTAGCCTATGTCCTTTCCTAGGTCTTAAACTATATCTGTACCAAATTTCATTTAAATTGGTTAAGTGGTTTAGGTGTGAAAAGGTAACAGACAGACAGACAGAGTTACTTTCGAATTTATAATATTAGTAAGGATATAATTATAATTTTTAACAATTATATTATTATTGTGACTATAAGACCTGCATTTATATCGCCTATGTTCACATTATTAAAAATATTTTTATAACACGCGTTTCTATAATATAAATATTACTTTAAGTATTAAGTGCATATTTAATCCCAAACAGCTTAAACTACGCCCAAATAGCGGGATATTCAGTAACGATTTTAAATGAATGTCATGACATGCTGGGTCGGGTTATGAAAAAACTTTTCGGTCCCAGTTTGAGGGTTATTAATTTATATTGCGAACAACACTTGATATTAATAAACGTCAGAGGATGTTTAATCGGTGCTAATAGTTTTGACTTTTGTGACATGTCGTGATATTAATAAAGATCCTGTTGGATATTTTGTTGTGCAGTGAAATTAATTTAGGACTCCAATGACTATATTTTTACCAGATTTATAATAGCAAAACAGCATATCTTATTTTTAAGCGGTTCATCATCGTATTAATTTGAGCGAAAAAGGGTTTAAAGATGGAATTAAAGGAAAGGAAAGGCGGGTGAAATGGAACAATAATGTTACTATTCCTACAGTTTCATGTAAGGTGATAGTGGTGATACTTCCTTAGGCGAGGCGGCTCCTTATCAGTCAACAAATAAAATTGGTACCTAGCGAAAGAAATTTCTTCTACACAAGTACTTCTTGGTTTATAAATTGATTATTCATTAGTTGTACGTCTCGTTGAATAAACATATTTTATTTAATATCTGTTACATGTATTCAATTCGTTATCTTCATTTTAGAAAGCTGAAATCCTAAATCATATTACGGCACATAATTTTCTATACGGCACATGGGAAAAGATGTGCTGTAATGGAATCTATTTTCTAATTATTCATGAAGATTAAAGATTAAACTCATCTACTTACCATACCCATATGAGATTTAGGCCCAGTTATGGGGGCGATCAGCCAACTAGGCACCCTAGTTCCCCAATTCCAGACAAAGTGCATCTAATTGCACACACCACGCCTGAGGTCGCGGGTTTGATTCCCGCACAAGTCAAACATTTGTGTGCATGAACATGGATGTTTGTCTTGGTCTGGGTGTTTCTATATATAATATGTTTGTATTTACAAAAAAAAAGTGTATATGTATGTTTATCCATTGTCTAATACCCATAGTACAAGCTCTGCTTAGTTTGGGATAGATGGTGTTGTGTGTATGTGGTTCGGGCACGCCACGATCGTGGCGGTAAGTCCCGTGTTTGAGGAGTGGCTGGAGAGGCGCCATGGCGCCCTCACCTTCCGGCTGACACAGGTAATGACTGGCCACGGTTGTTTTGGCCAGTTCCTGTGTCGTATACGCCGGCAAGAGACGCCCGGTTGTCACCACTGCGGCGACTGCCGCGACGTAGTTGAGGACACGGCGCTGCACACTTTGGCGGTTTGCCCCGCCTGGGCATCGCAGCGCCGTGAATTGATCGCGGCAGTCGAATTGGTTGCCCTCTCGCTCCCGGCCGTAGTTCAGTCTATGGTCCGGAGTGAGAGGTCGTGGAACACCGTCGCCTCCTTTTGTGAGGAAGTCATTTCCATCAAGGAGGCGGCGGAGCGGGAGAGGGAGCGTTTTAACCCTCTCCCCAACCGCAGAGCCGGGCGCCGGAGGGCGCGAGACGACCTCCAGCCACCCTGAGGTTTGACCTGGGGGTGGCGGGCTTTGTGGGCCTGCCCGCCATCCGTTCAGCACCAGGTCCGAGAGGCGGCGTGCGTGTTCCCACGCGCGCCTCTGTTGTTTCGAGTCCGTCTCCCCTCTAGGGGGGACAGTAGGGAGTGTTAGAAGTGCCTTTGGGTAGATCTTTCGTGTAGTGGCCTGCCGTTTCATACGGCGGGCCGAAACCTCGGCGGGGTCGCGACCGCATGCGAAAGTGATTCGCGCGGCCCCGTCGATAGTGGTTTTGTCGAGGAACACCGTGGTAGGTTTAGTCGGTATTCCGGGAGGTACTTCATCTTTTCAACATCTTTATTTTACCCCGGCGAGTCCGACATAACCCCTCCGCCCGCCCCCGCGGAGGGGTATGCGTCATGCATTCCCCCACGTAAAAAAAAAAAAAAAAAATATTTGGTAGAATATTATTATTATTATTATTATTAATTAAGCCTTACTAACAGAAAATTGCAATAATTTATTCAATATATGATAAAGTCTTGGTACGACTGTACCGAATTGATGTAATAAGCCATGTGTATTTAATTATTAAATAAAATGAACAAGTTCTAACTCTCGGCTCAGATAAAGGTATCCCGAAATGTCGCACGTTCGTTTTAGTTCATAATAATCAAAATATACGACTACAATAGCGATTAAAAAAACAGAATTAAAATGCTTAGGTTTGAAAGGAAACTTATATCATATTTCCTTGACATACAATGCAATATTATATTTCTTAAAATAAACACCTGTCATCGCAAATAGTGCGAACCAGCATCACTGGCAGTTAATCATAAATACTAAAGAGTGTCTCCACGTTTGGCTTTTTAATCTAATCAATCTAATGCATCTAATCTAGATATAAAAGTGTCTTTGCATTCCTTATCAGCAAAAACAACACAACACAAGACACACTTTCATCACCAGCGAATCTATTTTAGTACTGGTAATGTTATTTGCTTTTACTGGATAATTTTTTTTTAGCTGTCTTTCCGATTCACTTGTCACTTTAATGGATTGTGACCAAGTTGATCGCGTTGGCTCAGTGGACGGAAATAAGGACTACTTGCGTATGGTACATAATTATGTGAGTTAATTCTTATTAGTCACTCATACAGAAGTTTCATGTTGTTCATCTACCTACATGATGCAAACAATTAGCGCGTAATCCGTGGAAGTAGTAGTTACTTATTATAATATACTCGCTATAACTACATTAACCAAATATAAGAAAATCAGATAGTTTTAAAAGGAATAAAACCACTTCGGAGCTCCAATATTACCACTACATGAGATTTCACTTAATATTTCACGACTTAACAAATCGGCCATTTATTTCATGATCACAGCTCAGCAGGGATGCCAACAGAACTCAACACACACTATATTATCACGAGAACAGACAGTTACCAACTTTATATTTATGTTTTCTACTGCAATAATACAGAACTGGGGATATTGCGCTAAGGAGATTGGTGGTTGGAATACAGCCAAATCTGAGGCCGTGTGGACTTACTACTTGAACTCGATCAACAATAGGCCATGTTAGAAGTGATATAATAAGGTATAGAAAAATGACGAAAACCTGCTCAAATTAAATATTTATTTCAAAGCCCTCATTTATAAAGATGATATAATTAGACAAGATTACAGCCATACAGTACCTTGAAAATACTTATTTTTTCCTAATAATATAGCGAGAAAAGAAATTTTACAAACATCGTAGTAACAAACACGATGTTATTCCAGATTTTGAACAACTTACTTAATTGGGGATCATCTCACTCAACTTTTTTTAAATATCGGACCACTCGATGCCGTACTAGCGGCGAGGTGACCACTTCTATCGCTGTGCCATCCATGAAGAAATTATAAAGGCAGTAAATGCCATGTTAACTATGTGTAACAGAAACTTTTCTTTGACATACGTATAGGTGTGTGTGTAATATAAGTAAGTAATTATTAGGCATCATCCAGTTTATTGGACTTCATAATTTTAAACCAAACATTCCTTAAAAGCTGTTTTACTTAATTACATATGTCCTAAAGAAAATAATATTCTTAAAAATAGATATTTTACGAATATCTGAGAACCAATAGTATTACAAGGAGTGCAATCTGGTCGACCTGTGGATTTTCACGGAGCATATTAACTGTTTCGTTATTTTTTACTATCCCTTGCCATTTACTTACTGACTTGTATTATAATGTAACTCCAAGATAATACCTAAAGTCAGATTTGCTGCTTCAGATAATCTAGGTATTGCAGGGGTGATAATGAATTGTGTAACATTAGATTAGCATTATAGATCTGGGAATCATACAGGACAGTAAGCTATTATTTGATCAACATATAGATAGTATCGTGAAAAAAGCATCAAAAGCACTGGGATTTATACTGCGTAACACATCCTGCTTCCGCACTTTGAAACCAGTCAAAGTACTGTACTGTTCGTTCGTACGCAGCCACTTAGAATACGCGTCCCAGGTTTGGAACCCTCAGTACGAAATTTATGAATCTCGCATTGAGGGTGTCCAAAAAAAGTTTCTACGATACCTTGACTACAAAGCACAGCAGTGTTCAGTTGATTACGAGCACAGATGTAAAAGGTTTCACTTCCTACCTTTGGAAATTAGGCGACGTATTGGGGATATTAATTTCCTGTTAAAAATTGCTAATGGTCAAATTGACTGTCCTGATTTACTAGCTAATATCTCAATTTGCACGAATTTGATAAGCTTCCGTCAACGGCCAATATTAAATGTTCCGTTTAGTTCAACAAACTATAGGGGTAATGCCTTTTCCAGAAGAAGTGCTGTAAGTTTCAATGCGCTTGCACGGGACCTGAATATCGATCTTTTTTGCACTAATGTTGCCACCATGAGGCGGCAATTGGCCAATTCATACTTTGGTAATGTGAGCACTAATACCGAATCAGCACAGGATTGACTGAATGAAAATACTTTTTTTTTAATTTTTCTTTTGTTATTTTTAAAACACGTACAAAAATCGTCATTCTTTTTTTTTATATACATGTGAGGGCTTTTTATTGGCAAACTGAAAATGTTAATAATTGTTATATTTCATAGTTTTAATTAGTCCGTAAGCCTTCTGTAAAACTAAATAAATAAATAAATAAGTAACAAATTTACTATGGTTTTGTAGACAAATAAACATACATTGTCATACACTTAATACACTTTTACAACATTGTGGTAGATTAATTTGTTTTTATTGAGTTAAATGATTGTTAGTCATTTATACGAATGTTGATTAACGTACTTTCGTTTACCAATTTTGGACTTTTAAACTTCTTTATATATTTATAACTACATGTGAAATGTAACCAAAATATAATCCCAGTTTCTATATATATACCCATATAATTATTTAAAAGCTACATTTTTCTATTTCAGGCCAGGGTATAACGTCATACATAAAAAGGAAACTTAAGCTGGAAATCGAAATGACGCTAATTGTCTCCGCGGATATTTATATAACGTTATAGCCATATTCTACTGAAAAACACAAGTTGAACAATATTTCCATTTGCTGTAGCTCATTATAGCTATAGATATAAATTTTTATGAAAAGTTATTTCAATACTACTATTTTTGATCTTAAGGTTTCGGTTCAACTTGTGGCTTAGTTCGATATATTAATTTATAGATATCGACATTTTATTCTAAATGTTTAAGAGCCGGCGTCGAAACAAAATGGCAAGCTCTGGTTCCCGGAAGCCAACTGACTAAAGCCGTTAAAGAAGCCGCTAATCAGTGATTGAGATGGTACCTGCTAAACGGGGACTGGTATCATTTTAACAAGAAATCAGTTTGGAAAATACGATTTCCTCACGGCTTAAACCGAATAAGAAAGTCTAAAAGTCTGACAGGTATTAAAAGGTAGCATCTATTCTTACAGATGACATGTCTTTTATTAAGCATTTGCTTCTATGTCAAACAGAGCGACGCTATGCCACTTAGATCCTCAAGAATATTTACCTATTTAAATATTGTGCTATACTAAAATCTTAAAATAAGAAATTACGGCTTTACAGTTTTATTCTGTACATAAAAAATGCCTTTCACAAATTGCCTTGGAATTTCTTCTGCAATTCTAATAAAACATTGCCATGTTCATTGCCGGCGGTTGCTCCTTACTATCAGTTGGGACGCTAGCACGTCTGCTACAATAAAAAATCGTAATTGTCTGTAGTAGTACTGAACGGCAGCTTTGTCAGCACGTGAATTAGTTTAAACAGAAGGCAACTACTCTCGTGGTCTCAAAACACAATTCCAGAGATGGAATCTGTGTTGACACCAAAAATTGGTTTCGGGATTCGCATGCACGACGTATCCCGATCAAAAATAGCAATTGAAACCAATATCAATCGTTGGATGTAACCTCGTCGTGGTTTTGTGATGATTGTTCCGTGTTTCGTTGTAGGTTTTCCATTGACGAACTTCATGTTTGTACATGAATAGGTACTGGATAGGATCTCTATGTTTGGTTTAAGCAATAATGCATAGCAAAAATCGATAAAGTTGATACAGTTGTTTTTATGCTACTACTGTCGCCACATACTATTATGATATTGTAGTATAAGATTTAATAATTATGTTTAACATTTTAAACGTCACCACAGGCATGATGATCAACATTTTACAGTCTCGGTTGCATGTCACCAGGATCTGCACAGCAGTTGATGTATTATTAGTATTACGTTTTTATTTCTGGAGGTGGAGTAGATTATTCCACTTTTTTTCCTGAACTGAGCTTTAGTTATTCTAAATACAACTCAATTTAAGAAGCATGTTCAGCCATAAATATTGAAATTAAATGATGCTACGTGGACCAGAACATACTTGTGTTTTATGTCCTTATTAAATTTTGATATCCGTTTATGCCTCCATATTATAAAAATCAGTGTGTGTGGTTTTATGTGCACTATAAAAAGCAAAAGCTGTCAAACTAAATTTCTGCATATCACGGATCTTTAAATCATACCTTCATCTTGTTTTCTTGCTGTCAGCTATCTCCTCAGTGTCAGCAAATGCCAACTTTATTCGGTTCCTAAAAGTTTAGACAGCAAAACCTAATCTTATTTTGCTCGGTTTGGATACTAGTCAAGCGCCAACCAAGAAAACTGTGAGTGAAAACCATTTGAAAGAATTTTATAGTCATTACGTAAGGCGTCATTGCACAAATAAAATACCCAGTGATTTAAATTCAACAATACCTACCCTCAAACTTAAAGTTCAATCACATTCAAAACCGAGATAAAATCAAACATCAATTGACTTACCTTCCAGCAGACATAAAAGAAGCTTTGTGCAATCGAAGTCAAATCTTAGTCTGTTTTAAAAATGAATGCCTAGCAAATTTTCAGACACGACGGTCATAGATGCCGGGGTTATTGCAATCTTGTGGTGAATGCACTGGAGGTAACTCCAGCCAAGTCGCATTATGCCGCTCATTTCAACCGCTCTTATTGCAAATGAGCTCTGTGGTACTTCTAGAGAAATGCATCGGCGTGAGTGTGGAAATGACAGCGGGATTGGAGACCAAATTTCCGAATGAGATTATTGTAATAGTACTTTTCATGAGGCTATACGGACTGAGTTGGTGAACCAAAATGTTATTCACATTAGCCTTATTACATTTTTATGTGTATAACTTAAGGTATAGTATAGAAGAGTAGAAAAAATTATCTGTAGAAAGTATCTAATTCCATTGATGTTTTTTCGAATAAACAAATGATCTGATGATGATATCAAATCATCAAGGAATGTTTGCAGCTAGTTTCGCATTTCGCGGAACAAAGTCAACTACGCCCGATTGCTTACGCATTCCGCAGAACGCGGTAGGTTATGCTCTCTACGCTGCTTGCATTTTGCTACCGTGCCCATGCAGTTGGCTTCTGAGGCATGCAAGTGCATCTATCAAACTGCAATTCCGTCCGCGGCAACAAGCTTCATGAAGTCGCAATTATTGCATATTAGGACAATAATAAAAAAAATACACTATTCTCAATTTCATGTTTTTATTGTACTTCTTTTCAAAAATGTCATCGTTATTATGGCACATGCTTAAAATTAAATATAAATAGTACAACTAATGAACATGGAAAATAAGTTAGTAAAATACTTTATATTTTAAATCTACAATTCGAAATAGAAATTTCATTTTTTACTGTTTATCAACATAACTATAAATCGCCTATACGTTACATTTTCCTACATTCATACTAAATAACACTTCTGACTGCAATTTTTGTAATTCTACTATTTTAAGCAGACTGCTTTGGTCTTCATTCAGACAAGTATAAAAAATCTAATTTAAGATTGAAGTATTCACAGCATCTTTTTACTTAAATTCTACAGTAAATCTTACAAATGCTTCCTTTCTGCCTCAAAATTCTGCAACCATACACTTATAAATACGACTATAGTAACAATTAGAAAAGCCTATCTAAAGCCGAGTCCATACATACATATATCACTGAAACTTAAACAAAGTACAGCGAACTGTTTAGACGTTAGATGTATCCAAATCATGATCAGTGCGCTATTAAAATGACTAAAGATTAGAATAATCTCTAACTAAAATAAAAGGGAAAGCAATTTCCACGTGTACTGTTCGCGATGGCATTAAGGCTTCATTTTAAGTTGCCTTCCTATACGTGGGAACCTGGACGTGTTCACGTAACATGATCGTGCAATGAGACTTGTAATTAATAACTATATATATGACACTCTTTACTCCGCATAGCACGTGTCGTCGGTAGGTCAATTTGTTTTTACTATCTATATTCATACATACAATTTCTAGTCAACAAATCATAGTACAATATACAATACTATGTTACTTCAATTTGCCGAAATCGGCTGGGAAGTATATAAACTTCAATTTGTTAATAATGTTTTTTATATTTCACTTTTTCGAATACATTAATTAATTTAATAATTTAATGTACTACTTGTATTCATTTTGTTAATGTTAATCTAAATTTCTTGATCTGTGACCATGACGAATTTTTCTTCTCGTTCTGAAATATTAAAATAGTGATAATTCTTCATATCGTAACATAATGATGTTTAAGCTTATAATAAGGTCGTTCAGGAGGTCCTAGGTTTTATAACCTAGTGGCTAATAAGAAGAAGGGAACCATATTGACATTCATAAGTGTTATCTTGTAACCTAACCTGAATAAATTTATTTTGATTTTGATTTTACAAGTGAATCTTTGAATGGGCGATTTATCCATTTTAGGGTCGGCAACGCGCAAGTGATTCCTCTGGTGTTGCAGGTGTCCATAGGCTACGGTGACCACTTACCATCAGGTGGGCCGTATGCTTGATTGCCACCTTAGTTGTATAAAAAACATGAATATCTCACTATTTAATATGTCAATTATTGGAATGCTAGACATAGTTGAAAACCTTGTTTACCTTGTAGTCGGACGTAATGGGGTCGTAGATTCCACGCAAAGCACTATAAATTTCTTGTTACAGGGATATCTGAAACAGAAATAATTTTATAATGTCATTCCAGTTCATTAACTAAGGCTATGGTAATTATTTATGGTTTCCAGAAATGAGTTGTTGATAAAGTTTTTAAAGTTGTGCGATAATTATGCAATGTTTTATATGTGGTAGCCATCTGAGCGTGGTAGCTTTTTAGGATCTCGGGCTTACTTGTGCAGTTTAACTGACAAATGAAACTGTGCAGTCATATCTTACCTAGTGTGGTAACCTTTATAAGTCAAAACTGAATGTAGTACGTCATTGTTTTTTTTTTCGGAATCGTAACGGTAATAATAATAATAATAATAATAATATTCTACCACATACACACAACACCATCTAGCCCAAACTAAGCAGAGCTTGTACTATGGGTACTAGACAATGGATAAACATACATATATACTTTTTGTAAATACATACATATTATACATAGAAACACCCAGACCAAGACAAACATCCATATTTATGCACACAAATATTTGACTTGTGCGGGAATTGAACCCGCGACCTCAGGCGTGGCAGTCGGTTACACTAACCACTACGCCATCGAGGCGGACACGGTATTTTCATACCATATGATATCAGTGAGTATTTAAAAGGCAATACTAAAAAAAATATGGGCTTAATATATTAAAGGCATGTTTAACAATAACTAAGTAGGTTTTATTAATAAGGAAAATGTCATAGCATCACTTTTTTTTTAGCCAATAAGAGAAAGACAGGTTGCGATTTAAGTTTTGAGTAATGTTCACTTGATCATTGCGAAACAAACTAATAATTATATTGATGCGTAGAGCTTTAGTGTCTCTTTTTTGTAATAGATACAGAGCTATAAATACTGCTCTCTACTTGGAAGTGAGTGTGATTTAATAAGCTATTATGGTCATAGTGCATGAAACATTAGTCGAGTACTCTGTCAGCTTATTGTTTTAATTAAATTGGATCCATAATAGCTCAGGATACACGCATGATCAATGTGAAAGATGATGGACATACTCGTAAATATAAACGAAGGAACAGTTTAGGCTAGTGTTCGTATGTCAGTTTAATCCTTATGGCCAGTCCCACAACTAACAAGTAAAAGTAATCCGGAAGATAAATCGCATGTTGTCTCACTCTTGTTAGGTTAAAGAACAGAGATCGCGAGACTTTTATCTTATAGATAAATGCTATTTGGAAGTAGTGGGAGAAGCCAAAACCGATCTCTCTTTTCTATAGAAAGTTTCTACAGCAGTAAGTGTTGTATGTATGAATTTATCGTGCGTTAATCCTGAACTATAAGGGATTAATTAGAAACTATATCGGTTATTACAGAAATGAGTCTATTTATAGTGTATTGAATATATTACTTACAATTGTTCGTCTAATAGTTTATGCCTCTTGAGTGAAGATCCTGTTCCATAATCGTCGGGAGAATCACTCGTCCATTCTTTACAGTCTTCGTAAACGTCACCATACCTATTAGCACCGTGCCAAACAACTTTCTCAGGCCTAAAACATAATGTAGTTAAGATTAAAACAAATATTTTTTTGCATATATATATATATATATATATATATATATATATATATATATATATATCGATGGCCCGAGTAAACGGGACTTAGCGGACCCTGGGTTCCAACGCCAACGCCGCGTATGCAACCGGGATAACCGCTAAGATGAAAAAGAAGATATATATATATATATATATATATATATATATATATATATATAATATAGTCTCAATTTTACGATAGTCCAAAGCTTGGTTACAAAATATATTTTCGTTACGTCTTGGCGGCAGGTATTCTTACACAATCTTTTATTTGCTTATATTACATTATATATATAACTTTCGCTACTTAAGCCATTACTTTTAGAACCCACCCGTAGTCTTATTATATTTAAATAAAGTAACCATAACCAAATTTTATATATATCTAAATAGACATTTATAAAGTATTTACAAAACTTTTATAAATACATGGCAATTCAAATATGCTATATTTTTCGAAATGCTTGTGTCCTTAATTAATATAATATTTTATTTAACCGTTTGAACTTAGGGTCATTGCGAAATAAACTAGGGTCATTGATATATTATGTGTAATGTTTTTTTAGTAAAAGCTCGGTATGTACATTGAACAGGTGCACGAAGGACTGAATTTAGCTTTTAGAGGTACTCTTGTAAAATATAATACATACCAATTTTATTTATTTATGTTATGGTTCACCATATTTATAGAATACTAACTTTTGCTCGCGGCTTCGTTCGCGTAAAAGTAGGTTAGGTCATAACCTAACACAATATAACTAAAATTATTTTATCATTAAAAAAATAAAAAGTACATCTTTTAATATGTTAAAAGCAGTACTTTTTTAAACATAAAATATAGCCTATGTTACTCGCTGATAATATAGCTATCTAAACATAAAATATTTATTAAATTTGTTGTGTAATTTTTAGTAATGACCTTACAAACAAGCAAACAAACAAAAATAAAATCTTTCTTCTTTATAATATCAGTATAGATTAATATGCGTTTTATATACTGATTTATATACCTTTAAGTATATGCTTGAAAATATAATGCAGTAAAATAAAAATCTTACTTACCAATGAGAGTCAAGTAAAACATCTCTATTTTCGAAACTATAGATGGAACTGTAGCTTCTGGAAGGATTTCTTGTCGCTTGTGAGTCAAAAGCGATAGGTGCGCCGGAGGCGTTGAAAATACTTTCCCAGGACTTAAATAATCTGAAGCCGTAATTATTCACGACAGGCAGATGCCAGTACTCATGAGGAACTAAGTATCGGAGATACGATTGTCTGGAATTAAAAAGACTTATCTTAATCTACGCCACGGGTGCTGTACCAGAATTGAATGTGACTGGTCTGCATGAAACATGCGGTTCGATTTTCGGGTTTGGTAAAGTGGTACCTATGAGGTTTTGTTAAAACGAAACCGAATCCCATAATACACTAAATGACTTAATGCGAGGTTAAGCAATGTTGGGTGCGGTCAGTCTATAGATGGGTGACCGCTTAGTGGTGTTTCTTACTTTTTACGTGCCCTCCGAAGCACGGAGACGTGAGCGAGAGGACACGTAAAAGTCAGTCCCGGTTGTTGTCAACTAGACAGCAGTCGTTAAGCCATGTCGGAGGTCTACGGGGGCTTGAACAACTCTTGACAACAGGTTGGCCACTAACCTCACGAAAAGAAGAAGAAGAACTAAATGACTTAACATGGAACACAATTTATATGAAAAATTGTTGATACAGATTTTTCCCTTTTAAATAGATAACTCCCGCACTAGGAATTGTTCCCGGGGGACTTTACAAATATTTTAACAACGGACACAAAGAACATTCAGACTACAAATAATACATGTTATCAAAAATATACACAACATATTCTCGAATTGAGACTTAATTTTTTATAATTACTACTAGCTGTCCCGAAAGACGTCGTCCTGTACACACGAAAAAAAAAGAAAGTCCCGAATATAAATCATTTTCGAAACCACTTGAACACACACAAAAAAAAATATCAAAATCGGTCCAGCCGTTTAGGCGGAGTTTAATACATAAACACGCACAGAAGATTTATATATATAAAGATTATATTTTGTATAGGAATCACGAAATAGGATGCAAGAAAAATACCGCAATTGCGTTGGTAACGACCTGATATGTTATTTTTTACTTTCCATATCATATATCACCTATAGCTAACACAGTTTACAAATAAAATGAATTGACAAGTTTTAGATTTATAGTTTCATTAGCATTGTATAATTACTTTGTTACCCGGAAAGCCTTGTAGAATCCTGTTTGGTTAGACTGAATAGATTGCTTATGGCATTTGTAGTCAGCGCTTTCTGCATATCCATTTATACTGCCTGTGTATGGTTCATTGAGTGCAATCAATCGGATCTGAAACAATTCATGCTTAGATAAACTTCAATGTATACTTAAACCTATATGCTATTCAAGCTTTCTTTAAATTTATATGTTTATACCCTTCTACGTAATTAATATTTATTTAAATGTATGGTCTATTTCGATTCCAAAACACGCACCTCTGTTCTTACAAAGTTATGTGCGTATTAAATAGCTAATTCTCGCTTGTTTTAATGGTGACCGAGAATATCGTGACGAAACCTGCATATTATATTAGCGTTTTTCATAATGTTTTCGAAGATATTATGTGGAGTCTGCCAACTCTGTGAAGGCCCATGACCAGCAGGAACAGTTTAAGTTCAGGACTGACATTATGCCGTAATACTCAAATCTTGATAAACTAGATACTCTACTACTATATTTTTTTTATGTATTATGTAGATTGATGATTTATATTGCGATTTCGATAAACTTTTTCTAAGTTGGCATATGAACGCAAAAAGAAATAGGTATAAAATTTACTCAATACTCACATTTTTTCTGAATGCAGAATAAGGTAGTTGTACTGGTCGTGGCTTTACAGGACTTGGTGGTTTTGGAGAAGTATTTGGTTCTGCAGCGGTAGTAGGTTGCATAGTAGTCGTTGGTTTTGCAGTAGTAGTCGGTTTTGCAGTAGTAGTCGGTTTTGCAGTTGTAGTCGGCTTTGCAGTTGTAGTCGGTGGCAGAGTGGGTGCTGGTTTTGCAATATTAGGTAAAAGACGAGCTATATTTGCCTTTGTCGATATTGTAGAATCTGACGTTAAATCCTTGAAAAGGCCCATCTATGAAATAAATTATTATTATACAGCAGTCAATATATTATTATCATCTCAGCCGAAAGACAACTGATCTTGTGCTACCCGCATCCAACCACTTGACGAAATATTTTATATGTTGACTTAAATTTAATTATTTTATTTAGAATTATATTAAAATATATTTAAAGATATGTAAATAAGAACACATACATATAAGAACAGTTTTAAATATTTTTCGCATTTCGAGGATAAGGCAAAAATATACTACTCCGGTCATAATTAGATTTAACACATAGATTTGTAAAGCTATGTACTAAAGCATGTATGAGTGTATTTAAAATGTATTTACATATATCTTTGTGTCGTCTGTAGGAATCAAATTCAATTTTGTTGGCACACGTGGCTCGAGTATGCAATTTCGCTGTATAAGTTTCTTACTTGTTCCTCATATTTAGTAGTCTTGTATTAATTAGGATTGCGTACTTAATACTAGCCCCGAGTGGATTAATACTGACAATTACATAAATAGCTAAACACTAAACAAATTTGTTACAGTATTCAATTCTATAGAAATGAATTGTGATTAAAATAGCTATCAGTAAAAGACGAGGAATTACCATTACATGATAAAAGGATTTAAAATCCCATAAAGTTTATCTGCTTTTTTCTTTTTTTAAAAGACATCTCCTGCACTAGGTGTAAATCTTGTGTCGCGGGGGACTTTACAAATATTTAAATAACGGACACAAAAAACACCCAGACTTGAAACAACCACTTGTGGATCACACAAAGTTTTGTTCCGTGTGGGATTCGAACCCACAACACTCAGCGCAATTGCATTGGCGAGACGATCATTTGAACCAGTATGACATCCGTGCAGTCTGCTTATTTCGGTGACCGTGCCATTATTTTTGCTCAGTTAGACACTGAACAGATGTGCGTTTCGACTGAAGTGCATAATAGTCGTTCTTGTTCTCCTTTCTTTACGGTAGGAAGTAAGTAGGGTATGTTTTATTTTTACCGGAGGATACCATAGCCATATCCATAACCATGTCAAGGAAAACACAGAAGCGGGGCTACGGTAATCACCTGCTCATGGATACGTATGGACGCTTCCATAATAATAAGAAATAAGTTATTTACCATAACATGATTCCATCTAGTTTGTGAAGCCTTAATCAGTAATATTTTCTCTTGTACCACGTATACCATGGTTCCTACAGCCATTGTATGAGATTTCTGCAACACAAAATATCTGATTTGAAATATATCTAAGTAAATTTAACAAAGAGATTGATGATTTAAGATACTTTGAAAAGTGCTAAAACCCCAATGTTTTGGCATTAAGTGACAATAACACGAGCCGTGTTATTGTCATTTAATGCCAAAACCAGCTTTATGTATAAAAATTTGTTACTGGGTAATTTGGCAAGTTAATAGTAAGAATTACCTACAATTAAATTTATATATGTAATTTAGATTAGATCCACTTAATCGCACTATTATGTTCGCCTTTAACATTATAAGTTTATATTTTATCGTTCTCTTTCCATTTTCTTTTACACCACAGAGCTAAATCCCACTGTTTCCCATTTTAGCCTAACACTCATATTGAGGTTATACAATAAATAAAAAAAAGAAGGTACAGTATATAATAATAGTATTAGAATGAAAATAAAACATAATCAAAACATAATATTAACATTACCTTATAGAGTCCTTTCAGAGTTGCGTACACAAATGTATTGACGGGGTAAAAATCGTCCTCATCATCTAGATCCACTGGAATAGAAATTGTTTTTCAATTTAACATCAAATGTAATTTTTCTGTTATATAATATTTTTTATATGATTATGATTATTTATAACCTAAATTTAAGTTTTTTTTTAAATTAATTCATGTAGGACTGATCTGCCTAAAATAGACTGCTACTACTGCCTGAAATTTAGAATAATTAGTTACCTGGAGAAGACTCAAAATCCCTAAAATAAGAATCACCCTTGTCTCCTTTTGCGCCTACTATAGACACACCAGGAATTCCCTTTTCCCCTTTCAGGCCTGGAACTCCCTGAGCTCCTTTGGGACCAGGTGGACTTTGAGGCCCTGTAGCACCAGGGGTTCCTGGTGGCCCTTGCTTTCCTGGCTCTCCAGCATTGCCTCTTATGCCCATTTCTCCTTTTTCACCTTTAAGCTATAAGTAGAATAGTAGAATGTTGTCACTTTTAATACCAGTAATCGAGATAAAATAACCGAATAGTATTATAAATAAATTATATATCCATATACATTGAGAGGCCCGTGCTCAGCAGTAGGACAGTTTAATACAGGGCTGGTATTATTATATATTATTATTATATACATTACACGAAAACGTAAATGGTGAGTTGATATATAATATGTATAACATCGAGATTAGATTTTACAATACATCATTACTGATTGAAACCCGAATTTCACAGTCGGTCACAAACAGATACCATAGGACTATTAGTGCAAACATATATTATGTCTTAGCCCTAAAGTACCAAATATATTTCAGGTAATGACAGGAATTTTAATTTAATTAAACATAAACGTAAACTTACTCTTTTTAAATCTACAGCCGTAGCACTTTCACCTTTCTGTCCTTTTTCTCCTATTGTGCCATTGAATCCTGAAGTTCCCATAGGACCCTATAAAACCATTCACACTTTTTATACGCTAATATTGTGACATAATGATTATAAAACTTTTGCTTATGTTCTTACCTGAGGTCCAGGATGTCCTGGCTTTCCATTGTCGCCTTTAGAACCAAAATCACCCTTAACGCCCTTTTCTCCTTTGTCGCCTCTTAGACCAGATGGCCCCATTAAGCCAGGATTGCCCCTGTCTCCCTTATCACCCTAAAATAAAACAGTATGTTTATTTTTTATAAGAAGTCATGTTTAATTGTGATGACGACGAATTTAAAATTGACTGATACGTTATTACGCATTCTAATTAAGCTTTGGGTTTTCGGAAGGCATGTCATAAAATATAAACTATGTTATTATATAGATGTAAAAATATGCCTGCAATTTCTATAATATTATCATAATGCATTAAAGAGGTATTTGCAGCCATAGTTTAGCTAGAAAAAAGCTGAAACGTAATCCTTCTCTGATAAATTATTATTAAAACTGCATTAAAAATTATGAATGCAGAAAACACGTAAATCTAACAATAGTTAAGGGACTTACAAATTTACATAATCATAGTTAATGTTTAATTAAACTTAGTAAGTGGTCAAACAAAAGGAAAATTATCCACTCTGTTAAGTAAGTACGTTGAAAAGACTGGATAAGGTGTACCTTAAACAAAAGGCATGCATGAGAGAATTAAAAAATGCGATGACAGCAAACGTTTTTTTTTTCAAGACAACACGATATTTTATTGAATAAATAGTAGACTTAACAACTATTCATATAATGGAGACAAGTAACACCCAGGTTTCTAACAAATGTTCGTGACTCACACAATTTTTTGTTTCATGTAGGGATGGCCCAATCATGTGCACTCACTAGAGTGCATGTAACAATGTATGTACACTAGTACATACATATATCTGGATCATAGCAGTTGGAAAGCTATAGTCTATCTACGAGCCCAAAAACCTAATGTTTATTATTCTAACCTTCAATAAAGCTAATTTTGACTCAGGTACTACTCCAGCAGGCCCTGGCTGGCCCCTATCTCCTTTTTGACCAATATTTCCTTTTGGGCCAAGTTCTCCTTTAACTCCTTGTTCTCCTTTTTGCCCATTTAAACCATCCTTACCATCCTTTCCAGGTGGGCCTTGTATACCTTGGGGACCTAGATCACCCGTTATACCCTGAAAAAATAATAAAATTAATTGGCTACAAACCGAGTGTTATAATTATTACTAATTTAATTTTAGTCACATGAAGACACACATTTGCGAACCATTAATATTCGTTTCAGACAACTACGAGGCATACGCATTTTTCAAGAATTAAAATAATTTTATACTAGTTTGATTAGGTAGTCTTCAAAAGCCTGCTAATAAATACCATTTAGCTTAACTATGAGTTACCAGTAATTTAATCTGGCACAATACACTGAGCGGGTGAAGTAGACTAAGGCCGTACCCTTCTCACAGTGAGAAGCGGCCTGTGTCCAGCAGTGGATCAGTTTATATACAGGTTTGATATTATAACTAATAATTTCAAACAAAATGCTAGTAATCTTTGCCTGAATAAAAAATTAACTAATTTTTCTGTAACAAACTATGTCAACTGGAATTATGAAAGAATACTAAGCATGTCTTTTTAATTGAAATTAAACTGCTATATACGGATTTTATCGCGTTGTTTATTTGACACTTTATTACAAAATTTTGAAAATTGTTACACTACTACTACTATTAAACTTTACTAATTTTTAAGCTAATTAAATTATTATTAAACTATTTAGATTTAATTTATTTTTACACTTCCCCGACGTTTTTCCGAGACATAGTCTCCCCGTGACCATGGCTGCTGAAAAGCAACCGAAACGTCGGGGAAAGTGTAAAAATAAATTAAATCTAAATAGTTTAATAATAATTTAATTAGCTTAAAAATTAGTAAAGTTTAATAGTAGCAGTAGTGTAACAATTTTCAAAATTTTGTAATAAAGTGTCAAATAAACAACGCGATAAAATCCGTATATAGCAGTTTAATTTCAATGAATAATATTCGCGTAAATAGAAGACAATATTATGTCTTTTTAATTTTAATAATATATGGATTAATAAAATACCTGTTCACCTGTATCACCCTTATCTCCTTTGTGTCCTTGCAGTTTCTTAGCTATGAGTACCTCTGAAAAAAGTATGAGTATTTATGTCATGTCGCATAAATTATCAGATCTTACTACTGGCCGGTATTTATTTATTTGTTACTGGACGAAATTCTAGATATATTATTGATATCAATGAGATGCAATACATACATAGACTCAAATCAATATATGGAGAGGTAAGCTGAAAACGAGACTATTGATTTAATGAGTATATAGTAATTATTACCTAACCGAAAAATCTCAATAATCTCGTTTGACCTACGAATAGTGTAAACAAAAATGTACTTTATAAATGTTTTAAACTTATTTCTTTTTGCGAGGTTGTCTAAATAATGTGCTGAATATACATTTGTTAAAATTGTATTAATAAAAAGTGAAATTCAAATTACAAATATTACGATATTAAACAAACTATAAATTTTCCATCGATTCATATTATTCGAATCATAATTAACTGTTATGTTAAATCTATTAAATTTACGCAAAATAATTTTGAGAGAAACGCCGTGGTCAAATCTAAACCATGATATCACAAAGTAAAATGCATTCGCTAAGAACTCAAAATATCTGTACTCTGATCGTAAACATTTTAGTTTTCAAAATAAGATCGTGGATATGTAACATTTGTACACTGTTGTTCAAAATTAAATTTACAATATTATCATTTCCACGTTTATAACGTACCTGCATTATTTCTTCTAAAATTATTTTAAGTAATTTAAGCTGTACTATATAAAAATATTTTATTATTATAGTTACAATGCACTAAATAAAAATATTTTATTATTTTTAAGTCGTCTAGCACTATCCATAGTTTTCAAAAGGTCTCGATCTATAGTGCTAATTGAGCACCTTCACAAACATACAATTCACGGACAAGAATTGCACGTTTTAAGTAAGACTATCGAAGATTAAACGACAGTTTTAATACATTATTGCGTAAGGCAATTACGTCTTGATAGTTCATTGTATATTAATTTAATTATAACTTTACCTGTTATCTGATTCGTATGAGAAACAAATAGGTACTAAATTAAACCCAAGTCGAACAATAATATAGGTGTGTCGAAGCCAATTGAGCGGATAGTAGCAAAAAATGTTTAGGGATTCAATCTACTAACGTTATTACATCAACGTGACCAGAATGCTTTGTTTGATATTGAAATTTATTCAGGTTATTTGCGTCTTGAACTAAAATGGAAAGGTCTAAATAAACAGTAAATTGTTAGTATGTGAGTAGACTCTTGTATCATCGAAAAATATAAATGACTTACTGTCTGCGTCGGATATATCTTCGCTTAGGATTGAGGTTATCGATGCTGGTAATCCTTCCAAGCCCGGGCTACCTTTGTCACCTGCGAGTATCAAAATGTTTTTCTATATATTAAAAGCGTTCAATTGTTACCTATTGCTAAAATCACTAGCCGATTATACATATTATATGATAAGCTTTAACGCAAGACAGTGATCGCCTTAGCCCTTTTTTAATTACAAACGTATGTACTGTAAAACCAAGCTTTAGGCGGCCAATAGATCTACAACTGGGTTGTAAATCTAGTCATAACCCTAAAGCACTAATATGCGTCAAGGTTTCTAAATGATTATTGCACATACGATTGCATGTAAAAAAGCGATGAGGCGGTAAATGCCTATTATGCAATAAAGTGTATTCTATATTGATCCAGAGTTACATTAGCTCGCACGTATATGCAATGGGCGCGTTGGGTTCGGATTACAAATGAAATGCGCAATTAAGCGCTAATTATATCATCATCAAAATACGAGATCATTTGTACCAAAACTATCTCTTTAATTTAACATCACAGTTGCGCAGTTTACAAAGAAAATAGTCCTTAATATTGTCTTATATTTACGCGAATATTATTCATTGAAATTAAACTGCTATATACGGATTTTATCGCGTTGTTTATTTGACACTTTATTACAAAATTTTGAAAATTGCTACGCTACTACTACTATCAAACTTTACTAATTTTTAAGCTAATTAAATTATTATTAAACTATTTAGATTTAATTTATTTTTATTTTACACTTTCCCCGACGTTTCGGTTGCTTTTCAGCAGCCATGGTCACGGGGAGACTAAGATGGCAGTTGTCTCAATGTTCCATTGTAGTTATTTTGTCTTGTGTTTAAAATAGTCTTGTGTTTAAAATAGTCCTTATTAAAAACGATACCTTTACTGCCCATTTCACCAGTTTCACCTGGTGAGCCTGGAGTTCCTGGTGGGCCAATTAATCCCATGTCGCCTTTTTCGCCTTTGTCGCCTTTTATTCCCTGTTCGCCTTTTTGGCCCTGCAATTTAAAGTTTACAGTAATAAATATATGTAAGAAGAAGCTTTAAGGAATGATAGTTGTTTTCGCTATGCTTGCCTTGTTCTTTTAAATATAAAGTAATTTTTTTCACGTGGGCTACATTCGCAAACTATTCGCGGGAGCTACATGTGTAAAACACCTCACATAGCCTACACGTGCAAACCAGTTACGTGGCCTATAAGCGTAAGCTCATGCAGCTATGTAGCCATGCGTAGCTTACGCTGCGTAGCTGGTGTGACTTAATTATGCATGTAACTTGCGCGGATAACTCGCTTTGATCGTTTACAGGTTGCACCTGCGTCGCGTTCATGTATCATAATTAGTAAGAGATATGTTTTTGTCTTTGATATCCTTTAAAATAAATTCTAATTTTAGGAAAGTAACTACAATACATTTGAAATTTTTCGTAGAACCCAAAAACTAAATTAGTGTAATGTATTTATTTGTCTTAGAAAAAGACATCTTCTGATCTTCTTAAATCCTGTGTCTTAAGGAACTTAAGAAACATTCAATCAACGGACACAAAGCACACCCAGACTCGCAACAATTATGTGAGGATCACACAAACTTTTGTTCCAGATGGGGGTCGGATCCACAACCTATAAACCCACGATGAAGTGACAATGGCGAGGTTACCACTTAAACCACTACGACATCCGTTTAGCAAATATGTAAATGTTTGATGATAGTTTTTTACCTCTCTACCTCGAAGTCCTGGCTCTCCATTCTTGCCGTCTACTCCAGGTTTTCCTGCAGCACCAGGTATACCTGGAGGGCCTCTAGGTCCTCTCTCACCGCTAACCCATTCCTAATAAAAATGTGCAATTGTTTGTAATACTTTTACACAGGCGGTTAATAAATTGGCATCCTGTATATTTACGGGGTATATTTTTAAATACCTACTTTCATGATTTGTATACAAAACATACATATTATATGTAGTCTGAGGCGCATTGATAGTGACTTTGACAAATAAGGTTTCAGATTCAGAGGCGGGAAATTTATTTGCTTTTTACTGTTTTGAAATTCTCAGTATCAACCCGGAGTCTGACATTCGGCTCAGTATCAAATCATAGTTAGCGAAATGTGGGTGTAGTTCACCTTTACCGGCCTCTTCGGAGATACAGATAAAGTATAAATAAAAATATCTAATTATATTCACCACTTTTGTTGAACCTGGAATTCCTGGTACGCCTGATTCTCCTTGCGGGCCAGGTCTGCCATCTGCGCCTGGATTGCCTGGTGGACCAATAGGGCCACTTGGACCGACAGGACCTCTTTCTCCAGGTTCACCGGATGATCCTGGTCGTCCATTTAAACCTGGTAGCCCAATATCACCCTGTAAAAGAATATTAATCTAATACATAAATACTACAAGATTAATCTAAATGCCAGTAAGATATAGTTCTTAATTTGATTTGCCTCTTTTAAATATAATCACAAAACCGATGACCGCAATTTTTAAAGATATTTCCCTCCCTTCAAGCCCTGTGTCCCAGACTTTACAAACCTACAATGTTTAGTATTTAGTATACCCAGATTCAGAACAATCATTAATGAATCACACAAATAAAGCATTTATCCGTATGGGTTTCGAATCTACATCATTCAGCGACGGCAGCACCGAGGCGACCGCTTCCCTGTTGCGTTATCCATGCAGTCATATTGCATGTTGGAAGCAGTCACAATAAAATAGCGGTACTCTTGGACTCTGAAGTCGGATACATATGTCGAGTACCATCCCACTACGCTCATCTCAAAAACATTTTTTGTAGTTCCGTGAGCTATTAATCGCTAGCTTCAAATGTAAAGGACAAACAACGTGGAGACATTTTTGTGTCTCCTAGTTCTCAAAGGTGAGAGAAATTTATTCATGTGCACTTTTCCAATGTGGTGGTCTATGGGAAATTCCCTTTCTATTATATAGTTTTCCTTTGCCAGGCAATAGACCATTTAATGTCAGACCTATGATTAACAGACCTGTAATTTACAGTTTATTTAGTTTACTATGTATTGAAAAATAAAATAAAATGGCTTATTATCTTTAAAACTGCCTCAGATGTTATTGTTAATAACTTATTCAAAGCTGTTTATTCTTTTACATTACCACGGCCGGCAGACGGCGGCTCACCAGATTGCAAGTCGTAACTTATGGACTTCGGAATGGCAAGGGAATACACAGCTGGTGATCGCAATATTCTCTGTAAACCTAGTTTAGAAATGACAAGTCATAGCGCTCAAGAAACATGGCGGCAGACAGTTCATTTCACAGAGCTTGCCCCGTACGTGAGAGAAATATTCGCTGAAAGCGTGTCATGCCGGACGAAAATGTAATTATTTTAGGCGTATTGACCCTACCTCATAATCGTGTGGTCGAATCTAGTATGTATTTACTAGTAAATATCTTCTGATGTAACGGCACTTACCCGTAGTCCACGTGGACCTGGCATTCCATCTTTGCCTGGAGGTCCTCTTTCACCGTCTGATCCTTTCAACTCTGGCCGTTTCAATAGTAATTCGGAAAACGTTTTATTCATGCATTTGCATTCCTGTTGAAATCAAATATATGCGCATTTAATTCTCTGTTGATATACCGGTTTAATTTAACAAACAAGGAGCATTTTAATATGCTTAAGTTGAGTTTTATGGCTGTAAGGACATCAATAGAATGTTCTTCAGTATAAGAAATGTCATGCGAATAGAAGTACCTACTGTTTTATTTCTAACTAAAATTAATTACTAGTTGCATACATTCCTCAATCACTTTTTTTATTATGTTCTTGTTAGAAACTCATCAAAATTATTGCTTCAATGATATAGAAAAGGATAAAATCAGTTAAATCGAGAAGCATATTATTTTGACATAATTATAAAGGTAATTAAGCGCGCGTACTTACATCCTCCTCTAAATCTTCCAGTGACTCATCACTAACTTTGTCTTTTAACCTGGGCAGCTGTTGAAAGTATGAATTAAATTGTGAGAATCTATTACATAGTGAATGCATTAAGGTAGTGTATTATTTACATATTTAATCACAACACCGCAATAAGCTCAAGCATACCAAGAAGAAATTGTATAAGGATACCTACTAAGAAGCCAATTTACCTGTGTTAGAATTTTGAAAATACAGATTTACTCGTACGTTTAGTAACTTGGTGCATAAACCTTAAATGTTAATGAGTTAAAAGCAGTGTTAATAAAAACTTGGTTAAGTAATAAAACATGTTTAAAGTATATAGTAGCGATGTACCATTGATATGGCAAAAAATCGAATAATCGAAAGTATTGTGTGATCACGCATTCGAAACTTGATTAATTGTTCGAATCATAAACAAATATTTGAAACAAAATGTTGACAATCGCATTCAAAAAATGATAATTGTTTCGAGTCATTCGCATCGATTGAAAAGTCGAATGATTCGAATATTTAATCGATAATAGCAGATAGCTTGATTGTGGTATCAATAAGTCACAGTACTACAAGTAGTGATATATTTTTATATTTTATCATTTGCTAAGGTTACCTAAAATTACTTTATTAGGATTTTTATCGTATGGTAATTAATATAATGAAGACTGGATAACAAACTAGATCTACATGTTTTAACTAAGCTTACAAAATAAACTTTGTTAGTAATAAACACCAGTATGTAACCCAAAGATTAATCGATTATTAGTTTGCCGATTTCTATCTATAACATTTGGTTTAGGTCCTACTGAAATTGAGACTATGATTTCATTTTGATACGGAACTAAGCAAATACGATAAAATATATATATGTAAATTAATTGAGTAAATAGTACCTATTTGAATTCATCAGCAAATATGGATTAAATATAAATTCAATTTTGATGATAGCCTCAGTTTTAGTAAAACCTAACGAATATTTGGATTACGATGACCAATTAAATAAAATACTAAAAAATAATAAAATGTTCTGATGAATCTGAATATTTAGAAAATCTTTCAAATGGCTTCCAGGTGATATACCACAAATATTTGAATCCGATCCAATTCTATAGATCTATCTATTGTATTAATTACTACATACTAATTAAAATATTATAATAAATAGTATGCACTTACGGAACTATATTCCTCATTATCATCATCAAAGATTTCATCATCATATTCCGTCTACGAAAGAAATTATTGTTGTTAATAGAAGTATACAGTTGGAAGATAATTAGTTTACCTAATTATTAACAGATTGTTTTTGTTAAAATGTATGTGAATAAAAGGCTTTGTCCAAATTTGAGGTGGTTTGCATAGAATCAAAATCGTTAAAGTACTTTTTTGTCTTTTACTAATGTAGTTATCAGTTTAGTAACTATAGAGTTTTATACGTATACTAAATTATACCTGTATTATACAAAATACTATGTTACTACAACTAAATAGCCAGACCAAGGATTTCGCCCCAAATTTATTATTTGCCGAAACAGAAATCTAGTATAATTTTGAATAGAATCCCATATCACCTCCTTCAATACTGTTTAGATTTGTATGTCTATAGCATTACTTTGGAAGTAATTATTAATAACCATTTTTCAATGTACGTCAAAAGCATTCGAGCGACATCAATTT
Organism: Catocala fraxini; assembly: GCA_930367265.1. Taxonomy (NCBI): domain Eukaryota; kingdom Metazoa; phylum Arthropoda; class Insecta; order Lepidoptera; family Erebidae; genus Catocala; species Catocala fraxini. The sequence continues at coordinate 18,295,512 of OV884039.1, read as the reverse complement.
GCACATTAAATACATGTAAAGGACGTAAATTTCTTTACTGTCACATAATGACGTAAAACATTTATTTATTTTATTACAATTAAAAAAATGTGCTTGAGGAACGTCATAACAGTGACAGCAAAAAAAAATTCATATTTAGCAATAGTTTCATATATGACAGTTTGACGCTGGTTTTCAATAAAGACCCCATATAACCGAACGTCAAGCCCGACATACCAAATAAAGCCTTGTCAATCTAACATAAACACAAAAACGAAAAATAATGAATAATCTAGAATTTATAAATGTCATTGCCTAGTAACTACTATACTATATATTTTAAAAATATAAAAAAAAAAGAAATATAATACAAAAACCACATAAAACTATGTGGTTTTTGTGTACTATTTTATATTTCTTAAAATAAAGTGTCAGTGCTAAAGATTATAAGAATAGCGATGTATGAAATTTCTGAGTGCAAAATATACGCTACGCGTAGTCACCACGTAGCACATCACTAGGCCGTCGGTCGCTTGGCATGCTATTTTTTTAAATTTGTAATGCACTCTGTGTAGTTTGATGTACAAAATGCAGCTCTGCAGGCAAGCTGTTGCGGCTACGCAACTCTCGATGTTGCTCCCAACATGCAATACAATCAAAAGCTAGTGCGGTTGATTGTATTTGTATTTTTATTGCTCATTGGACCCCTTAGTGCGTCTTTGTTTGTGTTTCAGATCGACTTGGCGGGATGCTCCCACCATTTGCGTCCACGTATTTAAAACAACACTTATATGCTCGATGTTTTAACTTAAGAAGTTAGAACACCAATTATTGACAAGGATAGCTGCTAAAAGCGACAAGAGACTGATATTACTCAAATATTACTTACTAGTCCTTCAAAAAAGCTAACCTGTAACATAAAATGTCATTAAAAAAATGAATTAATGATTTAATAAAATATTATATTGTACTTACGTCGTTGCATAGACTCTTTATACTATCTGAATCAGTCTTGGGATATAATTTTATAGATTCTATGACGACCTGGAACAAAAATATAATATAAAATAACTAATAGGTATAATAAAACGACGACGATAAGGTTAAAGGCTAATCAAAAATGATAAATTCAACCTCATGCCATGTTATTTCATTGGCTGATGCTAATTTAGTCAGGTAATGACAGAAGTTGGCACGCGTTTGACCATTTGTTGAATAATGTTTATATTGATCTGCCTTTAAGAAGCCGGGTCTAAGCTATTTATAGCATAAAAATCATTTTGCAAATCGCAGACAAGTCATAAACGTCTTCATCGTGATTTTATATTCTTATAAAACTATCTTTGCTGTGCTTGAGCAAATTATAAAAAATATTTTTGATAGAGCTACAAGCCTTTATATTAATTATCAGAAAAAATATAACTGACGATTTCATACTGATAAATTCTTAAATCTATTATTTTTCTTCTATATGTGACACTCTTTAAAGAGCAGTAGAGGACATATTTTAAGTTAATATTAGTGATTTACTTTAAAAATAATTACTTATTTAGTACGATAAATAAATAATAATTAGCGGGGCCTCTTAACACAGGTATTTTTTACCTCCCTCTCGCTCCGGGCCGTGGTTCAATCTATGGTCCGGAGCGAGAGGTCGTGGAACGCCGTCCCCTCCTTCTGTTAGGAAGTCATGTCCATCAAGGAGGCGGCGGAGCGGGAGAGGGAGCGCTTAAATCCTCTCCCCAACCGCAGAACCGGGCGCCGGAGGGCGCGAGATGACCTCCAACTACCCTGAGGTTTGACCTGGGGGTGGTGGGCTGCATGGGCCTGCCCGCCACCCGATCAGCACCAGGTCCGAGAGGCGGCGTGCGTGTTCCCACGCGCGCCTCTGAGTCATGTTTTTGTCCCCCTACAAGGGGACAGTAGAGGGTCTTTTAAGTAGTGTCCTGCCGTTTCACACGGCGGGCCGAAACCTCGGCGGGGTCGCGATTGCATGTGAAAGCGATTCGCGCGGCCCCGCCGTCTATGGTTATGTCGAGGAACACCGTGGTAGGTTTAGTCGGTATTACCGGGGTATCTCTCCCCGGTGAGCCTGACATAACCTCTCCGTCGCCCCGCGGAGAGGTAGGCGTCAAAGAATTCCCCAATGCAAAAAAAAAAAGGTATTTTTTACCTAATAGAAGTATGAGGTACTCCTGCTACTGATTATAAAATGGCATGTTAGAAAATTATAATATACCAGTTACATTTTTTTAAATTAAATCTGTTTATTTATTTATAAGCAATGCTATAAACTTATGTATGTACCTAAAGCAATGCAAGGAGTAGTTGCGTTAAGGCGATAGATCAGCTGATCACATAGTCAAAATACGTCTCTACAGCATCGTTAGTCTCGTAGCATAAGTTTGCTCTTAGATTTTGTATTACTACGAGGCTTTAGATTCGATTCATGGATCCAACAAAGCGTTATTGGGTTTTTTGCTAGGTAATTCTCGAAAGCAGTTTAGCTTGAAAATGTGCCCGCTAGACAGTAATATGCCTCCTATTATAGTCTATCTTTGTCTATCCCTTCGAGAATATAATATATGCATGAGACTATGGATATTTAGGGGAGGGCTATGTCCAGCAGTGGACTATTATAGCCCGATGATGATGATGATGGATATTTGTAAGTAATAGATGAGTAAATTGTGTATATCGTGTTTATTAGACTTGCACATCATTTAGCAGTATTAAGAAAATTTGTATAATAGCATCGCAAATATAAAAAAATACTCTGAAAATGTTATGGTCTTAAATTCTGCTTATTTGTAATACTGTAATGTAGAAAGATAATGACTTGCATATCTCAAACTAGACAATGTTTTCAAACAGATCATAACTGTAATATTACTGTACAACCAGGTATTGAATTGAGATACACTGCTAAAGATTATAAATGAAAATTTGTTCTTTATAGTTTGTCGATGTCCTAGGTCTTGTGTATAAGGATATTTTCTATGCCAACGCCAGACTTATTGTTCTGCTAGAAGATTAAAAATGTGACGTGAGTCAGTTCGCTTTTGTGAGAGGATGAAGCGAGATTTTTAATGAAACTGACGTAGGAAAATGTTGCTTGCCATCGACACGGCAGGCTTTATATGATTGAATACTTTGAGCTAAATATTGTGAGTGTTATTTAGATAAAGATCTTAAAATTAGTAGAGACTAGCGACCCGCCCGGGCTTTGCACACGTAGTACAAAACCTTAACAAATTATTCATTTTAACCTTCCGCATGAATCACTTTGTCTATTCAACCTGTTCAGTAGTTTTTGAGTTTAACGCGAACAGACAGATAGACGCCTCGGGGGACTATATTATGCAGTGATATAGTAATATTATGTTAAGTGATTAAGGACGCCATTTGTTTAAGAACGGTTAAAAAGGAGCCTACTTGGTAGGCCATTTCGCCATTCTCTCAGAGAAAACGCATTTCACATGATGGGTAAAAGCTCCCAAGACTGACAGATCTACCTCATTGGCCATGCCGTAAATACTAAGTGATCACCGTAGTCTATGGACGCCTGCAATACTAGAGGCATCACTTGCGCGCTGCCGACCCTTTAGGAAAGGAAGTGGGAAGGAGAAGGAGCGGGAAGGGGGAAAGAGGGTGATAAGGCCTCCAGCACTCTCACTCACCGAACGAAACACAACAGTAGGAATACTGCTATTTCACGTCGATATTCTGTGAGAGGGTAGTCCTACCCCGCTCGAGCCGGCCCATTCATGCTCAAATCAGCAAGGCTCTACTACAAATTTATAGAAAAATAGTTGTATATATCTGTAATTCCAAAACCGCCAAATGATTAACACAGTATGTTAAGGTTTTTAAAACATACGGAAGAAATCTGAATCAATTCCTCATCGAATAATAAAAGTATATATTTTCGGCACGAGAATAAGTATACTGACGTCATAAATATTCCACATAAAGCTGGTATAATAAATCATACTCGCTCACAAAACTAAAGTAATAAAAAGATGTAAGTCAAGAGCCGTATTCCAAACTGCAAGAGACATTTTTCTAAAGTTTTCTCCGTGATCCGGTGTCAGAGCACGCTTCAACATAAGACCTCAATTTCTCCCAACATTTGAATTATTAACTTTCTGCAAAATAGTCGCAAAACATTGCAGCTTTGAGCACAACTAGTTTTTATGAGCACTAAAACTGAATATAAAACAGTAATGTTGTAATATCTTTCATTTATTCATATCGATTCACACTTTACGACACTATTAAAGAATTTTAAAGCTAATTTGTTACTACGGCAAAGTGCAATTTAAATTGAAGATTGGTCTTTAATTTACTAATTTATTTCGATAATTAGTCTCTACACAAAGTATCTGTTTTATTTTATTTATTTATTTGACTTATTCACCAACTCGGTCATGAGAATCTCGTCCACGTGGCCGAGTCGGGAAGATTAAATACCAATTATTCTTTTATCTATAGACATAAAATTTATTAATGGCAAATGCACTGAATTTAGTGCAATAATACATAATATAATTTATTATGCATTATTTTTCATACTAATTGATCTTAATTAAATAGATTTTCTTGAATGTCATAACTTGGTGTTTTTCTAGTAATAACTGATGATAACATGTATATAATCACGACGCATTACAGTGGTGGAAATGCAAGTGAGACTAGTCTCTAATATGTATGAATAAAATATATTTTCCTTTCTTCATTAGGAAATATATTCTTTTCTGTAATTAATCATTATATTATTATTCATATTAAACTAAAAAGTCTACAATATTAAAGTCTTGAAATGAAAATAAGTTACAAAATACCGGGCATATTTTACTGTCTAGTCTGCCTTAAAATCATATTAAACAGTTAATATGAATTTAAATAATACAGCGATGCACTTTGAAGAGAATATTTGAACACACTATTCATTCCCTCTGCACAGATTAGTTTGCAAGCAACAGCACTGATTGCAGTTATTTGAATGTGTATGAAACTTAACAAGCATAAGTTTGTTCATGCTAGAGCATTTATAACTATACGTTCATTTGCACAATTTAATTTCGTATTAATTTAAATTATTCTAGTCTCTATTATATGCTAGCTTTTGCTTGTGTTGCCGGCCGCATGGACTTTAGTTGTTAACTGAATATAGTTATTTGTTAGAACACGTATGTGATGATAAAATATGTGTATATGCTGAATTTGGATCTATGCTAATACACACATGTAACATTTATTTATTTATTTTAAATACATTTATAATATATTTACAGGATATCCTAAAACGATATAATATAATATAAATAAGACAATAAACATAATTTTACACATTAAATACTTTTACATTTTCACGAATATCCACTTTATGCCCTAACTTATAGGCTTTTTGAAAAACCAGGCCGTTTCCATTCCTTTTTATTCCTTGTAAAAATCATAAGAAGAGTGTAAAATTTAAGCTTTCAAGTTACAACGTTTGGGCGTTCATGGGTCAGTCATGCGTGAATCAGGATGTCTCTTTTATATGTATTGACTGATATGGAAGTTTGTTAGTTGGTTTATCCATCTATCATACAGCAAGTTTTTGAAGTGTTTGGTTACAAAGACATAATTGGTTATCAAGTGACTACACTTTTACTTTTAGAACAATCTTAGGTTCCTGTGGAATAGATATATAGAACCTAGACATTAATGAACCTAGATCCTATATGCATATATATACATATAATATCAGCCCTGTATTAAACTGTCCCACTGCTAGGCACGAGCCTCTACTCAGTGTGAGAAGGGTTAAGCCATAGTCTACCACGCTGGCCCAGTGCGGATTAACAGACTTCACATATCTTCGAGAATATTATGGAGAACTCAGACATACAGGTTTCCTCACGATATTTTCCTTCACCGTTAAAGCGAACGATAATTAACTATTTAATACGCACATAACTTAGAAAAGTCAGAGATACGCGCCTTAGGATCAAACTCGAGACCTCTGCATAGCACTCCAACGGTTTCCCAATAGGCTATCGCTGCTTATACCATAGGTCTTGCTTAGGCTATAGATCTTATATATGTATACTAATAAAACCAGCTACATTAAAGATAAAACGCGAGTGATAAACATCTCATAAAAATTAAGAACAGACAGACTGCATTCGCCAGGACTTGCTTGACAGTGCGGATAGCAAAACCAAATGAGTTCTGGCAATTATTTAGAGACCTTCTAATGTAACGTACAACTAAATGAAATTTCTATAGTAACAAATTTAATTGTAATTATTAGTGCTTCGTTAGTATACTAGCGTAGTGTCATTCTACATATCGCACACCGGGTGCAATAACGTCATAAGTAAGGAATGACGTTTTTTTAGAGGTACTTTCATGACATTAATGCACCGTATTTAGACACCATTTGTGACCAAAAACACATTTTACACATTTTAGCATTTATGACGTTATTGCACCCGGTGTGCGATATAACTGTCGACCTTGTCGAGTCTTGGATTTGATCATTAAGATATTTTTTTTATTGGTTATGAGAATATATCTGTCACAGATATATTCTGTGTTATTTTTACTAGAAGTGCGGCATTTTAACCCGAGCTCAGCAGTTGACAATATTCAATTCAATTCAATACAATTCGTTTATTGCACTCCATAATGTATATACAGGTCTTATAAATGTAGAGATGTAGTATTGTTACACTATATTTACATAACTTGCAGAACTTGCTCGCGAAATGTGATTGCAACCTCAGCTTAAACCTTTGAACATATTACAGACATAGTACATGAGAATAATGCACTTCATTGAAATGCTTTATCGTACATATTTATTATATTTTTTTAACAACGTCTTTTATGAAACAAAACAAAATATCGTTTTAATTTGAAGCTAAGACTTGACGACAAAATTACAAAGGATAATAAATGTCTGAAGAGATAAATAGTAAAAGCCAAAATGTATACCTTCCATGAATTATCCGGCTGCTCAGCTACAACAATCTGTTTTCCCCCCACAAACATTCAAGAACCTAGATTTTCGGCTAAACCTTTATTTAGTTCTGTGATTAATCTTAAGACGACTTTAATGTGTTTTCTAAGCATAACTTCGCTTTAGAGCAGGAATTTTGGTAGCCCCTCAGCGAATTTTCTTTAGGAGTTTATATTCATTAAAGTATTCAATTAAATAGTTTATGTTTAGGTCGTACAACACTTATTATACCTATCGTTTTAATAAAAATAATTCTAATTTACTGAAATTTTCAAGTTTTATATTAGTAGTATAGCAACAATAGAGAATTTTCTGAGAAAATATCTAATTACACTTTACCTTACCTGGTATTCAAACCCTGGACTGGGGTTCGACTGATCGCAAATATGTTCGTGAAATATGCAAATCCATGCGTTTAGTGGCAACAAAGCATTAACTGCATTAAATGCAAAAATTTAAGGACAAAAAAAGGAATCAGTAGACATCATAATTACCTAGTTCAGTAGTATAATGTTGCACTTATAACTAGGGTCAATCGCGTCGTGAGGTTTGGGGCACAACCACAATTTTATTTAATCTAGTTATAAATAACTATACTCTCAGTTAGTGAGAAGACCGTTAGACGACCATTTTGATGTCTCTATTGCAGCTATAACATTAAGTGGTTATGTGATAATGACTGTCTGAGAATTTTCCATAATATCATGCAGATAAGTATGGTCTGCCAACTCGCTCTGGACCGTGGTGTGGTGATTTATATACCTTAACCCTTCATATGCTCAAAAGATAACTTTACCTAGCAACAAGACATTCTATAACCAGGACAGATTGATTTTACCACTTACTGTGGACCAGTTAAATTAACCTTATACGCACTAAACATACAGATTTTATAAATATCTTTGGCGTTGCAGTCTGAACTTGAACAATTTAAACCAACCGCAAATAACTTGAACAATCATTTACTGGATGGAGCCAGTAGGGTGAAAACAACGACACACTAAACTAAGTACGAGTGTGTACTAAATTACTAATTTTATCACTGCAAACTTGAGTACGTACCCATCTTTACGTTTATAGCCAGCTTGTAGGCGACATAGCTAACGCTGCCTAAACACATTAGCTGCAAACTCGAGCCGTTCTGAACAGTTTCACCACAGTTTGATTTCGAACGGATTCTGTAGCGCACCTCACTTTAGGTTTGGGATGTTACTGGATGCAGATGAAAGAAAATAAGTGTGCACAGTGTTTTTAAGTATGCATTTTCTGAGGAAAATGTAACACTCTGTGTGGTTGCTGGAAAATTATGAATCAAAGCACGGATCAGGTTTAATTTTATTGAGGAGCTAGTCTTTTGTGCATTTTCATTAAAGCCAATTTATATCTTTCATGTATGACAAAGCCATACTGTATATGTGTATGTATGTATGTATCTTATGCGGGGGCCAGTCAATGCAGACCGGCGACACTTCGACCCAGTGGGATCTTTTGTGTCGACACTCTCCCAATAACGACTACCATAGATGTTCATGGCAGCCGAGACCGACGGCTTAATGTGCTCTCCGAGGCACGGAGCAGGCGATAATTGTCAATCAATACGCACATAATTTCGAAAAGTCATATAACTTCCTAAAGTCAGAGGTGCGCGACGTGGGTTCGAACCTGAGACCCTCTGCATTGCAGTCTGTTGGTCTCCCCACTGAGCTATCGCTGTATATGTGTAACTCGTAGTATGTGTGTATGTTAGACCCCATAGAAGGCCACAATTTATGAGATCCACAAATAGTTTTTTGTGTTCGTTATTTCATAATTTAGAAAGTTGCCTACTATAAAGTAATTAATCTTAGTACATGGGGTTATCTTCTTTAGGTAATAATTATTAATTTAATTGAGATTCTAAATATCTATATTCTCATCGGCATCAGTCTTGCCTAACACGTCAAGGTTTTATAACTGCCATATCTCAACAACAGCAATATATAGGTACAAGCTTCAAAGTTTAAATAATTATAGTGTAATGTTCAAAATACATTTAAGTTAAATATCCGCAAATAGTAAATAAAACCTTTTCAAAATATAAAATGACTTGATATAAGTTTTTAGTGTTTACTATTACTATTATATGTAACGGTCAGTCATGAGTCAAATTTATTATTATTATATTTTACAATGCCGTTGTATCTCTACTTTATTCAATAACGTGTATCTTGGTAATCAGTATATTTTAACGTAAATTTTTTTATAGTACGATACACCTTATCCGCATTAAGACAATATTTGTATAGAAAATCTGACAAATTTTCTCTTTAGCTATTTAACGATCAAAAAATCGCCCCTTAGTAACATAAAATGGGTTACCAATGAATGTCGGTTTATTTAATTCATTTTACGGTTTTCCCTTTCGACAAATTCACATTGTAATCGACAATTTATCATACAAAAGACCGTATCATCGTAATGTTATAATGGCTTTCTCATTTACGACACAGAATCGTTTTGGATACGCTTGTTACTACTTAGTCAGTTTTATCATATAATGGATCTGTCCATTTCAATTAATCCATTCATTAGCATAGATCAAACCACTAACGATTCGTATTCGAGTAAAGTCTTGCTGTCAAATACATTGTTATTTTTATATTTCACTAGATTTTGCCTGCGGTTTCACTAGCGTTAATGTAAATTTTGTCTATAAGTTTCTATATGAATTATATTATTCTGGATAAAAAGTAGCCTATGTCCTTTTCTGTACCACTCTGTGTATGTGGTATTTAATGATGATCTCAAGCGTAACAAACAAACGCTCACATTTGCATTTATAATTTTAAGTTAGGATTTTTGTTACGCATCTTCGCTTTAATGCTTTCTTTTTAATAAAATAATAATAGCATCAATAAAACAGTGTACAAAGTAATGTATCCAAAACATATTCCTAATTCCTTGTTCGAGAGGAAGCGGATCCGAAGCAGCTGTGAAGTTATGACGCGGCGGATATTGCCTAACCGAACGTCGAGGCACTGTGCCCCATTCATCTTTCTATATCTTTTAGCTCGCTTTCAAAACTTTGTATCGTCGAAACGGAAAGTGCAGAGGTGTGTAAGCATGAGCATGTGTGGGTTAAACCCTTTTAGACGCTGTGAGGATTTAGAATGTCCGGCTTTTGTGAGTCTGAATTTCGCAAAAGTTGGACGAAATATTAAATTAAAACACGTCTTTGAAACTATTATTTATAGGTTTATTTTACCGATAAAGTTTTGTTAAGAGTAAAAATTATTTAAGGCTTAATCGACATCATGATCTCTCAAACGCTCTAAATCTAGATCCTTTCGCATCCGAGAGGCGGCGTGCGTGTTCCCACGCGCGCCTCTGTGTCGAGTCCGTCTCCCCTCTAGGGGGACAGTAGGGATATTATTGTGAGAAGTACCTTTGGGTAGGTCTTTTGCGTAGTGGCCTGCCGTTTCATACGGCGGGCCGAAACCTCGGCGGGGTCGCGACCGCATGCGAAAGTGATTCGCGCGGCCCCGTCGATAGTGGTTTTGTCGAGGAACACCGTGGTAGGTTTAGTCGGTATTCCGGGAGGTACGTTATCATCTTTACCATCTTCTTTTACCCCGGCGAGTCCGACATAACCCCTCCGCCCGCCCCCGCGGAGGGGTATGCGTCATGCATTCCCCCACGTATAAAACAAAAAAAAAAGTTAAATTCGTGTTTTGTTTTAAAGTGTTTATATATGATGTAAGTAACTGTCAAGGGCTACATGCATCGGCTACTCACGTACGGATTATATGCGCAAATTACAATTTTAGTCATGTCAAACAAAGTCAAAAGCTGGTTGCAAGCTACCCTTGCGTTTGGAGTTTACATCATTCATCAAACCCGCGCAAGTGCTTTTATTCTCGCATGTTTCTCGCAACATATACAAAACTTATTAAGATATTAAGTGGCAACAACCGGGACCACACGCTTAAACGTTTCTGATAAAATTAAACTAACTACCTCTCAGACTCGTCTGTTACCTCGGTAACTAGTTCAACTTTATCATATACTAGTTTTTGCCCACAACTTCGCTTGCGTAAATGTAGATTAGATTAGATTAGGTTAGTAACAGTACGGTTAGTTATTTATATAACTAACCGTACTGTTAATGTAAAGGATACTAGGACCTTATGGTCCTAGTATCCTTTTCCGTTCCTCTGATAACGTGTGTCAAATTTCATGATGATCGGCCCCGTATTTAAGGCGTGAAAGCGTAACAAACAAAGAAACTCACATTCGCATCTATAATATTATTTAGGTTATTATTTTGTTACGTCTCATCTGATACAATTAGAGAGAGCGCATAGGTCGATACTTAAAGTCATGTTCAAAAAATCATTAACTTTCCCAACAGTTGACCTCTACAAAGTTGCTGACTTGTTAAGCATACGACAGCTATACGTTAAAAATGCGGTCATCCAGATGCATAAGTCGTTCCTGAATTCCCCTGATTTAAGGTTATGTTAAGTGCATGAGTTTTCAAGATTCCCATCACAAAATGCAAGACTACGTTTGCCAAAAGGTTTAAAAAGTACTTGTACCCCTACATATATAATAAAATAGTAAAACATTGCGATCTTAAGCACAACACTACGCGGGTAGTCTACGTTAGAGTAAAAAAATTTATAGCCAGCCTAAATTACCACGACACGGAACAACTTCTTAAAACCATTATTTAAATGTACCGCTCTAGACGTTCTTCAATCCTTTAGAAAACATCTCCACTCATTTACACACACACACACACATACATACACACACTATCATAAATACTCACCATAACTAACCCAAACATCCACTCACTCACATCACTCTCAGATCTATTTATTCATGCATATTAGTTATTTGTAATAGTTAAGTTCTAGGTATATGACAATCCGTATAGTTTGATGGCCACGACTCAGGCTGTGCCTAGTGTGGCTGTCACAGTAAATGTTAATATATGTGTAACTTAACTGAAATAAACATTATTATTATTATTTTATGACTCAAAGAATGTTTCATATAAAAATCTGCTGAACAATGTCTTTAAGTGCATTCTTTTTAACACGTCCTGTGTTAAAAATTGTGGCGTAAAATATTCATAAAACTTCACGTATCGTAGGACACCTAAATTTCTATTATCCTGGTTCAAGCTTACAAAGGCAGTGTAGTGCCTAAGTAGCGATACATTGTCAGCTTATTGTTAGTGAACTGCACAAGGGGCCGTAACCGTACGTTGATGGTGTGAATACCAGCACAAAATGTATGTTTTCACATGTATTTACTACGAAAATAGTAAGTAGGTACGTAATAAGATTTGTTGCAAAAATTAAAAGATATAATATTTTTGTTTTAGACTGTCTTGGTTACGCAGAAGTAGTGTATGCGACTTCTGTACATAGGTTTCGGGTTAGATTCCCGGCCAAAGTATTATTGCGTTTTCCTGTCAAGATATCTTCAGAAAAAGCGTCCCGGAAAGGGTATGTTTGACACCCATAATTCCCCAGCTATAGCTTTAGGTATTACATAATTGCAAGCAAACCTATTGCTGTTTAGCTTGCCTGTTTAGCTGTGCTTTTTTTTCCTGACAAATTTTTGACAGAACCACCCAATAATAAATACTTTATACGATCCGTGAATCGAACTTGAGCCATTATGAAGAGCAGTCACATACAAGTCACAATACTGCTGCGCCATTTATGTATTTATAATCGTAATTTGTTTAAGTTGCTTAACTTTGACTTTCTAAGCTTTTCACAAATTGTATTGAATCATAAATTTACTATGTAGTATGTTTACGCTTAGACATCGTAAAATGGTTATTACTCTTGTATACGGAGCTCCTTGGGCACGTTGAGACATTCGCGCGGTTTGTATTTTAGTAGGAAGTGCGAATGACCAGCTTTTAAAGTAGGTAGGTACTGACGTGAAATACCCAAAAATGTATCTACATGAAGATCGGTTTGCGCAGAGTTTACGTGCGAACGACGCATGTTGGTTACTTAAGAAAGTGCGTAGGCAGTTACAAATTTAGGACTCTTACTTTTATGAGTTAGTGCACGACGCAACTTGTTAAGACTGTACTGCGTTTGTAATGCCCCATTACGAGCGCACAAGTAACCTGCGCGTATAGCTCGCACAAGCACCTTGCGTCTCAAACAGATAATGGCTAGCACCTGGAGTTTGTCGCAAATAAAAACTATATTAAATCGAATAGCTTTCTTTTGCGGTTTTACTCTATTGATACTGAGAATAAGATTTTTATTTAACATGGCAATTTCATTCCACTCAATTACGATATGAATTACTTCTTCATCAGTCACTTGTAAATAACGTAATTTTCAGTGCAAGAAATAGCAATAATTACTCTTTGTGTTTTTAATTAAATGCATTCTCTTACAATATTTACTACAATGTTTTACTATGAAAATGGGCAATAGTATTAACTCATATAACAAAAGTCTATACACAGCTTGAGCATAATTAGGGCTTAGTAAACCGCGCAGGCTCAGTGCGCATTGGAAGAATAAATATGAAGAATGCGACATAAGGTGGTTTCCTTGTAACTGGTTTACCGTTAAAGTGAGTGGAAATTATGAGTAATATAACTTCAAATATTCATAGGGGCGCGCATAGCATTGAACTCGAGACCTCTACATACCAATCCACTGGTGCCCCATTAGGCTATAGTTACTAATTTTACTAACCTTTTATTATTATTAACAATATATCCTCCATCGATAAGTTATTAATATAAAGTAAACATGTTACTCCGTATCGCGCCGAAGTATTAGATTACATAAAACAATTACTCTTATTGATGAAGCGTTGCTCAAATAACTTTTGAAGGCGTCAGGACTAATCAATATCGTGCCAGTATTAGGGGTTCAGTTTCGCTGGCAGAGTACACACTGGTACATCAATTATATAACATCACACTTTATAGCTCACATATCAACGTATCTTTTTATTTTCCACTGCTTACTTAAATAAGAAATATATGTATTGAATGTTTGTAAAGTCCTCCGCGGCACAGGGGTTATTCCTAGTGCGTTGTGCAATTGTCTTTTAATAAGAGATAATTTAAGAAGAGATGATTACAACGGTTGACGTTCGTTTGACTGTTTACGAACAAATTTTCATATTGTATGGTTTTCAGAAACCTGGTGTTAAGTAGAGTAAAGCGCAATAATAACATAACTTTACGATATAAGATCCATTTCAGTCCGTTAAAATCAATGAGTTTTAAAAATTAAAAACGTCTATTTAAACTGTCATCCGATCTATGCAATATTTAATTGAATGTAGAATTAATAAGCTTACCTATTATATAAAGCAGCGATAGCTCAGTAGGGAGACCAACAGACTGCAATGCAGAGGGTCTTGCTCTCCCTAGCCTTTATTATTCCCAAGTCACTTGGGATCGGCTTTTCTAGTCTAACCGGATTTGACTGGATATCAGTTTTTACACAGAGCGGCTGCCACCTGACCTTCGCAACCCGAAGGCTAACGATACCCTAAGGCTAGACCAGTGTCAGGATATTATAGGGCACTGACTTCCCAATAACGACTGCCATAGATGTTCATGGCAGCCGTGACCGACGGCTTAACGTGCTCTCCGAGGCACGGAGCAGGCGATAATTGTTAATAAATACGCACATAATTTTGAAAAGTCATATAACTTCCGAAAGTCAGAGGTGCGCGACGTGGGTTCGAACCCGAGACACTCTGCATTGCAGTCTGTTGGTCTCCCCACTGAGCTATGGCTATCTGAAGTATATAAAACAAAGTTACACATTGTTGCATTCAATGAATTACGATGGATGGCGTAGTAGTTTAAGCAGTCACCTCGTCACTTCCATTACACCGAGTGTTGTGGCTTCCAATCCCATAAGGAATACAACCTTGTGTTGTGAATTACTCAAGATTTTAATAGTTTTTGAGTCTAGGTGTCCCTTGTGTCCGTTGATTAAAACTATGTTAAGTTTCCCGTCGGTTATAAAACTGTGAAACTGTTTTTAAAAATAGAATATCGGAAGCAAACATCCTTATAATTTATTAGCAATACAAATCTGGTAATCTTTATTAGAAAAAGATAGTACGGTAAACTAATTAGTGATAATGGGTCTGTTGGGACCTAAAGTGAAATTTATTTATCAAAACACCGTAACGAGGAGGAAGTCGATTAAGTAAAGGAACACAGTGTGAATAATAAAACAACTACTCCACATTAAATGCTATTGTGATTAGTCTAGTATGTATTAAAAATGAATATTGTAAAATCTTTAGCTATGCTGTGCCACTATTTGCGCCTTGTTATACATTTATTTTTCTTTTTTGTACATTTGTGTGCACATCGATTTGCTCTAAAGTTCAGAAGTGCAATATGATCTCTCATTGTTTATGTCTTTCAAACAGGCTGTTTTCGCAGTAAGGTTCCTTCCCTGTGGCCCTGGATATTTTATAAGTAAATTTATATATCTATATCGGACAAAAGACTCTGAAAAATTATTTGTAAATCACATAAATAACTGTTTTAGGTGGGATTACCAGCAATGCGACCGCGTATTTTCATTAACATAAACTAATACTTTTTACATAAGTGATCACAATGTAAGGTTGGTTACGTTAGGAAATATAATTTATATCTTTAATTCTACTGACAATTAGTGATTAAGTATAGTAAACTATTTAAAATAACCTGATCTGCGTGCTTAAAAAACTATTGACATTAAAAAAAGAAATACAATTTTCTATGGGAGATCTACAAAATATCTGATAAAAATATTCTATTTAGTTTTCAACAATAAGCTATTATACAAAATACATGATCTAGATTACTTACGTTACGATTTTATCTGTCACTCTATGAAATAAAACGCATAGCGAAACAATAATTCTACACATCCTCGTTTGAATGTCACAGTTATAAAAACGAAACGCACTTCACGCCCCAGTAAACAAAATAAACAAACATAAAGACAAACCGATTAATGTTCGTAAGGAAAACAGGGAATTCTTTTGGATACACACAAACGACAATCCATGTGCGAAAATGTTCTGAATTTTACATTTTCATTGTATACATAACGGGTAGGTATACGGGTACTGCCTCAAATAACTAAAGCTCCCGCTAATTTGTAAGTGGGCCTCCGCAATCGTAAATTTTACGCGTGAAGTTGTAAACTTTTACAAAAACATGGCCGTATATTTCAGATATACATCATTGTGGCTGACGTTAGAACACCTCGTTTCTCATGTGATGTTATTTCTCCTTCTAGCTTAAACGATGCGCGACGGTCCGATAGGCGGCAGCAATATTATATTGTCTCTTGTTGATCACATCAGTGGCGCGACAATGCTATATTATTTTCAATTGTAAAATTATACAGCGATGTTTCTTCAAAGTACGCTTAGATAAATGATATCAACATTGACATGTTTAAATAAAAAAAAATTTGTGTGCAGCTGGATTGACGTCCGTACACAACGGTGGTCTCCATTGCAAATCGGCGTTGCGATATCACTTCAATTTTATCGCAACATCAATGCTGAATGGAGACCATTTGTTGCCACAATAGCAATATATTTATTTACAAACTATTTATTGAATTGTGTTATTAAATATATTATATATGTAGTAATTATTTAGTCTTTGTGGCAATAAAGAATGTTTCTTTCTTTCTTTTTTCTTGCATAAATACAGCTTTGAAATACCAATATAAAATTTTATTGCCTCGTATTGTAGTTAGCAAACCACTGTAATTGTTATGTTTTAGGCACGGTACCTATATCAGACAGTTAATTTTTAACTCATATTCTATGAAGAATATGTCAAAATATAACTGCCCGCAGCTAAAAAGACTCATTGCTTGAATATACATAGGTACCGGACACTAGTCAAATTCGTGTGTATAGGTGGTTTGACACATAGTTCACTCATATTACAATTTGCAAGATAGCGTAAATTTTCGTCTCAAATAAAATTTATAGGTAAGATTATCATTCAATGCAAAAGTTTAAAAGAATTAACGTGTGCTCTGCCATTAAATGTAATTTAACAACAAACCACTCATTGGGCTCAGCAAATACACCTATAATTTAACTAATAAATAATTTAAATTAGTGTAAGTAAATTTTTTTGAAATTAAACTGCTATATACGGATTTTATCGCGTTGTTTATTTGACACTTTATGACAACATTTTGAAAATGTTTACACTACTACTAGTATTAAACTTTACTAATTTTTAAGCTAAATAAATTATTATTAAACTATTTAGATTTAATTTATTTTTACACTTTCCCCGACGTTTCGGTTGCTTTTCAGCAGCCATGGTCACGGGGAGACTAATTTAATTAGCTTAAAAATTAGTAAAGTTTAATAGTAGTAGTAGCGTAAACATTTTCAAAATTTTGTCATAAAGTGTCAAATAAACAACGCGATAAAATCCGTATATAGCAGTTTAATTTCAATGAATAATATTCGCGTAAATAGAAGACAATATTATAGTGTAAGTAAATGTTACGAAATTAAACCTATATATTCTTATATGTATATTTGTGCATCTCTTCTGTCTGTTAACTTGATGTTTAATTGTTTCAATGTATGCACATGTGTTGAGTTCCAATCTAGAACTAAACATAAGCTTTGATTGTTTTTAATTTTTAATAAGATTGTAATATGTTTTGTGCAATTTATAAATAAAAATAAATTTTTGGTGTAGACACATACCAATTTAATCGAATGAATGCATAAGTTATATGTAATTTCTACAAAAGATAAAAAATGGCGGCTTATGTACTATATATGAAACATATAACTAAGGGTATATTTACATCAACAGTCTTTAATACAAAGCTCGTCTGTCTCGCACAATATCATTACAGTTTAATTTTCTTTATGAGATGTCATTAAGTAGATTCAAAAAAAGAATAGCGAATTTGAATTTCTTAATATAACTAAGTGTCAACACACGATGCAATAAACTGCTTTAAAATATATTTGGTTTTCTGCTCATTCTGGAACAGTTAAGGTAACACAGCAATGTTGCTTTATTTCTGTTGACAGTCCCACTATTTCATACACGGTCTCTTAACTCGGTGTGGTGTCAACAATGAACAGCTGTACAACTAGAATAGACTTTGTAAATTAAATATTTGTATCATATAAGATATCGGAGCATCTGAATCTTAGCTATTGTAAATGCGATGTAATGTGAGTTTGTTTGTAACGATGTCACGCCTTACCTTCTTGATTGATCATCATGAAATTTTGCATACACATTGTCAGGGGTACACAAAAGGACATAAGCTGCCTTTCATTCAGAAAAAATACTGTTTCCGAGCGAGGGAAGCTGCAGGTAAAAGCCATGTCATAATATAACACCGTTAGCATAAAAAAGTCTTTTAATCTTTTAATTTTTTATGTCTATGATGGCATGACGTTTTGAAGAGCACGTCATTCAAAAGATACAAAACAATCCTAACCATCTAGCGTGAAGTGTCCCGTTACTTATCTCCGTGACGTTGTTTAGTAATAATATTTCTATATTTTTACTAAGGATACCAATACATAGTTAAGGTTACATTTTGATCGGTTACAGCTAGTTATTTATGGTCAAAATTAACAATGTTCGCTTTATGCGCATATAAATTTTGTCTTCATATAAATGAAGACAAAATATCAATCCTTGACCTTTGACATAAATAGATTGTTAAAAAAAGAAAACGACGACGATGTGTGTCACGGGATTAAGTTCTGCTTCATGGATTGTCATTTTTCTCATTCACAATTGATTCCTTTATAAATTTAATTATAAATCTTGTTCGATTTCCGGGTAGGTCAAAGTGCTGTAGCGGTTTTTGTCAATATTTTTTAATAGCATCATAGTGTTTGGATCTGAGTCTAGGCGGCTGGTGCTGTCTACAGAGGCATACAATAGGCTCGCACCTTAAAACATAGGACGTAAAACATAGCTCACATAATAGCGTGCAATTTGTGTATTTACATAAGTCATTAAATTATGTATGTACATAGTTCGTAAAAACACAGAATAAAGTTTAGCTTGTCAGCTCCAGTAATAAAACCTCTGTGTGATGTCAACTGATGTCTAGCTTAGATGAATGGTGTGGCTTCTATACACTGCAGCTTAGTTTATTTCTCTACAACTGAGCACTGTTTATTATATAAGTCTTTGTACTTGACAATATAAATATATCTTTATTTTAAGATCTGTATCATTTTGTGGATAACATTTCGTAATTATTTCGGGTTTTTGGTTGCAAGTAAATGAACTTTGTTTTAGCAAGTCATAAAATAAAGAAAATAATTTTTGAAGATTTATTTTTAAACAACAAATACCTATTAAACCATGCATTTGACAGTTTACACATGGTGAACGCCACGTAGGCACACGTGGCCTGCCACGACTGAGGCACAGATTAAAAAACTTAAAAGTCGATCGCGCGTGACGTGCAATCTCCATGAAGGTTTATCTATATCTTTCGGCAATCTCGTAGCGTAAGCACCACAGATTATTAATATGTATTAGTGGCACATTTGAAACGTGGCATTTGTGGCGCAGGGCTGTCACTTGTAATAATTAATCTTAAAAAATGTACATATTTACCTACATGTAAAATATTGAATGTAAAAGCTTTCGTGTTTTTTAGAAATAAAAATATATTTTCTTTTTATTATAAGTAATACACAAGCATATAGCCTTATTGTAGCCTCGCTTGTAATACCATGGACATAACGCACGTTTTGTCAACTTTATTTTTAAAACTACGTGTAATTATTGCTAATTAGATTCTGACCGCGGTTTTGCCCATGTATATCACACAGGAACGCATACACATAGTATACCTACTCATAGTAATATTAGTAGAATAGTAAGCTACACTATCCTTAAGTAATATACATTTAGTTTTATTTTTGTGTGTAATTATTATTCTTCTTTCTTAGCCTTTATTATTCCCAAGTCACTTGGAGTCGGCTTTTCTGGTCTAACCGGATTTGACTGGATATCAGTTTTTACACGGAGCGGCTGCCACCTGACCTCCGCAACCCGAAGGCTAACGATACCCTAAGGCTAGACCAGTGTCAGGATATTAGAGGGTACTGACTTTCCCAATAACGACTGCCATAGATGTTCATGGCAGCCGGGACCGACGGCTTAACGTGCTCTCCGAGGCACGGAGCAGGCGATAATTGTCAATCAATACGCACATAATTTCGAAAAGTCATATAACTTCCGAAAGTCAGAGGTGCGCGACGTGGGTTCGAACCCGAGACGCCCTGCTTTGCAGTCTGTTGGTCTCCCCACTGAGCTATCGCTGGTACTTTGTGTGTAATTATTATTATAGTATAGATTTTGTCCGCGGATTCGCTCGTATAAATAGTTTTTTTAGTAGCCTATAGGTATATTATTCTGATGTATAAACAATAATACTGTAAAGTTTAATCAAAATACGTTCAGGAGTTTTTGCGTGAAATAGAAACAAACATCTATCCATCCATTCTCCCAATTTATAATATTAGTAGGGTATTTAGCTTGACGGATAACTGCCAATACGACCGCAGATCTCAAAGTAAGGCCTCTTTATAACTCAGATTGGATGAAATACGATAGTCGACATTGAGACAATATACTACAATTAATTGATAACCAAATTAGCCATTAAACCGTTTATTAGAGTCATCCAGGTATTATCATAATTTACCTGAACGTATCTGCTAATTACTTTAAAAGTCTTGTATTATTAAGGGGCTGTTTATTAAGTTGTCTGCGAGAGAGAATGCGACTGTTGTGCTTGAAGTCTCGAGGACTACTCTCAGGTCAGGCACAGTGTAAGTAGGTTTGCTGGTCAAGATTTTCTATTTTACCATAAACTCTTATTAGAGGCTAACTTTGAAATATTACTAATTGCTTAAGTGTTTTATAAGTGGTAAGTGGTGGTTCCAGCTCCTTATAAAAAAGACTTGTAAAATATACAAAACTGTAAACTTGGCGATTGAAAAGAGTGGCCGTGAGTTGCCAGTTCTTCTCATTGTTTCTACGCCCTTGCTTTGCTGAACATGGCAAAAGGCAAATGTAAATGTAAATTTACATTAATAAGTGTAACTTTGACGTTCATAAGTATAACTTGTGACCTACATGAATAAACATACATATATTTGATTTGAAAAAGTTATCTGTAGCAGCGTGGCATTAGAGACTATGGCCGGAAGACAGCATTAGATTCTCTGTATATTGTTACGTTGTATTTAAAACCAGAGCTACCAAAATGTTAGCGAAATACACACTCTATCTAATACAGGCTTGTTTATGTTTATTAAATGCCGTATATGGTTACGTAGACATATACAGCAATCGCCGCCTTTGATTTCGATTCAAAGTCATATTTCATTCATGATTGACATCCAATGCCCATGTACTTAAAAGGCAAAAGAAATCTATACATCGTAATTCTATTCAATTCCATAAATGGCATTAACGTAGTATTTCTTGATATGACTCAAGCAACGCTACAAGCTCTAATTGTCTATTTGAACCAGTCATTAAGCTTTTAAAAGCTTTTCAAATATCATAACTACTTTAATTGCATTTAGTTACTTGTTTTTCTATGAACAGTGCCACAATCAAATATTTTTTAGTTTTAACTTTCAATACATGTCTTTTGAAATAGTGTAGAAGCATATCGAACACAGGACAGGGGGTCTATTACATATGGGGGTCTATTATATATGGCTGTAGGCTCCATGACGCTACTGATTTTTTTTTGACAGAATATCTCAATATCTGTGAACCACCCTGGAATCGAACTGGGCACCTCACATCACAGCTGTCAGTGCAGAAATCTATACTAATATTATAGAGAGAAATAATTAGATTTTTTGTTTGTTTGTTTGTAAAGATTTAAATCAAAAACTACTTAACCGATTTAAAAAATTCTTTTATCATTAAGGGATTTTATCACCGAGTAACATAGGCTAAACTATATTTTTTTAAAGTTACTAATATAACCTAACCTTACTTTTACGCGAGCGAAGCCGCGAGCATAAGCTAGTAATATAATAAATAACTTAATTATTAAAACATATATTATAAGGTCAAGTTTTACATTAGAATATATGTATAAAGTACCAAACGGATTATAATAAAATCATAAACTTATAATAACAACATCATCGTAAAAGCTTAAAATATATATCTTATGCTTTAATGTTGCTCATAAAACATAAACATAATTAATATTTTATGTACAGACTTATAAATTTTAGTGGCTTCACGGTTTTAAATAATATTTATTATGAATATCTTAAAATCCGTCTATAATTTAATACATAAGTCTTTGTAAGAGGCATGAAGCTGAAGTCAGGTTTTTATTGTGAAGGCCATGCCAAATAGTTAGCAGTGTAGTAGAGCCTCGCTGATTTCAGCATGACTGGGCCGGCTCGACCGGGGAAGGACTATCCTCTCACAGAATATAGACGTAAAATAGCAGTATTCCTACTGTTGTGTTTCGTTCGGTGAGTGAGAGAGCCGGAGGCCCAATCACCCTCTTTCCCCGTTTCCGCTCCTTCTCCTTCCACCCTTTAGGAATAAAAAGAAGAGTCCTTTTATTCCTAAAGGGTTGGCAACGCTCAAGTGATGCCTCTGGTGTTGCAGGCGTCTATAGGCTACGGTGACCACTTACAATCAGGTGGGCCGTATGCTTGTTAGCCGTATAAAAAAATAAAATTGAACATATAAAATAGGTATATTATTGAAATCGTTAGTTTGGGCAACAAAAGATTAACATACAAATTAATAAAAGTACAATTCAAATGGGACAGTCGGAAGAGAAATGATCAGGTAAACGATATCAGATTTTTCAAAAATGCCAGCATACATGTAATGGACTACAAACATATATCATTTAGAGGCAGGACAAAGATTGAGTGAAGATGTAAAGATTAAAACATAAAGAATAAATTATGGAATGACGACTAAGTAATATTTAAAAGAAAAAGATATGGGTTCGATTCCCGCACAATTCAAACATTTGTATGCATGAATGACGTTTCGCTTGGTCTGGGTGTTTCTATGTATAATATGTATCTATTTACAAAAAAAAAGTATATTATGTATGTTTATCCATTGTCTACCCATAGTACAAGCTCTGCTTAGTTTGGGCTAGATAGTGTTGTGTGTACCTATGTGATAGAATATTATATATGTGATATACTGCGTCGACGCCAATTGATTGAAAGTCTTGGTAAGATATGAAAATAATGACATAGCAGATGAAAATTGGAAACATCACCTACTCCTTCGTGCAACAAATACTCGAGAAGACCGTTTTATATAATATTATAAAGAAAAACACTTATGAATGAAATATCTTCCACAAATCATACGGCAAAAGTCCATTAAATAGACAAGAAAGAAATCAAAATATACTATACGATGTTTAGCGTTCGAAAATAAAAATAGAACAAATAATTGGAAGCAACAAGAGCCTTATATTGCGGGCATCCGATATAATTTGGCGGAAATGAGGAAAAATTATTAAGAAGTAACCCTCGGGCAATCATCCGTGAAAATTGATGTTTACCGGTGTAAGGCAAAGTGGATCTTGTTAAATACAATGCAGTTGTTTTGAGAATTTGCAGCACCGTAGTATCATGATTACTGCAAATTACATTTTACTTTCAGAAAAGAAAAGAATACTGTGTGGATTATATTTTATATCACTTTCCTGATATACTTCAGTAAAATAAGTTAGAGCAATAACGTCACCTACATTGAATTCCGATTATTATTTATTTATTTATTAGGGAAAACTAACAGCTATAAGCAGAGGCTTATGTGACAATACTAAGGTAACATAAAGCCAATAATAGGTTTAATATCTGCACTGATGGTGATTTGACTTAAGTAGTCACCTTATCTTGTCTTCTTATCTTATCTTATGTGGGGGCCAGTCAGTGCAGACCGGCGACACTTCGACCCAGTGGGATCTTTTGTGTCGACACTCTCCCAATAACGACTGCCATAGATGTTCATGGCTGCCGGGACCGACGGCTTAACGTGCTCTCCGAGGCACGGAGCAGGCAATAATTGTCAATCAATACGCACATAATTTCGAAAAGTCATATAACTTCCGATAGTCAGAGGTGCGCGACGTGGATTCGAACCCGAGACCCTCTGCATTGCAGTCTGTTGGTCTCCCCACTGAGCTATCGCTGCTCTTAAGTAGTCACCTTACCAATGTACCGAGTGCTGTGGGTTCTATCCTCAAACTGTACAAAACATTTGTATGCTCTATTAATATTTGATCTTTTTATTCGTTATTTCATTATTGTAAGGACACCTTTATTATTAAAAGCAGTACCCTCGCATTTAGATTAAGCCCTATGTCGCTTTTATTTTCATTAAATATTTTTAACTAAAACCAAAATAATATTTAGGTACATTTTCCCCGACGTTTCGGATGGTTAAGCAGCGATAGCTCTGTGGGGAGACCAACAGACTGCAATGCAGAGGGTCTCGGGTTCGAACCCACGACACGCATCTCTGACTTTTGGAAGTTATATGACTTTCCGAAATTATGTGCATATTGATTGACAATTATCGCCTGCGCCGTGCCTCGGAGAGCACGTTAAGCCGTCGGTCCCGGCTGCCATGAACATCTATGGCAGTCGTTATTGGGAAAAAGTCGGTTCCCTCTAATATCCTGACACTGGTCTAGCCTTAGGGTATCGTTAGCCTTCGGGTTGCGGAGGTCAGGTGGCAGCCGCTTCGTATAAAAACTGATATCCAGTCAAATCCGGTTAGACTAGAAAAGCCGACCCCAAGTGACTTGGGAATAATAAAGGCTAAGGTAGAAGAAGTTTCGGATGGTTTTCAACATCCATGGTCACGGGGCGACTAAGATGGTGGTTGACTAAATGTTCTAAAGTGTATTTATTTCAAATATATGAGCTTGATCACAATAAATCATTTGTCATTTCTCCCGTACAAGTTATTATCGTTAGTTCTCCGTCATATAAGGCAATATAAACAAATAAGCTTTCTCATATATGTTATGAATTATAGTAAACTGACATCACCGAACATTGTCTACATTTTATAAATTTTCATATAAATTCTGTAACACAAAGCTCAAAGCTATCCATATTATAAAGTAAATTGAAAATCAAACAGAGATTATAACTTGTTATTGTAATTCTTTGTGCAACTAAGCGAGATATTTTCTTTGGTTTCAACAAAGGTAGGATAAAAGTTATTCTAACTCCAAGTACCTATTTCGAAAATGTTTTAATAGAAACTTCGGCGATACTGTTATTATTATATCGTTATCTAGAATCACAATGAATTTATATTGATTAAAGTTGCCAAGAATAAGAAAAGTATTGTAACCGTAATTATATTTCTTCCTTTTTTGTTGACTATTATGTTGCTAGCGGTAGGATTGTGATAAAATAACAATTAAGTGTTGAACAAAATATTAATTAATAATGAATTTCGTGAAAAAGAAACAATTTGTATGAGGGACCATACTACTTAATGCATTATTCTTTCATTATAATTAAATATAGAAATATATATTTTCATATGGAGTGTTGTATTATATGCTTAGAATCGCCCAATATCGACCCTGAATGACATGCACTTATTAAAAGAGGCACAATTTAAAAATGGAATTAGGGAAATATGATCTTTACGACAAGACAATAGACATTAACGTGATCTATACGTTAATGTCTATTGTCTATCCAGATAACGCAAACAAACATGCTCGTCAAAGATAGATTGCATTAATTTAACATCATTCTCATTAAATAAGTATCCAATATAAAATTTATATCATCAAACGTATCATTTCATACAATAAATGAATGCCCTTGACTTTCCAAATGACCCCATTCAAAGTTGATCTTAATTTTAAACTGTAAACTGTCGCAGACACCGAATTAATATGCACACCACGAGGTTCTATAGTTTATACTTATATTATAAGTGCTCACTCGATAACAAACGTAGAATTAATGAGAAATTTTAGCTCAACCTACGTGATGTGGGGATCTGATAAAATATTCATACATTTCGCAACGCCACTACGGCAAATGTGTTCAGAATTAATGCTAAGTGTGCAGAAAATATTTTCGTTTGCGTTTTTTTACTTCAATTTTTTTTTTTTTTTAATTTTTTTTTTGTTGCTGTATAGATCTGGCATCTGCTGCGGTCAATTCAAATTAGAAGATATTTCTGATTCCGTTTCAGATTTGTGATCGCAGAGCTTGGACACATTGTAAGTTATTTAATTTTATTTTAAAATGAAGTCATTTTTTGTTTATTAGTTCGACATCCTCTAGTTGCTTATAGCTGCAACTTTTTAAAACCCACGTATATATTAACCAATAACAAATGTACGATTCAAATCATTTTCAAATAATTCTGGTTTATAACGAAGCAATAAGAATATGCAACTCAAACATAAAACTAACATAAATTTAATAGTTATTTGAATAGTGAAAATAGTGAGATGCGACTCAGGCTGGCACTAACTTACCGTGAAATATGAGGGACGTGCAAGATTATGATAAGGCTTTAACCCAGTAAATCATTGGATTTTCCGCTTGAGAATTGAGGCAAATTTAAGGAGGATCCAGTTTGAATACGCGTGTGGAGGTGTGCCGTCGAAGCTCAAATTGTTACGTGATTCGGAAACCGAATGTATTACGTCTTGCATTGGCCATTGATGGAATTATCATTTTGTTAGTTATTATATTTTTGTGATTGATAAATCATAACAAAAATGAATTGATTTCTCGGCAAGATAAATATAATGCCAAAAAAACTTTTGTGTGCAATGGCGTTAAGCGTTTTGCACGTGTTATTAATATTACAAAGCGATTTTGTGAAATACTATAATATATATACATACATATATATATATATATATATATATATATATATATATATATATATATATATATATATATATATATATATATATATATATATATATATATATATATATATATATATATAAATATATATATAGTTTTAGTATTTCGTTTGGATGTGGTCTACCATATCAGAAATAAATCAGTAGTTTTTTCTTTGACTCAATATAGGCAAGTAGACTTGTACCTATTGAATTGGATGGAAATTCAATATTTTAAACAATTTAGTTTGGAATACTAACTAAGCCAGAAAGTTTGTGTTAGGAATGAGTTCACATCGGTACTGCTAGATTATTAATTGTAAGCGGATAGACCAGACCGAAAGACCAAAACACCAGACCGAAAGACCAAAACAAGAAAAAAAAATCAAACTAAAGCATAACGGTTCTCCTTACAAACTAGCAAATATACTTAAATTCTTTATTTATTAATATATTTTCTGTAAGAATATTGATTTTGTTATAATGACATCGCTCTGGCAACTCTAGAAACTTGTTCTATAACGCATTAGTTAATTAACAAGTGTTTCTTTCAATTATAAGACAACTCCTGCGTAGACATTTAATGATAATTAAAATAACAAGCATAAAGATTAACTAGATTCATAACAATAAATAAATCATTATATGAAGAAGACTATTTAGTTTTAAACCGCTAGACGTTATATTTTAGAAAGATTTATATTTTTTTTTATTAAAAATTATATTCTTTATCATTTTTTTAAATATTGCTTTAGACGAAAATCTTGTTTGTATCAATGTCGACATTGTTATTAATATGTTCTTTAAATGACATACAGACTGACAATTGCTTGCACAATGACAAAATAATCGTTGGTTATTCTTTAATTGAGAGAGGCGGCTGTGAAACTACATATTTATGACGTTGCATACTTTTTGATTATGTGTAAAGTGCATGACACACGGGTAGATATTTGTTATTGATCAATATGAAAATGAATATTAATTGTTCTTATATGTTTTTATCTATGTGTTTTTAATGTTTGTATTCAGAATAAGCAATATTATAGTAACCTTTGAGTTAAGGTAAAAATGAGAATGCAGTAAAGCAGATCATTATATTTTATATACAGGGTTAATAAAAGCAACAAACAACCTTACTTACCACTTTTTTGTAATTCATCATATGAATTGTCATACAAAAATGCTTATATTTAAATTGGTTGCTCTTATCGTACGACATTACATGCAAAGAAGAAGTCAGCGGCGTAACCAAACATCACTCCGCCGCGCCGCTGAGGGCAGAGGTTTGCGTAAAGTAGAGCGCAAGCAATTGTAAACATGTTAGTATATGCTTTTTGGAAAAGATTTTGAGTTATGTATTAAACTGTCCCACTGCTGAGTACGGGCCTCTTCCCATTGTGAGAAGGGCAGGGTCCACCATGCTGCCCCACTGCGGGTTGGCAGACTTCACATATCTTCGAGAATATTATCGAGAGCTCTTAGATATGCAGGTTTCCTCACGACGATATCCTTCACCGTTAAAGCGAGCGATAATGAATTATTTAATACGCATATAACTTCAAAAAGTCACAGATGCGTGCCTTGGGATCGAACTCGAGACCTCTGCGTGACAGTCCATCGTTTCCCCGTTAGGCTATCGCTACCTAAGTTGTTTAGTATAATGTAAAAAAGACACGAGTCACAGGTTATTAGTATTTTTCATTTAACCCTGTATTCAGCAGATCACCAAACGTTTATATTATCAGCAAGATCTACAAGCTCTTACCATTAGATAGTCGCAACAAGAGCTGTACATTTATTCATATTTCTCTAGGTAAAAATATTATTTGTATCACAAATGCTTGTACAATGACAAATTAATTTTTTGTAATTCTTTAAAATTATCGCTACAATGAAGACAGACGGCGGCGAAACACTTTATAAAAATTAGAACAAAGATGATATCTGTTTTAATTGCTCCATGATTTACGACGAGGCGGTTCTGATATTTATTTTTCACACACTATATTATTATACAAATTCTAATAAGAAGTTTGTAAAGATGTTTGGATGTTTGTCAGCCAAATACGCGTAAACTGTTACATAGGTTTGAGTAGAACTTTGCGCACAGATAGACCATGTCCTGGTCCTGTCCTACATATCTTAACTAATATTATAAATGTGCATGTGCATGTGAGTTTACTTGTTTGTTTGTTTGTTACGCTTTTACGCCTTAACTAGTTGACTTATCATCATTAAATTTCGCATACACGTTGTCAGGGGCATAGAAACGACATGACAGGACTTTTACAGAATTTTTCTGGATGAAAGGTAGGGTACCTTTCATCCAAAAAAAAATACTGTTGCTGATCTGAACTAACCTCAACCATATTTACGCGAACAAAGCTGCATGTCAAATCTAGTAATATGATACTTTGAAATTAAACTACTTTGTAGGGAATTTATCGCGTTGTTTATTTTTTATAACACTATTATTACATAATTTTGAAACTCAAAAATAACTACTGTTCACTTCTATTTAAGCTATTTAAATTATAAAAACTGTTTAGATTAAATTTTACACTCTTCCCGACGTTTCGGTTGCTGTTCAGCACTCATAATATGATACTTATTATCCAGGCAATGCGTTCCCATCATACTTTAGTGATTTTAACATTGGTTTGTTTAGTAAGTAGCGATAGCTAGTGCTGCCCAAGAAATGTACGTTTGGGGTCATTGCGTTTTAAAATATTCAGACAGATATTGTTTTCCACTTTCCGCTTAGCCCACGAAGATAACATAAATTGACCGCAGGGTTACAATTGTATGCTGTTATTGTTTGTCACCTAAAGGTGACAAATGCTATTTTATTAAATTATTGTTTATATTATACTGGTCCATTGCTCAAATTTCATTACATGTCATTATGCTAAAAACTAACAATGTTGAACTCCATTTAGTATGAAAGCTTATATTAAAGTAAGATCAAGCTATGTTTGTGAGTATGTTTGAATAATGAGTTTCATGCCCGTTCTTCTCATGAGCCCTACACCCTTGCTTTGCTGAACGTGGTAGTAAATGTAAATTCGCAGGAAAAAATTGTGTAACTTTGACATTCATAAGTGTTACCTTGTAACCTAATCTGAATGAATTTATTTTGAATTTGAATGAAGCAAAGATAATATATTATACTGAAATACACACTATCAAGAATGTTTACTTAGGAACTCTCTGATAGCCAATACTTGTAATAAGAATTGTTTAATATAGAGCTCCGATCTAATCTAATAAATATCAAATATAAACTGAAGCGATAATTTTAATTTAAGAGATATATATGTGATATTCATTATACTGACACTAGATCATATCTCTATTTTGAATAATTTTATTACAGGAACTAGTTGTTTAATACGCGAACATAAAAAATAAACCATACTTAGATGAAAAAATCTATTTTGTAAAAATTTATCTCGTTTAAATACTTGTTATGCAAGCGAAGCCGCGGCCATAAACTTATACTGGATAACCCTTTATGTAATATCGGGACATCAAGAAACGTTCTCATTTTTTTGTCTCATAAATTGTTATTCGTTATATCAAACAAAGAATGAGGTCACGTAACCGACTGTTAAAAAGAAGTACGTGTGTTTTCACCACCGCTAATGGTACTTAAGTGTGTCTGTTATTATGATTTACGTCTGCTTTACATGTGGTAGCAGTTGTTAGCTTTTGTTCCAAGATCCGCTTGTAATTTTATGAGTGCTTGGTGCCTTTGTTGTTTTAATAATATTGTCGAGTGTAGTATGTAGTTTGTCAAAGAAATAAAATAATATTTCGTACTACGTATTATAAATGAAAAAGCCTGTAAAGATGTTTGTATGTGTATTACTCAGTCAAGCTAAAACCGTTGAATGAATTTGTATAAAATTTAGTACATAGATATACCATATTTGGTTATTACAATTTGGGTATACGTCCCTATGGGATACCCAGGCATAGCCGCAGGTAAATGGTATGAATAGTTTATTGTATTATATTATTGTAATATATTGTATTATTGTAGTAATTTTGAACGTAAATACAATACTCTAGTCTATTCTCTGTAATAATATTCTCTCTTAGTCTTTATTATTCCCAAATCACTTGGGGTCGGCTTTTCTGGTCTAACCGGATTTGACTGGATATCAGTTTTTACACGGAGCGGCTGCTACCTGACCCCCGCAACCCGAAGGCTAACGATATCCTAAGGCTAGACCAGTGTCATGATATTAGAGGGTACTGACTTTCCCAATAACGACTGCCATAGATGTTCACGGCAGCCGGGACCGACGGCTTAACGCGCTCTCCGAGGCACGGAGCAGGCGACAATTGTCAATCAATACGCACATAATTTCGAAAAGTCATATAACTTCCGAAACTCAGAGGTGCGCGACGTGGGTTCGAACCCGAGACCCTCTGTATTGCAGTCTGTTGGTCTCCCCACTCAGCTATCGCTGCTATATTCCCTGTAATAATACCACAACTAAATTCTCAGAATAAATACAAATACAGCAGTATTTACATACAAGGGTAGTTATTGTACTTATATTTCACCACCTGTTTCTAGGTCCCACATAACAGTGATATGTCTGTTGTCGTCTAACCGTCCGATTTACGAAATTCTTGCAAGTGCTGACAAATTACTATCAGAAAATCTAACTATACTTTGTGACCTACCTGAGACTTTATGATTGCACATAAGCGAAAGCTTGTATTATTGTTTAAAAGGAACGTTGTAACAGTATAAATCATTCTTGTATTACGTCGGAAATTATAAACATTGATATAACGGACACATTCAACACTCAACGCTCATAGCCAGTTGCACTCACTGATCGGTAAACGATTAGCGAGGTTAAGCAACGTTGGGTACGGTCGGTCTATAGATGGGTGACCGCTTTCAGTGGAGGGGAGGGCTGTACTACCCGTTCTTCTCTCAAACAGCTGGGGCCCGCCTAGTCACGTGGCGGGCCAAGACCTGTCGGTGTCGCGGTGAATGCTAGCGCGAATCCCGTGGCACCGACACTAGGTACTGGAGGAACGTCGTCAGGGGTTTAGTGGGTATGGCGCCGGCTTCTCTGGCTCGAGTCCCACACACCCGCGCCCTGCCCAAGCGCGGAAGGCGCGTAAAAGCATTCCCCTGATGTTAAAAAAAAAAATGGATTGGTTTGGTCGCTTAGTGGTATTTCATCTGAGCGTCTCCGTGCTTCGGACGGCACGCAAAAAGTCGTTCCTGGTTGTTGTAAAATTGACAGCAGTCGTTAAGCCATGTCAGATGCCTACCAAGATGCCTGCCAAGAGTTGTTCAAGCCGCCCGGCTTGAACAACTCTTGACAACCGATTGGCCACTAACCACAAGAAAAAGAAGAAAATAACACTTAGACTCGAGACAACTATTTGTGATTCACACAAACGTTTACCGTGTGGAAATTGAATCAAAAACAATAAGGCGGCCAGATCTTGCTTCAACTTAAAATCCACAGATAGATACATAGACGCTCAGATAAAAATAGTTTTATTTTTAAATGTACTGTCAGACAAACACACATATAATTATGTTTCTTTAAGCGCGAGATTATTTTGATTTATGTTGAGTACGAAATTGGTTGTGTACAAATGTATTCGTTTCAGCTATAAGATGATTAAAATGTTGTTAATTCCGTAGATTAATGTTGATATTTAAATTAACTAGTTGATGCTAATTTATGGCCTTGGCGAACTAACAAAACGTTTTATTAAAAGTTAATGAAGGGAGCAAACAAATATATGATATGGAATGCTTGCCAATTAGTGACAGCCAACATTTATGCAATGGTGAATCGACAAAAATAGACCTAACAAACCAAAGCCAGCAGAATAGCTTACCATGAGAATATCCTAATCCTAACTAATATTATAAATACGAATGGGAGTTTGTTCGTTTGTTACGCTTTCACGTCTTAACTACACGACCGATCATAATGAAATTTCGCATAAACGTTGTTAGAGGAACAGAAAACCACATAGGGTACCTTTTATTCAGGAAAATTACAGTTACTTACTTATTTTTTTACTTGTTACGCTTTTACGCATACCTCTCCGCGGGGCGACGGAGAGGTTATGTCGGTCTCACCAGGGGAAAGATACCCCGGTAATACCGTCTATACCTACCATAGTGTGCCTCGACATAACCATAGACGGTGGGGCCGCGCGAATCGCTTTCACATACAATCGCGACCCCGCCGAGGTTTTGGCCCACCGTGTGAAACGGTAGGCCACTAAATAATACACTTCCTCTACTGTCCCCTTGTGGGCGACTCAGAGATCGGGTGGCGAGCAAGCCCACGCAGCGCACCACCCCCAGGTCAAACCTAAGGGTGGCTGGAGGTCATCTCACGACCTCCGGCGCCCGGTTCTGCGGTTGGGGAGAGGATTTATGCGCTCCCTCTCCCACTCCGCCGCCTCCTTGATGGACATGACTTCCTCACAGAAGAAGGCGACGGCGTTCCACAACCTCTTGCTCTGGACCATAGATTGAACCAGGGCTGGGAGCGTGAGGGTAACCATACTGTCTGCTGCGATCAACTCACGGCGCTGCGATGCCTAGGCGGGGCAATCCGCCAAAGTGTGCAGCGCCGTATCCACAACAACATCGCCGTAGTCGCCGCAGTGATGACATCCGGGCGTCTCCTGCCGGCCTATGTGACACAGGAACTGGCCAAAACAACCGCGGCCAGTCATTACCTGTATCATCCAGAAGGTGAGGGCGCCATGCTGCCTCTCCAGCCACTACACATCGTGGCATGCCCGACAGTTACTAACTTTACCTAACCAATCCAACATTTACACGAGCGAAGCCACGGGCAAAATCTGGTATATAATACGATTTAGCTGACTATCAACGTAGATATAACTTCTTCTTCTTCTTTTCGTGAGGTTAGTGGCCAATCTGTTGTCAAGAGTTGTTCAAGTCACCCGTAGGCCTCTGACATGGCTTAACGACTGCTGTCAATTTGACAACAACCGGGACCGACTTTTTACGTACCCTCCGAAGCACGGAGACGCTCGGATAAAATACTACTAAGCGGTCACGCATATTTTTTTTTTTTTCTTTTTTGTTTTTGGTTTACGTCAGGGGAATGCGTTTACGCACCGTCCGCGCCGGGGCAGGGCGCGGGTGTGTGGGACTCGAGCCAATGAGGCCGGCCCCATACCCACTAAACCCCTGACGACGTTCCCCGCGTACCGGTGTCGGTGCCACGGGATTCAACGCATAAATTTTTTTTTTCTTTTCGTGCGGGAATGCCTGACGCATTCCCCTCCGCGGGGGCGGGCGGAGGGGTTATGTCGGACTCGCCGGGGTAAAATAAGATGTTAAGATGATAAAGTACCTCCCGGAATACCGACTAAACCTACCACGGTGTTCCTCGACAAAACCACTATCGACGGGGCCGCGCGAATCACTTTCGCATGCGGTCGCGACCCCGCCGAGGTTTCGGCCCGCCGTATGAAACGGCAGGCCACTACACGAAAGACCTACCCTAAAGGCACTTCTACCACTCCCTACTGTCCCCTCTAGAGGGGAGACGGACTCAACACAGAGGCGCGCGTGGGAACACGCACGCCGCCTCTCGGACCTGGTGCTAAACGGATGGCGGGCAGGCCCACAAAGCCCGCCACCACCCGCCACAGGTCAAACCTCAGGGTGGCTGGAGGTCGTCCCGCGCCCTCCGGCGCCCGGCTCTGCGGTTGGGGAGAGGGTTCAAACGCTCCCTCTCCCGCTCCGAACGATTATATAGACTGACCGCACTCAACGTTACTTAACCTCGCTAATCGTTTACCGATTAGTGAGTGCAACTGGTTATGAGCGCTGTCGATCAGCTATTTTCCTGGTGATTGGCATAGTTAAAGTTTATGTAGAAAAGTAACGCATAAAGCTAAAATTGACTATTAACGATCAGAAAGGAGATTAGTCTACCTATATTAACTTATAGATGTTAGAATCCATAGATTTTACCTAGTCACCAAAATGGTCAGCCATCTTCTACCACGGCGTTGGCAACAATACCTAAATACCCCCCACGAAATTTTTTGGTACAATTATATTGTTTTTAGGTAAGCATTTATTTATCGTAACCAACAAACATCACTTTAAAATACAACTTAAAGTAGATAATCGTACTCTGGAAATGTATATAAAATCAATTGGTTCTCTTCTTGTTTAAAGTTTTTCGAAGAAAGTTTGAAACAAAAACGAAGTGGACCTCACGAAGAAACCCACTCAAATTCTTAGCAAAGAGTCCCAAACCACGGTTTGGTCTCTTACTTTTGTGGTTTGGTATAAGTAACGAGAGAAAGTATTTTATCTGTTCTCTATAAGAAATTAAGACAATTTAGGGATTGAAAGGTTAAACTTAATAAGTTATTTTATTAAAACTGGCAAAATGTAGATGCGGTACATAATATACATATTAATTCATAAAAATACAGGCAGTAAACATAATAATAATAATAATGTACTTGATCCTTGTCAATGACTGTGATCTTCAACTTTCCAATTTTCGTCAAACGGACTAAGAACCAGACAGCTACATTCTATTTAAAAAAAAACTAAATATGTTAAAAAAAAAGTTGTTTTCCGCTATTCCTCATCATAATTATTCTTGGATAAATATATTGTGGTATTTAATATCTTAAATATCCCAAAACATGTTTATATTAACTAGGTATGACAATAATTAAGAAACAACATTTATTTTGATCATAATGATGATAAATCTTAAAATCGAATTTACATTGACATCTATAACACTGTGTTTATATAGATAAGGTAAATTTGATTGCGTAACGTAAAAGAGAGAAATACCTCTTCCTCTTATGCCTTGCACAAAACGCAAACAGTTCAAAGTTTGTAGCTATGTGCTCATTGTTCAGACAGGTAGCGGTCTAAGTTTTTCTGTCTCTCAGTACGTGAGCGCTTCGCTCCAATTTGATAAGTTCAAGATGTTGGCCATTAGACATTCAAGAAACGCGTCAGTGTATACTGCAGTGATGAGAAGAGATGAATTGGGTTACAGAAGTCCTTGTTGAACGAACTGAAGATTCAAGTCAAATAGGTTTTTAATAACGACTTACTCGGTACCTACTGTCCCCGGAATCAAGTGAGTGAGTGCCATGTTGAAATTGAATACATAGCACTCAGCACACTGACTGGCGAGAATGCTACTTAAACCATTACCCAATCCGAGTAGTCACAAATTAGTGAGGTTGATTTTAGGACATGATTTTTAGACTGGTGCTCCATGATGGGAAGGATTTACCGTAGCTTATGGATGGTTGCAACACCAAAAATGAGAATAGAAAAAGGACTGAACCGAAATAATAATAAATTATATAAGTAACAACAAGTTATTTAGTTGCAATCTTATGTAGGATAGAGGTACTATTTGCAATCAATGCTATAGGTTTATATGAAAGTAGCTCTATCTTAAGCTGCAATTTCATTACCTACAGCATAAACCTAGAGCAGCAAAGCGTAGTTTACATGCAAATACAATCTGCCATTTCATCTATATTGCTAATAAAAAGCTTTTCTATAAGTTTTCATAACGCCCCTTTTACCAAATAAATTTTCAGATACATGTAAAATAATTAATATGTATACTATTTATATTAAAGAAGACAAAAAACCTTCAGTATGTTTATACTTAAGGTTTTTGTCTTCTACTCTATTTTAATGTGTGGCATATGTCACATTATGATTCTCAAATGTCGGGACATTTGAGAATCATAATGTTTTTCTTGTATAGAGATTTATCATGTTCTCTTTAAGACTGCGCCGAGCGTAAGGCAGATAATGACAGAGCTCGTGCGGCGCATATTTAAATCGGCGCGCGGCCGCTATAGTTAAATTGTATAAAGGATTTAAAGTGCTTTTTTGATAAATATGTATCTTTATTGTCAACCAATAACTTCAATATTTGGGACGGACAACTTGTAATGTAACTATTTATGTTTCGTTTAAGCTGTAAAATAGGATAGATTTCTACTGTTATAATCTAAAAATCACGTAACACGAGCTTACGTTTTTGCATTTTTCTTGCAAATTTACGTAATTTTGTAGACGAAAATATTAATTATTTTAAGTTTTTTACACGGAGTAATTGTAAACACATTCATTGTTATGATAAATGTATATTTTATATTTGTATTAAACAAAAATTGTTGATTGTATTCACTTAACTGTGACCGCCTGTTGGCACATTTCGCTCGGCGCAGTCTTAATCTCTTTACTTTAGACCATATCTGTTGCAAATAAAAGAAATACAAGCAAATTCCTTTAAATTTAATACACTAACACGTTTTGATAATATTCACACAATAACATTAAGAATGCTTTTCGTAATAAAATAATCGAGAAGACCCACCACGCTCCGGATCTGACTGATCTGATGATCCGAATTCCTCTGAAGGAGTTCGGTATTGTCGATCAACCTTTTTCTATTGCAATGGTTGGGTTGGGCAATCTGAGGTTGCTCTCTTCCCAATTATTTTATTGCAATGTATTTCCGTCAAGTAACGCCTAATTCGATTGAATATAATGATTTTCGTGTTGTCAAATACAGTAGTATTGATTTTTCAATTGCTTTAAACTTCGTAAGTATTCCGCAAACAACAGTGTTTTGCGCCCACGTCACGTACATACACGAAAACTATTTCAAAGTTGAATCGCTTATCTCAATGACGATACATTTTACTTCTATTCACTAATGGGGGGTTTACACGAATTACTATAGCCGTGCGAAAATCGACTGTCTAAATGATATTTCGGCTAGGTCGCAGGTGACTGAAATCGCAAGCCCCAAAGTAGGTTAGCATCCGACTTTGGCCACGCGGCAACCGGCTGCATGGCAAATCGACCCGTGTAAACCCTCCTTAAGTTGTCGTTTATACATTCAATATCAGATATTAGTGATTCAAAGTGCTATTACTATGAATCACTCTAATTCTAGTATGCGTATGCTTCATTTATATATAAATAGATATTAGCCGCGACTTTGTACGCGTGGAGTTTAAGAATAGGTATTTCTCTTCTTTTGGCCTTTTTAAGAAGAAATAAGGTAAACATAGCTTGTCTCTTCATCTATTTCTTGTGGTTACGGCTTCAAGGACACGTTTGTTTTTTTTTTCACTACCCTTCTAGGCGGTGTATCAATATTTAACATGCACCGGATTTTAAGTTAAACCTAGTGTTCTAACTGCAGTTTTCACAGTGATATTACTGGGGCAATACACCTATGAAAACTGCATCCAATTTCAGGCAGTTGTTTTTGCGTGATTCGTGTTAAAACATACAGAGAAACAAGATATCTAAAAATATTTATTTGGGGTTCTATAGCTGTTATAAATTTCATTCATTAATTTGATTAAATATCTCGTATATACAAACATCCACCTGTAACAATTTTAATATACTCGTACGGCACCTGCATAGCTATTATGCTTAGTTATATATATTTTGACCTTAAAATCGATTCACACCAAACCACAGTCTACGATAACTGCTTATTTGACAGTAAGCGGTTATAATAGCGTAACGCCCTGACGGGCGTTACGCTTGTTTATCGCCTTTGTTGTACAACAGAATTAGCAAAACTTAACGAACAGGATCTATCGAGGCAGAAGATATAAAAGTGCACTGAAGTATTTTCATACACAAGTATACCCTCTCGGTTAACTGGGTATGAGATTCCATTCAGACTATGAGAATATTCAAAATCAAAAAAAATCAAATCAAAATCAAAAATGTTTTATTTCATTATTACACGTTGTACATTATACAGTTGGTGGCGTCTCCTTTTAAGCATATAGATGCCTGTGCCAGGAGGCGCCGCTCTTTTATATCTTACAATTTTAATGTAACATGTTACTTAACAATAATTAATATTCTCTTTCTCATTTTATTAAAAAGGGACGGTACACCGCAGAATTAAAAATTCTAGGCAGTTAATCCTATAATCTTATTGTTTGACTAATCAGGGATTCGAACTTCTTATTATTTGCAGCCAATAAGGCAGTCGATAAGAAATCTGTTACCATACGATTTGGACGCTAGCTTACACCATTTACTTACAACACTTAGACAAAAACTGTTCTACAAAGAACAATATCAATTACGAACACATTTCAAATAAACTTGTTAAATTAGTTTTTTCGCTTTATCGAGCAGACTCTATGAGTTTGCATCTGACAGTGTAGGGGTAAAGAAAATAAATGGTTACGATAACTGGTCGCTTGTTATTTCTATTTCGTGTTATATTGCCGTGAAATTGACAAATAATGATGGTACAGACATGATTGAAGTTGCTACTAAATAAATGTTGCTCTTAGCTTGGTGTAATATTATTTGACTGGTATTGTATTTCTTTGATGCTCTTGAGATTCTATTTACTTGTGTGTATTTTGTGAAATTTATGTGTTATATTTTTGTAATTTTAAGGTAAAGACTTTAAAGTTTTTTTATTTCATTACGGTTTGTTGCTGTGAATATGGTAGGTAACTCAAAATATTTATAAATGTCAAGATTAATAAAAAAAAATATTGCTTATGCAAATGACCACACTTCGGCTGATCACATGCAGTCAGAGCCCTGCACACCACGTCTTCATTATGCCCCTCTTAAAGGACCTAGTTTTGGCAGGTGTAGATTGAATTTTAAGGCTATCTACTTTAGGCAATGCATCTGTCACGGCTGTTCAGGCTGTTGTTACGAACTTAAAACACATTGCAACAATCGTTACAAAATACAGCCAGACTCAGGTCTACTAATATAACTAACACAATTGTTTGTCCCTTGTGTAGTAACCCACTTAAACCACAGTGCATCTATCATAACTTGCACGTTTCCTAATCCTTAGACAAAGTCCAAAGACTATCATGGTTCTCCAACTGACAATGTAGCGGCTTCTTATATAACTCTGCAAAAGTATATTCATCTCAACATAGGATTATTTCCCTGATACTATTTCCTGTGAGAGCGATATTTGAGTCAGAGAATTATTAGAATACCACGCCGAAGTCTCTAGTTTGTTCCCACATGACACATTTCTGACTTTTCGAATATGAGAATTCTTCACAAATTTCTCGAATTGTGTGAAGTCTTAAAATTTGCAAGGGCCAGTATAGTGGACTAATAGTCTCACCTATTCCACAATTATTTCACGTGGCAAGCAATAGGTTACTTTGAAAACTGCACTGGAATTTTATCCTTTGTAGAGCAGAAATATTTTCCCAGTTGAGATTTTTCAAGTTAAATATCTCTAACTTTTTGTCTACAAAACCTATATGTTTTGCATTACTCGTAAATATCTAATCTTACCCTTTTAGTTACAATTTATAAAATCTCATTGCTTATTGGACTGCCTCTTTATGAATCAAATCCTATTCATTCATCGTCTAAAGCCTATAAGCAAAGGCAAACAAATGCAGTACTTATAAAATGAAATACAGAAGGATGGATAAAAATCCGTCTTGGTGTTGAGTGATATGGGTAACTGATCCAGTGAATCGTCCGCCCCCAGATTGTGTGTAATATTGTCCCATTGAGCGCAAGCCACAAATAAAAGGCGGCTCTGAGAAGAAGGAAAATTGGATTTTCTTTGCGACAACCCGCGCTATAAAATTGAAACTGTCTCATATATGGTTTACGTTGGTATTTAATTGTGTTGAAGTTGACTAATATTTGGTTAATATAGTAACCGTTGCGTTCTCACGTTGAATTTGTATGAATAAATAGGATTTTAAAGCATTTTGATAATATTTAACTTTTTATTTACGATATGGCCTGCCTCGGTAACACACGGGTGTTGAATGCGACTGTTATCCATGAGCTCTCAGGTTTGACTTCGAGGTCAAATGCGGCGTTCAGTGGCCTTATTTTTTAGTTTCTTATTATATTAAATTAAATGTTTTATGTACCAAATACATTTTCCCTACGTAGTAATCAAATTTTTGGAGGAACGTAGAAACGAAATTCAAAAAAAAACAGAATTAATTTTTAAAATTGGTCGTTTGCGGAGTTATTTAAAGTGACATATTTATCGCAACGAGTCAGCCGCACTAAGCCTCGTAAGCGTATGTCACTAATACATCGTTTTGGAGCGTATAGCGCGTAAAATTGCCTTTCTTGGTTGCAACTGTATATACAAGATTAAATACGAAATTCAAATAACTTTCTACCCGTGTGTTCTTTACAACTTTTGTTCTACAAAATTTTACTAAACTCGGACATCTTTAAAAAAACATATTTTAACAAAATAATAATTGCATCCGCTCAGCGTAGAGCCTCCATCCCCGAGATGTGTTGTTTGGTTAACTCACTTCCTTTGGCGACCGCGTGTAGTCTTAAGTCTTAATCGTGCAACCAACCATTTTAATAATTGTATTTTGTATTTTAAAAATAAATAATGAATTATAAAAAGTGTTGAAATGTTGTCGAGTAAGATATAAATAAGGGAATTTTTTTATTTTTAGGCTTTCATTAATTAATCCTGTGTAAGCTACTGAACTTAAAAGAGTAAGTCTTAGAAAGGAATAGATATCAGAAGTGGGACTGTTTATATACAGGGCTGATATCATATAGGTATACGTGACATATACAACTGTCCCGTTTTGCCATCTTAGATTCCTAATTGAGACCATAAAAAACTCCCACACTATTATTGTAAACTTTTATGTCTGTCTGTTTTATCTTAACTGTAAAAAACTGCGGCTTTGATAGATGAGATTTTTACTACTTTAAATAATTTATGACAGCAATATATTTGAATAGTAAATGATCCGCGTTTCGATCGTATTTCGAAATTTTATTGCTGAGGATCATTTTGCTGAGCTTATAATATTTGTATTATAGGGTCGGAAGAAAAGTTTCTTTGCATTTTATATGAAAACTCAAGACATTATTTTCAAAGTTTATTTACATTTAATTACAATATATTTGTGCCATTTTGTTCGATGACTGTCTGCCACCTTATAGGTAGTGACATGATCCCGTTGCTGTAGAAATATTGGGACTTCTGATCAAAAAAACGCGACAAGTAGTTTTGGCAGTCCTCTCTTGATGTTAACCTGATACTGTCTAAAGAATTCTGAAGAGACCGAAACATGTGGCAAACTGAAGGTGCAAAGTCAGTGCTATATGGCGGATGCATTAACACCTCCCAGCCAAACTTTTTCGCTGAGTGACTTAATATGTTTGAGGTCTAGCGTTATCATGATGAAAGACCACACCCTTTCTATTGATTAATTCCGGCAGCCTTCTCTCAATTTCTTGCTTTAATCTCATCAGTTGTTGGCAGTAGTGATCCGAATCGATGGTTCTGCACGGCGGTAAAAGCTCATAATGAATAATACCCTACCAATTCCACCATACATACAGCATCACCTTATTGTGAGTTAGCCCGGGTTTTGCCACAGTCTGTGAAGCCTGACCGACCTTTGACCACGACCTTTTTCGCACGTTCTCATCGTACGTGATCCACTTTTCATTACCAGTTATCAAACTCTTCAAAAACGGTTATCAATAAAGAATCGCAAATGAGTGCACGGTTCATTAGGTTTCTTTTAGTAAGCTCGTGAGGCACCCAAATATCGAGCTTTTTTGTATAACCAGCTTTTTTCAAATGGGTCAATACTGTTTTGTGGTCAATTCCCAGAACTTCAGCTATGTCGTAACTACGGAAATGCCGATCTTGCTCCACTTTTTCAAAAATGGCGTCCACTTTATCCGTGATAGGGCGACCAGAGCGAGGTGCTCCTTTGACATCAAAATTCCCGGATTGAAAACGTTTAAACCAACTTTGTGCTACTCTTACTAATACCGCATTAGGTCCATAAACGTTACAATTTTTTTTCGAGGCCTGCAATGCAATTTTTCCTTTTTTGTAATAAAATTATAAAATGTATCGAATTTCTTCATTAGATTCACTCATTTTGAAAGAAAGATAAACAAATGAAAACCGGCGGAAAACAATGTTTTACTAAATTGTTTATTTTTTTGAAATGTAACCTTTTTAATAGTATCAAAACTAGCCAGATACAACTAGTACAGTCAAAGAGATTTTATTAAAAATTTATACAGACTATATGCGAAAAGACTTTTTCCCCGATCTATTAAGATTTGGTTTGAAAATTAAAACGATGGAATAAAAAGGCATCGCAAAGGTTTAATAGTTTTGATAAACAAATGAAATTACCCAAAGGATTCGTTCTAACCAAAATAGCAAAATTTAAATAAGTAATGTATAGACAAACATGAGGCTTAATCACATAAACCTCTTATAAAACGGCAATTTTTTAAATTTTCAAAAGCCAGCGTCACGTTCCCTTCGTCCACAGAAGCGTACTAATTTCAAATTTAAAACTTTGTTTTATCATTCCATGGCAGAATTTCATAATGAATTTTAGGGTTGTTATATTCGTTATTATTAAAATTTGTTAAGCCATTAATATGCAACTTATATAACCATGGTTTCTGCATTACTTAATGTTAGTATTTACTTAACTTTTTGAGAATTTAGGAAACGGAATATAATAATATAAAGATAGCAGCGATAGCTCAGTGGGGAGACCAACAGACTGCAGTGCAGAAGGTCTCGGGTTCGAATCCACGTCGCGGACCTGTGATTTTCGAAAGAATTTTCGAAATTATGTGCGTATCGATTGACAATTATCGCCTGCTCCGTGCCTCGGAGAGCACGTTAAGCCGTCGGACCCGGCAACCATGAACATCTATGGCAGTCGTTATTGGAAGAGTGTCAACACAAAAGATCCCACTGGGTCGAAGTGTCACCGGTCTGCACTGACTGGCCCCACATAAGATAAGAAGATAAGATAATATAAACCTCCTGAGTTCAAAAATTCAAATGATACGAATGAATAATTTGAATTTTGAACAATTTTAATTTTCTTCTTTCTTTTCGTGCGGTTAGTGGCCAACCTGTTATCAAGTGTTGTTCAAGCCGCCTGTAGGCCTCTGACATGGCTTAACGACTGCTGTCAATTTGATAACAACTAGGACCGAATTTTTACGTGCGCTCCGAAGCACGGAGACGCTCAGATGAAATACCACTAAGCGGTCGCCCATCTATAGACTGACCGCACCCAACGTTGCTTAACCTCGCTAATCGTTTACCAGTTAGTGATTGCAACTGGCTATGAGCGCCTTAACATTTTAATGGCTCGTGGTCTTGATGATAAAAACATACAATGTTGGTAAAGTATCATACTTAAAATATTATCGTTTGCTATTTCTAAACGTAAATGAAAACGTTATGTATAATATTATTTGACCCGAAACGAACATTGAGTACAGAATATTTTTCTGCATATACCCTGTCTACTCTCTTGAGACACAAGTATAGTCTACAATTCCAAATTGATTTTTAATTGTAACTCGACATGTAATTGTACCTCTTATACAATAAAAAAAGCTATGCTTAATGAAGAAAACTATTCCACCGACTATTCTAAACAAATCAAGACTATTAAACAAGAACGCAACCGAAATATCATCTTTCATACACACATGCGTACAAGTTAAAGTCCAATTACATTTGGAGTAAAACGTCATAAATTGGACTAAATCGTACAAATTGTATAAACAATAATTCAGGAGCATGTGTTACGTAGGAAGAACAGCTTAATTAAGAAATAACGCTTGATTTAATATCTAGGTTTGGCC
Source organism: Catocala fraxini (assembly GCA_930367265.1). Classification (NCBI taxonomy): domain Eukaryota; kingdom Metazoa; phylum Arthropoda; class Insecta; order Lepidoptera; family Erebidae; genus Catocala; species Catocala fraxini. The sequence goes on along the minus strand of OV884039.1, from coordinate 18,250,817 downwards.
ATGTTAGCTTTTGAAATGAAAGTCAGATTAGTCGTGATATACGAACTGTTTTGGGTTTTTGATTGCAGTTAGCGGTCCACCAGTGCATCGTAGTTTCACTAAATACTATTTAAAATGAGGAAAATAAAGGTTATTTATACTAATGCAGTGGCTCGACCCAGTTTTGCTGGATTGCGCTGGACTAGACCAGACTGCCATTACAGTAATGCCAGATTTATTTGGCTTATCGACATTCTACGGCAGCTTCGTAAACGTACGGACTTATCTTTGTTCAGCGTCGATTCTTTTGACGGAGTAATTCTATATTAAGCGCGCGTTTTGTTCTTTAGCAAGAGTGAGAATAGACATTGGTGCTGAGAATAACAAACATGCATACCTACATAGTTGCACCTCTAAAGGTCCGCACTGAAAATCAGCGCTCTATTGTGGGCCCCTATCGACCACAATACATCATATGCTGAGTGCGTACCAATTTGTCACAGATTGCGTGTATAAGTTCGTTTTTGTATTTAATTTCTATTCTATTTATATATTAAGCTATTTTCTTTGTACTGTGTGTATTTTAATTTGTATCTGTCGTAAATAGACGTATCTTTCTTTTTTTCTTTATATGTCGGTCTCGATGACGTAGTGGTTAGTGCAACCGACTGCCACGCCTGAGGTTGCGGGTTCGACTCCCGCACAAGTCAAATATTTGTGTGCATGAACATGGATGCTTGTCTTGGTCTGGGTGTTTCTTTGTATAATATGTATATATTTACAAGAAAAAGTATATATGTATGATTATCCATTGCCTAGAACCCATAGTACAAGCTCTGCTTAGTTTGGACTAGATGGTGTTGTGTGTATGTGATAGAATATTATACAAACCTGAAAAGGTACGTAGAGGTGTGAAACACCTAAATTTTGCCACACTTTAAGTCTCCGTGCAACTAAGAATATCTTGGCCGAAAAACCCAATAACACTGCCCAACCAAGGAATCGATTTAAAGACCCTATGCACGGTAGTACTAGAAAACTAGAGCCGGTGAGCACAGCCTGACTTAGAAGTAAAACCGACTGACGCGATCTAAACTTAGAATTCTACGAATAGCCGAAGCACAAGTAAAGTATAATTCGCTCGTGAGTTGAAAAGAAACGCGAAAGTGAGGCAGACAATTACCTATCGATAAATGTTTTTTTAACTACCTGTGGATTGCACCCGCTTTTCCTCTAAAAGTCATAAATGAATTTAGTTAACTCATAACATTCCACTCAATAAATAGGCTATAAAATACAATCTGTCTAATAGTTCTAGATATTGGTGCGTTCAAACAAACAATATCTTTAGCAGTTTATAATAATAACTTTTAAACTTTCGCGTTGCATGATATATATAAAATATGTAACGGGTATTAACGCGATCATGCATAATGTTTACCTTTTTTATGCTTGACGTTTCGACCAGGTTACACCGGCCGTGGTCACAAGCTGACTGGTGCTGCGATGTCATGTCTCCGTTTGTGAGGCAGAAGAATCTTGATTCACCCTCACTTTTGGCATATTTTTATTTGTCCATGTACCGTCACAAACTACACTCACGGTATCCCTATTACGTATGCTAGCCGTTGTGTCCGTATTCTGTGAATTACCTGACTGTGCAAAACAGTGAAGTTGCGTATTATTAATCACGGGATTCCACGTCGCGGATAATTTGAAACCATCTTCCCTATTGAAATTTCTATAATCTAATGCATGATCGCGTTAATACCCGTTACATATTATACAGTTTATAATATTTGTAAAGATGTATATAAGTGTACTCCTCAAATGTTTTGCAGATATAATAGGACCAGTAGATAACAATCCAATAACAGTTATTTGAGCCTATAGTGAAAAGGATTCGTGTAGCGATAAGTACAGGTATTCGGCGTTAAGTAATTACTATAATTAGGTATCCTGTAGTTACTCAGTAATTGGTTATGCAGATGCCGAAGTATTTTAGACTGCAAGTATACGTTGAAACAGTGTTTGCATAATCCTATAGAGGCTTACGTCTCTTCATTTCATGCTGGTTAGTAGCGGTCTCAGTGTTAGATTTTGTAAAGCAATTTTCTAGCTTCTTATTAGATTTAACGACATAAGTTTGATATATTTTTTAATGAAGAATACAGTTTAAGTTACAGTTAGAATACAGTTGTCCACAACGAAAAAGTATATTTTTACACGATCAAGGACGCAACGCAATACTTATGTATGTTTTGTTGTAAGGATGCTATTATATATCTTCCTATTCATAGTTTGTAGTGTCATCAATGTTGCGTGCTCGCACGAAGTAAATTACTATCTCTCTTCAAGATGACATGTTTGGTAGTTACACATGTTTAGGCAGAGTCGTTATAGCCTAAATTATATTTATGAAAATACTAGATTTTGTCCACGGCCAGTCATCTAAATCTAGGTTAAGCAAGGTTAGTAAGATTACTTTTTTCTGGATAAAAGGTACCCTACGTCTTTTTCCGCTCTCGTGATAACAAGAACGCGAAACTTCAAGGTAATCGGTTAAGTGCTTAAGGCGTGAAAGCATAACAAACAAACAAACTCAGATTCGTGACGACAAAGTCTTATGTGATTAAAACATTACATAAAAAGTATGTTGTCAATTGCTACCAGCGTATGATGCAATGATCATTGGTTATCCTGCTGTTAACCTCAGGAAACTCTTTTGTGCCACAGAAATACAACACAAACGTATTAAGCTCACGACTTCGAAAGTGAAGATATATCGCGTATCAAGGTATTTCCCGTTTAAGTTCGGACTGCCTCAGCGATATTGAATGCAACTGCTACACATGAGGAACAGAGAGTTCACTTGTGTTTGTGCACAAATTACTTTGCTTGTGAACTATAATATCTCTTGCACAGATGGCCAATCTCCGTTAAGAATGACCGCCGTGGCTGAAATTCGGTCTGGAGGACATTATTCGTTCCATTACAAGAAAAATGGAAGGAAATGGCACTAATACAAAATATTATGTTTGAATAAAAGACCTCGCGGTAGCAAAATATTTGGTGGCGAAAGTGCTAGACCGGATAGTACCGCACTCTCGCAAGAAACCAACGCGTGGCATAATTGCCTATAGAGACACTGTCATTGCGTTTCACCTAAGCAAGTGAGAGTTCCAGGGTCAGACATATAAACATACTTCTTCCAATCTCTTATGCCGTTTAAATCTTTCTTTGTACAGTTTTTAATACAGTTATGGTATCATTCATGACGACAACCGTTTAGAATAAGTTACATCAGCTTAAGTTCAGGTGGTTGTATGCTTGTTTCCCTTTTTCTATATCTGTAATCAATACTAATATTATAAAGAGCAAAGATTAGATTTTGTTTGTTTGATTGTAAGGATTGAACCTCGCAACCAACTAGGTATTTAAAATGTAAATGTTGTTATGATAGTCTTCTTTTGTTTGAATTGGTTTTTTTATTTTCGTTCTTTTGATAAATGGATTGGTTGAGAGGTTAACTTAAAAACTGGTCAATCGTTTTCAATTATTTTTCGCCATTAGTAAGCTAACTATCGCCGAGTAACAAAGGCTATATTTTATTTTATAACAGCAGTACTGTCACTAACATGAACTATCCTACTTTTATTCGAGTAAAGCCGCCGGCAAAAGCTAGTCTTCTATTAAAAACAACATTATATTTGTACGTTGTGTAAGCTGTTCTCACGATACACAGTGCAATAGAACGAGTAAGCTCAATACTTGAAGTACTGGGCCATTTTGTTTCACTAGTTGCTATATAATATCTTTACTAATTTTATAAAGTAGAATGTTTATTGATTTAAACTACTATATACGGATTTTATCGCGTTGTTTATTTGACACTTTATTACAAAATTTTGAAAATTGTTACACTACTACTACTATTAAACTTTACTAATTTTTAAGCTAATAAAATTACATAATATTGTCTTCTATTTACGCGAATATTATTCATTGAAATTAAACTGCTATATACGGATTTTATCGCGTTGTTTATTTGACACTTTATTACATAATTTTGAAAAACTGTTACACTACTACTACTATTAAACTTTACAAATTTTTAAGCTAATTGAATTGTTATTAAAACTATTAAAACTATTTAGATTTCATTTAATTTTACACTTTCCCCGACGTTTCGGTTGCTTTTCAGCAGCCATGGTCACGGGGAGACTAAGATGGTAGTTGTCACAATGTTCCAGTGTAGTTATTTCAAAGTACCCGAACATAATTTAATCATTGGTGTTTCTATTTACGCAGAATGAGCTCAAAGTATCATGAAGTCTAGCTGTGGTTTGCTTCTTCTTGGGTTTGACTATTTGTATTACTGGATCCCAAGCTGGTGGTACATTCCAACCATCTTCTCTATAATAGTTAAAAAAATAATGTTTATTTGGTTGAACGCGCTAATCTCAGGAACTACCGGTTCGAAATAATGAATAATTATTTTTGTGTTGGATAGCCTATTTATTGAGGAAAGCTATATAACATCACGCTACGACCTACGGTGGTGAAATTGCGGGCACAGCTAGTGGATTATAAAATAAATAATCCGTTTTAGTTACAATCTCTGTATAAATGTACTAAAATACAACTGTTATCAGAAATCTTAAATTATTTTATAACTCTCTAACTGCTGTACAAAGGTGATAAAGTGCGAAATTTCCTTACTAATGTTCGTAATAAAAAGATAAAAAGGGTTGTTTGTGATTCTAAAAGTTGTTTTAAAATATTTTAGTTCTCAATTCGTTTAAGATTGTATTTTTACACTAGCTACTATAAGCTATTATTTTAAAATATTTTAAGCATAATACAAATAAATTAAACAAAAAATAAAGCTGTTTTATGGAATTGTAACGATGTCGGGACATTATAAGATATTTCCAAAACTATGACATGAGGTACACTATTGAAAAGAACAAAACAATTGATTTTGAAATGTTTGTCTGTTTTTCTGTTTGTGTGTGATTTTAAGACTGCGCCGAGCGTAAGACAGATTATGACAGAGCTCGTGGGACGCGTATTCAAAACGACGCGCGGCCGCCATAGTAAAATTGTATGGAGGTTTTGAAGTGCTTTCTTGATAAATATGTATCTTTATTGTTAACCAATAACTGAAATATTTGGGATGAATAAATTGTAATATAACTTTTTATATTTCGTTTAAGCTGTAAAATAGGATAGCTTTCTACTGTTATAATCTAAAAATCACGTAACACGAGCTTAAGTTTTTTCAAATTTACGTAATTTTGTAGACGAAAATATTAATTATTTTAAGTTTTTACACGGAGTAATTGTAAACACATTTATAGTTATGGTAAATGTATATTTAATATTTGTATTAAACAAAAAGTGTTGATTTTATTCACTTAATTATGACCGCCTGAACAAACAAACTCACATTTGCATTTATAATATTAGTTTTATATTATAAATGCAAATGTGAAGTATTCCTGTACTTTAGTCGCACAATATGCTTAAAATGAGATATAATATTTTCTCTTTACGTATTTATATTGAACTAATAATATAACCACCGAATCAAGATACACACTTCAATCTAGTACTTATTCAGGCAAAAATTTAATTTAGTATATAATTTACGTAGATAGATAATTAAAATTTAAAAACTTTTTAAGCTGTCATGTTAATAACAATATTAATAAGAAAAATAGGCAAAATGTGTGTTTTAAATTTTTTACAATACCGTGTAAAGAGTAGAAAATTATTATGTCTCATACATATATTATAGGTACATATATTATATGTATGAGATTACGGCCAATGTAACTAGACTTAAACGTCAAGCCTTTCAAAAATATATGTAAACACCGAACATGACCGTGTTAATACCCGTTTTTAATTATATAAATATTAAGTATATGATAACCAATATTTTTACCATTTTTATTTTATATGATTTTACCATTTCCTTTAAAATTCATCAAAAAGATAAAATTTAAGTTAAAGCAGGTGATAATTAACTAACTAATACGCACATAACTTGGAAAGTCAGAGATTAGATAGTCTTGGGATAGAATTCGAGACCTCTGCGTGTCATCTAACGGTCTCCCAGATCGTTAATGAGAGATGAGATCGTTAAATGACACGCAGAGGACCGACCGTTAAAAGGGTTAGGGCATAGTCTATTTAGATAGACTATGGCCTAACCCTATTCATACTGAGAAGTCCAGCAATGGGATCACAGGGCTAATATTATATATGTATAAGTATATAAGCATTTAAAATAACGACCAGTAATGTATTGTTGGTGTACTTTTAACCAACATAATACATTAGTAAAGCATTTACGGAAAAAGGTCTGTTTCGTTAACCTTCCAAAAATATCTAGCATAGCTGTACAAGAAAATTATTCGTGATAATAAAACGGTGTCGAGGTCCAGACATGCGGTTTACGTTAAAATTTACCTGCATAACATACGCAAGCTAAAGGTACATAAAGCACACATAAAGCCAAAGCGGAAAATGGTGAGGTATTTTTATTCGCATCAGATTTTACCCAAATAAGCCTCATTGTAACTAAAGTATTTTATAAATATTTTCTTATTTACATTTTTACATTGTATTTTCATCAAATTTAGTGACTTATTCTTTAATACCATTTTTTCTTTTTGTATTATTATTATTATTTTTATTTAATTCATGTTATTGTTATAGTCCTCTTTTGTACTATTATATAATTGGTACTATACCAAGGGGTTGGGACCTGGTGTCCTGAAACACAGGCCTCGAGCCTAGCTTAGGCACCAGTCTCCCACAATATATGTTGTAAACAGAATTATGTAATATTTGTAATACTGTTTATTTAATATGTGTATATTGTGGTGAGAAAATAAACGTTATTATTATTATTATTATATACATGGACTTTCCTTTAAAAATGATATGGTTTATCAATGGCGTGACAGTTTTTACATAATTATTGTAGGTTTGAGGGCCATTAAAGTGACCACAAAGCTCCTCGTGATAGTATTTTTACCTATTTAAGCGAGTGATAAGTATTGTTTAAATATTTGGATACGTAAATACCTGTATTATTTATGTCATCACATATTTATTGGGTGTAAAATGTTAGTTTTATAATTTTTCACCTTAAAATCATTTCTGAAGTAACGTCATTCTTAATGTTGTATACTGTTCAGTTATGTCCTTACTTACTGTTGAGCGATGAGCAATAAATATTGAACTACCATTTTTAATTGATGCTTTAGTAAGACTATTTTCAATATAATGCCATTCATGTTATTGACGCTGTTTCGATATTTAGCATGTACCTATTTATAATGCATCTACATATACTCATTAAGCAACTGTGTTTCTATCTCAGGGTCTTGATGTGTAACAGAACATAAATCAATTACTTTACGTCGCTTACTTATACATATTTTATTTCGAAGAACTGCTTTTATATAAGATGCAATACATCGTTCTCATAAGCGATTGACATAATATTCAAATGTGATTTGAATTTTCTTAAACTAATTTATTCTTTGTAAAATCCGCTTCAATCTTCGCTCGGCTTTGACAGATATATTTAAGAGAAATTAACCTCGTATCATTTCACTGAAAATGTTTATTTGAGGTACGATATCAGAGCTCAAAAATATCAAATTCTAGAACTACTTCATCCTTTATTACTGTAAGTCGGTAAAGTGCAGTTGGTTTTATTATTTTAGCGTGTTTAAGGTTATATTATTCGTTTTGATATGGCAATGAGTTTAAATAGCATTTCATATTTTGATAAAATTGTCTATGAGATGATTTTCTCTAGTTTTATATTTATATCGGACCTAAGCATGGAAAATGCTTATGAAATAAATCTTAATATATTAGATATTAAGCGGCACTCCATTTTGATAGTTAGATTTTCAGCTTTGGCCGTCTAGGAAACTTCAGTTACGTAGAAATAAGACGTAATTTAAAGAGCAATTGCAAATTCACAAAGTACAAGTTATATAGAAATAAAAAAAACCTAATAATAAGTAAAATAATACACCGACTACATAAATAAACATCAATGTATACTAATCGCCAAACCGACATCCATATTATTTAAAAGCAAGCGCTTCTAATGCATAGTCTGGCTAATGTCATTTCTGTAATGAATTCTAATCTAAAAAGGAAAATGAAAAACGAAAAAAAAATTGAAATTATATATTTAGTCAATGAAGTATTTACCGTTACCTATTATTTATGCACTTTCGCCATTTTATAGGTAGTTCATCGATTCCATTGCTTAAAAATTGTGGGAGCGAGAATCTATAAAATCTATGAAGGTGGTTTGGACTGCCCCATCGGATTTTATTTTCCTTAATCAAAATTTGTCCAAATCCCTAAAAATGTGGTAATCTGTTGGAGCAAGGTCCGGGGAGTATGATGGGTGTCGGAGACATTACAATCGCAGCTCCTCTAATTCAGCGACCGTCTGTCGTGAAGTTTGGGGTCTAGCGTTGACATGAAGCAGCAGTGGGCTAGAGCAATTTGACCGGTCTCGGTTGCTTAACGGCTAGCTTTTCCGTAATGTTTTGCAATTGTTGACAATATAGATTAGCCGTAATCCATATATAAGGACGCTGTAGTGTATAATACCCACCAACCGTAATCGTTTGGCCGGTTTTCCTGAGTTTCAATCACTGTGATGAACGTTTTCAATGGTCGTACAGAATCCATTTTTCAATATAAATTCGTTTAAGTTCGGTCATTTTTTACTCCCTGTATCAAAATATACGACAACTTTAGGTTATTATTCGATAAACGGATTGGTTTACCTAAATCAAATGTGGCACTATGCGGAACTTTTTTTAAATATGTTTTTTTCTTAATAAATACATCATTTACTTTGCATGTTTTTAGTACTTAACTAAAAGTAGGATAGTCGAACTGCTTAGTGAAACTAATTGCAGTGTCATATTTCTGTTATTTGCATAGATATTAATCACAATGCTGAATTAAAAACTTTAAATGGCCATACTGATAACGACTATTTTTCATATTTTTCGATGTGCGAATTTTGACAAACGATGCCTGCCATGCTCTCTCTCTCTCTCTCTCTCTATCTCTCTCGTCTCTCTATCATAAATGTAATACTTATGTGAACTCACTCTTCTTCCTGTTAACACTTTTTCGCGGGATATAAGTACGTTGAGGGCACATTTATGATTTACATATTTGAAAAATTAAATTCCCATGTTATTAAACTAATCAAGAAAAATAAATAAATATTTTATAACTTACTCTAAATTCAGCCGATGATGAAGCCATCGTTAAGTTCATATTTTCTGTCAGTACAGTATTCGAGGATTTTATTTCTTTTAACTGGTACTGTACTACCTCTTCACAATCCACTCGTAAATATGCGATATCATCTTCTACATTTATAATAATTTCAGTCATTTTATTATTGAAGAGTTCACCGTACAATAGAAAATATGTATCGTCTCTATTTCTCAAAGCAACTCTGATTGTATCACTGCCTGCTGGCAGTAAGCACAGCTCCATAACAATCTTATCATCTTCCTTAATAGTAAATAAACACCATTTCTTATTGGATACATCGGTTTGAAATTTAGCGGTTACTATATAATGACTAGATAAGGTTTCTTTTTTTACTTCTGCATCCCTCAGGTGATATGTATCGCTGTTAAGAGTGTTGAATTGATAAGCTGCCCCATCCAGTGTAGATATGATGTAATCAATATTGACGTTTCCAGGTATCAGGCTGATTACTGAAACAAGAAATAAAAAACAATATAGCATTAGTATGTCGTTCGGTGTCAGAAGAAGATACAGTGCATAAAACAATGAAATTCAATTAAAAAATATGGGTTCAATATTCAAAATCAATATAATATATGTGGTTAAACTAAATAAATATCTCTACTAGTATACTGAAATGTAGATGGTTTCAAAAGTACCTTCAGATGTAGGGCTGTGGTTATTTCATTGACCTATTCGAATGAAACTATGAACGAATAAATGTATTTCTAAGAGTTATGTCTACCGATTATCGGTAGTTCAAAGCTACATAATTAGTTGTCTGACCAACATTATTCCTTATCAGACTTGTCAAACATAAAACAGTCACTAACTAAAAGTGGTCGTCTTTATTTTGATTTTTCATGTTTATTTTCTTAAGTAATAATTGACGACTCGATGGCGTAGTGGTTAGTGTAACCGACTGCCACGCCTGAGGTTGTGGGTTCGATTCCCGCATAAGTCAAACATTTGTGTGCATGAACATGGATGTTTGTCTTGGTCTGGGTATTCAATCAATCAATCAGTTTATTTGTGAAACATAGGTGTATACATAGGTGTTTAAATAAATAGGGCATGCGCTATGTTTTGTCATAATTAAGACATACAAATTTATAAGGGACCCATTAGGAGTCATTACATAATGTCATAAAAAAAAAAAAAAAATTATTCATTATTCTAATATTTGGTCGTTCAAAAATTCGTCTACATTATAATAACATTTGTCAATTAATAATTTGATAAGAGCTTTTTTAAATTTATACAATGTCAAGTTTTTTATGTCATTAGGAATTTTGTTAAACACTTTAGGTGCCATACCAAAAAATCTTTATCGCATCAATGCGGTCTTACATTTTTGATTACATAGTTTGTTTACGTATTGGGCACGCAATGGAGTTTTTTTAGTGGAAGATATTTTTGTAAACAGTTGTGTGTTTTTTTTTACAAACAATGCAATTTCCAGTATGTATAATGCTGGAAGGTTAAGTATTTTTAAAGACTTAAAATAGGGTCTACAGCTATCCGTTGTTTTTATATTACACATTGCTCTGACACATCTTTTTTGCATCCTAAATACAAGCTCACGGTCAGTCGACTGCCCCCAAAAAATTACGCCATATCGCAGCATGTATTTCTATGTATAATATGTATGTATTTACAAAAAAAAAGTATATATGTATGTTTATCTATTGTCTAGTATCCGTAGTACAAGCTCTGCTTAGTTTGGGCTAGATGGTGTTGCATGTATGTGATAGAGTATTATAATTATATTATATTATTATATTTCTATTTTTTCGCCTTGAACTGGAACATCTATCTGTGGATCACACAAGTGTTTGTCCTTTATGAGGATCGAACCCACAACACTCGGATCTCATCGGCAGTGGCAGTGGCGAGACGACCACGTAAACCATTACATCATTTATTTATTTATAATTTAAGCATACCAACTGTATAATTACAATGTTTTGTAGTTGAGACATTCTTAATTTAACATTGTCAGAGTAATTAAACAAATCACAGGCATGCATGACATTTCAATTACATTATATATTAAATAGACTACTTGTTTATGGTGAAAATATAACAATGACCCTAAACATTACATACATTTTTATATTAAACCTAATTAAAATATAAAAATAACATTTTAAAAGATTATAAAGCATTACTGAGTAGGCAGTGTCTGAATGATAAAAATTTCATAGAGAAGACATCAATTTCATTGTCAGATACGTTGGATTTCGCATTATACAATCATCATCTTTGTGTGTCATTTGTTTTTTGGACCATTGTACTACTAAAGCGAGAATACCTTTTCTTGTATTTTAATTATAAACGAAATGGGTGTAAAAACTTAGGATTCAACTTCTTCGTCTTCATGTGACTTTTTTTTTCATCAGCTTTATGTAATGTCTGGGCAAAAGTCTCTCCCTTGGACTTCCAAATCACTCGTTGGTGGATATCCCCTGACCTTATTACCTTGTGACCTCTATATTTCGGAGGTCTTTTGACCCACAAGGCATATATTCAAACTCAACCGAGGTATGACCCCAAGGTGTCTGCACACCAAGTTACAAGTCAATATTTTCCATTTAAAATATGTGACCTCTATATCTCGGAAGTCTTTTGACTTCTATATTTTGGGGGTCTATTGACTCCACGGACCCATATTCAAACTCGACCGAGGGAAGTAACAAGTCAATTGGTCCAGTGGTTCCGGAGCTATGCCTGTCACTAACAGCAATCTGTTACTAACACTGACCGTTACAAAGTGTTTTCAGTAACCTCTTCCAAGAAGAGTTATAGGTTAATATATAACAGTAATCTATTTTAATCTATAAAATATCATATAAGAGAAAACTACAATATTTTATAACATATTGATATTGATATTTTTGGACAAAACATAAATAAATTTAAGTCCACAATTCTAAATACAGCTTACAGTATTACTTAGAGCAGCGATAGCTCAGTGGGGAGACCAACAGACTGCAATGCAGAGGGTCTCGGGTTCGAACCCACGTCGAGCACCTCTGACTTTCGGAAGTTATATGACTTTTCGAAATTATGTGCGTATTGATTGACAATTATCGCCTGCTCCGTGCCTCGGAGAGCACGTTAAGCCGTCGGTCCCGGCTGCCATGAACATCTATGGCAGTCGTTATTGGGAGAGTGTCGACACAAAAGATCCCACTGGGTCGAAGTGTCGCCGGTCTGCACTGACTGGCCTCCACATAAGATACATACATACATACATACAGTATTGTTAAGAAATAATAAATTGTATTCTCTAAAATAATTATTTAAAGATCTGCATAACTATTTTCTGTTTAACTTATTATAATATAATATATTGTTATTGAAATTAAACTGCTATATACGGATTTTATCGCGTTGTTTATTTGACACTTTATTACAAAATTTCCTCTCCCCGTGACCATGGCTGCTGAAAAGCAACCGAAACGTCGGGGAAAGTGTAAAAATAAAAATAAATTAAATCTAAATAGTTTAATAATAATTTAATTAGCTTAAAAATTAGTAAAGTGTAATAGTAGTAGCAGTGTAACAATTTTCAAAATTTTGTAATAAAGTGTCAAATAAACAACGCGATAAAATCCGTATATAGCAGTTTAATTTCAATGAATAATATTCGCGTAAATAGATGACAATATTATATATTGTTATGTTTTGCTATATTTGAGTATCTTCTAACTGTATAATATGCATGCCGTGGCAACCTTTAAGTAAGGTAGCATTAAACACTAGCTATAAGTACTAGCCATAAGAACATTTTACAGTGTATACCTTGTTGGTTGTCCGAAATAAATAAATAAACATTTATTTTCGTTTTCTTTTTGTAGATTCCAATTTATTACTATGGTATACTTAATGCATATTTACAATGAAACTTGATATATTTTTAAGTATAAACATTCCAGTTTACACAATTTTCTTATCTATTCCTATTTGTCAAAGTGAAAGCAAACAAATAACTGAATTTGTAACACCCCATCTACCCCTTGTGCTTCGTTCACACTGTATTTTAATTCGGGTAAAACTTGATATCCGTAATACGCATTTTTAATTTTTAAGTCTAGGTAGGTACTTAGATATTAAAGGTATATAAATAAGTGGGCCTAATTCAAAATTATGTAATAAAGTGTCATATAAACAACGCGATAAAATCCGTATATAGTAGTTCATTGTCAGTGCGAATACATAGACGTAGTTGATAAGTATCGATACTTAGGGTTAACAGTGGACACGAATCTCAACTGGAAATTACATGTAAATATTGTATGCAACAAGCTGCAAACAATATTGGGTAAATTCTATCACCTTAGTAACTTTGTAAATAGAAAAATCTTGTACGTACTTTATTATGCACTAGCCGACTCAATAATTAATTATGGGTTAAGCAGTTACGGATTAACATTTAAAACACAAATGGATCGTATAAAAACATTACAGGTTAGACTACTTAAATACCTAGTTAGCAAAAAAGTTAAATTAAAATGTAAACCAAATTATGATGAACTATTTAACATATGTAAAATATTACCAGTACATGAAAAAGTAGAATATCTCATTGCTATAGAACAATATAACATAGATAAATATAAGGAACTAATTACACATAACTATAATACTAGACAAGTTGAGAAGGGAAAATATGTGGTACCAAGTATAAGAAATTATTATGGTAAAAGAACTAGGAAATACTTAACTCCAATAATATATAATAAAATAGATATAATAAGAAATACTTCTAAAGATTTTAGTCAAGCAACATTAAAAAAAAGGCTGAAAGACGTGCTGATATAATCGTGCGTAATGTTCCTATTAGATTATGTTTGTATTTACTAGAATAACAATACTGTACCTATTTATATGTATGCTGCAAATATGTATAGATTTCATAGACTTAGAATATTTTCGCTACATAGATTTATATGATTAAAAGAGTGCTACTTTCGCCAACAAACTGTTGCCAGTTTGGCGATATTTAGAATTAAGATAAATGTATGTATCTTTTATATAAATAAAAAAAAAAAAAAAAAAAAAAATTTCAATGAATAATATTCGCGTAAACAGAAGACAATATTGTTATCAAATTTAAATTTCATTTGGAAAAGTAAAACTCCAAATGAAATAGTCGCTACCCAAGTCAATATTAATTCGTTGTTTTTTTTTAGTTAGATGTCATGACGTATTTACGTGACGTATTTATTACATACCTAAATAGACTTATGCTACTTACTCAAAGGGATAATCATATACTATGTTTTTTTTTCATTGGTTACTATCTTGGCATTTTTCTTTTGTCATGCATGCGTTTCGACATAATTTATGAAGTACATATATAACAACAATATAAATTAATAGCAATTAGTTGATTGTTTTGGGGCTCTTATTTGTCGTACAATTTGTATTTTATAAACAAATTTTAACCGATAGTAAAAATTTCCTTCTTGTGGTTACTTCTTCTTTGATTTTTACAAACTAAACCTCCTGTGCTCACAGCTATAGGTCCTGTTTCGCGTGGCACTTTACAAACATTAAAACAACAGACACAAAGAACACCCACACTCGGAATAAACATACAAATCTTTGTCCTGTGTGGGATTCGAACCCACTCGGCGGAGTGGCAGTGTTAAAGCGACTACTTACGTCCGTTTTCAATATGCTATCTATCTGTTACTAGCGATAGGTTTTGACATTAGCTCCATACAAGATACGTCAAAAGTCTATCTCCAGTAAACAAATCCACAGATAGATAGGTATCGTCATAAAACACTACGCCATCTCTGTAATCAAACTTGACCTAGGACTTGCCTCTGAAGGAATCGTTTAAACGTAGCATTAAGACGCGCCTATATTAGTGAGCTACTGTTTCCACTTATCTTGATCGAGCTGTAATGGTGACCGTCACGGTAGCTTCGGTGGCAATTGGTATAAAATATAGTTCCTTAGTTAACGTTAAGTATTTTTTATGTTTTAGTTTAATTGCTTTGCTATTTCTAACGAAAAAGAAGTCACGAGAATCTAGACGACCTTTTGCCATCGTATTTTCTTTGAGCTATCGGTCGTTATGCGCAGACTAAATGATTACTAGATATAAACAAGACTTATTACCAACTTTCTTAGCAGTATATACTTCCTTATGTCCGTGAATAAGTATCAAACAGCCAATTTTTTATTATATAAAGTCTATATCTTTTTTTATTGATATTTTAAAATGGCGATGCCCGCACTAGGAATAATGCCTGTGTCGCGGGGGACCTAACAAAGATTCAAACAACAGACACTAAGAACATCCAGACTTGGAACAACCATTTGTGGAACACACAAATTTTTGTCCCGTGTGGGATTCGAACCCACAACACTCGGCGAGGAGGCAGTGGCGAGGCGACCACTTAAACCACTACGTCATCATCATCATCATCATCATCATCATCACTTTCGGAGTATAGCAGCATGTACTTACTTACTTTCATAAGGTTCAAACAGCGAGTCCTTTATTTTATAATTATAGTCTATATCTGTTATCATAGAGTTGTCCAATTGTAGTAGAAGTTCAATTCCTATTAAAAGTTATTTTAGCCGTGTGTTGAGCTCCCGTGTTGACATAGCACAGTGTTGCCATAAAAAGGACCCACATGTCCTTTTAAGTTTCACGTTTCCTTGTTTAGGTTGCCAATTTAGATAATTACTGTTTGATCTTTGTGTCTGTTCAACAAACTTATTTTTACTTGTCAAAATTGTTGGATTGCCAGATAGAATTGGAAACCTATTGTGTCTGGCCGCCTGTGTGCCGCTGCGGCTCAATAGTTTAATTGAATAAAAATAAAATATGTTTTACCTTTTGGGATTAAAACGCCACTGGAAAACGTGTACGTGCCGAGTATCAAACTCAAGATGATATACCTGTAACAAGCAAACGAAAAATATAATTAATACAGAAAACAATATATTGTATAGCGACCGACTATTTTTAATCTTACAGACAAAGTATATAAATAATGTAAAGTACAAACGTAACGTGTGTATAAAGCATTAGCTTTTGCACGCTTCGCTCGTTATAACAGTACATAACATTTTAGGAATTTTAAGAATCATTTGAGTAGTTTTCGATTGGACTCCTTACAAACAAAAAAATAATCTAATCTTTCCTCTTTATAATATTAGTATAGATATATTCAGTACCTTTAAATTATACTAAAAGTACTAAAGATGTACTGTATATAGTCTATTTGGGATACAAATACACGAAAAGTGCTATCTAACTGTCTAGTTTCTTTCAATCCTATTGTGGAGAAACGTGGTGTGATGTCCCTCCAACACAAAGAGAGGATCCTCCGACCAGGCTTGTTTGATAGTGCCTGGCGGGCCGTGGCCCAACGGTTAATGTCGGGAGCTGGTATAAATACTTAGTCGTTGTGTAAACTCTACTTGTGCGATGCAGAATAGTATGACGTCATTTGAGCGCTTTTTGTATGTAGCACCATCTGTTAGATGTAGGCGGAACTTCTTCGTCTGTGCGGAGTCGCCACACTACTAATTCATAAATGTGACACCAAGACCGCGGAATAACTTAACGAAATAGTGAATTGCGATTAAAAAACAGGAAAGGGATTTTTATATGTATAAGAAGAATTAAATCATTGTACACATTAACGTATGGTAATGAGAACTTAAGACATCATAAAGCAATTTTCCTCATGATGTTATTCACCGTGAAAACGAACGATGATAAACTATTTAATATGCACAAGTTGGTATACGAGAGTTCGTGCCGAGGGATTGAATTCAAAATCTCTAGTGTGGCAGACCACCGGTCTTGTCAATAAACTATCGTTACTTCCCACTGTGAGTATCGTTATTATAATACGGCTTTAATATTTTATATAATAAATATATAAAATATAATGACATGTCAAAAATATCTTTGTATTTATATACTATTTTTATTATTTGTATATAAATACAAATATATTTTCATAGATTTCTCATAATTTATAAAATACGCTAGAAATATAGTAACTTTTTTTTTTAAATAATTGGAGCTGAAAGAACGACAGCAACAACCTTGCTCTGAAAACTTGTAATGACCCTGCCCCTTATTCTTTTAAACTGCCTAATTCTCATACTATAAGAGCATAAGATAGTACTTCAATACATCGAACTCTCAAGGACTTAGGCCTAAAGGTTCCTATGAACACTGTTAACTTTTTAGTACGACAGTTGACACTTAGTAAAGCTTCTAATCCCTGAAGGAATGAAAAATGGGGGATGAAAACTTCTGAAATTGGAATAGTTTGTGGTTTCAAAGCGATTGCTCGAGTACAGTCAGCGTCAATAAAACGTTGGTAAATGTGACTTTAGAATTTGAAATAGTAAAAACGTATTTGAATATTCTCCCAAATATATATAATACTTTTAGTATTGGTTACAATGAATTATAGTAGTCTTATTTTTACAATGCCGCGAATAAATAAAAGTTACTCTGAACTTACTGTGATTATAAGCAAACATCTCCTAATTTGCTGTGCCCAACAGGGTCCATAATGATCTAATTTGCTTATAAGTTCATCTTTGTATAACATTATGGAATGCAATAAAATATTGAGTATTATTGATTTGATGATTTACACTCACAGAACTACGTACTGCGCGCCATGCGTCTGCTACAAATGAAAGCAATGTATATATATATACATATGTGTTATGTGACAAACGGCGTCAAGCGCAAGCAGTATCGTCAGTTGGACAATATAAGTGTCATATTTGTATTGCTTTTGTAGCTGTCACTATACACTTAGATTGTATATAATATGACAAGCAAGGCGTCGTAGCAAGTTTTTTTTTACTGCTATAGTAGGCAAACGATCAGACGGATCGCCCGATGGTAAGCGATTACCGCCGCCCATGGAGACCCGCAACACCAGAAGAGTCACAAGTGTGATGCCGGCCTTTCAAATTTTTCCTCCTACCCCCCCAGAAGGGTAGGGGTGGGTTCTCCGGTACCCTCACACCCTCGACGAAACACAACGCAAGCGCTATTTCACGCCCGTTTTCTGTGAAGCCGTGGTATCACTCCAGTCGAGCTGGCCCATTCGTGTCGAAGCGTGGCTCTTCCACGGTCGAAAAAAGCTACGTATACGTCCTTGCTTTATGTTCACACACGTTCTATTACTTAATATATACCTATAATACTACTTACATAATAATAATAATATCTGCTCTGTATTTAACTGTCCTACTGCTGGGCCAGGCCTTATCTTAGTGTGAGAAGGGTCAAGCTATAGTGGACTATAGCGCACTGGGCCAGCGTGGTCTACCACGCCCAGTACGGATTGGCAAACTTCACATATCTTCGAAAACATGATGGGTAACTCTCCAACATGCAGATTTCCTCACGATGTTTTCCTTCACCGTTAAAGCGAACGATAATTAACTATTTAATCTCTCAACCAATGCTAGGACGCCGGCATCCGAGCTTAACCAGTCTATTTAAAACGTAAATTTTGTTATGATAATCTTCTTTTGTTTTAATAGTTTTTTTTGTATTTTTGATAACTGGATTGGTCGAGAGATTAATACGCACATAACTTCGAAAAATCAGAGACGCCGCCTTAGGAACAAACTCGAGACCTTGATACCGACAACATTATAAACAAGACTACAATTTTTGAAGTTCGTCTTACCAACTGTACTTTATATTACTCCGTATTATATAACAGCTATAAATACACGTCACAGTACAAGCTGACGTGGCCACATGCCCGCGCCTAGTGTGTCACGCAAAGGGTTTCGGGCTTTGCACCAAGACAAATGTGTTTATTTCAACTCTAAGTACTAGAATGTTGCCTTACTTTGTTAACAGCCGTGGACAGTACTTAGGAGGGGCAGGGGGAGACAGATAATCGGTTGGCAGTTTTGTTTTTGCTGTACTTAAGTGTTGTATGTTTGGGTTTAAGGATTAGGCTTAGTGTTAAGATTGTGGTTGCGGTAAAGTAGAATTAAATTTTAATCTAGCGTTTCGTTGTACAGTTTCTTAATGAAGTAGCACGTTTGCAGTTTATCCTAACTAATCCTACTAATATTATAAATGTGAAAGTTTGTGAGGATTGATGGATTGATGTTTGTTATTCTTTCACGCAAAAATTACTAAACCGATTGCGATGAAACTTGGTATGTAGATAGCTGGAGACCTTGATTGGCACATAGGTTTTTATCCCAATATTGCCACCGCATCGGAACTTACAACTCGGTTTATTTGCATAGACCTGCGACTTCAGAAAACCCCACAAGAAACACTATGGACCTAGACTACACGTGGTTCCAGCAGGACAGCGCTACGTGCCACACAGCGGACGCCACGATTGACATTCTGCATGAACGATTTGAGGGTTAAGTTATCTCTCGGAGGGCTGATGTGAATTGGCCATGAAGGTCATGCGATTTGACCCCGCCAGACGTTTTCTTGTGGAGTTTCCTGAAGTCGCAGGTCTATGCGAATAAACCACAATTTACCGATGCTCTAAAGGTGAATATAACACAGACCATCGCTCACCTTCAGCCGGATCTATGTGGAAGAATCATTAAAAATTGGACCGCTCGGAACCGTGCCACTGCATGAAGCCGGGGCGGGCATTCGAAAAATGTCATATTCCACACTAAATGTCATATATGGGCCTTGCAAATAAAAAATAATTTTGTTAATCCCTCACACATAGCTTGTTTTATTTCATTTCATTTCAACATCTACCCGCCCTTATTGAAAAACCGTTCATATATAAGTATATGCTTAGTTGATAAGCTCAATAGGCTTGTTCTATATTAGTGGGGATCTAAATTTTATCTATTGAAGTGTGGGTATTATATAATATATATATATATACACAACACCATCTAGCCCAAACTAAGCAGAGGTTGTACTATGGGTACTAGACAATGGATAAACATACATATATACTTTTTTTTGTAAATACATAGGTACATATTATACATAGGCACACCCAGACCAAGACAAACATCCAGGTCCATGCACAAAAATGTTTCATTTGTGCGGGAATCAAACCCGCGACTTCAGGCGTGGCATTTGGTTACACTAACCTCTAAGCCATCGAGGCCTCCATCTCTGCTTATCCTTTTACCAGTAGAAAGCTATATTATCACCGAGTAACAAAGGCTATATTTTTTTACCGACTTCAAAAAAAGGAGGAGGTTCTCAATTCGACTGTATATTTTTTTTAAAGAATTCTTTTTCTAAAATAGCCTAACCTACTTTTACGCGGGCAAAGCCACGGGCAAAAGCTATTAAATAATAAAGAGATTTCGATAAACCATATTCCTATAATTTTAATACAATATTAGTAAGTGTTTGAGTCGAAAAGCTTAAAAGCAATCATCTAATTTTATAAGTAAAGTGATCGCAAACCCCAAGTGTTTATCAAATTTAATCTAATTAAAACTTTAAGAATACCTTCGCAAAGTAAATATTGAACTAATAACAGTATAGAATCATTCATCAAAATTACCGTTCATTAACGAAATTCAATGTAATTTAATTGTTTATTTTAAAATGGCGTCCTTACGAATTGGTCGGTTCTGCAAACAAAAATAGAACGAAATTAGTTTCGTAACGTAAACTTTGTCGTTTTGATGGCCCTTTGCTGTAATGACTCAGGTATGATCAATTTCCGCGTCTCTATAACCTCGAAGTGGGTAGCAGTGTATATATGTATTACTATGATGTGTATATATGTATTATTATGATGGTTCTATAGTTAGGACAAGCTTATTACAGTCTGCTGGAATAAAAATGTTACTCATACACACATATACATATGCATACATATGTATGTACACACACACACACTTCACTAATTTAATTTAGTTTTAGTCATGTTATTGTGTATTATAATAATTAATATTATTACATATTTTTATTTAACTCTTACTTTTTTGTGATTAGCTTAAAATGTATAATAGACTGCTGGCTACCGTAATATAGTGTTCCTTAGCACAGATGCTAGATAATTTATTATCTTATATGCCCCTAATTGTCATTTAGTTTTCAAATAATTACGGCAATTACGAATGCTACTAAAAATTGCCGAACAAAGAAAAACAACAACACATAATTATATGATAAACTGGCAAACTGCCAAACTCAAGATATACATCCGGTGTCGTATGTTTCTTCATAAGCGTAAGCAACAATTTGATGTCCAGGCTTCACGAGGCAGAGACAATCACAGTCAGAATATTTATTACCTTTTTAGCAGCAATAGCCTTGTAATAAGACCATTCGATTGCAACTACATACCTCTGACATATCTAATATATGCGTATTACATAGTTAAATACCACCTTAATAGGAAATTGTATATTTGAGTAATATCTGCATATGTGTAAAGTCTAACAATCCACGCGAGGCCACCCTGGTGGAATATGGCTTAATTCGTATGCTGAGAACAGGGGCACGAAGCAAAGCACTATGGCTGTTTATAAATATCACTGATTTTATATAAAATATAATATGTAAAATAGACTAATATAATTAATATATTACGTGTACCGATAAAATTCGACAGCCAGTAGGGGGCCGGCACTGTACCTCCTAAACACAGGCTGCTCAGTAGCCTATCTAGGAGAACAGTACTTCACCATTATTGTAGTTAATGTATACTGTCATCGTGTATAACAATAAGACTGGGTACAATATAATTTCATTTCAATGTAATTTGGTCGGCCTCGATGGCGTAGTGGTTAGTGTAACCGACTGCCACGCCTGATTCCCGCACAAGTCAAACATTTGTGTGCATGAACATGGATGTTTGTCTTGGTCTGGGTGTTTCTATGTATAATATGTATGTATTTACAAAAAAAAAGTATATATGTATGTTTATCCATTGTCTACCCATAGTACAAGCTCTGCTTAATTTAGGCTAGATGGTGTTGTGTGTATGTGGTAGAATATTATATTATATTATGTTTTTAAATAAATTATTATATTATTGCAGCGACAAATGTATGTGTTCTACACTTAGACTGCATTCAATAAAAATCTGTTACACTCTTGATTTGGTTTACTTATCGGCTTCATACATAATCTAATAAAAACAATATTTATTGTATTGGGCTCAATATTTTTTTGGACTGTCTAAAGATGGCGCTAAGAATACTTAAGTGACGCTTATAAATGTGAATAAATTTGTGTTACATGAAAAAAGCCTCTGCAATTTAAGACTAAAAACTATTGCGTGAGTTAATAATACAACTGTTACGGATTACTATTGTAGTTCGAGGAATTTTCGTTTTATTATTGTAATTAGCTATTTAAATACATGAAGAAAGTATTTATACAAGCAGTGTACACTCAGCAGTAAATAACCATTAAAGAACTTCGAGCATTTACTTGAGGTTACCACTTATAGTAAAATATCGATTGCTTCAATGTGCTTTTGGTCAAAGCTGCGATATTTGTATAGGTGTGATATGTAGGTAAATGTTTTCAAAAGTCTAGCAAAGAGATTTAATAAGACTTATAAACTAACTAAAAACTTACAGACGTAGTCAAAGCCATCTCATATCTAAACTAATATTATAAAGAGGAAACATTTGTGTTTTTGTATGTATGTTTGTAATGTTTTCACATAAAAACTACTGGACCGATTTCAAAAATTCTTTCACCATTAGAAAGCTGCAGCTTCACTGAGTGACATAGGCTATATAACATTATCAAAAAAAATAGGAATCTTTAATAAAAATGCAATAATATAACCCAAGGTGTCACAAAATTTGTCATAAATAATCTGTCATCGCGTGCGCTGCGGAAACTATTGATGATAGAACAAAAAAATGTTCTACAGTATTATAGAACGTATCAATATCTACAAAAAAGTCTGCGACACCATATGTATTTTATGAATATATAGCTAACTACACCTATGTAGGTGTAGTTAGACTTATTAATTTATTTAATTGTAGTTTTATATATTAAAATTAGATAACAAATTAAAAGTAGGTATTGGGTAATAAATTAAAGTCCACGCGGACGAAGTCGCGGGCAACAGCTAGTTGTTTATAAAAAACAATTAAATTCGTTTCGTTTTGAAGGAACTCGTGATGATTTCAGAGGTAATATTAGTCCGAGCTATAGTTATCTCTTTTGCACAATGATATTTCGTTCGGGCCCACGCGACAGCGATATATCTACTAATAACTTTTTATTCAAATTAATTCAATCGTCATAAGGGAAAAAGACGTATCTGCCAGTGTTTTTATACTTAATATAAAAATGCTGGCAGATGCGACTTTGTTTACTAATTCCAAATAGGTATAAAACTCTATTTGGTTTTTTTTTTGATAAGTCTTTTTCCTCACGATGGCTATACAGGTGCCCGCAGTTTTTTTAAAGCACAAACTTCGTAGTACAATTAATTACCATACGCGGCATTCGGTTATATAATTTATAACTAAACAAACGTTCGTTCACATTTATTTTCGTTTCATGATACAAAAATAAAATCAAATTGATTATTTTGTTGAAACTAACATGTACTAAATTAATGTGATAACGCGCGAACACGTGTTTCCCTCACTCATTCAGATTCAAATCGATCTAAATAAAAGATATTGCCAAAAAATTTTGGCAATCTACTTTCAGTTTACATCTTCACTTCTAAATGAGTGTAATTTTCTTTTAAAAAGTGATTATTTTCATTAAATTGTTTTAGTATTATGTGCATACGTCTACAGCTAAATGAATACGCAAAGAAGTTTAATAAAAGTTCCCAAAAGCTCCTAAATATCACAAAAAAAGGCAATGATCTGATATTTTTTATAGTATGTATGTATGTATGTATCTTATGTGGGGGCCAGTCAGTGCAGACCGGCGACATTTCGACCCAGTGGGATCTTTTGTGTCGACACTCTCCCAATAACGACTGCCATAGATGTTCATGGCAGCCAGGACCGACGGCTTAACGTGCTCTCCGAGGCACGGAGCAGGCGATAATTGTCAATCGATACGCACATAATTTCGAAAAGTCATATAACTTCCGAAAGTCAGAGGTGCGCGACGTGGGTTCGAACCCGAGACCCTCTGCATTGCAGTCTGTTGGTCTCCCCACTGAGCTATCGCTGCTCGATACAGTAACACATTTCTTTTTGAAAAATTTATAATTATGGTCAATATAATTTTATAAAGCAAATATGCCTTTTGATATGTATATTACTTATTGCTACTTTCTACCCGCAGGTTTATCTCTATATTTTTATTAAATCCACGGGAATATATCGTCATATCGCGATAAAAGTACGCACTCTTAACCTGGCCTTTATCCAGAACGCCTCCGATGTGATCGAGAAACGTTTGCCTAGGTCTTCCTCTTGCGACTGTTACATTCACACTAGCCTTATAAACTTTCTTAGTCAGTCTTTCCTCGTCCATTCTTTCTACATGCCCAAACCAGCTTAACATACCCTTTTCTATTCTTGTCACTATATCCACTTGCATGCCGCATCTCTCTATTATATATATATATACATATAATTCAAACAATTCTGTTAAGTAGGATAATTGAGTGTATATTCGAGTAGAATCTTAGAAAATATTCACATAAAATATGATTTTGTGTGTAGGCAGTAGTAGAATAGTAAGTAACAAAATACACAGGTATAAAATTTGATGTGATAAGCTTAAAAAGACGTCTTCTCACATTGAAGGACGAGTACAGCGCGGCGATTCACGACCAAATCTGTCGATAAGTGCATCCGGCCGGTTTGAACGCAAATTTTTGCCTGTATGTAAATGCTTCTATTTTTACGCATTATATTGAGTAGAGTGCCTAGTGTGAGCTGTGTGAGTCTGTTTTAGTTAGCGCGATCGAAGCATTTATGACGTTCGGCGCTCCGATTGGCCCGCCCCAAGATCTTAACCAATGAGAGAGCCAAACGCGGTAAACGATTTCGATCGCGTTAACGTAAAAACACATCGCTCTGGGCATCCTAGTCATCGGTATTTATATAATTTGTAGAAATGTTTGTGAATTCTATGGCAGTCTAAATGTTTTATCATGTCAAAGACGTGTTTGATTTGAATTTCGAATATTTGCTCGACATGTGTGCTAATGCTGCCAAACGCGCACCTGTTCGATTGATTATTTGCAATTATAATAGTTTGTTACTAGGTTAGGTTGGTTATCCTAACTAATATTATAAATGCGAATGTGAGTTTGTTTGTTACTCTTTGACACCTTAACTACTTGGCCGATTATTTTGAAATTTCGCATGTTGCACGTTGTCCGGGGTACAGAAAAAGATATAGTGTAGAAAAAAATACTGTTACTACCCTAAGCTGCATTTCTTTGTACTGTGTGTATGTTTTAATTTGTATTTGTGGCAAATAAACGTATTTTTCTTTCTTTCTTTCTCTATATGTCGCCCTCGATGGCGTAGTGGTTAGTGTAACCGACTGCCACGCCTGAGGTCGCGGATTCGATCGACAAGTCAAATATTTGTGCATATACATGGATGTTTGTCTTGGTCTGGGCGTTTCTATGTATAATATGTACGTATTTACAAAAAAAAAACATATATATATGTTTATCCATTGTCTAGTACCCATAGTACAAGCTCTGCTTAATTTGGTCTAGATGGTGTTGTGTGTATGTGGTAGAATATTATTATTATTATTATTTACGCGAACGAAATCGCGAGCAGTTTCAGTTCTGAATAATTATTTTGTCGCGTGGAACTTTATAAAGGTTGCTGTCACAAAGAATGTCTAGATGTGAGACAGCTTTTTGAGGATTACGCAGATTTTTGTTCTGTATAGGAATTGTACCAACAATACGCAACGGCCTTGCAGTGGAGATTCAGAAAAACTGTTGTCAAGGGATAGGAATTTATTGACAAAACCTACATTAAATCGAGCAAAGCCGCGGACCAAATATAGTTTGCTATAAGAAATTATAGCAGTTGCAGGTATGTTTATTGTGTTAACTAATACAATGACTTATGATACGATAGACTTGTTTCTATACAATATGTATTTTTTGCTTTCATAACAAACATTCCTAATATTTCATTCAATCGAGTTGAATGCGCGTGCTGGAATGAATTACAACGTTGTTTTTGTAACATAAATGTAAATGTTACGCATTAATATTAAAATGCTTAGTACTAGAGTTAGATAAATATGTTTTTTTGTGTTTTGAACACTTCCCAATGTATAGTCAAAATGGCTACTAAAAGCAAGATAGCTGGATTTTATATAGGTACGTACTAGCTTTAGTCCGCGATTTCGTACGCATGGACTGACCCGCCAACTATTTCTTGTTGTTACGGGTTCTAGTTAGACAATTATTTGTTTTTATTTTTTACTTGATTTCTAAGCGACGTATTGGGAAGAAACATGTACCAGATTTAAAGTTAGGCCTCCAGAAATAGAACTGTGAAACCGCATTCAATTTCATACAGTAGTTTTTACGTGATGCGTGTACAAACATACAGACAGACAAAATTATAAAAATTGTTGTTAGCATCCATAGCTCCCTGTACCCTTCACATCGATCGAGAGACCAACAGACTGCAATGCAGAGGGTCTTGTGTTCGAACCCACGTCGTGCACCTCTGACTTTCGGGAGTTATATGACGTTTCGAAATTATGTGCGTATTGATTGACAATTATCGCCTGCTCCGTGCCTCGAAGAGCACGTTAAGCCGTCGGTCCCGGCTGCCACGAACATCTATGGCAGTCGTTATTCGGAAGTCAGTGCCCTCTAATACCCTGACACTGGTCTAGCCTTAGGATATCGTTAGCCTTCGGGTTGCGGAGGTCAGGTGGCAGTCGCTCCGTGTAAAAATTGATATCCAGTCAAATCTGGTTAGACTAGAAAGCCGACCCCAAGTGACTTGGGAATAATAAAGGTTAGGGAGAAAATATTAACTTTGCTATATCCGGTGATACTACTGACGCTGAACAAAATAATATTCTAAAATATTTAAATTACTTTCCTGACTTTATAGTTAATTACATCAATACGACCCGCGCGGCGACGGATTTATTTTTATGATCGCTACTATAGACGTCAAAGGAAAATCTGGTAATTATAAAAACATTGAAGTAAAATATACAGTACGAAAAATCCTTTGGGTTAAAATTATACTTTAATTTTAGTAGCAACTCTATATACAGCATGTATTTATTTAGTAGCAGTAGTTGCAAAGTAGTCGTTGCGTTGTGTCGGGATAAATGTAGAAAGAAAAAGGACCAAGTTGTTTAAAGTGCGCCAACAGATTAACTCAACATGAAGGAAAAATATTACGTAAGGATAATTTACTCCTGTTTTTATTAGTTTATTAAGATGTATCATAATTATTCATGATCTATGAACCAGGATGCGCTTAAGGTCTTTGTAAAACTCGTCGATAAAGTTCTTTGAAATATAGCTTATAATTTTATTTAAATTCAAAAATGTATTTTTCTATAGACAGTTGTGCCAAGTTAAGATTTTCTTTATATCTTTTGTTTCAATATTTGTAAAGATTGCCTATGTACACATTATTGCAGGATACTTATCTTATCTTATGTGGGGGCCAGTCAGTGCAGACCGGCAATACTTCGACCCAGTGGGATCTTTTGTGTCGACACTCGCCCAATAACAACTGCCACAGATGTTCATGGCAGCCGGGACCGACGGCTTAACGTGCTCTTCGAGGCACGGAGCAGGGGATAATTGTCAATCAATACGCACATAATTTCGAAACGTGATATAACTCCCGAAAGTCAGAGGTGCGCAACGTGGGTTCGAACCCGATATTGCAGATACTTGGTACACATTATTGTTTTGGTTTATAAAAACGGACACTAGGTCATTTTTATTATTGTTATTTACCAATATATTCTGTTATCCATTCTTATCATTAGAATTACACAAAAATCTTAGCAGACTAACTTAAAATAAAATAAATTTACTTTTTCCGGAGATCTGAATAGTTTTAATAATAATAATATAAGTGAAGAAAATAAATTATTGTATATAAATATATACAAGGTTATTCTTAGTATAGTGAAAACCTCTCAGGGAGTGATTATACTTGTTATTATGAACAACTTTTGAACTGGGACATAGCCGAAATCGCGAAATCAAAAATCAGCTGTTCCATACATTTTGTCGAGGTCGAAGTCCAGTTTTGTATAGAACAGCTGTTTTTCTTGCGATTTCGGCAATGTCCCGGAATAAAAGTTTATAATAACAAGTATAATTACTCCCTGAGAGGTTTTCACTATACTAAGAATAACCTTCTATATATATATATATATATTATATAGGTACATAATATATAACATAAAATTTATTATACTGCTCTATTAATGTTTCGTGTAAATAAACGCAAGTTACTCTATAAATAGACTACGATCTTGATCAATTCAAATCAAATACAAAGTATCGTTACAGTCTCTGCACCGGAATACATAATTACATGAATAGGGTAATATCAAAATCACTAGCATCTCTAATTACTCCCCTTTCAATTAAGACGTGTTACGAATGTCAAAATTACTAACACCGTCAAATGCCTTATCTTGTACAAAATCGTTAGCGTTCAATTTACTTAGTGGCGTAAAATCATATTTCTTGACACAGCCTTAATTTTCAACTATATCAAAATTTCTATACTGAAATTCCGTAATTAAAATCCTTTGACGTTTATTACCCTGTAGCTTTTCGTTGTCAGTCGATCACATAACTCTATCGACGAATGGATAGGGCTGCCTCTTTTTACAAATTATATACCGCGCAATGCATTATCGCGCATCAACCTTTAGGTCGCAGCGAATTCTTAGCTTCAATTGTGAGCATCCAGGAAATTTGCCACTGTCTCTTGTGCATATACACTTTCTTTATGGTGTTAGTATGCGCAAATTATACCCCTGGATTTATAGAATAAAATGGCGATACAAAAGATGGTTGCGCAGATGGCGTTGTAGTTTAATTGTTCGTCTCACCACTGCCCCTACGCCGAGCGATGCTGGGTGCTAGTGGAAAAAAAAAACGTAATATAATAATGTAGAAGCTTGGGTCAAAAATGTCGGGTCGCCAACCCTACGCATACATGTGTGTATCCTTGTATACATTTTACTTGTACATGAAATTGCTTTCATGT
This sequence comes from Catocala fraxini, assembly GCA_930367265.1. Taxonomy (NCBI): domain Eukaryota; kingdom Metazoa; phylum Arthropoda; class Insecta; order Lepidoptera; family Erebidae; genus Catocala; species Catocala fraxini. Next base: position 18,221,324 of record OV884039.1, on the reverse strand, counting down.
TAAATTAAATTAGATATTCGTATGAGGTTTGATGAAGGCTCCGTTGGCGGGGCAGGTATTAATTAAGCTGTGTGTAAGTATTTGTATAGATGACGTCACATACGGTGTTCATTTCGTTTCGCGTGCCGTCATAATTAATACAATTGTATAAGCGTTTATTATCGCGGCGTTTGGAAACGTACGCCATTCAAAATGTTCTACGCTCGTTTGTGTATAATTGTTATCACGTTCCATATCACAGAAGATAAAGGGATCGATGTAGATGAACGATCTGTTCTGTAGTGAACAAGCCGTGACGTATTGAATCGTGGGTATAGCCATAAATCCTAACTAATTGTATTATTAATGTGAATGTGAGTTTGTTTGTTTGTTTGTTTATTGGTTTGTACTCTAATTACTCGACTGATCATTATGAAATTGCATATACACGTTGTCTGAGGTACAGAAAAAGACAGAGTACCTTTAACCCAGAAAAATACTGTTCCCGACGGATAACTAGTCTAATTCTATTATATTGTTTTTAAGGATGTGGACATCATGCAGTAGAAGCTAAGGCCATATTAATTTGCGATTGTAGATAAAAATTAAAATATGTGAATCTTAAAATTGATACTAAATAAATATGTTTTAGTTAGCTATGTTTAGGTTCTATGTAATAATTTGCCAGGCGAAACCTGTCTGTACCAAATCAGCACCCTTGGAGCATCGCATTTATAGTTTGGCTAGCAATCACATATACGTTAATAATATATGTACCCAGTTGATACATGATTGTATGGGAATTGAGTAAACGACAAAAACATAATTTCGCCGATTCGTTGCAATAATACCACACTTTACAGAAGGGAAGCTAAATACATTCACCACTCTAAGCAACAGTAAGGGTTCTACCAGTTCTATCTTAAGACATTCTCATCAAATACGATCCTGTCTTCCGCATTAAGTCTAACTCAGCTACCGCCAGTTTACAGGTCATCAATCCACGAGGCCGTTGGCGTCACCATGCATTAATCCACCTCTATTTATTAAAAAAATTATTAAGTCTCGCACTAGAAATACATCGTTTCTATATTGGGAGTGATTTTACATATTATTGAAACAACTGACACTACAAACACCTGCGTGTTTGTTGGATGTGTGGTTTATACACGTTTTTATTTGATGCGGGTATCAAATCCACTACGCTCGGCGCGTGACGTCAAAAATCGAAAATAAGTCACCATTTTTTTTATTTAGCTATTTGTGGCATATTATATCGCTACTTAGTTTATATATCAATTATTCCATAATCTGCTGATATAAATGAAAAGGCATATCAAAAGAAATTAGACTTTATAAGATATAAAAATGAAGAACAAAGGAATTATAAATCCGAACACGAGTTCTACATAAACAAATCTGTAAAGCGGCACTCGAGACTCCAGTATTTTTATTTTTCTTCCAAATTAGTTTTAAATCCAGACACAAAAAGATCATTAAGGCCAGCAAACACAAACTAAAGCATTTGTAACGAGTATTAAATCAGAGCCTACCTGAATTTATATTGAGATCACAACTGAGTATAAATATTTACGAACGATGAATTTTACTAGCTCAACAATCAAAGAGTTTAAATACGAAAGTTAGAAGAATTTAGAGCTGTTGTTTTTTGTAAAGTTTGTGCTCAATAACTGGAGCAGAAACTGTTTCGATATTTTGTTAGAAACAGTTGAACGGAATGTTATTCTAGTTCCATTTTCAAATTTCTAAAGATTGTTTTGAGTAGATTGATTTTAGCAATAAGACTATCCGTGGCGCTCACTTTTTTCGTTGTAATATTTAGAATACTGTATTAGTTTAACCTATGAAGTCACAGCGGCATTTCAGCGACTAAACACAATAGCTTTTAAATGATGTCTTAGCTTCTTCTATTTCTATACTTATAATAAAATTGTAGAGAAATCAATTCTGTACATTGAATATATTTACAAAATAACTATTGGGGGTGCTTGGTAATCGATGCTGATGTCACAAATGAAATCAGTAATTTTTTTGTCTGTCTGTCTGTAATTACGGTGTGGTAGGTGATTTGTGACTTGCAAATGTATCAACGTGCAATACGTATCCTATACGACTGATTTTTGTATAAAGCACACAACGACGATCGTAAACAAACCGTGCTTATCAGCGCGACTTTTATCTTTTAGATATACGTAGTTTTTAAATATTACTACTTTAGTAGATAGCTTTTAAGTTGCAGCGCTAGCTCAATTGCAGCGATAGCTCAGTGGGGAGACCAACAGACTGCAATTCAGAAGGTCTCGGGTTCGAATCCACGTCGCGCACCTCTGACTTTCGGAAGTTATATGACTTTTCGAAATTATGTGCGTATTGATTGACAATTATCGCCTGCTCCGTGCCTCGGAGAGCACGTTAAGCCGTTGGTCCCGGCTGCCATGAACATCTATGGCAGTCATTATTGGGAAAGTCAGTACCCTCTAATATCCTGACACTGGTCTAGCCTTAGGGTATCGTTAGCCTTCGGGTTGCGGAGGACAGGTGGCAGCCGCTCTGTGTAAAAACTGATATCCAGTCAAATCCGGCTAGACCAGAAAAGCCGACCCCAAGTGACTTGGGAATAATAAAGGCTAAGAGAGAAGAAGTAGATAGTTTTTAAGTATTAGCTATATATAGGTGTAATTAGACTTATTTTCTTTAGTTGAAGTATTATTAGGTATAGTTAAATATTCGATTTTCTTTCGTTGTAGTTTTATAAGATATAGGTAATTATTTTAATAGCTAGTTCTTTATTTTATGTGAAGCAGACGGAGTTGCGCGGGTCAGCTAGTTGTATAATAATAATGTCTACCCTGTATATAAACTGTCCCAATGTTGGGCACTGGCCTCTTTCTCAGTGTGAGAAGAGTTAGGCCATAGTCCACCACGCTGGCCGAGTGCGGGTGTGACATACTTCACATATCTTCGAGAACTCCATGAAGAAGTCTCAGACATGCAAGTTTCTTTAAAAATGTTTTCCTTAACCTTAATTTCGAAAAGTCCGAAGTGTGTGTCTTAGGATCTAAATCGAGACCTAGAAGTCTAACGATCTCCCACCAGCCTGTCGCTGCTATAGAATATTAGTACTGATGGCTCCTTTTTTGAGAACCTCAAAATGATACATTAAAAGCAAGTTTAAACCTACTACCAATCTCAAAATAAAAAAATTCTATGCAAATCTGTAAAAAGCTGCAGCTATATTAGCTCGAAGAACAAAATCTATTTGATTCTGCACATTATTTCTATACCGACAGGTTTGCAGAAAGTAATTTGTCACCACGCACATGCACTTAGTGTCAACAGCAGAAAATAAATTATAGAGGTGCATGCAGAACTACTAAGATACGTAAATCTAAGTCACGACATTGTAAATATAGTACCTTTATTATTTAATACGGTATAAATAATTTATTATCAGATAGTTCAGCTGATATGAATGAACGCATGATGACTCTAGAGATGTTGATAGTAAGTATGTCCGAATACGTTCAAAAAGGTCCAATTGAAATTTCTAGCTGAAATTTATTTAAAAAAACATAATTACTTGCTGTCTAAATCAATTTAAGGATTTTGACATAATGTATGTACATATTTACATTAACCATTGTTATTCTTGCTTATTTATTTTGCAATAGCATTGCATTATAAAGTCATGAGGAAATTCATTGTAACCTCATTGTAACTGATTGTTCGATCCTATTACAAATTCCTTGCATTTATAATATTTTTTTAGAGTAGACAGCGGCCTGTTTAAGTATTGTCGCTGTCTTCCAGGATGCAGACTGCTAAAGGCACTACTAGGCACATACTACTTTAACATTATGCAATGCCATTGAAATAGAACCTACTTTGTAAGCGGTTACAACTTTAGACTTTAAGTTTTATGCCATACATACGAAACGTATTGATCTAAATACATACATACGATCTCATGTCCATATAAAAGGGAAGGTAGAGATAACCCACTTACATTTTACCAGCTACGATTTTGGATTCTTTAAAGTAACCCTACTTTAAAGAATACGTCTTCTCCCTAGCCTTTATTTTTCCCAAGTCACTTGGGGTCGGCTTTTCTGTTCTAACCGGATTTGACTGGATATCAGTTTTTACACGGAGCGGCTGCCACCTGACCTCCGCAACCCAAAGGCTAACGATACCCTAAAGCTAGACCAGTGTCAGGATATTATAGGGCACCTGACTTTCCAATAACGACTGCCATAGATGTTCATGGCACCCGGGACCGACGGCTTAACGTGCTCTCCGAGGCACGGAGCAGGCGATAATTGTCAATCAATATGCACATAATTTCGAAAAATCATATAACTTCCGAAAGTCAGAGATGCGCGACGTGGGTTCGAACTCGAGACCCTCTGCATTGTAGTCTGTTGGTCTCCCCACTGAGCTATCGCTGCTAAAAGAATACGTACACGTACCTATTTGCTTCTACCGGGCACAGTTCTAGTCTCCATGCTGCTACTAATTTTTTCCTGCCAAAAATACCGAGTATTACTGCACGACCCAGGAATCGAACCCAGGACATCATTGAACCGCAATTGCATGCACTACCGCTGCCCTACCGAGGCAGTCAAAGTAAAGTTTTACTCAGTCTAAATAGGTTTTACTATTTATACAAAAATAGGTAGCACGTAAATAAAACATTACAGTTATGAAATCCAATAAGTTAAGTAACAAATCCCACAGATATAACAAATGTAAAAGTTTGTGAAGGTGTTTATATGTTTGTAATGCACGTAAACTGCTTCACAGACTTTGATGAAACTTAGCACACAGACCGTAGCCTGGATTAAGACACTTGATACTTTTGCCCTCTAATACGTTCCCGTGGTATTCACGCGGGCAGGGCTCGGCCAAATACTTGTTAAATCATATTATTAAACGAACGGAGCTGAAACATTTTTCTTCAAAGTTCAAATCTGTAAAACTTCACACTTTTAAGGTGGCCTGTCGGATCTGACTTAAATTTTAGAAGTGAAATTTATTTTATACTTGTATTAAACGGTATTATATCTTACTGCCTGATGTTAGAATAAGATAGAAAATGAATACTGTTTGTCTTAGTACGCTTTCTCGTGGAATTCACGCGCATTAAGCTACGGGCAAAAGCTTATATTCTATATATTTTAAATATGCTATCTTCATTCCTTTTAACTTTACCTATGCGAAATCTCATTCTCCGTGCGCGCTATAAGCTAAACAGTGTACAACGTTTTCTTTTCACGAATAAATATGGTTTGTATAATATCTAAGAATCCTTTCCTTCTCACTTAGCCTTTATTATTCCCAAGTCACTTGGGGTCGGCTTTTCTGGTCTAACCGGATTTGACTGGATATCAGTTTTTACACGGAGCGGCAGCCACCTGACCTCCGCAACCCAAAGGCTAACGATACCCTAAGGCTAGACCAGTGTCAGGATATTAGAGGGTACTGACTTTCCCAATAACGACTGCCATAGATGTTCATGGCAGCCGGGACCAACGGCTTAACGTGCTCTCCGAGGCACGGAGCAGGCGATAATTGTCAATCAATACGCACATAATTTCGAAAAGTCATATAACTTCCGAAAGTCAGAGGTGCGCGACGTGGGTTCGACCCCGAGACCCTCTGCATTGCAGTCTGTTGGTCTCCCCACAGAGCTATCGCTGCTCTAAGCAGCTGCTAAGAATGATAGACTATAAATATCTGGCAACCATTTACGCATAGAATCATGCTTTCTTTCTTAGAGAGATAGGCAGAACTATAGATTTCAATTTGCAGATCTGCCTCGTGGTACATTCTCTTGCCTCATTCACTCTCATAACATTCTTCATGCACTCTCCCAAATGTAAACCATACCTCAGCTTTTTTAAAGGTATCTCCTCTCATCTCTTATGTTTCTTTTCGACTACAATAAAACAATACCAATGTATTACCCAATTTATCGGACTATTCCACAAACCCCAATAATGAGATGAGTCAATGGGAATTTGTTAACTGTATATTCACAAATCGCTATCACGAACTTGATGATCAGTCGATGGCAATTTGTCAGAAAAAAGATCAGAAATCACAGATTGATAGGGCAAGTTAATAGGAATATGTGGAATAAACTAATTTATCGACGAATCCGTGCCTATTCCTAGCTAACATCATTTAATATGCTGTGCACAAAAGTGAAGCCTGGTGCATTTTGAAATGCCTATAACTAGATAAAACCTTCAAAACTTACGTCAGCTTCAAACCAGTCGTAAAGCTAGGTCACACCACGCTCGCAGGTATAGCTCTGATGTTTCATTCATAAAGTCTCGCCGGCTACATTTGTAACTATTGCATACAAAAAAGATTTTATCTCCAGCTTAGGATTTAGAGTGAATTTTCGTGTAACGTGCGGCGACGAATTTCACTTTTAGTCAATATACAGGATATCTTTTGAATATTTGAAATGACGTATTTCAGAATCGTTTTGTGATCTGCATGTTATACCATTAAACGTTTAGTGTCAAGTAATAGACGTTAAATTATTCATGTACCCTGTCAATCGCTGGCATAGTAGACATATTAATAAATCTGACTGAACTAAATAAGAATTGTAAATGTTTATTGTGCCCGGCCGTCGGCGGGGCGATGCAATTTCAGCATTAATATTCATTATTAATTGATAATAATAATGCATTTGCCTACCCCGGTGGCAAGGTCGGTCCCTAATTATATGGGACCTCAAATCATAGCTGGCGAAATGTGAATATAGTACATCTTTACTTACCCTTCGATAATATAAACCTGAGTATGTATTAATTAAAATATGTCCTTTTCAAGACATTTTGAGAATTTAACTTTTCGTAGATTATTGAAATACACGTTACAAAGAATACGCATTCGTTTTTAGCTCTAAGTCATGGTATTTCCGTTGATTTTTCATTATTACAATAGCAATATTTTCTTGGCATACAAAAGCTTACAACAGCATACATGGCGTGGTGATTTGAGTGTTCACCACGCCATTTTCACAGCACTGAATGATTTGTGTTAGATCCTCTAATGGGACAAAAAATGTGAATAAATGTGGCATTTTTATGTCCGTTTTAATTTTCAGCTTCCACTTTACATTGTAAACATTTCGAATCTTATAGTAAGAAGATAAGCCGGATTCTGTTCCTTTTTTCAAAAGCATTTTAAATTAAATTTCTATTAAGCCCGACGTCTGAAGTTCCTAGTGTTGTCTTACATTGCGAGGATTCTAACTAGCTCTTGTTGTCATGTTGCTCTTAATCAGAGTGAAACAAATTAATATGTCTATGCCATTGCTTGGAGCACATGCAGCTTAATATTGAAACAGTACACGATGGTAAGCAGTTGCGAGTTGCATTGAAATAATATATTATGTCTTATGAAGTAGAGTATGGGCAATAGGAACAACTTTATTTTGATCGAGATTTATTTGAATGTTAATGAAATTTTTGTTCTCAAATAATCAATACTTGATTGCACGGATGGCATAGTGGTTTAAATGGTCGCCTCGCCATTGCCACTGCGCTGAGTGTTGTGGGTTTGAATCCCACACGGAGTGAAAATTTGTGTGATCCACAAATGGTTGTTCCGAGTTTGGATGTCCTTTGTTAAAATGTTTATAAAGTCCCCCGCGATACAGGAATTACTACAAGTAAGTACTACTAGTACGAGCGTTGTCTTAAAAAAAATATACATATATACTAGTGCTATGGCGGTGATTGTAACTACTGTGTTTGTGTTTTCTGATTTGGACCTAGGGACAAACAGTTAGTAGGGTCACCTGTCAAGAAATTCTGTTTTTGTGTCCGGTAAACGGGAAAAGGCTCGTCCACTATTATGTATTGTTTACGGAATGTGGATATAACATATTTCTGTCTACCCTTTCGGCTACATAGGCGTGAAACTATTAATTGATTTATTTTTTCTGTTGTAGATATGAAACCATTAGCGCAGTCTTAACCGCATCTTGGTAAAATTTTCAAAACCCTAATTTATTACCGTCTTTATATTTTACACATAATAATGTAAAATCGATATTATTCTGTTGAATAGAAATAGTTTGTACGGAGAGTGAGATATCCTGTTATTCCAAAATTCACGATATCTCCTGAATAAATATTTTATCTTTAGAACCATGATAGTAAAACCGAAGGTTAAACTAGTTTCTAATCTATACACACACGGCTATAAATATTTTAGATAAAAATATATTAATATTTTGATTCCTATTTAGCACTGTCAATGTTTAAATTTAAAACTGACTTTTTATGACTAGAATTTCGTAACTCACCCACTAAAATACCAACTGTTCGCGACGATACTTACTAAAGACTGTGCCATAAAACGGACCAATAAAACATCGTATACGTGCGAAGTACATTCACGCACAACAGTACTCATTTACGACGGTGGCTTTACGCGTTGCCAATTCCGCGTCACTATCGTATATACCTAATACCGAGTTTTATTTTGGTTCCGAGTGGTGGCGCGGCCAGATCATTTGTAACTGGGTCACTTTTATTCGCGACCCAGAATAGTTTTCCGCTGTCAGCATTCGCTAGAGTACTAGAAACCAACGACTTTGTGCGACACGAATGAATGAATGGATTTTTATTTTTAGAAGGCCTTTCTGTTTATTCTAACTAGTGCTTTATGGACTTGCGCGTAGGAAACAACTCAATTGCATGAACGTGAAATGCTTCTTTTCTTTTAGTACGGCTTTCTATGAATGACGTGGTAATAATAGTGTGAGTATACAAAAAGTGGACTCGTTGCATAATATATTTATGGCCTTATAATTGTGAAGGCAGAAAAGTGCCTTCACCTGTGAAGCAATTATTGTTATTTATACTCGAATAAAATACTTTTCTAATTAAAAACTATGCGAAGATTGTATCGCGAATTTATACATAATATTATTAAAGTAGTTTTCTACTAAATGCAAGCTTCTGCCGACGGCTTTGCCTCCGTGAATCGCACAAAAAAGCTTGCTAGGATAAAAAAACACACACACACAAACATTATTTTATATTATTTATTTTTAATGTTCTCATTTTCTTTATGTTTTCCCTATTTAAATACAATTTTTTCATATTGATTTTAAAAATGTAAGATTGTCATTTTTCCTTTAGTGACAGGCTATGTCTAAAATTTTAAAGATATGGAAGAGTGGGGTCTTGTGTCACAAGTATTCATATACTTAAAATAAGGCTTCTACAACGTTTTTTAACTATATGACGATGGTACCAAAGAAATGGCCCACCCGGGGAATACATATCTCCCTATTAAAGGCAACCAGTGTAAAAGAAGTAACACTGTCATTGAGTTGCGCTCGTTTGGTAAGAGTTCTGGAGTTGCATATAAGCGCGTGTACGTATCTCTCCCGTTATTCTCCTTTCATGCAATCTTTAATTTCTTTGCTCCATTTGGTATTCCATGCGATCATAGGCTACGGTAACTGCTTACCATCAAACAAGCTACATGCTTTTTTGCCACATTAGTTATGTCGCCGAAGTATAAAGAAGAATGGCAATGCCTTCACAGTGATTTTAAAGATTTCCTTACTATTTATACTTAATTAAAGTAGGCGTTAGCAGTTGGATGCGGGTGGCCCAAGACTGGGCTGTGCGGAATACCTGGGCGGAGGCCTGTGTCCGGTAGTGGACGCCTTTCGGCTAAGATGATGAGGCGTTACTTGGCGGAAGTCTATAGTAATAAAATTATTGGGAAGAGGGGCATATTTCGTGGTCGAAGCGAGATACTGCAAGTTGGAGTACGCCTGGGTCCCACGTCGTGACTGTCCCTATTCAGAGAAGTACGGTATTGTCAACCTCTTTTTATTGCACTAGATGGACTGGGCAATCCGAGGGTGCGTGGCGGGTTCATCTCTTCCCAACAATTTTATTTCGTTACCACTTTGGTAACGATCGATGGTGAATAATGGATGATTCAATATAATATGTTTCTACCTCTTTGTGGTAGGGTTAACGTACAGATAATCATCAGCTCTTAAGGTCAATTCCTGCATGACACTTGTTGCAAGTTTATTTTCATAAGGAAGTCTATTTTCGAGTTCGAAAATGTACCCATGGCAATAGTTTTGGTCAGATTGCAAGCAAAATATGGATGGGTAAAAACCAATTCCTTACCCTTTGTATATTAAAAGGCCTGTTATGTTATTTATTTATATTTTGTATGTTTATAGTCTTATCTATCGATTAATCTTAATTCTGCCTCAGTGGCACAAATGTAGTGAAAAGATTTAAAATTTTTGGATTTGCATGGTATCTTGTGTTCGATGCCCGGGCAAAGTGTTGTAGGGTTTTCCTGCCTTAAAATTTTTAGTAGCAATACGTAGCCTGATCCTGTGCCCAGTAGACGGTTACAGGTTCGTCCCTTATCATGTAGGACTTAAAACTTATCTATGAATAACCTTAGTGATAAAAAAGGTCACACATCACACATATATGTATATATTAGATTGAGACTTTAATGTGATTTCTATTTTATTTCTATTTAAGGCTTAAAATGAGCTGGATTGACTATAAGCTTAGAGTCACAAAACACCTCTCACGGTCTTAACAGCTAGCAACAACTCTATATCAAAGGAGATTCTAAGAGATTATGCAATTATAATATGACTGAGCGTTATATTACGTGAACCAAGCACTTTAGAGAGTATTAACAGGTGCAGGATGTTATTGCGATTTACAAGTTGAATGTGCAGTAAAGCTTGTGTGTCTTTGGCTTTAGCGAAAGTAAATATTATCATTTTTATTTCTTACAACAGTTTGCCCCCGGCGTCACTCGCGTAAATGTAGGTTAAGTTAGTAACAGTACTTTTTCTGAAAAAAGGTGGCCTATGTCCTTTTTTATACCCCTAACAACGTGTATGCGAAATTGCACGATGATCGGTCGAGTAGTTTAGGCTTGAAAGCGTAACAAACCAACAAACTCACATTTGCGATTATAATATTAGTTAGGATTTTAAACATTCGTTGAAGATTTTACAGTAGCATGTAAGGAATTCAGTAGTACATACCTACATTGATTCTCGTATATATGTCCGATGGGGTAAGCACAGGTGTATCACCGTAAGTATTATATAATTACATTACGTAATACTTATTTGTTATACCTACCTAAGGCAATACAGCCACTTGTCACCATCTATATTTTAAGTACATAATAAGTGGCGCAATTCCAGACTCTGTGCCGTTAGTTATAGATTTTTTGACAGAAAATCCCAATAACGCTTCACCCGATCTGGGAATAAAAACTAAGATTTCTTGAACGGCAGACACATTCACCACCGAGGCAGTTCGATTTAAGCATATGACTTTATGAGAAATGTGATTTTTGTACCTTATTACATTGGCAAATAATAATGATAATATATATTTATTTAAATAATAGGTACAATTATTTATAATAAATGACTCATTAAGTTATGAAAATACATTTGTTGTTGTTTAAGTATATCGCACATCTGATGGTAAGTGATTACTGTAGCGTTCGTTTGCATCTTCACTAGAGTTGTCATTACTTGCCCATTGATAAAATAATACAGCGCTACAAGATTATTTTTTCAAAATTATTGGTCGACACCTACTAGTCGACGGATACTGGTCTAGGATCACTGGTCGGCGGTTACTAGTCGATGGTTACTGGCCGACGATTACTAGTTGAACGAACGATTGGTCAATTCCTGTAGTCCTATATTTTTATTTTAAAGAGGAGAAAAATCTTATTGAACTTTGTGGAGGAACAGGGTATGATGTTCCTCCAACACAAAGGGAGGATTCTCCGACCAGGCTGGTTGATCGTGCCTGGCGGGCCGTAGCTATATATTATATACTTAGTCGTTGTGTAAATGTTACTTGTGCGATTCAGAATTGTACGACGTCATGTTAAGCGCGATTGTATCGCCATCTGTTAAATGTAGGCGGAACTTCTTCGTCTGTGCGGAGTCGCCACAGTATTCCTCCCCAAGACCGAAGGTCGATCAGGTTGATGAGACAGCTGTTGATGCTGCTGAAGAGCGTTGCCAGTGCCAGTGAAGTGCCAGTGAGCCATGGATCATAATTATGAGGACATGATTATCAAGCAAGTGTACGTTTTGTCAACACTAATCATGCAAATTATATCCAACCTTAAATTTACAACCTATACAATGAACAAGTAGCTTATAATTCAATTTCCTGTCGTAAAATAAGCGGTGGTTCGCATTATAATAATTATTTCATTATGATATCAATTTCATTATTGTATGTAGTTTAGAGTAAAAGCAAATAAATATAGATCAAGTAACGGAAAAGTTTAAGAAAGTTGCTAAAAAATAAGATGTTATAATCCGTAATTTTTTCGTCGCTGACCATCGTCATTTTTAAGTGAACACCAATAATGATGATGGTATTTCTGTTTTTTTAGGACTTTAATGCTAGGTCATAGAATATAATGGGATAGAATGTCACAGGGTAGCTCCCAACATAATTATATTTAAAAAAAAAACACTCATATGCAGAACAACTATTAGTGGTTCCGAAATCCGTTACATTCGACACGATGCAGACATCAATTAAAAAAGAGTGCCATCCGTGCAGTCAGCATTTGACACTGGAGTTATCGATACTTGATAATCTTGTTACTTACGTCAATAAAGTTCTTTAAATGAAATTATATTTCCATTAAATAACAGTATATAATAGTATTATAATAAAATCCCAAACGACTTCAACAGTATATTCAAGACTGCCATAAACCTTTTTATAAAGCTTAACTTGACCTTGTAGCCTTGGACGCTACGCTATATGACTAGGGCTCTAGAGAAACAAACTTTATTACGAATGTTTTGACTGTAACTTTTAGTCACCTGTTACCTAAAAAGTTTCCTGCGCCATCTTTGTATTTTTATTATTATTTTTCGGTCTATTGGAGTCGTCTTTATAGCCTATCGGAATTATGCTGAACATTATTTTTCTATAGGTATGTAGCAGCGATAGCTCAGTGGGGAGACCAACAGACTGCAATGCAGAGGGTCTCGGGTTCGAACCCACGTCGCGCACCTCTGACTTTCGGAAGTTATATAACTTTTCGAAATTATGTGCGTATTGATTGACAATTATCGCCTGCTCCGTGCCTCGGAGAGCACGTTAAGCCGTCGGTCCCGGCTGCCATGAACATCTATGGCAGTCGTTATTGGGAAAGTCAGTACCCTCTAATATCCTGACACTGGTCTAGCCTTAGGGTATCGTTAGCCTTCGGGTTGCGGAGGTCAGGTGGCAGCCGCTCCGTGTAAAAACTGATATCCAGTCAAATCCGGTTAGACCAGAAAAGCCGACCCCAAGTGACTTGGGAATAATAAAGGCTAAGAGAGAAGAGAGAAGATTATTTTTCTATAGGGTTAGCAGCTATATGACCTCCGTAAACCAAAGGAACTATTATAAGGGTAGATCAGGTATTAAAATATTTAAGTGGCACATTTCATAGTTTGAACATATTACTTATAATTATTATATTATTATGTCGTGTCTAGTTAACTCTACCTAATGATACATCGGCTTTAAAATGTTTGGTTGGTTTATACCTAACTGCCTGTTTAGATAGACGCTATAATAGCAAGCTGTCTCAACAACGTGGGGAATTAATGGCTGAATAATTCATACAATACTATTCACTTGGGACGTCCAGCATGTCTGTCGATGAAATTAGAAACGGCGCAGGTTGCACTTTAGATGAACAAACTAATCCCTTACAAACTAAGCCCTTTGTTAGAAGTAAATTGTTCTAAGAGGAATCTTGCGCATCCTAATTCTAACTAATAATAAAAATGCGACGACTTTACGCTTTAACGACTCTAACGACCATCATGAAATTTTGCATACACGTTGTCAGGGATATAGAAAAGGACATAGGGTAGAAAAAGGAAATATCGTAATCTAACCTAACGCACATTTACGCGAAAGAAGCCGCGGGTAAAATCTAGTTAAAAATAAATTATTTTGTCGCGCAGAACAAAACAAACTTTAATAGAATGTACACAAATAATGTCTAGACGTGGGATAACTATTTGAGGATTGCGTAGATTTTTATTTCCTGTATAGGGAATGAACCAACAACACACAACGCAGTGGCGGTGGCTATGCCATCACTTATACCACTGATTTTGATAACGAGATAGCTATTGAAACCTGTCATGTTTGTAGTTTTAAACAGACTGAAAATTAAATTACATTTAAATATATAAAAATCAAAATATGCGGCGATGTATGTGTGTACATCGCTTTGTCAGAAAATGTAAATAAAAAGTTACATTGTGAATTTGATTGGCTTGTTAAAGATACATATTCCTCTCAATACCTAAGCATAACCGTCAAAATAGACTCTGTGGCAATACATTAATTCATATTTATACAGCCTCTTTGACTTCAGCGTTTATTGAAGCCGACTCCACAAAATACATTTTAGTATTCATGCAGATTCTTAGCATAAATTAAATGACAGATGAATGGCACTCGTTTCCATTTATTACTATGTCTTCGGGCTATCTTGGATGCAATCAGGTTCTTGTAATGACAGCGTCTGTCAACGACGCGACAAATTTAATCGAATGGAAATCAGGTGTTTTTAATAAACGGACTTTCAACTAAACTTTACAAAAATAAACTTTACTGAAATAGCAGTAAGAATCAAAATAGAGTGTCAATTTTATGAATGAAGGCCAGGGCTGAATTTGGGACTATATGAAATATCCAAGTATGGGCTATCGGCTTTCCCTAAAAGTTATTTTGTATTGCTCAGTACATGTTATAAATATTAATAAGAAAGCATAAAAGGATATCTTAATAGTGAGTTCATGCAATACTTCATATGGCCTATATTATCTTGAGTTTAAAATGTAGGTATTAATACAATTTTTGGATACTTTCATAAAATTAATAAGTAACAAATTATTTTGATTGCAAATCGTGTAGCGTATTCAATTAACTAAGAAACTATGGTACAGGCGCGTTTGTTTGGGTGACAAGTAAAGCTTTTCTTTTCAATTCGTTCAAGAGAATTCGAATGCTAGGTATATTTTATGGACTATTTATTTTAAAATAAATATTCTTATTCAGAAATAATAAACTATATTTATATTTATTTTCTCTTATTCCGACGCTCACATTATTATTGTTACGAGAAGTATGGATTGATGGTTATGCTTCTATAATGCTCATTTGTTCGTCGCGCGTGTGGTCTCTAATACATTGCCCCTTACCCAATTCAATAATTTCGCGGATGAGAATCCAAATAATTGTCTGTTTTTATTAATAAATCTCTAAGACTGTATATGTACCTATGGCAAAACATGTTGAATATGCCGATGGATAGTGCTGTCTCGCTCTTTCTCTAATACTTTGATACGGCTGCTATAAGATAGATGATTGGCCTGCCAGTTCTAATATCATCATAGGCATGAAATAATAGTATACATTTTATAACCTTAAAGTGACTGTATAATATAGAAATTATAGACATTAGACTATTCATGCCCAAACTGAATTATCGCTACATATTAAAAAACAAAGTCTGCCTGCCTGTTCGCGATAAAGTCAAAAACGACTGAACCGATTTTCATGCGGTTTTCACCAACACACAGGGTGATTCATAAGGAAGGTTTAAGTGTATCATTCATTAAGGTTTTGTACGACCCGTGTGAAGCTGGGGCGGATCGCTAGTAAATATATAAATCGATACACATGTCATCGCAAAATAAGTAGATGAAAAAGTTAATGTGTACGAAAATTTCTATAGCATTGTTGTACTATGATTTCATTGCCTTTATTCACATTCAAAGTCTGCTATCATCATCATTATAACCTACCTGAAACTTGCCTAGACGCAGGCTTCTTCCTAAATAAGCCACAGCGCGATCGCTTCTCCAAATAATAGCGTAGGAGGTCGTCTTTCCTACAGTGTGTTGAGATGTGTTAGCAACTCAATATCTCAACTGTCGTCGCTTTACCAGCATAAAATACCATCAGCCCAATCCATCTTGAGTATTCTTGTTTATCTCATCTATATACATATGTACATATATACTAATATTACAAAGTAGGAAGATTTGTATTTTGTTTGTAATGAATAACATAAAAAACAACTACATCGATTTAAAAAATATTTCACTATGAGCAGAAAGCCACTTTATGCGTTGGACAGCTAGTGAAATATATACTAAGAAAAATATTAGAAGTATCGTAACTATTTTGATCTGTCTATTGGTATTAACACGTATATTGCTGCAAGCATGTTTATTGCTGCAAGCTGCTTGCTGAAGAATATTAGAATTATCGAAACTATTTTGATCTGTCTATTGGTATTTACACGTTTATTGCTGCAAGCTGCTTGCTGAAAAATATATCAATTATCGAAACTATTTTATAATAATAATAATAATAATAATGTTTATTTCATCTCCACAAATTACATCATGTTATACAGTATATAGTTGACACGATCAATTGTCAGTAATTCGTAATTTGTGGGCGATCTGGAGTCTAAACTAAGCCGAAGCCTGTACTATAGATCTCCAGGCCCCCCATTTCATAACATTGTATGGATTGTCAACATGTGGAAAGCGTACATGAGAGTTGTGAATGAGTAAACAGGAACAGTTTCAGTGTATAATAATGATATATTTGTGAGTGTGTATGTACGTGTTTGTATGTGTGTAAACAAATTAAAAAAATTTGATCTGTTTATTGGTATCAACACGGTTATGCTACCTATTGAGTTACTTTTCTTATTTTACAAACAACAAAGTCATTACAATATCATTTAGCTACTGTGTGGTTCTACACTACCGGTACGCTATATTTGCTAACTTAATAAGACAATCTATTTACCAGCGGCTCGGATACGAGCCATCGAGTGCCACGCCACTTTAAAACTTATTGTACTAACCTTAACGCTTAAAACTGATTGTTTTTCAGCTACAAGTGGATTTTTTTGGTAAAGAACATATTGTAAACAATTTCGAAAATATAAACATACGATAGGTTAAGAAAAAATTACTATAGGTACCCGTAATTACTTTCCAATAAAGTTAACCGTACTTAAGATTGCGCCGAGCGAAATGTGGCAAAACAGGCGGTCACAGTTAAGTTGATAAAATCAACACTTTTTATTTAATATAAATATAAAATATACATTTACCATAACAATGAATGTGTTTACAATTAGGCCGTGTAAAAATTTTAAAATAATTAATACTTTCGCCTTCAAAATTACGTAAATTTGCACGAAAAATGCAAAAACGTAAACTTGTGTTACGTGATTTTTAGATTATAACAGTAGAAATCTATCCTATTTTATAGCTTAAAGAAAACATAAATAGTTATATTACAGTTGTCCGTCCCAAATATTTAAGTTATTGGTTGACAATAAAGATACATATTTATCAAAAAAGCACTTCAAATCCTCCATACAATTGTACTATGGCGCTGCGCGCCGATTTAAATATCGAGCTCTGTCATTCAGTCCAACCGCGTCTTACGCTCGGCGCTGTCTTAAGACTTAGTGACTTTTTGAAGCAGTGCATATTAAGTTAGGTATAGCTTTATACTTGATTATATAAAAGCTTGTATAAGCCATGTCATGTTCCAAGTAAGTATTATAACAATTAGTAAATTATTAAAATAGTAAGCATTAAACCAAAAAAAGTAAATATAACTTCTTATGGGTCGGCATACATAATTATATGTATATTTTATTATTTATTTATCGAATCAAACTTATACTATCTTTACAGGGAAAAACCTAATGTAAATGTACAGCCAAAAAAAAAACAATATCACATAAAAACTTGGTAATATTACAGTACACTAACTTAATTTAATAACAATAGCAAATAACCGCTAGTGCTACTCTGTTAAATTCACTCAAAGTACACATGAATAGGTCTGACTTGCTGTGTATGAGATTGAGAATGCGATGAGAATTTTTTAACAATCTGTAAACAGATATACATATTATGTTTATACAGAATGTTTTATTGTTGGTTATTTTAAAAATCGATTAATCTAATGTTATGAAATGTTTTATTATTCACATTGCACCGAGTGTAGTGGATTCGATTTCCACACGGGACAAACATTTATGTGATCCAAAAATAGTCGATCCGGGTCTGTGTTCTTTGTGTCCCTTGTTTGAATGTTTGTAAAACCCCTTACAATATGATGATGATATATTTCTAGTGCGAGGTCTTTTTTTAGGGTTACCTTTATAAGAACAGCTATAAAATCATTTAGTTTGTAAATTTGTTTGTTAACCTTATTTTCGAATCTACTAATGCCTGTTACAGGGCCATTAAATTTCAAAATTATACGTCCTAAAGGTACGCTAAAGATAATAGTAAGTTATGAGAGTATTAAAACAATGAATCATATATGTAAAATGTTGTAAGCTTATCCTTAATGTTCAATGATGTAACGTTATAATTGACTTAATTGCGATCTTTACACCCACGCGTGCTATTGTATGCTAACACTGCCACTTGAAATATGGATGTATTTTATTGTAATATAATTAATATAAAATTAAATGCCAATACTATTATGTCGTTCGATTGTAAGTGCTATTGCCAAATGTGTATCCTTCTAATATTATAAATGAGAAAGTTCGTAAGGATAGATGGATGATTGGCTGTTTGTTACTCTTTCACGCAAAAACTACTAAAACGATTGCGATGAAATTTGGTATGTAGATAGCTGGAGACCTGGATTAATACATAGACTACTTTATTCTGATATTTGCAGGGCGTCGGGACTTACGCGGATGAAACCGCGGGGCGCAGCTAGTCCTAGGTAAATTAAAACATAGCTAGCAAAATGTGGATGTGAAATAAATATTTTTTGGGTATATCTACATTTGTTATGTTTATGAGTGTTCGGGTCGACTAAAATCTTTTTAACTATTTTATTCCGCTTTTACTGGCCATCTGCGCACAAGATTTTATCGTATACAAGGTTGTGCGCATACACAAGTGTACTGTATTAATCCGATGGAACGGCAATCCGAAACGACCGGTTAGGGATCAGGCGTAGAACCAACGGTTCTGCGTGCTATCCCAACACGAGGTTGTGCAACACCGCCAACTACCTAACTTGCGGCTATTGAGAATCGCTTGACAGAAATACCTGATAACTTTCTTGGGCCAAGGATTCAAAGTGAGACCTCATGCACAGAAGTCGCATTCATTACCGTTGCGTTAAGTAAACGATAAATGACTTCTTTGTTACGTTGGACCTAAACATAGTCACGAAATGTGGTGTCATTCAACTCTGACACGACCCTTAAGAACAGACGTGATGGTAAGTTTCTAATAATTACATTTTTAGATATAAATATAAAAACTATACATATTTAAAAATATAAAAACTGAAATGACCAACCGACATCGGGAACAGGGTCCAAGCTGAGGGTGGTTAGGGCCCCAGAGAGAGGAATCTCCTCACAATACGCGCCGTGTCGAGTAATACTGCCTTTTGCATCAAGGACTTGATCCAGCCATCTAACGCGAGCCTCTGGAGGTGGTGGTCGAGGCTCTTAGGTATTAAACAATTGTTATTATTATTATTACTTATCCACATTTCACTAGCTACAGTTTTAAGTCACACTTAAAGAGAGATAGCCTATTGCCGGTTATCAGGCACAGTTCCAAACTGCGTGTTGTACTCACAATTTCTTGACAGTAAGTTCTATTAGACTGGTAATCGAAGTCCTCATGCACAACAGTCGCATTCATTAGATTGTTATTATTATGTGAATTATTTATATTAAAGTTCTTCGGTGTAAACCGTGTGTACCTTAAAATTTGTCTTAACTTACGCCTTCATTACGTAATAAAGATTCAGAATGCAATATTGCAGTGTTTGTTTAACTATCATATCAATTGCAAGGGCAGCACCTATACAAATAAATAAAATTGAAGTGTCCATTTGTAATGTCAAAATAACAGCTTTTACTAAATGCATATGAAAGTATATATGGTACTTAAAAACATAGCCTCATAGCCAGTTGCACACACTGAACGGTAAACGATTAGCGAGGTTAAGCAACGTTTGGTGCGGTTAGTCTATAGATGGATGACTGCTTAGTGGTATTTCATACGAGCGTCTCCGTGCTTCGGAGGGCACGTAAAAAGTCGGTCTCGGTTGTTGTCAAATTGACAGCAGTCGTTAAGCCAAGTCAGAGGCTTACCGGGTGGCTTGAACAACTATTGACAAAAGGCTGGACAAAAACCAAACAAAACATTTTTTTTTTGTATTATTCTGTCTGTTTAAACCGGCTAATCTCTGAAACGGCTGGGCCGATTTTAACGGGACTTTAACTGGCAGATAGCTGATGTTATAAGGAGTAGCTGAGACTATTTTTATTTTAGATTTTTTTGTTAAATTTCACCCGGCCGATGTCGCAGGTAACAGCTACTTCAAAATAAATACACTTTTCAATTACACGTAACTAAATTTACTTTCAACCCTTCCCTAAAAGATTAATGATTCTATTAGGAGTAAAAGCGCGAGTATTCTAAAAATTTTATGAGCAGCAGTTGAATCCGCATTTCTTTATTTAGTCAGTGAAGTTTCGTCTTCGTATCTTGGCTGAACTTCTCGTTATTTCAAGGAACATTTATTTTGGCATAATGTTATTTCTCTGTAACATTTTCTTTATTATACCACGTATTTTATTAATTATCATCAACTCAAGTGCGACTCTGTAACACCTATCACGAGTGAGCTATTTAATACTCAGACTTGGAGGTACGTTATTAAATATAATAGCATTTTATAACAACCACTTTACGTTTTTCAGAGGTATGAGGAGTTCCGACAAAGAACTGGTGTCGTAAATGGTAATATAGGCTTTTAAGTGTAATAACACCAGTGTAATTACGTCATTGATTGACAGTTAGTAGGAATGAGGTTGCCAGTATTTAATATTTCCACATTTTGTAAGAGAATTAATTTATAGTAGTAACTGTTATTAAATTTAAAGGTAATGGGGGTAATAAATGTCGCGTCTATACTGTATGAAACGCTACTTTATGATTGCTAATCACATTTTTGTTAAACAAATTGGGCAGCAAAGGTAATATATAAAGCCCACAGTTACCCAAATAAACATTTTTGTAGAACAATTTAACAGCATCAAACTAAAATTATATTGTGTGTAGTAAGCTTCATAAAATGTATTAAAAAAAATTGGTTAATTCTATTACTTATGGTGAATTGACCGCAGACTATCCTTATATTTAGGCATAGTACTCATTTTGACGAATTTGGATCTATCTATACTGCTTGCATCTAAAGGTCTACCGTTTTTATTATTTCGTCTATGAATAATTCTGCCATATTTTTAGCTTTGCACGTCATACAAAAATAAATCTAATAATCTTTTGATATTGATTTGAAAATTTGTAAAGATGTTTAATTTCTCGGTCACACGTAGACCTAAAGAAATTTGGATGATGTTCGATGGATCATGTCTTCAGTACACATAGTATTTTGATACCTTTTATCTTCCTATGCATTTGATGACGAGATGATTCACTAGGACGAAGCCGCGGGCAAAAGCTTTTATAATTATTATCACGCTCCAGATAACTAAAATTTTCTGTATATACGGATTTACATTTAAAAATATTCTGAGTTCTTAACATTTTTGTGGCAACACTAAACATTTATACCAAGTAAGGCACGAATGCAACAATGTAATAGGTTAAAAAGAATTTTTATAATTGTGTGAGCCGGCGCCATTCGTAACTATGTATGATGATTAGATTAGTCACGTCCCTAAGAATCATTTTATCACTTTAAACTGGCATTAGAAGGCGCCATGAACTAAAATAAAGTCATGCAGTATACTAGGAATTCCCATAAAATAATTTGTGGTATTTTATATACGCTAATAAAATAACGGGCGATTCTTAAAGATAAGTTATTGCAGCCATATAACGATAGAACCATAACATAGTCTGCCAAAGCCTACGCGATGGTAGCCTGTATTTTATAAACCATGAAGGAGCTATTGGGATATTACACCTATCTATAAATCATAGGCCAACTGTCGGGAGAATTTATGCTGTCTGCGCCCATCAAAAGTTTCTGTTGATAATCACGTTAACCACCATTTTAATGTTCCGAACTTCAACTTTTTAAACTTTCCGACGATTGAACAGGTTTATAAGTGATGCACAGAATAACACGCATTATCTTAATTAATTAAAAATGCATATAAATGTTTCTTTCTTTCAAGCAGTTTTTGCCTTAAAATCCGAATCATCCAAGTGTCGTAGCTTAATTAAATCACTTGAATTTACTACAAAAATTATGAAAAGGAAAGAATGAATGTTAATGCAGTCTTAATATGATCGTAG
Organism: Catocala fraxini; assembly: GCA_930367265.1. Taxonomy (NCBI): domain Eukaryota; kingdom Metazoa; phylum Arthropoda; class Insecta; order Lepidoptera; family Erebidae; genus Catocala; species Catocala fraxini. Next base: position 18,198,865 of record OV884039.1, on the reverse strand, counting down.
AAATGTTTGCCAATCATCATAGAAGATATAAACAACGCTTTTAACTAATATTAAATGTCGATACACAGCATAAATAAGTAATTTGCCGCGACACTCATGAGCTTCGCAATAAAATCTCTCTCGATTGCGTGAGTTGTAAATAAGTCATTGATTAAATTAACCCATGAGTTAGAAGAACGCAGCGTTAGTTATCTTGCGGATACACGCAACCATTTGATCTCTTTATAAGCATAAATATATTATTAGAGCCTCATGTCAGTAATACTGCAAGGTAAGACAATAACTACATTATGCAGTCGTAACTTAGTTAATGTTGAATCTAGAGTACAACAGGTTTTATAAACAAAATATAATACATCAATATGTCACTCTATTTAACAGTTGTATACTTTCTTGTAAAAGTCAAAAAAGTTATGGGCTTTTGTATACGATGCGGTAACATAATCAATTTGAAACGATGTATGCGGTGCGCATGCATATTGCGTGCGTGAGCATGTTCCCCGCGCACTACGTGCGCAAGCTACTTGCTTGCGCATGTAGTCCGCGCCAGCTACTTGCTTGCGCATGTAGTCCGCGCCAGCTACTTGCTTACTGCACGTGAGATGCTTTATTTTTGTTTGACTAGTGGTTACAATTCTAGACTTGTACGTAGTGCTATTAAAATTTACCATCAGAAAATAATAATATTATATATCGCTCGAACCGGGATTTAAATCTGGTCAGTAGTTACCAAGCTGTCGCGTTTACGTTACTGGAATAAGTTAGTCTATAACATTCTTCATGCCAATACAAGAAATGACAGAAAATTTACAGACCAGTCTTGAATATGGCGTGTAGAGGCGAAATACGCATCGAGTCAAATAATTTGCTTGCGAAGAGTAATGTTCGAATTTGGTTATGATTCAAATTGTGTACTGCTTCGTCGGATTAGAGAAATAAGCTTGGGCAGATATGCAGATCCTTATTGTGAGGTGTCGATATTGATTCTTGGATCGTGTGAAATGTTATTAAGCATTTCAATCAGGTAATTCTCAATAGCAGCACGATTTGTGCTGTGAACAGTGACCGAGAAATTACTGTTTTATCATGACATAGCTGAGAACAAGGGATAGTCAGTTTACTGGTAAATATAATTTGCAAGGTATCTTTAGAACGCATTCATAACAATACATTTCAATAAAATTTGGATGTGAAGTGGAAAGGTACGTTATAAAGTATACAAAGATAAATTAAGACATAAATATGTAAGAGAAATAAAGACTTACTAAATAATACGTCTTTATGTTGTTGAAATTACCTCTTATAATTTGACATATCATTAGCTTAACATAGCAGAAACCTTCTCAACAGATCCAAAATGTACTTAATTGGGCCTTAATAAATCGATCTATACTTTCCATAACCGTTTGTAAACATAGTGTTTTCGTGAACATCGCGCTTAACATGCGCAAGTAGTCTCGCATCAGAGAGTTGTATGCGTCATGTAAACGATAAACGCGAGCCATTTACGCATTTAATCTGTATTATCAACGCATGTAACCAACGAGTACCTAGCGCTAGCTACTTGCATTGTGTTCAAGCACCATAAAATTTAATTCTATTCACATTTAAAACTATTTTCACACCTTACTATTACATTACTATTTTTGCAATGCACACCTCAAGAGTTCAAACACACTGGTTGTTTCAGTTTATCACTTCATTGCATCGTCACATTTCGCATTACAACGATAGCCCGAGAGCCGGACTAGTGATATATCGTGTACGTGTGTCCATGCGGGTAGTAAATGGTTTTCTTGATAAACTGAAATTCGTATAGTCGTTTGTCAACCTGAACTTACATTTTCAAAACGAGGTGAAGGTGTATCAACTGAGTTTAATGTTTCCTGTTGATTATGACTTGGCAGATAGTGTAATAATTTAACGGTCTCAAACGTGGCGATAGTAATTAATTTGATTTCTCCATGAATAATGGTTGATAAGCTTGACTCCAGATATGAGGATGCTTTAAAAAATACTGCTAGAAGAAAAATGTAGGTTATGTTCAAAGACCTGTACCTATGTCAGAAAAGTATGCATTATTCGTATTTCGTAACCAGAAAAATGAAAATGAATCAGAATTAAATCGACAATTACTAGATTTCATATTAAACTGTTCATTATTATTTATCATAGGTACTATATGAATAATATTTTGATGATTTTTATACACTTGAATGTTTTATTCTTCTAGATTCTAGAAGTCTTTGGTATACTGTGCGACTATGCCAAAGACTTCTAGAATAATCTACTTAAATACCGAAGTGACTAATTATATAATATGATACCTTACCTAATACGCACTACAATATAACTTATTTATTTTTGAATAATCCCGTGGAAAGCAGCAAGAACGGTCACAACTAGATATATGTAATTTTGTTACAGTCTAGTTTATATATAGACTAGCTGTTGCCCACGACTTCGTCCGCGTGGACTTTAATTTATTACCCAATACCTACTTTTAATTTGTTATCTAATTTTAATATATAAAACTACAACTAAAGAAATTAATAAGTCTTACTACACCTATAGGTGTAGTTAGCTATATATTAAAAAAATACATATGGTATCCCGGATTTTTTTGTAGATGTTGATACGTTCTATAATACTGTAGAACATTTTTTTGTTCTATCATCGATAGTTTCCGCAGCGCACGCGATGACAGATTTTTGTATGACTTATTTATCACACCTTGGGTTATATTATTGCATTTTTATTAAGGATCCCTATTTTTTTGAAAATGTTATATAACCTATGTCACTCAGTGAAGATGCAGATTTCTAATGGTGAAAAAATTTTTGAAATCGGTCCAGTAGTTTTTGTTTGAAAACATTACAAAAACACAAATGTTTCCTCTTTATAATATTAGTTTAGATATATATCGACAACCATTCAAATACTTATAATTACGTTTGGGATAACGTATATAGTTCTGTTAAGATTTATTATAAACACATATTATCTTCATATAATATCTAATGTGTTAGTCTTGCGAAATAATATCTCGCTAGATTACACTCGGCTTTAATAACAATATTATGAGATTTCTATGTACAGCTACAAATATACAGTACTTCCAAAGTAATTTTATTCCACAAGACTTCTAAAGTATGTTCTGATTTCAGACGCTATTATCCAAGAACGTCTCTTTAAAACCATTCCTCACGGAGCTATTCTTAGTCCGGAAATCTCCGGAACTGAATCGTAGACATAAAACATGGCAGTTCTTTATACGGAAATGAAATGCACTTTAAACTATAAGGATATCGGAAAAACATTAGTCTTGGATGGAAAGAGAGATATGACAATGGAGCCTTTCAGTTCTATCTGTGTAGTGATGGCGTTCTAGTAGCGGAGGTTATCTTTTGTGCAACAGGTCATTTGTGGAGCTTCGAAGTATGCTAACGTTTGTGGTCGTTTTGTACTGTGACTAGTTAAGATAGCGGTAAGCTAGGTTTTGTATAGAAAGTAAAATTGGCTGATGTATTTTTACAAAAGCTACAGAAAGATATAGTCATTTATTAGGCGCAATAAATAGGTAATAGATATGCTTATCAAGTAAATAGATTTGTCCTCTACTAGATTCTGACCGCAGATTTAAAATTCTATATCTCGGGAATAGGGATAAAAATTTATTGATACAACCTGCTTTAACAGCGAAAATTCTGAAAAAATTCTGTATGTAACGTACACTATGTATGTAACGTATACTATATCCTTTTCTATACCCTTGACAACGTGTATACAAAACGTCATGATGATCGGTCAAGTACTGAATGCGTGAAAGCGTAACAAACAAACTCATATTCGCATTTAGACTAGT